>OY757915.1:45410088-45825088 GCA_963585895.1 Sepioteuthis lessoniana | reverse complement strand
CCTAAATTTCATCTTCCCAGTAGGTCTTCTGAATGGCTGTTTCTGATCACTTAGATACCACTCAACAACTGTATGGGTTCATCTGTTTGTGAACATTGTGAGTGACATGTCTGGCTTAGCCTTTAATGAGGTTCTGTTTGCATATTTTTTTTATAAGTCTCATATTTATCTTTTCTTATTCTAATATTTGGATGCAAATAATCATTTGAAATCAGATACTCAACTGCAGCTTAAAATTAAAAAAAAAAAAAAAATTATGATAATGTCTTTTGCCAGTTTTGAATCATTATCTAATCTCAATAACAGAATATTCCAAAAGAAATGATAGAAAAAAAAAAAAAAAAAAATTATTTATACAGGCCATTTAGAATAAAGTTAAAAAGTGACTTATGAGAAGAAAATAGAGATATTTCTATTGAAAATAGCTTTTGATCTTAGCAAAAGCTAAGTTTACATGTCTTGATGTATTAATTTTCCTTAGAAGTCTTAAAAGTCGGTAACAAATAGTAATAAACTTGACAGGCTCTGAGTAATATCAGTATTGTAATTTTATCATTATAGGAGAGCCGTTCAAAAAGTTCTAAGTCTCACACAGAAAGAGCCATAGCTAAGCATTTTTGTTGTGGCAACACACTACCACTTCTTATAAAACTAATTCAGATTTTTGTAGGAAATACAATACAAACATGAGAGATGTGTGACAAATCTAAAAATGGACAAAACAGAGCCTTGAGCAGTTATAAAAGTATCTGCAAAAGAAAACTATGACACCCAAGGAAATCCATGAGGACATGGTGAAGATACTTGCTAAAGACACCACTTTCTATACATGTGTGAAAAAGTAGGCTGCAGAATTCAAGCAGGGCAAGGACTGCGCAGAAGATAACTCTGGGTCAGGTTGTCCAAAAAAAAAAAAAGAAAAAAAAAAGAAAAAAGAAAAAAAAGGTCAACCACTGATGAACAAGTTAATTCACCATTTGATTTTGGATGACAGACGTCTTACTGTCCAGCAGATAGCTAAGTCCATAGGAATTAGTTCTGGTTTGGTCCACACTATTTTAAGTGAGATGTTGGGAATGAGCTGTCACCAAGATGGATCCCAAGAAGGCTAATGCCAGAGCAAAATCTGAAAAGGGTTGATATTTCCAGAACACTTCTCATTCACTTCCACGCTAATCCTAAGAATTTAAATCACAGATTAGTAACCCAAGACGAGACCTGGGTTTATCACTTTGAGCTTGAATCAAAACAGTTGGAACACAATGGTTCTTCATCCCTGAAAAAAGTTCAAGCAAGCAGTATCTGTTGGCAAGGTGATGGTATATTTTATTTTATATATTCTGAAGGTGTAATCATAATAGACTAACTGGAAACTATTAATAGATAATACTATCCATCAAAATTAAGACAACTGAAAGACAAAATCAAATGAAAATGCAGAGAGAAGCACTCGCTCCAGAATAACACTACTCAGGTTGGAGTTGCTGAAGTAGCCAACTAGGGCTGTGAATTGCTATTCCATTCCACTTACTCACCAGACTTAGTTCCATCTGACTTTTTCCTGTTTCCTAAACTGTTTGGTCGCCATTTTGGAAACAGTGATGAGGTTATTTATGCTGTGGAGGAGTCTTTGGAGAACCAGGATGTCATCTTATGTGATGGGATTGCAATGTTTAAGCATTGTTAAACCAAGTGTATTGAAGTCATAGGAAACTGTATTGAAAAACAGTTAATAAAAACTATCTTGTATTTCTGACTTTCTGGATGAAGCTTAAAAACTTTTTCTATGACTCTTGTAATAAAAAAGTAGACATGTATATAGGAGTGGTTATTTGATTTGAATACAATAAGTTACAAAATATATGCATGTTCATGTATGAGTTTTCAGAAAAAAACTGATTCATTCTTAAAATTTTTATGAAAAAAACTTAGCTGATCATAAAAAGTTTTTTACAATCTAAAGAAATAAGTGTCACACAGATTGCATTGTACTCATAGCAAATTGTTTTGAAAGTTATTCAAATAAAATAAAAATAAATAAAAAGTATATATTTGTGAGAGAAGGAACATGGAATTAAACTTTAGTGATCATGGGGGTTTATATTGAATTGTTTAGCATCAAGAAAAATTAATGTTTTGCAAATGGCTAATAAACTGTATAAGGTAATTCAATCTTAAACTGTAAGATTTCTTCAAGAAAATATTTTCTATATGAACTCAAGTGATAAAGTTTTAATCCTTTCACTCCCACAGGGACACTGGGATCCCAGTCAATTTTCATTTTAATCCTTAGAATGTTGAACTCAAAGCATAATTTTGCATATTCAAAACTTATAATAAACCAAAATAAACTTGGCAGTGAAAGGTCAAAGATGGAGCTTATCTGTAAAAGGCTAGCAGCACAGAGTTTGTTTTTTTAATAATAAAAATTCAATAATTGACTAAATTTTTTTGTTTCTTTTTTGTTAAAGTAAAAGTGTTGACAGCTTCTCACAATGATTCTTAATTTTCTCTCATAGCTGATTTAACAATTTCCAGGTTTTCATTTCATTGGATAAATGGCATCCATGATCATAAAACTCCAACGAAATCTATCAGAATTATCAATAATAACAAGATAATCCTGCGATATGTCAAATCTACATCTGAACAAGTCCAAAGAGCTTTGAGGAAATTTTAGTCATTTGGAATTAATTGTAGACACTAAACTCTAAAGTAATGTATGTATTAATCCAACCTCTATCACAGGCAGGATGTTATACAACATCCATTTTTAAGAGGAGTACTGTTGGTTTGAATTCAATTTTCCTTCTAGCCAGGTTGGCCCAGTAAGGATTTGAAACCACAGATGCAGGAAAATAGGTAGTATACTGCATATAGATAATATTCATAAATAGAATTAAACAAGACTAAGAAAGTTGAACCTTTTGAAAAATTTAAAAAAAAATTCCAATTCAAAAGTAAAAAAAGCAAAAAATAAAATCTTTAAATCATTGTATAGTTATGTAATTTTGAAGAAATTAAAGCAAGAGATGTTTTTTGAAATTCTTATAGTTTAAAACCGGTAAGAAAAAAAAAAGTCATAACTTCAAGTAGTTGTTTAAATTCTCATCCTTTAATAGTTGCTCACATACGTCAATATTTGGGCAAATCGTGTGGTATATAATTGCTAGCAGCCCATTGTTATTAAGTCCGATTCTCACTAGGTGGTCCATACATCTGACTGTGCTCAGTAAATAACTAGAAGAATGAACATGTTTAAGGCACCAAAAAATTACATCAGTACAAATAAAATTCCAGTAGATTTTTAGAGTGAGAAAATTAAGGAAGCGTAGGACTAAAAAATGCGTTAAGGATAACCCGAAACCGAACCTTTTTAGACCTTATTTTTCCGATGCCAGGCATGATCGAGGAACGAAGAAGTTTTGGGTCCGTTTATCAAAACAATAAAAAAAAGGTAACATTTAAGAGATGACAGGAACTGTCAAATTCCTCGACAGCTATTTTGTCAAAATGTGTAAATAAGTTGAATCAGTCAGCCGAGTTGTATATGAATTTTTAAAATAAAAATATTTGAAAATAAAATCATAAAATATCTCTTCGATATGATTGTAATAAAAATCATAACAAATAAAGAAATTATATTGAATTCTAAGAAAAGGAAAATTATTTTTAATTAAGTGCAATACATTTTACTTCGGTTTTCTATATAGAAAAAACAAAAACAAATTCCATCATGACTGGTAACTGGAAAGAAAAAAAATCTACAATATCAAAAACTAAGACAAGAATGTGACAATTTCATAAAAAGCAAATTATTTATTAAGCTAGTACAAATCTCAAAAAACAAATATAGTTTGAATTTGACAAAGTCTAGATTCAAACAATTCTTTTTTTTTTTTTTTTAAACTATCAACACTTTTGTTTACAACTTTAGAAAATAAAACCATCAAAAAGGACTGACTTCACGTATCTAATTTCTTTTTTTTTGAATTTAAATTGACGCCTTCAAAATAAGCGATTTCCGTTAATATATATATATTTAAATAAAGGAAGGGTCTTTTCCCTTTTAAAACATAACAAAAAAAAAAAAAAAAGGATTGATTTGACTTTTAAAATTAAATAGTCGATGGATCAAGGAAGAAAAAAAAAATTCACCAGTGAAGAATCCAACGAAAGAACAATGACCATTATTTTTTAAAGCCTTTTTTTTTCATCGTCTGCCAGCAGCAGACAATAATCCAGCAAGCACGTACTTACATCAATGCTTTTGGTGCCGTAGAAAAGAATTCCGGTTTTGTCTGCAAAACACAAAAGCAGCTAAAAAAATCCGTTCCCAAAACTACGACGTGTAACATGACGTCATTGTAACCACAGCATAACGAGTAGATAAAAAAAATAGCGACCCCGATTCAGTATGGAATCCTTTTAAATTAGAACTCTATATGTTATAGATTTTAACCGAGGGGATATATTTAAATTATTCTCTTGCATTTTGAGTCAACGTACACCCAGTGGACAGTAAATAAAGCCGTAACCGACACAAACAAGTCGCGAGAGAAAGTTAGCGATACGCCATATTGGAGTGTGAAAAAATTGGGTCGATAAAATGTAAGACGCGAAACGCGTTCCGAAACGAACTGCAACGGAACGGAATTTGAATAAAGTTACTATTCTGTTTTTTTCGAAAGCCGTTCAATTTTTTTTAAAGACTTTTTATATTTAAAAAAATATTGCAGAGGTTTTGAAAAACTGAGAAAACGAAGAATTACTAGAAATAAAGTAGGAAAAATTAGTATCAAGGGAGATAATAAGCTTCTGATAATAAACTTCACTTTTTGTGGTTTGTCTTTCCTTCGGTGTGTCAGAAAAGGGAGAAAGCTTCGAATATTTGTCAATTTTATTAAGTCAGATGAAGACAACTTGAACTTTATGGTAAGTCAGCCTTGTCTTTCACTTTTTCATCAGTCCTCGTTTTTCATGCAGAGGAAACTTATTTCGAGGTTTTTTTCATATTTTTAAAAAGATTCGTTGAATAATGTTTAAACCATTGTGGCTTTGGTTAAGTTGTGGCCCATCAGTGGTTTGGCCATGTCTCTAGTGTGAAAGTGTGAAAAGATAGCGCAGAAGTGGTGTCAGGCAAAAACCTTAGAATTCCCCTGGTCAGTCTACGTCTAAAACCTATCAGGACCCTGCCTAAGTGACCTCAGGTTGCAGTGGTGTTGTGTCCCCTGGACTAGTAGATCCTTGCGGGCAGGTCAAAGGAGGCATGGGTCCAAGAAAGTGAATGTCCGTTCGTGGCTACAGTGAAAAGAGAAACGATGAAAAATCCGTTGCACAAAGTGTTTTCTTCTGAGATGAAGAAAAAAAATTTTTTATAATCTGTTAAAAACATAACTTTCATTTTTCTTTTTCTGAAAATCTCATTATCTGTTTGAAACTTGGCGCATTTTTTTTGGTAATTTTTTTCCACATTTTTTCCCCTGTTTTAAACTTTTTCCCCCCTCTATTTTTTTTTTTTTCATGACAGAGAGTCTTCTGATGTCGTTAGTTATTAGAAAGAATATTCATAGAAAAAAACAAAACAAAAAACGAGCCTGAACTTCTATGTTAAAACTGAAAGCAGTTGGTGCAATTTGAATGCAATGATGTGAAAAAGAAAAAGGGTAGATATGGAAAGAAATAAAAACTTATACAAAAACAAAAAAAAAAAAAAAAAAAAGACGCACACAAAACTGAGTTCAGGCCTAATAAATAGGGAATCCCAATAAGATAAAAAAAAAATAAAGATTTTTTTTAGATGCTCAGTCGAAAGAACAGATTTTTCTCAATATTTGCAGCGCAAACGATATACATATATATATTTTTTTTTAACAGATGATTCTTTTCGGATAAAATAGGGTGATTATGAATTCATTGAAGCATAAAAACGTAACAAAACAATTTGTAAAAACGATTGTTTAATCAAATAAATGTTTAAAGGCCGACACATCGGAAATTTTTAGTACAATTTTTAAAAAGTACATCTTCTACATAGTGTAAAGATAAAACAATGGTGTTTGTAATGTACAAATTCGGTTGCATCACATTAAAAATCAGTAACGACAGTACAAATCAGTTACGGAGTTTAGACCGCTAAACGAACTTAACATTCCTTTAAAAAATATTTTTAAAAAGTGTTGGCTCTGTAAAACATGACTTAAAAAATAGTCAAATGAAAGAAGTGTGAAAAACTGAAATTAAATAAAGTAATAATAATAAAAAAAAAACCCTAATCAACAACAACCAACTTATACTCGCCGACTGTGTCTGTCTGCTCAGCTTCTTATGAAGTTGTCACGTGGTGTTTCGTTTTTCAAGCATTTTTTTTATTTACTTTTTCAATTTTGGAAATCCCCTAAAAAACGAAAATAAAAACGGAAGTTTTTTTTTTTTTTTTTTAAATTGGAGTTTCTCGACTTTTTTTTTGCCTTGCCGTTGTTTTTTCTTTTCTTTTTCTCACAATTGGAACTCTCTAAATCACGATTAAAATAATTTGTCACTTTACACTTTTTTTCTTTTAAATTTCAAACATTGAAGTAGAAAAAGGCGTTGACTGGTTCAAACTGTTTCTTTCTGAATCTACTCACCAAAACAAAAAAACTTTGGTTGCTTTTCATATATATATATATATATATATATATATATATATATATATATATATATATATATATATATATATATATTATTTGGTGAAATTATTATTTTAATAAGGCACTTAAACGATTTACGACATTATAAATATCAAAAAGAAAATAAAGTAACAAAAATGTATCTTTTTTGTTTTTCTTTAAAATTACATTGTATTGAAATTGATTGTTTAGTAGTTTATTTTATAACAAAAAAACAAACCTACAAAGGATGAACATTAAAATGTCTTAAAATTATGTTTGCACCTCAAAAAAATTAATGTTATCATTTGAAAAGTGATAACAGTAAATGGTGAATTGAGTACGGAGAAAAAAAAACTTTCTTTTTAGCAGCACCAATTTAGGAAGCTAGTATTCTAAATTCAACTAACAAAAAAGAAAAAAAAAAAGCGGGGAGGGGTTGTGCCAACATTCCTTAACCAATTTTAAGAGGTTAAACTTTAAAAAGTATATTTTATAATAAATCATTAATTCTTTTAATATTTCATGAAATTTATAGAATATTTTTAAAAGGATGACACATTTTCCCTTCAAATCCATTTTCAAAATATATTGATATAACATGAAAATTAGTTTAAAAATTCTTTTAGTTGTACATCTATTATTAAGGAATGCGTATTTAATTAATAATTTTTGTAATCAAATAATAGATCTAACTAGCCTATAAACAAAAAATATTCTAGTTCAATTACATCAAAGACCAGTGTGTATTATTTATCTCTTAAAATTTCAAAACGAGTCATTTAAAAATTGGACGTTTTAACGCCTTGAAGTTGGAATTAAACAATTAAAATTAAAGTTTCGTTTTATAGAGAAAGAAAGAAAATTACATACAGCAGAAGTAAATGACTAGCTGTGGCTTAGATTTTGTTTAATAATAAATTCTAGGTTTATTATTAAGAAGTGTATCCACTGTTTCTTGTTTGATTACATGTAAATTATTTTCTGTTTCAGGTTTAAGTCAGTCAAATGTGGATCAGACTTAGAATTAGACAATTATCATAATAATATTGTAAGCTATTTTGATCTGAGCAGTGCTGGTTCCTAAGAAGATTCCTTATTTAAAAATCCATACACAACTAGTCTTACTGATGCAAATAAACTTTATAACTAGCATCTTAGGTTTAAGATGGAGACAACTATACAATTGAAAAAAAAAACAAACCCCAAAACTTTATGGTTATTGAATGTTCCATTGCATTAACATTTTATCAGTGCATTGCAGGACAAAGACCTTCCTTGAAGTTTGCAAAACATGGGGCTTACCTCAGTGCATTGGCCTATGATTAGTTGGTAGGAAGGTTTGAATTCAGTTTCCCTTCTCCTAGACTGGTTGGCCTATTGAGCCTAGGAAAGCCAATCTGCATTAACATTTACCCACATTTGATGGAAGAAGTAGATTAAATCTGATCTATTCACTTTTTTTTTCTTTATAGGTCAAAGATAAAATTTTGCCCAGAATTTAAACTCAACAGCTCACCATTATGCCATCAAAAAATTCAGTTTATAAACTCAAAAGCAATCAGAATTTTTTTGACACAGCAATTAAATCCTTAGCCTTTTGGCTCTTGGATTTCCTGTACTAGAGCTGACAAAATTCATTAAAAAAAAAAAATAAAAAAATAAAAAAAAATCACCTAATATATTCACTCTTGACATCTTTGTTTAAAGCTCTCATTATTCTATAAAAAAATAAAATAAAAAAGGACTATGGATAGTTGCTAGATAAAACTGTTTATTATTTGTATCTGATGTGAACTTGAGCCAAGAATATCAAGTTTACAGTGCATAGGAGATGACCACCTTAGATGGCGTAATGGTTAGCAAGCTAGACTAGCAAACCTTCACAAGTGAGTTCAATTATCATTGGGCGCCCCATTCATATAGCCTGGTACCACATCTAAGCAAAAAGCTTAGTAAATTACTACTACAGTTCATAGGATACCTGACAAGAGCTCAAATCTTGGACAAAGCGTTTTGTGTTTCACTTGCAGAAAGGTATCAATCCATCTCTGTCTCTGTGAAAGATGACAATCGTTATGGTCTGATGCTTTTAGGGTTTTGTTTATAGCTCTGCTTTTATACATTGACTGACTGATTTTAACAGCATGTTATTTTATGCCTAAAGTTTAGGGAATTATGCTGTATTCCCTACATAATGCCTTACTTCTCTGTAGGGAGTACAGTATATTCTATACCCTACCAAGAGGGTGTTTTAGACATCAAGCTCTTACTTGTTACCACAACCATTTGCAATTACATTAATTATGAGAGTGCGTGTGTGTATTTTATATATATATATATATATATATATATATATGAGTAAAGCTGGCGACCATTTTCGAGGGCTACCCAAAAGCTCCCTTTCCAATAGCTACTACACCGAGGTGTAGGGGAGGGTGCTACTTCTTTCCTTGGGTTGCTCCTTTGAAACATACCTTATAATGCTGAGTGTTAAGCAAGAAGGTATCAAGTACCACTTTTTGAGTCTTTGGTATGACTTGACCCGGGAATGAACCCAGGTCTCCCAGGCGATTGGTGAACACTCTCCCACTAAGCCAATGGGCCGATATATACACACACAGCGATGGGGAGATACCTGGTAGGATAGATCAACATCAATAATACAAGAAAACAATGATTATAATGAAGATAAAATCTGAGTAAATGGAATTGTTGATTATTGCAAGTTCAATCATAAACAAATATTGAGTCTGTCAGCTTATTTTATGAACATATACTATAAAGCAATATATAGCATGCTCATCTCATTAAACAATTTCAAATAAATTTTTAACTTACTAATATGCACTATTAACACCAAAATTGTTTACACTCATAAGTATCATCATTAACAGTTTCCAACTTATTACTGAAACTTAAAAATTATTTCATTTAGAGGTAAATGTGATACATAATCATTAAAGTTTTGTTTAAGATTTTAGACGATTCTCAACTTTGATGGGAGTATAGAGCACCAATTCAGATTCAGCATGTCAACCCATCTAGGGTTATTTTATGCCAAGAGATTTAGGAAATATTTACATTTTTGTGCAGTTGTTTTAAGTGTTTTTTTTCTTTATGCATGGTCTTATCAAATAGGAATAATCTTTAAACAGATCTATTTGACCCATAGATGGGACTAACAGCTACAACCGCCCCGGGTCAGAGTGAACCCAAAAGTAATGATAATGAAGAAGTACTCCATACTCCCCTAGAACTGGAGCCTCACCATCAGTTGCAGTTTAGTTTCATACCTAGGACAGTACCAATTCTAGATAACTTTTAAAATATCCTAACAGCAAATAATATATTCATGAGATGAATTTATGCCTTTCCACAAGTGAAATGCAAACATCCTTGTCCAAGATTTGAGCACTTGTCAAGTCTCATGAACTGTAAACTTAATATTCTTGGCTCAAGATCACATCAGATACAAATGATAAAAAGCTTTGTATAGCAACCATTCATGCCCTTGTTTTGATAGAATAATGAAATAGCTTTAAACAAAGATGTTAGGAGTAAAGTCTGAATGTATTAGGTGATTGATCTTTTTTTTTTTCTCCTTTCATGAATTTTTTCAGCTCTGATACAGGAAATCTAAAAGCCAAGCATTTAAAGTGAACCAAGTGCAAACATTTCTCTCAAATTATTTTTTATCTTAACTACCAAAAGAACCATTTACCATTTCTGAAACAAGTTTTTGTATGGATACTGATTGTGCCTAATTCGAAAAGTGTATTTAATTAAAGATCTTCTGGTACAGCTGAAAAGATAGTACACTTGTACTTGTATCATAAATAACAGAAAATTCCAATGACTATTTTATTTCCATTGGTGTTCTCTCTATTTCTAGATATTTTTTATATCTATCATAACATCACATATTTGATAACAATTTAAAAAATTAGAATTGTAAAGAAAGAAAAAAAATATTTTTGATAGTGCTTTGAATTTTTTTTCTATTGAATAAGTTCTATCATTTTAGGGATCTACCATAATTATTTGTGCATCAGATTCACTATTTTTCCAGGTTTTTCAGCCCAAAAGTTAGGGTTGTGTATTATGTATCAGATCTCTATAATCAACTTTTTTCTAGTTACATGCCTCACCATATTCAGGATGGGATAAGCAAAAGTAAGTTATATCTACAGTCCAAACAAAAATGCTTTATACCATTACAGAAAAATATCCACTGGAATGTGTGTTTGTTTATAATGTTATTTTTCCAAATGTGAACTTATTTTCACTGCAAGTTTGTTGTATTTAAGTGTGTACATGTCTGTGTGTTTGTTCAAAATACAATGTAAATTTTGTTTCAAAACAATGTAAACTATAAGAATTATTTTTAGTCAGTACAAACTGATAAAAAGTTGAACAAATGCTAAATTTTGCTGCTACAAATTCTAAAAAGTTGGTGTGCATTACACAAGATTTTTTTCAAGCCTCTGTTATCCAAAGTTAGGGGTGAGTTTTATACACCAATTTACTTTATACAGAACTGAGCAAAACCTCTCAGTCAGTATTAAAGTACATTGTTATATTCTAATGATAGAAAGTTTGATGTACATCATATTTAATGAATAACTTCTAGTAACTATACATTGTATTTTTAGAAATTAAATCAAATACTAGTTATATAACCTTCATCCTCTAGTATTTGTGATGCCATAATTTTACTGGATAAACTGTTTTACCAGATCAGTAGTAACTGTTATTGTCCCATCTATGTGTCAGTCAAATAGATCTCTTTTAAAATTATTTATATTTGATAGGACCATATGCAAAGAAATATTTAAAAAAAAAAAAAAAAAAAACGTTTTAAGAAAAAATTACTCAAAAAAATGTAAATATGAACATACAATAAATGTGATCCCTTACCTCTAGGCATAAAATGACCTGAGACAGGTTGACATGCTGTTAAAATCATAACAATATTTGTTGTTTGATTATGGGTGTAGAGTGTCTCATGGCCAAATGGAGATAGGCAGAGTAGTGTAGCACAGTTTTCTCTTAAGTTTAATATTCAAATTTAGCATATTCCAAAATTTACATTAAGTTGGTAGGAAAATATAGAAATTTTGTACAGCTTATTTTTAGATGAAGCCTTGTCAAACCATTATCAAATTAATATTAGTATCTGAGGATTACTTATTGTTGTAAACTAATAGCCAAAAATTACAATGAAAGAAAATACTTATCAGAAATTAATGTTGATATGATGTTGAAACATTGGTAGTCTCTTTGTTTGATGGTATATCAAAAGCCATCCTTGGAGAAGAACAGTAGATTGAAATAAATTAGTTTTTTTTTTAATGATATTGTATTTCAATACATTCTCTTAATATTTTCTTTATTATTTTTCTCTTAAGATTTAATTTTATACTTATTTTACTGAAATTTAATAGAATTGACTTTTTCTTAAAACTTTATTCTAGTAATAAAATATATAATTGTTTAGGTAAGGTTAAAATATTTGGCACAAAATTTTATACAACATAAAAGAGACAATGCAAGAGACTTGATAAGGTACTTTTTAAAAAGTTAAAAGAAAGATTAAAGAAAAAGCATTTTAAAATTTAGTCGTAATATTATTTTTACCACAATAAGAACACTGTTTACAAAATATTAGTTCATAAAATTAAAAGCCTGAATTTATATTAAAGATAGCTACATAATATTAAGACCTATATCATTTTGGGATAAAAATTTTAATTCACTATATTTTTAGATTAAATCTTGATTTTTTTCCATATATTAAGAAATTACTGATAATGGAAATATTTACCATTTATATTCCAAAACCAAGAAGTTAAAGTGAAAATTTACAAAAATCAAGATACATAGTATTTGATAACACAAGAACCTCTTTTGCTTAAAATAACGGTTCAAATTAAGGTATTTGGTAGACTATATTTACACAGATACTGTAAACTACTTGTACTCAAACTCTAGACTGTAATATTAAAGTGTCCTGGGTATTTCATTAAACTGCATCTAATGGTGAGGTTCCAGTCTTGGATTTGTGAAATGTGGAATACCCTTTCATTACCATCACTCTCAGGTCCACTCTGACCTGGAGTGATAGTACCTGTTAGGGCCCACCCATGGGTCAAATGGAAATGCTCAATCTTTTACTAAGGATTATTACTAATATTAAATAGAATTATTAGTGTTAAATAGCAATCCTTGAAACCTAACTATGCAAACAAATGAACTCTAACTTGTTTAAAATCAAAGGTACCTACGAACTATTCACTTGAAAAATCATAATATATTATTTGCACATATATATATTAACAGGATTTGGCATCAAATAATCATGAAAGGTTGATATGCCATTAAACCAAATAACATAGCCTATTAAATGTATATGAGTAGGATTCTTATATGCCATTAAATAATGTGGCATTAGGGTATAATGGCCTTTTATTGATCTCCCATTTTTTACCTGGTAAAATATCCCAATACTTGTAAAAGATGTAATCCTAATTATTAATTCACCATCACAAAAATTAAGACTAACTGAATAATTTATATATAAGTAAGTAAAGTTGGTGACCTTAGTTGAGTGACCTGACGGCTCCCTTTTCAGTAGCTACAACACCGAGGTGTAGGGGAGGGTACTACTCCATTCCCTGGATTTTTCCACTTTATCCTTGATCCTTACCTTATAATTGCGAGTGCTAAGCAAGGCGGTATCAAGTACCATTTTTTGAGTCATGGGCATGACTCGAACTGGGATTGAACTCTGGTCTCCTGGACCATTGGCGAACACTCTACTCATTAGGCCAAATTTTAAAATGAATAAGTCCGAAAATGATAACAAATTTGGTTTTCAGTTTTTTAAAAATAATTTCATGTTTTGTATTTAAAAAAATTTTTTTATTATCATTTCATATACTTTGTGTGTGTGTATGTGTGTAAATATATATCTAACCTGATGAGTAGAGTGTTAACCAATGGTCCAGGAGAACGGGGTTCAATCCTAGGTCGAGTCATACCAAAAACTAAAAAAAAAAAAAAAAAAAAAAGAAAAAAAAAAAAGCTACTTGATGCCGCTTTGCTTAGCACTCAGCAATAGAAGATGAAGATCAAGGGTAAAGTGGAGCAATCCAGGGAATGGACTAGCGCCCTCTCCTACACTTCGGTGTAGTAGCTATTGAAAAGGGAGCCTTTGGGTCACACACACACACACTAGGTACTTGCAGTATAGCCCACCAATGAATTTACATTAGTTTTGTTATAATGTAAAAAAAATTAGAAATTAAATATTAAAATTCACCATCCAAATAAAAGTTACTTTCAGTCATTTGCTTTATTTTTTTATTTTTTTTTTTACTGAACAGTAATAGTAAAATCCCAAAATCAAAACTTGTCTATCGGCCATAACTCGACATTTTCTAAGTGGTTGAGGAAAGGAAAGACGAAAAAAATGTAGTCGATAGCTGAATTGTAGCTAGTTAAAGACGTCATTTAAAAGTACAAAGCCATTCCAACATAAAATCAAAACAATTACCGAAACTTAATCTTATCCGGATGGTGAATATTAAGTATTACATTTATATATACATGTATATATATATATATATTATTTTTTTGCATATTACCACAGAAATAAAAATTTTCATCAGCGTGCTATTCTGCACAAGCACTCACTAATATTCAAAATAATAACTATTTACATCTGATAAAGAACAGACTTACTGAAAACTCCTTTCGTCGTTTTAGAAAACCAGAATACTTCGCCCTCATTTAAAAAAATACCACAATAAAAATAATTTTCATAATTTCTTTTAATTGATTTTTACATGGTCACATTTTTATACCTCTAATAAAGGAATTAACAAAATAAATAACGATTATTATATCATCTACCTAAGACAAGAGGTAAAGACCTACTCCCATATATAAACTTCGTTTTTGTATAATTTCAGAGGTCCTGAAAAAATAACTTTACTAAAATAAGAGAAAAAAGTTAATTACAGCCGTGAAAAACATTACGTTATCATTATTTACTTAAATAAATGTTTTAAAAGAATTTGTGAACGGTTATCTAAACTTTTTGTAAAGAAAAAAACTCGTTTCTTCCAAAATATTGAAACAAAAGATAAGAAGCTACTTCCCGGTTTGACAAAAACAATTGATAGCTAATCACATGGCCTTAAAAAATGAAACGTGTGTGTGTGTGTTTTAAAAGGCATCATATAATAATAATAATAATAATATTTTGGTCTACTATATTTTTTTAAAGATCTTAAAACATACCGATATTATAAAATCTTTTAAATAAACCAGATTCGCTTAAAACAAGAAACAAAGTCTCAAACTCGTACGAAATAAGCCAAAATAGATTTTGAAAAAAGTGTAAACTAAAATTTTCGAATTAGATTAAAAAAAAAACAAAAACAAAAGTAATAAACTAATAAATAAAAGTGATCATAAAAAATGATTAAATTTTTTCAAAGAGAAACAGACTGAATAAAATTTATGATAAATATTTTAATGAGTGATTTTATATATATATATATATATATATATATATATATATATATATATATATATATATTCCTAAGATCATAGACAAAAAGACAAACAAACGTCGTCTGCTTTAATAACCAACAAACAAGAACTTAAAAAAACAAAAACGAACGAAAAGTTGACGTTGATAATGTTACCATCGACACTGAAGAGAAAATTAGAGAAGCTTTTAAGATTTTCGCCGAGAAAAAAAATTCATTTTTTCTTATCTGCATTGAGAAGTTAAGAGAAAAAAAAAATGGCGGATAGTAGTTAAACATCATCAGAGAAAATTTAACAAATTCCGATTGAAGACGAAAGAAAAAAGATTTACTAAATATTTCAGAATAGTTTTAAAATTGGATTAGTAAAATATAAAAAGTTTCGAAATCAACAATAATTTCAGTAAAAAAACTAGACGGTAAACAAGTGTGTATGACGTGAATATAGTGAATTTAAAAATCATATATAAAAATTAAATTAAATATGGAATCCTACGAACAAGAACGTAGAGATAACCACAGCAGATCTTCTTTAAATAAATTACAGTGGAACAAATTTAACTGATAAAAACGTATTTTTAGTTAGACTATATTTATAAATCGCTGATAGTTTCAGTTTTAAATGTGCAGAGTTGTAATTAGTGAAATTTAAAAAGAAAAAATAGCAAAGAAAATCGAAGCCATGTCTTACCAACAGCGCTTACAACTAAATAAAATTTCCAACGGTAACATGATTTTAATCAATATTTTTTTTCTCTCTCTCTCTCTCGCTCTTTCAGCAATTTTTTCCCGTTAGAAGAAGTGGATTATTCGTAGATATAGATTAATCCAGTCGACGACCAACAATTCACAAGTTTTCGATTTACGATGAAATAAACAAACATTAAGAAATTAAAGGACGTCGTGTAAAGTGAAGATGCGTTGACCTGAAAAAAAAAAACAAAAAATGGACACGACTGAATGTAAAAGAAAGGGAAATTTTGGGTAAACACCGTTTGTGGAATAAAATTTCCGGTTAGGTTTTTATATTTGTTATAAAAAAAAAAAAAGAAGATTCAAGTTGCGAATAAAGGAAATTTTAATTAATTCAAATAAATTTTTAAAAAAATTAGATAATTTGAATTTACAATTTTTTTTTGTGATTTTACAAAAAATTACAAAATGAAAAATTATAATTAAAAATTAATGATTAAAATTAATTTATGAAATAATTTAAAATTATCAATTATATTTTGTTCAAAGGTTTGCTTGGATTAATTTTTTTTTTAAATATCAAAGAATTGTTTGCAAATAATACTATGAAAAATAAATAAACAAGTGAATAAAGTTAACATAAAAATATTTTACTTTAATCATTGATAAAAAATGTTTAGTTTTTGTTTATTATTTTTTCAAGAAATTGAAGATAGGGAAAAATTGAAATATTTTAGATATTTATAAAATATTGTTTAAAAAATTAAAAATCCAAATTCAAGGAAAACAAGTTGAAATTATTACAAACTGATATAATTTTGATTTAAAAAAAATTTGGATCACAATTTTAAATGTTCATGAGTAAACAAATTGGTATAACTTCCTTGAGCTTCTCACTCTCTCTCAACAAAATGCAATCTTTAGAAGATAAGTTTTTTTGAAAATTTTGATTCAAATGAATGTTATTTATCTATATTTTTTAAAATTCTAATTGTTGTATGCTACCCTAACACAGCAACAATGACACATTTGTAATGAGATTTTTAGCATGTCCATTAAAATGCTTCAAGACTGAGAATAAAGCAATTTTCAATTCATTTTGTAAGTTAATATGAGAGTGGTGTCTGTATTCAAACTCACCTTGATCATTATAATTTTTCAAGGAAAATAACAATTAAATGGTAATTATAGAGTACTTCCCCTTTTTATTTATTTGCAATTAATTATGATATAAATCCTATTAGTAGGATGTGATTCAACTTTAAATTTAAAGGCAGCTTTTAAACAACTACGAATAAATGTTAAAACTAAGAAAATTCACTATAGTCTATGATTAATCTAATATTCATTAACAATATTCTTATAGAATAGAATCACTGCTTTTTTTAACCTATTTATTCCTACCCTATCCAGCAATATAAATAGACATTGTTTTCGCAGCCAGGCTTAGTATAAACTATTTTTGACATGGATTTTTTCTTGCCTCGATGATTGGACTTAGAATACGCTTACTGCATCCTCTTTCTGAAGGTTAAGACACACACCAAAAAGGGTGTCCTGGGTATGACATTAAAATGCATCTGGTGGTGAGGGTCCAGTTCTTGAGATCTGGGGAATGTGGAGTACTCCTTCATTTCCATTACTCTGACCAGGTGTAGTAGTACTTGTTACAGTCCCATCTATGGGTCAAATAGTTTTTCAAATTTACTTGTATATGATATGAATGTTTGATGCCATATAACAAATTATTTATATTAAGAATATTTACTTGTTGCTATAATTTTTTTTACTAAGGATTATTATGAATTACTTAAAATCATATAACTGTGTGCAAGCAGATGACTATTATTAAATAAAAATAATTACTTGAAACCATGCTATTATTAGTATTAGATAGTAATACTTGAAAACATTCCCATTTGTGCATTTGTATTAGATAGGAATACTTGAAAGCATTATGGGTTATAAGAAGGTTTTTATCTATTTTATGATTCTAAGATTGTTGATGTCTATTGGGATGACTATGAGTTTCATATCTGTCTCCTTTTTCTTCTTTTTCTACTCTCTTAACTTGTCTTCTTTGTCTGTGGAAGGCTGCAAGAGAATTAAGAAAGTAAGGAAAGAGACAGGGATACCTTTTTACTCAAAATTTTATTTTGGGGTTCAAGACTATTCTGTGATGTGGAATGTTTTCCTGGAATAGTAAGAGTCGTATTTCTCTGACAAGGTGTTGAAATACAAGGCTTATTAAATAAGTTTCCAGACTTTTTTCATATGGGCACTTTTATTGATAGTACACACATGAAACTCTAGTCCCCTTTGAAGTAATCTCCTCTGGCTGCAATGCACTTGTTGTACTATTCCACCAATTTCTGGAAGGCCCCATGGAAGTCCTCTTATGTGAGCGTGTCAATGGTCTTCGTCACAGCCTCTTTCATCCCCTCAATTGTCTCATAATGACTGCCTCTAAGTTTTTCCTTGAGCTTAGGGAATAACCGAAGGTCACAGGGAACAAGGTCTGGACTATAGGGAGAGTGAGAAACTGTGTTGATGCCCATCTTGGTCAAATAGTCTGTGACAAGGATGGAGTTGTGGACTGGTGCATTGTCCTGGTGGAAATGCAACTGACCTGATTTGAAGAGTGCTGGCCTCTTCCTTAAGAATCTCTTCCTGAACTCCCTTAAAACCTCAACATAGTATTCCTCATTGACTGTCTGTACATTTGGAACCCAGAGCATGTAGATCATGCCAGTGCTGTCAAAAAAGGGGATCATCAAAAGTTTGTGGGTGGATTTGCTCTGTCTGGCCTTCTTGGGTCTGGGAGAGCCAGCATGCTTCCACTGGGAACTCTGTTTCTTGGTCTCTGGGTCATAGCAGTAGATCCAGCTTTCATCACAGCTCATCAGAGCATCAAGAACTGCGGTATGTGAATTGATCAGGTCGACCATCTCCCTGCTGTCATGACGTTTTTCTTTCTGATCTTCTCTAAGCACCCTTGCGACAAACTTCGCGCAAATCCTCCACACCTTCAGTTCCTCGTGAATAATTGTGTGTATAGTTCCTACACTGACATCAAACTGTGCACTTATTGTCTCTATAAACCCATGACAGTCCTTATCCATGAAATTCTTTATTTGGCCAATCAACTCTGGTATTCGGACTTCCTTACTCCTCTCACACCTCTTATCCTCCCTCACAGACTCCTTGCCTTCCTTGAATCTCTTATGCCACTCAAAAACTGATGCTTGATTCATGCAAGATGCTCCAAAAGCAGTCTGAAGCATTCCATATGTTTCTGCGGCATTTTTTCCAAGTTTAAAACAGAATTTTATTGCATATCGTTCTTCTAAAGTGTCCTCACGTCCAGATTGCATTTTTGAAATTCCCCAGCTGTGACAATCAGGCTTTAGTAGGGTGTATTCCAATTGCTGCTGTAGCTGTTCATTTGAACCTGAAATCATCAAAATTTGTCAGTCATCTCATAAGATGTATAGCAATAACATACAGAATTTTCAAGAGTCTACGAAAATTTTAAATGCCTGTACAAAAAAAGTCTGGAAACTTATTGAAGGCACCATAGTATTCCTATATTTGTCATTTCAGTGGGTTATGATTTTAAAGTTTATCATATGTTCAGTAGGTGTTTTCTGTGAGATATTTAGCAGAGGCAGCTTGCTAACTGGAGACACAACCTGCTGCTAAGCCAGGGGCTTGGCAAGCACATGTGTTACTTTGCTAGCAGCTGAGAGAAAGAGGTCTCTCTAGTCAAAGTGATCTCTGTTTTTCTGAAAGTATTTCTCTTTTGGCACCAGGAAGTCTATCTTTATGACATGCACAGATTTCGCTTCCTGTTAGAGAGTTTCTGGGAAAACATGACTTTGAAAATTTTTTCTTACTTTTTTTTTCTAATCCCCACAGCATGCAATTATTTCTATTAGATAGGAATACTTGAAAGTATACAATTGTGTGCAAATGTTTTCTATTGATAGAAATACTGGTAAGATAGGTTTAGTGTAACAGTTAATGTTATGAGAAATAGAAATCTTGGATGCAGCTGTTAGTGTTTCACTTTAGACTGAGTTCTTTAGCCTTGGTTAAGCAATCAGTTTAGGAGAAGGAAAACTCTGAATTCAGACCAGCTGTACTCCACTTCAAATTTGACCTTGTGTCGAATCCTACCAGTGACAGTTCCTTGAGTCTCAGGGAGCTGTCCCTTGGGCTCAAATCCTCCTTGGAGGGGCTAGGTTTATTGTCTGGCACCTAAGGCGCCCCTTTTTAAGGGAATGCTGACGGGGCCCGAGGTATTTTTGGAACTGCCGGTCGTGTCTGGGCTACGGCCCTGTGCTCGGACCCATCTAAAAATGGCCTTTGCCATACTTGGCCGGTCGGTGGGATGTACGACAAATAATAAAGATAATATAAATGTATAAAGAACAGAATTACTTAACTTCTAGGCATAAAATAACCCTAGATGTATTGACATGTCATTAAAATCAAGTCATCAACCATTAATATTTTCTTGTATGTGTATGTATTCAACTTTTTCAAAAAAGAAAAGAATTAGACACATAAACACACACACACACACACATACAAAATGAAACTAAATCAGCTTCTAAGTAATACCTGTAGCGCTTTTGGGGGTTATAGAATTTTTAATGTGCATATCTCTTTTGAATATTTTATTTTAATCGTAAACAGATATCACAGCTGCTAACAAATCCTTGAAATACAAGAAAAATCAATTATTGTTAAAAATAACAAATTAGGTTGTAAGAAGTATCATGGCCTTTTGATAAACATAAAAACAATAATAAAAGAATCCACACAAACAAATGAGAAAAGGGTTTTGTGTGTGTGTATGTATATATATATATATATATATATAGGCAAAAGAGGTATAATTCTTTTACTAACAATTGTATATAATTTTAATTGTATATATTACTAGAAAGCCCCCAAACCTGCAGGTTTTCGATTGTAATAGTAGTTCATAAGGATATTGATACTTCTATTTAAGGAATGAAGAATTCTAATTAGTATTTCATTGATATTATCGCAATTTTATTTAGTCAACAAAAATTGAGATTAGTAACCATTATAATTAAAAAAATATGAAGGCATAAATAAAATAAGAGGGAGAGAGATCATTGTTTAACATTCAAAGTAGTTTATTAAGACAAAAGGAAGGCCACTTCAGTTAATTGCATATGTGTCCCAATGCAAATATGACAAGTGATTCATAAATACAAAAAAGAAATAAAATAATTATAAAAGATCTTTCACCTACTGATACACTCACATAAAAGGGAAAGAAGTCTCTACTTCTTCCTTTCACCTATTGCTACACTCACAAACCGGGGAAATAAGTCTCTACTTCTTCACTCATGTAACCTTTTTTTTTTTTTTTAGAGACCAAATCCCTAAAAATGTCCTTTTTTTTTCTTTTCTTTTTCTTTTTATAAAAAGCCACTTTCTGTCTTTCTTCTGTGAGACAATGTCTCTAATAATATTCTTTTTTCTTTTTCTCTTTCTTTGTTGGTCGTCTTCCCTCTCGATAGAGCAAGTAATGGCGTCCGAGACTTGTGTAGTTGTTGGTGTTGACTGAAGTCATTGATTTTTTTCTTCGAGAAACAATTCGTCTAAAATATAAATTTATGTAGTAGAAACCTACTTTTTTCAGCTTTTTTCTTTCTTTTCTCTTCTTTTTGGCTTGTGGTAATTTTGAATTCCCTTTTGGAATTCTGAATGAAACTCTAAATCCTTCAAGTGGACTTAATTCTTTTACTCAGCTCCATTTGAGTTGAGGAGTAAAAAACCGCAGCCCAATTCTAAGGCCTCCTGCTTTTAACTGACTACATTTGATTTTGGTGGGTAAGGCCAGGGGCAACAGCACTCCCATTCCAGAGACAACAGCCAATCATATTAAAGCTCCTCTGCCACATACAGATTTTTACCAAACACAAAAGCTAACCGGCAGTAAAATAAAGACAATACAAAATAGACTTCGAATTGACCCAGAAATGTTGGCACTCCACTCAATAAACCCATTTACCGACAAAATTTCCACAGTATCTCTGTTATATGAAATATTTGGTTGATAGAAAAAATTGTATTTACTAGAAGTGGGCAGTTTAATTGAAAAAACAACTTTTTGGTTTCATCTTGACACTTATGGTATTTCAAGGTAATTAAGGTTGTTGTTTGGTATCTGACTCCATTCTGTGTTATTTTATTTTTACCCCACGTTATCTTGCTGGTTTAACTTCTTGGATATGAAAGCTGCAAAAGAACTATATGAAAGGATACAGGAAGAGAAGATAAGAGGCCAATATATATTTTATATTTTGCCTATATTTCTGGGTTCAACAACCATTCAGTGGGTGAGGAAATTCTTCCTGAATACAAATGAAATGGTTGCGTCTCCCAGTCAAGGTGTTAGTCGTTCTTGGGTATATATGTTCAAATTTAGTATTTAAAGCGTTAACATGTTAAATGCTTTTGGGAGATATGTCTAAATCCAGTTTTTTCAGTTGTAGTCGTTAAGTCCGTTATATGGTGTCTTAATTGTGATTCTGACGAGTTCATTTATTTGGTGTTTTTAGTCGTGGGTCATTGGTAAAAGAGGCGGCTGCTACAAGTAGAAAGGTTAGCCAACGCGTCATCTAAAGACGGACGCATGGCGCCTTCCACCAGCAGCAAGAAAGATTTAAGTTGGTGACTGCTGAAAAAGAACGGGCGTCTTCCTTTCGCAGAGAGGGTTCCTTTTTTGTGCATGCGTCGCCCCCTTTCTTGTCAGGGGCTTCTGGGAGTTTCTGCATTTTTTTGTATTATTTATTTTTATTAATTCCCACACACCGTGAAACTGCATCAACATTTTTTACGAAACCAAAATCATTTGGTTTAGAGCTAAATAAGAGGGGTGTCAAAGTTAAGTGACCTGGAAAAATCAGGAAGTTTTGAAATAGAATAATTGATGCAGTATAAGAATTAATTTATTGATAAATCAACACTGAAAATTTCATTAAAATCAGGTAATTCTCTGATTTTTGCTAAATTTTTTTCAATCAGGGGTAGTGATTTAGTTTTGTAAAATTCATCTATGACGTCACAATTGTTGGTACCTAGTCTAAATACTTGTATGTCACAAACAAGTACCAACAATTTTAAAGTAATTTCTTCCGTAAACTTTTTGGAATGTATGTTTACGAAGTTTGCATATTTTAAATTTTCAATGTAAATTGTTTTTTGTTTTTAGATAGCTTTTCATGATATCTATATTTCAATCTATATCAAGCTTTTTTAAAAGCACAATTGTATATATAATGATTCAAGTCAAAGAATTACTCTACCACCACCATCATCAAATAATATTGAACCTTATTTAAAGAAATACTATTTTGTCTGACTTTTATTTAAAAGTCAGACAAAATTCTTTTAAAAATAAAAATACATTTTTAACAATTCAACATTTTTTAAAAACCATTTAGCTCAAAAGAGAACGAATGAAATATCCAACCTTTCTGTTTACATTTTTTAATAGTTTGTAATTTTTTTAGTTCATTTTTTCCAGAATTGAAAGTTTCACAGAAAAGGCTGACATTAAAACATTATCAAAATTTCCCACATTATATATTGAAATAATTCTGAAACTATCTTCAATCAATGAAAGGTTGCTCTTTTTTTTTTTTTTTTGCTTATTTTATAATTTTTGAAGGAATTCACTTCAACGGGTCAGAGAAGAAATGAATCTTCCTGGTTGTAGTTTAAGGTGTTTTCTAATTGAGTGTACAATTTCAAGAATATTGATAAAGATTGGTCACTTTAATTTTGTGAAACTGAGTAACGTGTAAAATTTAATCACAAAAAAAAAAAAGAAAAATCATATTTAACATTTTCGGCTTTTCAAAGCTAAATACAGTTTTAACTCGTTGTAAAAATAAATTCAATGGATAAAAGCACATACAAATTACATATTTAGAAAGATTATTTTCTTTTTTTTCCAGCCATATAAATATAATAAAGAAAGGACGAAAAATATACAATAAATAAGTTGCAAATTTGTCAATCTCAAACGAAATCAGATATCGACTGGAAATGCTATCATTACACAAGAAAATGAATGGCTTCTTTTGAAAGCAAGAATACTTAATTAAAAACCGAAAAATCTAAAAACCAAATAAAAAAATTGCGGTATCAAAGAAAAAAAACGAAACTGATACCAAAACATAAATTGCCAAACCGCCCAACTCTAGTATTTACCCAACCTTTCTGCTTCAGACAGAAAGTAATACAAAGTCTATTTTTAAGTGAAATAAAGCTGGTTTGAATTCAGAGTTTTCCTTTTCCTAGACTGGCTGCCTAACTAAGACTAAATGATTCAATCTGCCCTACTATTTGTTCATAGCTGGGGGAAAAGAGATGGATTCATGTCTTTCCCAAGGGCATTAGTACAAAGAGAAATGCAAACAGCCACACCCAGGATTATTAAAAAGTAATATTCAAATACAAACCTCTCAAAATTATCACTCAATTGCAAATTGAACTGAAAATTGCTTTATTCTCTAAGCATTTTTTGCTCTATTAAAAATCTTGCTAAATGGCTCTTGTGCTATTATAGTTATTGTCAGTGGAAGTGGACTCGGATATCTGAGTTACACATCCAATGAGTGTCCAGGATATAACACTAAACAATCTGATGATGAGGTTTCTTGTAATGCTGAAGCTTTGGGGAATGTGGAGCACTCCTTAATTGCCATCACTCCCAGGTCCACTCTGGCCCAGAGTGGTAGCACCTGATAGGGTTCTATTTATGGGTCAAATAGAAGTAAACTGTGTACTTATGCTAAATTGAATTGTTTGAAATAAAACTGTTTTTGATATTGAAATTGTGTACTTATGCTAAACTGAATTGTTTGAAATAGAACTGTTTATATGTAAAGAAATGGATTTGGCATTAGTAACCTAGAATGGTTGATATGCCATAAAGCCAAACCAAACCAAAATCAATAACACCCAATCAATGTGATTGGTCCCCACAAGAAAATCAGGAGGATGACAACTCATATTATTAATAAATAACTATCTGATGGTGGAGTTCCATTTCTGGACCCCTGGTGAGTGTGAAGAGGGCTTTCATTGCCATCACTCTCAGGTCCAATATATTTATTAGATAGCAATACTTGAAACAATACAACTGTGTGCAAACTATTTGTATTAGATTGGAATACTTGATACAACATAACTGTGCGAAGAACTCTTAAGAAACAATTACACAAAAAATGAAGATATAAATGTACAGTGAACATGGTTCCCTAACCACAAGGTATAAAATAATCTTTGACAAGTTGACATGCTGTTAAAAAATCCCCCAAAACAAAACAAAACAAACATACGTACAAACATATTGATGTATAGATAATTGTTGACAATACTTCATCTGATAAATTTTTCTTTTTTTTTCTTACAAAAATGATCTGATAAATTTTTCTTTTTTTTTTCTTACAAAAATAATCTGATGAATTTTTCTTTTTTTTCTTACAAAACTGATCTGATAAATTTTTCTTTTTTTTCTTACAAAACTGATCGGATAAATTTTTCTTTTTTTTTTAACAGGGAATTTTGCTGAAAGACCAAAAAGAAAAAAAGAAGCTTCACAAAGGCACTATTCTGACCGAGGATGTCAAAAAATGCAAGATAAATCCTTGATCCATATGGAGACTTTGAAATAAAATTCTAGCTTTTTGACCCCACTTCCAAAATAATGGAAGGTGTATAAAATACAAAAATTAATGGTCAGTTGGAAAAGGTATTTAGGGGAATTTTCGTGATTTTGATTATTATAGATTATTTCTTTTGATCTCAACAGAAATTAATGATATTGAAGTGAAGCTTAGTAATATTTTATTACTAATACATCTGCTGAACTGAGGAGAATTAATGGAAAGACAATATAAATAAGAATACTTGAGCTATATTTTTCTTCAGTGATTCACAGTGAACCAGAACACAAACCAAAAAAAAAAAAAAAAAAAAAAAAGGAAAAGAAATATAATAATAATTTTGGATTATTTATATTATTAAAATTTTTAATGGGAACATTTTCAATGGGAAAAATTATTTTTTCTAATGGGAAAAAAAATAAAAGTTTAGAATGCAAAATCATTGGGAAAATTAAGTGTAAAAAAAATTATTTTTAAATGCTTCATTGTGAACACAACATTAGACGTGGAAGGCAGAGGGAAAGAAAAAACCTACAGAAATTTAAAGCTAGGCATAATTGTTCATCTCTTTTCATTTTGGTCAATTTTGCCAATTTGTGGCCAAACAATTGGCCTTGATTTCTTCCTCTGGAGTTTTATTTCAACCGGCTTCACCATTCAGTCATTCTGGTTAGAACCCTGCAATGCCAGGGATATGCTGGCATTGCTAAAAGATAGTGATATAGAATGTTTGGGAGAGGTTCCCACCCCACTGCTGCCACCTCTCCCACCTCTTCACCATCAACCACTTCCTTCAGCCCCACCGACGGCCACATCATCCAGCAGTATGATGACCCCAGGCATGGCTATGTCATCATCAGCAGCACTGCCTCAGAAGCCACGCCCAGAGAAAATTTACAAGTGTCCCAGTTGTGACAAATCCTTCTCCCAATTGGGCAACCTGAAAACCCACCAAAACATTCACAACCCAATTAAACCCTACCAATGCAAAATATGTCAGCGCAGCTTTGCTCAACAGAGCACGCTTTTGCAACATATGCGCTTACACACTGGGGAGAAGCCTTATAAATGCAAGCTGTGCAACAAGGACTTCACACAGTCCTCGCATCTACAGCAGCACTTACGGACACACACTGGGGAGAGGCCATTCAAATGTTCTTACTGTGACAAGGACTTTGCCCAGCGTTCAACCCTCAACCAGCATACACTAACCCACACGGGGGTAAAACTTTTTGTGTGTCCGCATTGTAATAAGAGCTTTGCCCAAGCAAGTCACCTGAACCAGCACATACGCCGGCACACAGGTGAAAAGCCTTACAAATGCTATACTTGCTACAAGGAGTTCACGCAGTCTAGCAATCTTGTTCAACACATGAGGACCCACACAGGAGAGAAACCCTACCACTGTTCATTGTGCAACAGGGACTTTGCTCAGTGCAGTCACCTGAACCAGCATATGCGCAATAAACATGAGGGCAAAGTACCACTGGATGATTCTCATGGAAATCGACGTAACAAGTTTGCTGGTCAGTGTGATAACCTGGGCAGGCCCCAGCCTCTACCCTCTATTTCAACAATCAAAACGAGTAATTCTCCTGTGCCATCAAGCGATGGGTACCAACCAAATTTCTTTCCTACATTTAATCAACTTAACCACCCACAGCAGATGGCAGCAGCAGCTGTAGCCCTGACCAACCGACCACAACAGGATCCTCACATGCAGCCAGGGCCAGGGTCTTCATCCTACCCCATGCCTGCACAACAGATACGAAATCCCCACCCCCATGACAAATCTATGGAGATGTCTCTGTTCCATCATTTTGCTCAATCTGGTTACTTTGGTCACCATATCAGAGATCCATTTGCATACCCGGCTCCAGATGGATACATACCGAATCATTTTCCTTTGTCGTATAGCCTCAAACAGTATTTCCGAGATAGCCCAGGGATACAAGGAAATCCAGCAATGAATGTGGATAGTAAGGATTTTCTGGGGAAACCACTTGAAAAGTCTCAACCTTCACCATTAATGCTTTCTTGCCCAACTAAAACTAACCAGATTCCAAAAGTTGAGAGCAACCACTTGACACAGTACAGTCATCAGCAAAGCAATATCCTAAACTTACATGATAGACATCAACCCAATCAGATGTCCATTCAAGATAGATCCCAAGTGAATCCACTGTCTCCACAGAATAGCCCCCATATGAATCATATGTCTTCACAGGAGAGATCCCATCCAAATCCAATGTCACCTAATACTAGGACACAGATGACACCAATGTCTTCCCCCAATACCTCACATTCCCATAACAACCATTTAACACTTTCTGAGAGGCCCCAAAGTACTCACATAAACCACCTTTTATCACTGGATAGGTCCCACAGTATCAATATGAATCCACTCTCATCCTCAGAGAGGTCTAATAGTACCCATATGAACCATCTCTCACCACCAGATAGGCCTAATAATACTCATATGACTCATCTCTCATCATCAGATAGGCCTCAAAGTACCAATATGAATCAGCTGTCATCACCAGAGAGATCTAATAATAACCACATAAATCATCTCACACCATCAGATAGGCCTAATAGTACTCATATGAATCACCTTTCACCATCAGATAGGCCTAATAGTACCCATCTCTCTCCATCAGACCGACCTAATAGTACCCATATGAACCATCTTTCCCCATCAGACAGGCCAAATAATACTCACCTAAACCAGCTCTCATCACCAGAGAGACCTAATAACACTCATATGAACCACCTCTCACCATCAGATAGGCCTAATAGTACCCATATGAACCATCTCTCACCATCAGACAGGCCTAATAGTACTCATCTCTCTCCACTGGACAGACCTAATAGTACCCATATGAACCATCTTTCACCATCAGACAGACCCCAAAGTAGCAATATAAACCATGTTTCACCAACAGACAGGAGCCAAAGTAATCATATGAACCACCTCTCACCATCAGATAGACCCAGTAGTACCTATATGAATCATCTCTCACCACCAGACAAGCCCCAGAGCTCTCATATAAATCATATTTCCTCTTCTGACAGATCTCAGAATAATCACATGAACCATCTGTCTCCTGACAACCCCCAAAGCAATACCATGACCCCACATACGTCTTCCCATCTGAATTCACAGGAAATACCTCAGAGTAACAACCATCTACCCCTACCAGATGCAACCCCATTATCTGGGCAAGACACCTCACCACTGACAAAGAATCAGACCCAGGAATCTCGAATACCAGAAGCTCAACTGGTTCCAACCCCTACAAATAGTATCTATGATCCAAATAAAGACTCCCAGATGCATAACCCCCGAGATAAAAATATGAATGGTCAATCTACAATGCCTAATACTTTGAGTCAATCACAGGTTAGTGTTCCAGCTGAGAAACATATCTTGGAGCCACCCCCAGTGCAGCTCCTAAAAGTACCTCATTATGGTCCACTGCAGACTAATGTACCACTGCTTGTTCCACAGTATGACACTTCTCTAATTAATAATCAGCAGAATCATTACACACAGTCAAGTCATCTTCAAACACTTCCTCCTCTGGGAGAGACTGCTTAAAAAATAATTTTTTTTATGGTATAAAATTATGTATATTCTGAAGATGTTTACATATTGTATAAAAGGCCTTTTTTAAAAGTAATTTTTTATAAAATTTCTGTTTTTTCTATATTGTAAGGAAAAACTGGGCAAATATTCATTAAATATGATGACTAGAATTAATGTTGACAGCTTAAACTAAAAAAAACGAAATTTGGTCAAAATTGAAGTAAATTTGAAGTTTTTATAGAAAACAGTTTTCGAAAATAAAAAAAAGAATTTTGGTGCATTTAATTGATAAGACCTTCATATACTCTAGAAATTTGTTAGTTTCGAAAAATATCATTTTTTAAAGGATTTAAGGTGAGGTTGAATTTACTATAGTATAATGAACTTTTTACTTTCCATTTGGCTTATTGAAAATTTGGTTGTAAAATTCAATTTCTTTCAGTGTTTATTATCTTTCTTATGCATTGTTTTTATTTTGAGTTTAAATTTTACTGGATATAGTTATTAAAGAAGAGGAAAAATTAGATAAAAATATTATCCATTTATTTTATGCTTAAACTCTAACCCAACACTACTCCACCTTTAGTAATAATAATAAGGCTACAAACTAGTCCAAAAAGAATACAAGAACAAGTACAACTGGGTGGGGAAGGTGATTTACTGGGAATCATGCAAGAAACTGAAATTTCACCATACTAACAAATGGTATGTGCACAAACCAGAAAATGTCTTTGAAAAGGAAATGCATAAACTTTTCTGGGACTTTGAGAGGCAAATAGATCACTGAATTCAAATCAGAAGATCAGATTTAGCTTTAATTAAGAAGAAGAAAAGAATCTGTCATATAATAGATTTTGTTGTGCCAACAGACCACAGAGTGAAAGTAAAAGTAGGTAAAAAGCTGATCCTTGCTAAAGAACTGAAGAAGCTGTGGAACATAAAATTGAAAGTGATGCCAATCATAATTGGGGCCCTTAGAACAATCCCTAAGAACCTGAAAAAAAGACTCTGAACTGGTAAGAATATTTAGAAGAGTCTTAGAGACCTGAGGAGATTTGCTATTGCTTATACTCCAGTGAAAACCAGATATAGTTAATGTGAAAATCTGCATAACAATAATAATAATAATAATAATTGTAATACAGTATGGCTTTCCTAACAATTTTTATAGAAAGTTTATTTTCTTCTAAACCAAAGATATCAATATTACATTATTTCTGCCATCAAAATGGATATTATTATGTATTATTTATGACTAAACATTTGACCATTGAAACTTTGTAACTAAAATATAATTATGTAGTAATCCAAAAAATAAGTGTACTACTTCTTTATATTTCTGCAATTTAATTTTTGGTTTGATAGAGAAGAGTTTAGTAATAAATAATACTTAATAATATCAATTTTGATTTTGTAAAGTTTCACTAGAAATACTATAATCCTGGTATTTTTAGTTTCAAAGAAAATTAAGATTTTCTTAAAAATTGATTTGATTTGATTTATTTAATAGCATATCAAACTCTCATAGGTTATGTAAAGCCAAAATTCGATTCATTTGTAAATGCTTTATTATAATAATACCTATTTATATTTTCAATGTTCTGCACACAATTATATGGTTTCAAGTATTCTTATACAATACTGATAATTTTCAAAAAATCTATTTGACCCATAGATGGGTCCCTAACAGGTACTGACACTCTGGGTTAGAGTGGATCTTGGAGTAATGGCAATGAAGAGGTACTCTACTCTCTCCAAAGCTTCAGAACTGGAGCCTCACCGCTTTTGAAAGGAGTCTTACTCTTCAGTAGATGATACAGTCTGTGTATTCTAAACCCTGCCAACAGGGCAGATTAAAACTTGGTTAGGGTGTACTTATTTAGGAGTGATACTGTTGTTCTAATAATAATAAAGTAGAAGTAGTAGTAATAATGATGTGATACCAGTTGTAATTGGTTTGCTTGGAATGGTCTCCAAGGGTTTGGATAGGAGAATGGAGGAAATGGAGGTTAGGGGAAGAATTAAGACCATACAGACCACAGCAATATTAATACTTAGAAGAGTCTCATTATTATTATTGCTGTTTTTATTTCTTCTTCTTTTTCTTCTTCTTTGTTATTTTTTTTTTTTCACTCTTGGCAACTGGTGTGGAAAACTTGCCAAGAGTGAAATAATAATAATGATGAAGAAGAAAACAGTTATGAAGACTACCTAAATACTTTAGTTTTGATTTTAGACAAGACATAAAGTGAGAGTTCACTTTACTATTGCAATTACATTGTAAACTGAGCCCATACTAAAATCTGAAATACCATAATGTTTTTCAAAATGAACAAATTTTTGCAGAGTACAAAGGTCTGATTGATCAAAAGCACCCAAAATTACTGAAGAAAAGAAAATTTTTCCTATAAAAATGTCAAACTTACCAAAATTGAATCTTGACCAAAATTTTTTAAAAAGCATGATGTGTATAATGATAAGGAGTTTTACTTACTTCAGGTAGAACCACTAAGGTGGGGGTTTTGTCATGACTCATTCTGTTGATTGCATTAATGTCTGTAAAGTGATTAGTTCGATAATTAATCAACAAAAACATTTTTACTAATATTGTGTTGAATTACAAAAAAATCTTGTTCTCTATTAGTGTGGATTTTGATCTGTGTAGTTATTTAACAATACTTTTCTACTATAACACAAAGATTATATGCTATAATAAAATAATTTTAAAAGAGGCCTTTTCACAATATGGTAAAATGTGAACTTGAACCTTTGTAAAAAGAAAATCAAAATTAAGTTATTGGTTGTATTATATAAGTTATTCCATTCCATATTTTTAACATGTGGTATCAAAAGGTCTTGAGTGATAATATCTAGCAGATTCCCTAAAATAATCTCCATGACTTTATAAGGTGGTGCTGAAAAATTCTAAACCCAACCAAGATGGGAATGATTTATTTATTTTTATTTATTTTTATTTTTTATTCAATATTTTTTTTGAAGTGGGGGTTGAAGAAACTTGATGAATAATATGCTGAGTGTGTTGAATGGTGGGATGAATTAAATATGAGATATAACATGTATGTTTCATGACTTTAAGTCATTTCTTTCTTGGTCTGTCTAAGAACTTTTCAGTAGCATTCCATTTTATATATATATATATATATATATATATATATATATATATATATATATATATATATATATAATGCAACCTGGTTACACTAAGGGATAATGAGAAATTCCATTAATATAGTAACATAAAGCAGTACTCAAATAAAGAAAGAAGAAAGTAAAGAGAGAATAAATTGGAAGGAAAGAGAACTTGAAAAAGAGAGAAAGAATACAAAGTGATGCAGAAAAGATTGAAGTATTGAAAGTTATTGCGAGAGAGAGAGAGAGAAGAGAGAGAGAGAGAGAGAGAGAGAGATTATATGCTGATCCATAGATAATCAATCCCATTATTTAAGATAAGAAATATATTAATCTTTGAGTAACAATCCAAAGAAGATAAAATGTAGGTCAGTTTATTATTGAGGAAATTAGTGAAATCTTCATTTAAAGAATCTTTAAGACGGCTGCTAAAGATCTAAAAGTATTTTTAAGACGGTAAAAGATTGGTGGGTGTATAAAACTTAGTAACTTTCTTATTTTTGAACAAACAGCAAGCATGCATTAAAAAGAAAATCATTTTACATGAGGCTCTGTCAATTATTATTATCAATAATTTTGACTAGCATCATCCTTCATCTTCCTAATTCTAGTTGATTTTTATCACATCTTTTTTGGTTCCTCACTTCTACAATAATGAACAGTATACCTTGTTGGAAGAGTTGACATTAAATGGTGATACAGAAAATAAACTTGTGAAAAGGGTTTAGTTTCAGTTAACTCAGAAATGATTGGTTGGTTTTGGTTTCTTTGTATAATGGCATATGAATCTTTGGGGGTTATTTAATGTCAAGACCATCCTTGTAGAAGAACTAGTGGTACTATTTAACCCATAGCAGGGCAAATAAGGGTTGGTTTGGTTTCTTTGTTTGATGGTGTATCATCTTTAATGGGTTATTTAATGTCAAAGCCATCCTTGTAGAAGAACAGCAGTGGTACTATTTAATCCAGAGCTGATGGCAGGGAGATATGGAAGTTCATACCTTTCCCAAAGGTATTAGTCTGAAAGGAAATGTAATAGCACAACTGGGGTTCAAACTCACGTTGGAGTCACAGTCCAGCACTTAAACAATTATACCAAGGGAACATCCTCTGAGGAAATAGTTTGGGTTCCTATCTTTCGTAAGTGTATTAATTTGAAAGGAAAGTGTAAGTGTATTAGTTTGAACTCACTTATTATGACGTCGCAGTCCAGTATGTTAGCCTCTATGCTGTGGGGGCTCCCTGCCACAAATGATTGGTATCAAGTTTGGAGTCAATAAAGTTCAACATTAAATCCAGAAAGGGCAAAGTTCCAATTTAGCAAATCCAACATTGGTGAGATGTCTTTTTTTTTTCTTACATTAAATGGATTACATGAGCTAGATTTTTTGTTTAGTAATAAGAAGATTAATTTTTCCCAGAATGCAATGTTGATGGTTATTCATTTCAAGCACGAAGTTGTTTATGGCTTATACTGAGAAAATAATCCAACACACCTCAGAATCAAGAAGAAACTAGTAGTTTATACTTTAATTCTTGTTTCCAATGTGCACTGTTCTTTGTTGTCATGGAAGCAATGATCGAAGTGAGTTGTGATTAAAAAAACCAACTAGAATTAGGAAGATGAAGGCTAAAATGATTCAATATCATTAATAATAAGCAGTGAGCAATAAAAAAAAATAAGACATGATCTTGTACTATATAATGTTTTTATGTTACAGTGTAAATATGTTTGTTCCTTGGCTTCCAAGAAGAAATATCAAACATGAGAAAAAAGAAAAGGCAAAACTATAGATTCTGTTATGACAGATACAGAACAAAGTCAGCAAATGGTCATTTTAGTTGTATGTTTTTTTTAACACTTTATCTTGTTGAAAAGTTAAAAATGGCTTCTTTCTGTCCCACTGATGAAATATATCTCTCATAATGGCAAATCCTCCAAAGAGGTTGAAATTGTCTAACTTCCCAATTTTACTTTGTTTTAAACAAAGAACAGTTAAATACAGAATAATGATAGTCTTGCAGCTTATTTACATGTTAAGAGGAAGCTTTAAAAGACCCAAAAAACTACCACAAAGTGTAGGATCAGAGTTAGACTCAGGTGTTCTTGGCACACAAGGGAAGTTGAACTTTGGTGCTCTTTAAAGTATATATCGTATTATTTATTCATATTTTATAAAAATGGATATATTGGAATAAAGAGTTTATTGCAATAATCATGTGAAAAGTCCTAAAAACAACTAGTTAATTTATTTTTATTTTAGAAGGTTATACTATGTATATCATCAAAATTGCAATTTCTTAGTAATGAGAAGTGGTAAGACTTTGACTGCTACAACTTGGCAAGGGTACAGGAAAGGTTCTGAATCACAATACAAATATTATAAAAAAGGTAGAGAGAGAATCAAGGTGGCTAAAATGACTGCATATATCATGGAATGGGGGGGGGTAAATGTAGCCTAGACATTCTCTTAAAACTCCTCCCTTCTTATATGTATAGTAGGATGTTTCTAATATTCTATGTGTATTTTCAGAGGTCTCCAGTTTTATTTTCTGATCATCATATTATTTCATATATGTTATCTTTCTTAAGTTTTAAAGTATAAGAAAATATTGTTGCATGAAAATTCTCATTATTCTGGGTTTTTTGATTATTAGTGTCTATATTTGGGAAAAAATGTGGTTGGATACTTTAAATATTTCATGTATTTTTCAGGGTTATATATTTGATATTTCATGTATTCTTAAGGGTCACATATTCATTTTCAGCCCTAAAAGCACATATGAAATATTAAAAACATCCAACCATATTTTTCCCTAAATACAAAAAAATTTTGAAAAAGCCAGAATGATATGAGAATCTTTATGCAACAGCAATATTTTCTTAAACCATATAGTGAATGAATGTAAGAAAAACATATGAAAATGCATAATAATCTGAAGAAAAAAATATATGTAGACTAGCCTAAATTATACTTAAAATATTTATTAAAGAGAGACTTGTAGGATTTGGGTTCTGACCCTGATAAATGGACTCAACTATCACGACAAAGTACTGAATGGTGGTGCAGCATACATTTTAAAAAATCCAGAGACTGCTAGATGAACTGTAGAGATGATGTCCAAGACTCTTGGTTATTGATGTAAAATGAATCTCTCAATAACATTCTTGGAAATTTACAAGCTTTCCAATAAAATGAGGTTGATGAAATGAATATATATATATATATATATATATATATATAAGTGTGTGTGTGTGTGCATGTAGGTGTCTATATTAACCCGACCCTTCCAAATGAGCAGGATGTGACACAAGGTCAATTTTTAAGTGGAGTTTAACATCTTTGAATTCTGAGTTTTCCTTCTTCTAGACTGGTTGCCATACCAAGGTTTAAAAAGGCCAGTCTGTCCTACTATTTACCCATGTAGGGAGATTAGTTGGATTTATACCTTACCCAAGGGCTATGTGAAATGCAAACTGCCTCATCCAAGATTTGAACTCAGTTTGCTGTGTCCATTGCCTATCACAAAAAGCATTATACTACAAGTGCATAAAATACAAATCACTTCGAGGATCTTCTTATTTTAAAATATATCCTTATTCTTTCTTTGGACCTACAATAACCATCTTTATATATATATATATATATATATATATATATATATATATGCACACACACACACACACACACACACTAGCTGAAGAACCCGGTGTTGCTTGTGATAAAAATAATATATTAAAGCACATATTGTCAAAAATTAATTCATTTGTACAGAAAGTGACTAGAATTGTGTCTTGTTAATTTTCTTCCAAAAAATAGCAGTTTTCTTGCAAGTGGAAGAGGTACTCTTGCAAATGCAAATTTCATTTGCTTTCTGGATGAATTAGACATTCCTCCTCAATTTTAAGCTAGAATCTTCTAGACACATCCAGGAGTAAAGAGCTTCTCAAAGTCCCTCTCCTCTCATTTCCTTCCTCCCAAATATACTTTTCAAAACACCCCCTGAGTGTTCATAAGCCAAGTTTAATCAAATGTTTCCCATTAATCAAAGAATTTGTAGAGTGAATGAGTTATTTCTGTTTTATTTTTCTCCCAAAAGTTCCAGGTTTTCCTGTGAGAATCTGTGGGTGGGTGTTTATATTATTTGCTTTCTGGATAAATTAGACCTTCCTCTTCAATTTTAAGTTAAAATATTCAAGGCATCAACAAATAACATTAAAACATGCCAAACATGAAGTGAAAGGAGTTTACAAGACAAGTTTCATTACGTTTGGCCTATTAGCCATTGAGTCCAAGCAAAGAAATATATATATATATATTTTAATTGTGCAAAAAATTTAAGATAAAAAACAGGATGAAAACTTACAACTTTGAGTTTCAAACTTTCAATCCTCAAGTATGCTAATATTCAACAAGTCTGACTTTTTCGACTAAACAAATGCACCCTTTTATACTCTTTTTGACTCTTGTAACTATTGGGGGTGTCCTCGTGGTGTAATATTTAAAGCACTGGATTGGGAAATTAGTGAGTTTGAACTCCAGTCACACTGTTACATTCACTTTCAGACAAATATCCTTGGGAAAAGTATAAACCCCCTTATCCTCCCAGCTATGAGTTGAATAGTACCACCACTGTCCTAAAAGGGTGGATTTGGCATTAAATAACCCAAGAAAGTTGTTATGCCATTAAACAACAATTATGAAACTATCATGTGATTTGCTTAATCCAGCACCAAATTGCAAAGTAAATATTTACTTTCATGAGAGAATCTTTCATTGGTAGCTTTCATGGTGGTATTACTTTCATTCATTGCAAGATTCCCCTATAATTACTTTGCAATTTGGCATCAGATTGAACCAAGTGATTCATTATGTCAACCACATAATAGTCACATGACTCAAAAAGAGTATAAAAGAAGAGTACATTTGTTCAGTTGAAAAAAATTAGATGTTGAATTCTAGCTCTCTTTAGGATTGAAAGCATGAGTCATGAGTTTTTATCCTGTTTTATTTAGATCTTATATCTTTTATACTTGAAATATAGTGTGATATTACACAGGATTTTTTGTGCTTTGAACACTAAAGATTTTATGGATTAAAAACACTTGTAACATAAAATTTGAATTATATATATATATATATATATATATATAGGTCTGCAAGTTATTCTAAATTTGGTATTTAGATTTTTATTATTTCATATACTTGTTTTAGTCTTTACATCTTCTTCAGGAGATGGTTTGGGTAGTCTTCAGTCCACAGACAATTAACTCCAATAAGACATTCACAGACACAACTCCTGGAATTAAAAAGGATTATATCCCTATCAAAACAATCTCCACAATAATGGCAGTGAAGATGTAAAGTCTGAAACATGTAGAGCACAAGTATATGAAATAATAAAACCCCAAATACTAAATTCACAATCATTTGTGGACCTATTAATTTTAAAATCTTTACTTTTCTCTTATAGGACCAAAAACAATCTTTACAAATATATATATATATATATATATATATATGCTCCCCTCTCAGGGGTTGAGAACTCTGTCAAAGGAATTAATGACTCCCACCCACGTAATGCAAAGCTCTTCTAAGGAATTGAGCACTCTGGTATCCAATAGTACAAAATGTAAACAAACGAAAGATAATGCATATTCCTGAGCTGATGTATGTTGCTAAAATGGCTGAGCAGTTAGATACCCTGTCTAGCATAAACTTAGGCAGGTTTCAATCCCAGCTTGAAATGTCCTGTGTGTCTAGCCACACTGAAGAGTTGTGATACAACGAAACAGACATATATATATAGTGCAGTTGTTGATAGTTTACATGAAATAAGTTTGGATTAAAAGTCTCAAAAAATGAAAATACTATTTCTTTTTTTTAAAGTTATTCTTATTTATTTTAGCTGCTATCTACAAAATGGAAGTAGTTTTTCATATTCAGTAAATCTGATAAGAAGAGTTATTTACAAAAAATAAATTCAGTTTTGAAAATTTTCATGATGTTTGGGAAACCTTGTATAATACACAAAGGTCTTATCACATTTTGAAACCACAATGCATAAGAGTCTTATTGTATTTCAAAACCATTTTTTCTTCATTCACTGGTGTTGTTAAGAAATGAACAAATGTTACCTATATTGAAAAAAGCATTTTCTTTCATTTTTAATAATGTCTGCTATTTGACAATAGAAATTTATCAAAAACAAAGAATAAAAAGTATATGCTAAATCTTTATTGTACAATGGCTGATCAGGTATCCCTTTGTAAAAATTAAGCTTTTTTTCAAAACTATTAGGGAATGTATTGCGATTCTGCTAGAAGATATAAACACACACACACACACACACACACACACATATATATATATATAAGTATTAAATGTTACTGTAATATAAAAGGATAATTCAAAATTATTTTTTAGGCTTGATAAAGTGATGATTACTCAATCTATGATCACTTATAGGTTTTTTGTATCATTGTTTCATTCATAATCAAACATATTTTAAGCGATTCAAAGATTATTTAGATTATAAAATTCTTTGTTTTAATGGTTCACATGACATAAAGAGACTCTTGTTTTGGTTTCTTTCTTCAGTAGCAAGAAACAAAAATGTTATTAAACAGAATTTTTTTTTCATAAAAGTACAAATACCTGAAGAAAGTCAGGGAATGTGCTGGTTAAAATGTAATGTGAATAACAAAAATAAGTAATAGTTTAAATGTCCAAGTAATAATTTGATATTAATGACCCTTTTCAAAACTACAAACTCTGTCTTAAGATTATCCTGAAGAAATTGCTTAAAATCTAGCAAGGAGTCTTTTTTGAGAATTTGAAAAAAAAATAGATTATAAAAAAATTATCTACATAGTTGTTTATTTCAACAGAACAGTAAATAAAACTTAACAAGGGAGATAACTCGTTATGTACTGAAAGTAAAAAGCAATTTAACGAGTAAAATTACTTTATGAGAGAAAGTATACCCGACGGCATTATAGCAACTATAATTATGAGCAAGTTTAAATTTGTTTCTTCAGCAGCCTGCACTCGGATCAATTTTAATTTTTAAGGTGTAATAATGATAATAAGCTGAAAGGAAGAAGACCATTTTCTAAATGTGACTTTAGTAAAGAATGTATTAAAAGGGAAAGTTTGAAAGTAGTGTTACAGTTTTATTCCCATAGAAACTACAATAGTTACAAGGAACACAATAACACTATTAGAACAAGTCCTCATTCACAAAACTCTATTTTTTCTACATCGTCAACACTACTGGCTATGCTGTTTTTGCCAAAATTAACAATAACCTGTAGGAAATGAATAAATAAATTTTTAAAAATTTTAAATTGAATTAAAAAAAAAAAGGAAACTTAAATTTGCAGAAACGCCCAGAGGTCCCTGACAGGAAAAAGGGATGATGCATGCATAAAGAAAAAAGTAACCTCCTGACAAGGGGGAACAGGCTCATACTTTTTCAGGCAGTGACCAGCGAATTAATAACATCATTGCTGACTAGTGTCTGGGTGCCACACATATGTCTTTGGACTAGGCGTTGGTTAGTCCCTTTCACCCAGTAGCAGCTCTCTCTCGGTTAACAGTATGCCAGAATATAAAAGACTACGAAATGAAACTACAAACTAAAACAACTGGACTTTGACAAACTTCCAAAAGAAACTAACCCTTATGGAAGCCTTAAATACCCAATGAGGACAAGCATATGCAAGAAATGATTAATGTATCTTAGACACCTTAACTGGGGGATTCAACCATTTCAATTGTATCAATGTAGGGTTTCGTGATGAAGGTCAAGGGCAATGGGCAAAGTGGTGTTGCCGTTTGATATTTGACTCCATTATTAGGTTATTGTATTTTACCCCACGTTAGCTAGTCAGTGTAATGCCTTGCCCAAGAAAGGCCCAAAAAGAATTATACAAAAGAAGACAGTAACAGATAGGAGACAAAGACGTTTCTTTTATACTTTCCTTTATTTCCTGGGTTCAACAACCATTCCATGGGTGAGGGAGTTTTCCCTGAATACAATTGAAATGGTTGAATCTCCCAGTTAAGGTATCTAAAAATATGCTAGTCGTTTCTTGCATATGCTTGTCCTCATTGGGTATTTAAGGCTTCCATAAGGGTTAGTTTCTTTTGGAAGTTTGTCAAAGTCCAGTTGTTTTAGTTTGTAGTTCCATTTTCTAGTCTTTTATATTCCGGCATACTGTTAACCGAGAGAGAGCTGCTACTGGGTGAAAGGGACTAACCAACGCCTAGTCCAAAGATATATGCGTGGTGCCCAGACACCAGTCGGCAATGATGTTATCAATTCGCTGGTCACCGCCTGAAAATGAATGAGCCTGTTCCCCCTTGTCAGGAGGTTGCTTTTTTCTTTATGCATGCGTCATCCCTTTTTCCTGTCAGGGACCTCTGGGAGTTTCTGCAAATTTAAGTTTCCTTTTTTTTTTTTTTAAATTCAATTTAAAATTTTTATTTATTTATTTATTCGTTCCCTACAAACCTACATGTTATCCTCTTAAAAATCTGCAATATTTGCTACCCAATTTTTCATTGCAGTGACGATGGTGTTTGCATACTTGATCTTCCATCAATCTGATTTGTTCAGATGAGCTGATTGAGTTGCTTTTCATTTCTAGAGTTGACAGCTGTGTCAAACATAGCTTGTCAGGTCACATGACTAGTACCACTACAAAACAGTACTCACACCCACTGCTTGGTCAACATAAACATTCCACAAGTAATGATGAATGACAATGAATGTAATTTTTTTCTGCATTGGGGAATTCAATGAGAAACTTCTGCTTTCATGTCAGACATCATTTTGCCTGACTGCCACTATAATGAGTCAAAAACAAAAACTCAAAAACTTATGGGTTATTGGTAAAGAAAATGTTGGCCTCAACGTTCACTTATGGTTTTGTTAGTTTAAATGGTATATCAACCTTCAAGGATTATTAAATGTCAAAGCTACCCTTGTAGAAGAACAGTAGTGGTACTATTTAACTCCTAGCTGGGGGGGATAAGAGAAGTGATACTTTTCCCAAGGGTATTAGTCCAAAAGTGAATGTAATAGTGCAACTTGAGTTTGAACTCACTCACTATGATATCACAGTCCAGCACATTATTAACCACTTCACAATGGGGACTCTCGCCTCCACATGGGACAACATAAGATTGGAGGCATTACTTTCAGAGTGACATTCTTATGAGCATAGGATGCAGATTCTTGTTTAGTAATGGTTTGGTTTGGTTTTTATGGCACATCAACTATTGTAGGTTGTTAAATGCCAAATTGATTTTTATACATATAAACAGTTCTATTTCAAACAATTCAGTTTAACATAAGTACATGGCTTAAATGTAAAAACATTTCTATTTCAAGCAATTCAGTTTAGCTGTACACTGTTTAGTGCTATTTAACCCATAGATAGAACCCTATCAGGTGTTACCACTCTGGGCCAATAATGGGGTACTCTGCATTCCCCAAAGCTCCAGCATTATTGGAGCCTTACCATTAGATTGTTTAGTGTCATGTTCAGGACACTTGTTGGGGGAGTCTTACCCCTCTGCAAAGAAGCAGTTGGTGTATTCTGCAGTCCAAGCTGACTGGGCCATTGTTCAGTAATAACAAAAAGACAGTGACAATGGTGGTGACTATGTGAGGAAAAATAATTTTTTTGTATTTGAAAACTTGATCTATCCACTGGTGTTATTGTGCTCCTTGTGTGGCATAGTCACTGATGACTGCTGTGTCATTGATGGCTAAATGTCTGATGGAGAGGAAGAGAAACACTTGCTTTATTCGCTCTGTTCAGTTTCTGAGGCTGTGGATGCAGGAGGAAATAGATAACAGACACAATGTGCTGGCTAGCTTCTTTGTTCTTTCAGGAACCTAGATACTTCTAGTACTTTTGATGGGTGGATGATATAGGCTGGCCAGTCCCCTCACCACTTAGATGACTGATAGCTATTAAACTAGGCAAGACCCAGTCCAGAGTGCTAGGTCAAGCATATCATGTTACACCTTGACCACTGGATAAGATGTTAAACTTTGTCAACTCATCTTTTTTCTGCCTGTTACATTTTTTAATAACTTACCATTTGCTTATAATGTTACACTGATATCTATTGTAATTCCCATGGAAATAAATCTAAGGCTTTATTTTTGGAGCAGCCATCATATTTAGGAGTATCTAAATTTTTACTCATTTGCAGAGTGCTGTCAAAATTTCCACAAAAGTCTATTAAAGGTGTGTTAAGGAAAGGAAGGACTTGGAAGAGAAAAATCATTGTTTAATCATTTTTCACAAGAATTTTTCATTGAATTGGTTAAGTTAAATAATAATGTACAAAAGACATTTTTAAAAAAAATTAAACAAAAGAAAATGATTTTTTAGGGGGACAATAAAAGGCATATGTGTTAAAAGAAGTAATATTGAGTATTTTTAGTGGTTTGTGAATTTAAAATGATAAATTGCTTCTATATTATTTAAAGAGTTTATCTTGACTTTCTTTTCTCATTCTCACGCATACATATATATGATGTGGGCAAAAGTAATAAAGTATAATTGCCTGCCCGAACCTGTATACTGAAATACACATAGACAGGTCTTTGGTTCCTTAAAAAAGAAAAGAAAAGAAAAAAAATCTGACTTCCTAATTTAGAGGTCTTATGAATTTTAATCTGTAAAAATCAAAATTAAAAGAATGTAGATCAATTCCGCCATACTAATTTATTTGTAAATAATTATAATTAAAAGTAAACAAAAAAAAGAAAGATTGGATTTTTGCTAACTAATAATAATGCAATATACTTAAACTTCAACGAAAAAGAACTATTTTTTGTTATAATTATTCTGAAAAATAAATCTCTGAAGGAAATTTTATATATATATATATATATATATATATATATATATATATATATATATATATATAATGAATGGTGTGATTTTTTTCTGTTTGTTTCTTTGTTCATCTGTCTAACTTCTGTTAGGATGAGAGTGTAGTATCTATGCATCTGACCTAGAGTCAAAGTGTTATTTCTCGTAGATTTTGCTTGGTAGCAGAGTGTAGTATATGTACCTATAGAAACCAAAATAAATAAGAAAAATGAATAAAATTACTATATATATATATATATATATATATATATATATATTGTGTACTTAGGCAGCAAGTCATTATTTAAGCATGTTCTGTTGAGGACTGTGTAGTATTTTCTTTTTAGAATCTTTAAATGAAGATGTTTGAGTCATATTATTTTCCTTATATCTGGGTCGAGGTATTGAAGAATGTGCTCCATACTCGCTCAAGCACTTTCGACCGTTTTGCTTGTCATCCTCAGGGGTTGTATTTGATTATATTATATATGATATATATTATAAAAAATGAAAAAAACCATTTCAAATAAATATAAAAACTCACAGCAACAAACAATTAAACATAACACCACAGAACAACCAGTGAAATGGTCAAAAGTGCTTGGGCTAGTATGAAGCACTTTCTTCACAACCTCAACCCAGACATAAGGAAAATAATAAGACTCGAATGTCTTCATCTAAAGATCCTAAAAAGAAAATACTCAGCAATATATATATTTTATCAGTGGTGACTCTAGGTCATCAGTGTTACTTGGGCTCATATTTTTAACAATTTACTATATAAGAAGAATTTTAGCACCCAACTACATTTTAAAAAAATACAATTAATTAAATCTCTGTGCCTGACTTTGTCACCACTCAAATCTTTGATGTTAACCACTTAATGTCTGGGTCAATGGAACAGATCACAAACCCAACTTAGATGAGGCTTGAATCCTTTTGGTCTGATGTTGTATTATTAGATTTCTCTTATATAATATAATAACCAGAAAAAAAAAACAAACAATCATTTACAGTCAAAAATTCTCTGTTAAGCTGAAACAAAAATGCATTCTTTGAAAAAATGGAGAGTAAAACACATTTGAAATTTTTAAAGATTATTTGAATCATTTCACCCAGAAATTTATTTATTTGAGTTACGTTATTAAAAAGATTTTGTTTGATTTTTGGAGCTGATTTTAATAGGCCTCAAATAATTAGCCATGTTACTTTTTTATTTTTTTGAGTAACATTATTATGAACTCTGCAAAATTAATCTAATTCAAAATTCTAAGGCTTGAAAATAAAAAGCAATAGAAGGTTGGTAAGTTAAAATAATTTATGATAGTTCAAGAGAGGATGTTGAGTCAAGGACAAATTACTTATTCTGAGATAATTTTTATAGCTTCAAAATGAATTGATTTGAGAAAATAGTTCTTCAGACTTAGCCCAAAATTATCTACTCCCTCTGTTGCCACTGATTTTTATATATATATATACACACATATGTGCGTGTGTGTGTGTATGTTTGTTTTATTTTAAGGGAGTATCAAATTTTATACTGTTTAAAATAATTGTTTTTATTTCTATACTTTATATAATTTCAAAAGTAACTGGAACACCTATGGGTACAAATTCTGATACTGGTGGGGGGCAACACTTTGAAGCTTGGCAGTGAGCACAGTTACTACACTTTGATTCTAGGTAGAAGTGCCAATCTGTATATAAACAATCCTGTTATTTTTACAGGAACTATGATAGTAAACATATAATGTGCAATTAAATAGGAAAGTCCCCTTCCTCCACCCACAGACAAACATACATTTTTAATAGTATTCTGACTATTATCTTTCTTTCTTTTTGTGAATATCAATTTATCATTTTTATTTATTTTTTTTTTGTTTGGTCACATTTGTGATGAGTGAGATTAAATGTAGAAGAAAAAAAAAAATGTGTTGTGAAGATCTGAATCTTCTCTCTTAATGGAAACATTTTTGTACAAAACATTTTTCCCCTCTGTACACAACAGATCATGTCAATTATCAAAGTACTGCTGTATGTTGTGAAATATACCATTCAAATAAGTAAAACTGTATTGTTGTTTTATTTATAATATCTTATGTGACTCATTTTCATATCTTCACCAAAAGGGCTTGCTGACAGCACGAAATCCTCTGATTCTTTCTTGCCATCCATCCCAATTTGTCATCGTTCTTGGTAAGTCCTCTAGACGGCACCCAGTGTCTGCACAAAACTGATGAATGTAAATTTTTTATATTCAACCAACACTGGTGTGTCCATGGGAGAACATAGCATATAAATGTCTTTATTTGCCTACCATGTCTTACTTGGATAATTTTTAAGATGGGAAATTGATGGTCGTACAGCTACTGTTTTGTAGAGTGCTGTGTCCAGGATATGTTCAAAACAGCATGTAGCATCCTTGTGTGGTTCCTATTTAGCTTTTTCTCCAAGTCTTACATTAAAGTCAAAGTGATGCAACCATACAATAGTACTGACATGGCTATGTCTTGGAAGAATTCCTTTATTTTATCAGAGAGATCAGATTCTTATTTGGTCTTTAACCAGTCAATAGCAGTCCATGCCTTATCTGTACAATATAAAAAGCTTTCATATATGTAATTCCAGACACATTAAACCAACAAAGAACTCAACTAAAGTGGGTAACTAGATTTTTAGTAATCAAATGTTATTGATTCTCTGGGGTGTTGTGCTCTTGAATGTATGATTTGGTTAGGTTTTATGGCATATCAACCCTTGTAGGTTATTTAATGCCAAATCCTCTTTATACATATATATTAAATATATATGTCTTGTAAACACATTTTGTTGAGAATATTTTTAAATGAGCCTGAGCTCATTCTTTTTGCCCATAGTTAAATGGTTTAAAATATTGCTATCTAATATGAATAATTCTATTTAGCATTACTCATTTGTTTGCACACAGTTAAATAGTTCCAATTATTATTATGTATCACTAACAATTCAATTAAACAGCAGTTATTTGTTTATACACAGTTAAATGATCAAACAGTTCTATTTCTAACCCTTCAATTTAGCATAAGTCATTTGTTTGCACCGAGTTTAAATATTTTGCACATAAATAGGACCCTATCAGCTGTTACCACTCCAGACCAGAGTGGACCTGGGAGTGATGGTAATGAAGGATTACTCCACATTCCTCAAAGCTCCAGTATTACTGGAGCCTCACCATCAGATTATTTAGTGTGTTATCTAGGACACTCATTGGGTGGGATGATCTTGGCCATCTGCAGAGATGCAGTCAGTATATTCTACAGCCCCAGCTGACTGGGTTAGTTCTTGAATAGAACTTAGCCTTTTCATGTGTGTTACTCTTCTTCAGAATGAAGTTCACTTTTAATTCCACTGATACTGTGTCTAAATCATTCTCATCTCCCCACCAATGTCATTGTTTTATGTACCTTTTCTGCTTCTCTACCCATACAGTAAATTGGGGTGTTAATTTGAACTGGTCCGATCTCTTCATGGAGTTTGAATGCAAGCTGAAATCTCTTGAAGCTTTGGCAACATACTATTCTGGTGGATTCAGAAACACTGCCCCCCCCCAACAGTAGATGTAACCTGAACATGATTTTTTTTCGTCTTTGTCAGAAAAATCTTTTTTCCTTTAATAAAAAACCTGTTTAACTTAGCCACTTCTGACACCATATAACAACTCATGTGGGTTCATAACATCTACATTTGAGACAACTTAGTACATACATGTAGAAATTTTATTTCAAAAAGAAAAGAAAAAGGTTATCAGTAACAAGAAGAAGAGGGGCACAAATCTATGATACCCAGATATACACCAATCAGTACTTTTAATGTATTACTGTTTATGACAATACATACCATAAAGAACCCTTCTATATTAAAGAAAAAAATGAATATAGAATATGTGTATCTGCTTTATTTTACATATTAATAAAAGTTGTTTGGCTTGGTGTCTTTGTTTAATGGCATATCAACCTTTGTGGATTATTTAATGCCAAAGCCATCCTTGTAGAAGAACAACAGTGCTAATATATAACCCATGTCTCAGGGGAGGAAGATAAAGGGGTTCATACCATTCCCCAGTGAAAGTAAATGTAAAATCACGACTGAAGTTTAAACTCACTTACTTCAAGGTTGCAGTCCAGCATTTCAGCCATTATGCCACAGGGACTCCCCGCCAAATAAAAGTCATTTGATTATATACAAAGTTGTCTTTGAATTCTCGTTGGGAGGATCCTGCATTTCTTGTTCCACATTCTCCACTACAACTCCTCTACAAAAATGATATCATCTGTGTGTATTTGCCATGTGCAGGATATAGTACAAAGTCAATTTTTTTAAAAGTGGTTTTGATTTTAGAGTTTCCCTTTTCTTAGACTGATTGCCTAACCAAGGTTAAAGAAGCCAGTCTGCCCAACTATTTACCTGTAGCTGTGGGAGAACAGATGGAGTCATACCCTTTTCAAGAGCATTAGTGTGAACTGAAATACCAATAGCCTTTTCTAGGGTTTGAACTTGGGTCATTGATTCCATTTCCAACAATGGTAACCATCATGCTAATCACACATCGGGCTAATTGTAATTAATTCAAGCCCTGCATAACTCACAACGATACAGTTAGTCACCATGACAGTTATCTGAAGAAGAACTTGGGCACAACAGCCGAAAACTAGTAACTATAATAACAACCAAGATGAGAACACTGATCCAAATTCATTGATGAATAATAAAGATTATTCAGTATGTTGAATACAGAATTTTTGGGAAGTGGAGATAAAGTTGATTAATTAATTGATCGATTGATTTTAATGATAAGTCAGCTTATCTTGGGCTATTTTATTCATAGAGGTTATGGAATCATCTTCACTATTCATTCATATTTATTTAGTTCTTAAGAGGGTTTTTTAATTCTTTTTTTTTTCTTTTTATATACCCAACGCTATTGAATAGGAATATTTTTTAAACTGATCTATTTGACTTATGGGATGGGACACCAACAGGCTCACTTTGATTTGAAGAATAAAGGAGTACTCCACTCTCTAGATATCCAGAACTGGAGTGTCACCATCAGATGCAGTTTAGTGTCAAACCCAGGACATCCCTATTTTGGGGGGGAAGAGGGTTTTACCCCTCTGCAGATGATACAGTCAGCATATTCTAAGCTTGGTGACAGAACATGAATGATTTCTGAAATGTGTAGAGAGAAGAAAAAACAAAATAAGCAAATGTTTTGAATATGTCATTTATTTGGTTCAATAATACTGTGGATATAAAACAGGACTAAATACTTATTAAATAAGAAAAAAAAATGTATTTGATGGCATAAAAGAGGAGATGGTCAACCTATAATGCATGTGCTAAAAAAAAAAAAAAAAAAGAAAAAAAAAAAAAAAAAAAAAGAAGGTCCATTGCATGATTAGATATGGTGCATTGCAAATCAATAATTTTTGCCAATCAGTTTACAATTGATACTCCTACATTATGAATTTAGGCTCATTTATCTATGAATATTTGTAGATTTGTACCAAATCATGATTAAAAATGCTTCTGATATTAATATCAGGCATTTTTTTTTCCCATGTGAACATTTCGAGAACTAAGAAAATTTGCCCAGAATTATATCTACTATTTCAGATAAGAAAAAAAAAGTGTACTGCATTTTCAGCTCAAAAACTGATTGAAAATAAAGCTGGATTAGTAAATGGCTGGACAAAAATTAAAAGTTCTTTGTTGATAATTTGACTCCAAACATTAAGAGTTGTTGAATACCAAACAGACTAAGTCGCATTAAGGGAGGTTATATATATATATAAATAATTAAAATCAATATCTTATATAAAAATGCTAAATATATTTATGTAAATGTTTTTACAAGAATTGATGGGAGTACAAGATTTGTATGGTGCATAGCTGAATTTTGGCAGAAAAAAATTGATGTATGGTATATGAAAGGTTGGTCATCCCTTTTGGTTATATTATGGGTAGGAAAAAAAAAGAAAATAGGTACAATATTTTAGTAAAAAAATATCCAGAAAAATACTGGTATTCTTTTGTAGTAAAATACTGACTTTACCAAAAGCCTCATCTAAACATCTAACAGATAAGGTTATATCTTTTATTTCCATTTTGATGGGGAAAATATCTGATATGCCATCAAATATGATATATCAAAACACTTTATAATTTTTAGAAAAAGATAATATATATATAAAAAAATTTCATCAAACAATGAATATTTTTTAATCCTTTTTCAAAAATATATCATTTGACATTCCTTAAAGCAGATGGTTTTAAAATATATCTGTTCATAAAAAAAAAAGATTAAAAAAAATAAAATAAAAAAAATATCAAAATTACCATGTATAATTTTCATTTCTACCATTCACCACTGCAACAAATAAGACCCCTCCCACACACACTAAATACGAAAATCGCAAAACAACTTTTATTCAAACATTAAAATCATCTCTTAAAATGAATTAGATTTTTGATTATTTCTTTGTTATACTGTAAAATCAAAAACTTCAGACAGCATTTTGGGAAATTACAGAAAACAAATATCTAAAACCTATGAATTGCTTCTCATTTAAAGAGAATATGCTGGGAAAAAAAAAAAAAAAAAAAAAAATGAAATTGTAACTTTAGATTTCATGGTAAGAATTTTATTACATAACTGTTTCAAAATTTAATATTGTTCTACAATTCTCAAACAAACAACTGAAATCTTCTTAGTTGAATACTGAAAGATATAAGATTAATTATTTTTCCAAGACTAGAAATATATCTCTGTTTGCCCTTATTCAGTTTTAAGACAAGAAATGTATTATTGCTTATTCTTATTTGGTTTTAAGACAAAATAAGAGAAAACATGTTTCTAGTTTTAACTAATTCTCTTATTAATCAAAGTCAAGAAAATTAGAAAAAGCAATATGATGAGTAAAATACCTTGTTTAAAAACATTTATATAAATATTAGAAATATATCATGGGTAAAAAAGAGAAAAAGTTCCTTGGTCAATCATTAGAATAAAAATTATTTTAAAGCTGTATCAAGACCAAAATATTGGAAATTTGTAATAAAATTTAAATGATTGCAAGCTGATATTTGAAGGCACAATCCGGCATTGGGCGGAGTCGGGGGAGATAAATACCATGTAGAGCCCCAATCATAGCACAATGGTTAGCAAATTTATCTTTGAGACTAATTCACCACTGTAATAAGTTAGTCTTGTCCAAGGCTATGGTATTGAAGTACTTAGGATCAAATTTAAACTGAGTAAAAATAAATTACAGTGCCTACTGTAGTACAATACTTAGCAAGTTTATTGTGCAGACTAATTCACAAGCATGGCGAGTTCAATCTACATTGGGTACCCATTTGTTGTAGCCTAGTGCAAGACTAATCTAAACTGATTAGATATCTAAGAGCTTTGACTAAAGCTTGTCTTGCAAATCTATTCATGTAGAATAGTCTGATCCTCATGCTACCATGACCTTGTATCAAACTAAGCTAGACTTGGCAAATCTACATATAAAGTGGCTTATTCTGTCAGAGGAAATTTCATATCTTATCTGTTAATGGCCCAGTTATCTACAGTGAATGGATAAATAAAAAAATAAAAGGTATCAGATACCAGGTAAAAGGTAAATTATATGTATTATGCAATATATGATATGAATCTGAAATAATGCAATAGTTAAAATGTATTTGGCAGAATGTAATATGTAAGATCGAAATGCTCAAAAGGTTAAAGATAATGGGTTTCAGGTCAAATCTTGTTGATGTAAATCAAACAAACTAGTATCTATCTTTTATGACTGAGCCTTGAATATAAAAAATATGAGGAAGGGGGAGTTAATTTTTTGAGGCTAAAGATAATACTGGAAATACCTTGACACATTTTGTGGGAGAATGTCTACAAGATTATAATTTCAAATACTGTAAAGTGAAGTTATGACCACAGCGAACCCTTTGAAAAACAGCCAGGTACGTGAATTTAGCGAGCCTATTGCAAAATGACAAAGCTGTCAGCAGGACCTAGTGCAAAACAGATTTCATGAATAAAGTCCGTATACAAAAAATCAAGTTGGTGGGGGAGAAAAAAAAGAAACAAACAAAATAGCTATTTTAATTTCCGAGGAATTAAATACATCATTTTAGTATCTTTCTTTCTTTGTTTAAAGGCATATCAACTTTTGTGGGTTATTTAATACCAAAGCCATCCTTGTAGAAAAACAGCAGTGATGCAATTTAATCCATTGCTGGGAGGATAAGGGGATTCATACCTTTCCCAAGGATATTAGTTCAAAAGTTAGTTAATCATTGTAATACAACAATTGTAGTAGTAATTAAATCTAATCAAATAGTAATTGAATATTACAATTGTTATAATAACAAAATACTAATGGAATAAAATAACTGTAAGTTAGCGGCCTTAGTCAAGGGTGACCTGAAGGCTCCCTTTTCAATAGCTACTATACAGAGGTATAAGGGAGGGTACAACTCCATTCCCTGGATTGCTCCATTTTACCCTTGATCCTTACTTTAAAATGCTGAGTGTTAAACAAGGTGGCGTCAAGGACCATTTTTGAGTCTTTGGCATGGGATTAAACCCTAGTCTCCCAGACCATTGATGAATACTGTACTCATTAGGCCAATGGCCCAAATAACAATCAAATATTACAATTGTTATAACTAAATACTACAATTGTAATACTAATTAAATACTAATGGAATAAAATAACTGTAATAGTAATTAAATATTACAATTGTTCATCATCATCATTGACCATTTAGAGTTAACTGCTAGACAAAGGTTTTCCACCATTCTTTCAATGATTAATTTGAGGGTATTAGCCTCTGTAATGTCTAACCAGCAGTGAAAGGGAAACAGCCCCATTCAGAATTTGGACTCAGGGTGTCAATTCCTTTTCCTAAGACGATAACTGCAGGCCTCCAAATCCATGGCAGTAGATTGTTCTCATTCCTCTGCTTAGAGGATATCTTGTATTTGTTAATTTTTCCTTGACTCCCCCCCCACTAGAGGATATCTTGTATTTGTTAATTTTTCCTTGACTACCCCCCCACCAAAAAAACATACACGCCTGAAGAAGTTCAGAGGGTATAATGGCTGAAACATTGTGAATATTATAATAACCAAGTCAGGTTAGAGTGGACATGGGAGTAATACCAATGAGAGGGTACTTCACATTCCCCAAAGCTCCAGGACTGGGGCCTCATCATCAGATTGTTTAGTGTTGTATCTTGGACACTCATTGGGGTGGGAGTTATCTCTCTGCAGAAATGCAATCGGTGTATTCTACTACCCCAACAGACTGGGCAGTAATAAAAAAGGGAAGAGAAAACAAAGAAAAAGATTAAAGAAAGAAGAAAAGATTAAAGAAAAGGGAAAAAGTGAAGAAAAGGGAAAAAGTGAAGAAAAGGGAAAAAGTGAAGAAAAGGGAAAAGTGAAGAAAAGGGAAAAAGTAAAGAAAAGAGAAAAAATGAAGAGAAGAGAAAAAACAGGCCAATATGATAAAGAAAAATTCATAGCCATTATTCTGTTTTACTATTCATTTCTTAGAAAAATAAAATTTCAAAAGTGGATTTTTGTAATTATTGTTATAAAAAAAGATTTAAAAAATTAACAAACATTGTGTTAAGACAAAACTACCCCCATCTCTTAATAGTTGTTATATTTAGAGTAAGAAATTTATATGCAGATATAACAATTGTAATGGATAGAGATAGAAGTATGTTGATAAAAAACAATCATTTAAAACTTAGGTACAAAATCATAATTAACATTTTGAAGATTGTAATTATTAACAAATGGACAATATTATATTTGAGTTAACAAAAATTTTAAGGAAGGGAAATTTTAAAGGAATTATTAAAGTAAAGAAAAAAAAAAGAAGAAAAGTAAAATGAACTGATCATATATTTTTTGGTAAAATGATTACACTTAAAATAATCTTAACCATTAGAATATTGAGCCCTTCATGTCCATACCTTCATAGCTCCTGGGTTAAAATCAGGTGTTAAATAACAGATTTTATGGGCAATAGTGATATAGAAATAGGGAGTCCCTAGCCAAAATTCAACTTATCCAGGTATATTTACTTCTTGGGGGTATCACACAAATACCAACCACTCAGAATCTAAAGTTCAGTTTTGTTTTCTTTAATAGCATATCAACATTCATGTGTTGCAAAAGGCATCCTCAAGGAAGAACAGTAGTGGTACTATTTAACCTATAGCTGCTGGGATGGGGTGGGGGAGCAGGATAACAGAATTCAAACTCATTTATTACAATGTTGTAGTCCAGTATTTTAGCCACTGCACTACAGGGACTTCTCATTCAGATTCTAAGGGTTAATGTTGCAATGACTAGATTTAATGTACATACATAACTTTTGTAAAATTCTTTAATACCAACTGGCATCTAGTTGACTCCTTGAACCCTTGATACCCTATAACTGAGCAGGAAAAAAAAATAATAAAAAATAAAACAAAGAAAGCAGCACATAACACGTTCAAACATGGCTCCAGGGTACACACATCTGTGTTTAAAGCTATCCCATCAAGGCTGTGAATAGTTATATCAAGCCTTTTATTATTAGTATCTGATGTGATTTCCCGAGCCTGAAATATCAAGCTTATAGTGTATAACAAAATAGAGGTCAGTCGGAGATATTAGGCTTATAGTGTATAGTAAAATAGTGCCCAATCCAAAATATTAGGACTATGGGTTCAAAGAGTTAACACCTAGATTTTAAATATTTATCAAAATATTTTGATTGTCATCAGGCATTTTGTTGCTGGGTGAATAATAAGTAAATTGCCACTATATTAAAAACAAAAAGACACACACCCCCTCCTAAAAAAACCTTCTGTCCCAATAATAATTGTTACATTTAGTATATGAAATTTATATGCAAATATAATCGTTATTATGGGAAAGAGGAAGTAAAAAAAAAGTTTAACTTCTTTGGAATTTTACCTATTAAAACAAATAAAAAAAGAAAAAAAAAACAAAAAAACATTATCATTGACTTGTTAAAATTTAACAAAATAGAGAAACAGGTTCTTATACCATATTTTGTTCAAATAACAAAATCCCTTCATAAATGAATATATATTAGTTGATTTGTTCTTCAGCCCTTGTCAAATGTTAAAAAAAAAAAAAAAAAAAAAAAAAAAAAAATGAAAAGAAATAACTCCCATTTCTTTAGGAAAAAAACTGATTTAGAAAACATATGTGTAGCTTAGATTTATGAGGATGGGCTGAAAATAGGATGATGTCATATCTGCTGTTGATGACATTTTTGACCAACGGGATCCAAGCACAGCAACACTGATGGAAGAAGTGTATGGACCACAAGGGGGACTAAGTTGAAAATAAAGCTCATTTGGTCATATTTCATGAGAGTATATTGGTCAGCCTATGAACTTTTCAGCCAACAAGACCACAAGTAGAGGACACCTTGGAAGGTTCAAACTCAATACCAAAGAGTAGTTTGTAAATCCTTACACACAAGATAGGAAAAATGGCTATTCACTGAGATTAGTCTAAAAGCAGCACAGAGCCAGAAGTATAGGACATCCAGTGAAAATTAAACTCAAGTATGCTTACCCCAGCATATTTTTCAGAACACACCACTATAGCTAGTTGTATGTATAAATTTATTGATTTTTTTTAATTTATGAAAAGGACTATTTTGTCAGGAAAAATTGAGGAAATAATTTTATTGGTAATTCCATTCCTGCTGGTTGATTTGATTTTAAGAGATAATGAAATATCATTTGGATTGTAAAAATGCAGGGTGTTTCAGAAAAAATGATATCATTTTGTAATGTAATATTAATTTTTGTATTTAATATTGTATTAATATTTGTAATGTAATAACTAGACCAATTCTTGTTCAAATGATCTCAAATTTTAACATTTGTAGAAACAACTGAAAATTCTATGTTCAATGATTTTTCTTCTTTTCAGGTACAGAAACGCAATTCACTGGAAATGAAAAGGCGATTAAAAATTTTGAGTTGTTTTTACCCATAGAAAAATTTTGAGTTGTTTTTACCCATGCTGTTAAAATTAGAGATCATTTGAATTAGAATTGATCAAGTTATAAGTTTTAAAAAATGATATAAATTTTTCTCAAAAACAAAAGTACAAAATGATATTGAATGTTTTGAAACCCCCGTAATTATTTTTCTGTAAGTCTCTGGAGAAAATTAAGATAATATCTATATCTAAGTCAGAGGTTCAGAATTGTAACGTATCCTGTGACAATCACCCTTCAAGCTTATCTGTCATTATTTTCCAATTGATGGTTACCTTGTTGCCATAGATTGTCAGCCCCAGAGTTATGATAAAAAAAATGGTTGATTAATTTTAGCAGCATGTCAACCCATATACGTTTAATTCATGCCTAGAGATCAGGGAATTATGCTCATTGTATATTGATATTTACATTTTATGTAGTTTAAGAGTTTTTCTGTGCACAAAGTCTTGTTGAATATGAATAATTTTTAAAGAGATCTATTTGACCCAGCAATGGGACCCTAACAGAAAACCAAGGAGTAATGGCAAGGAAGGGACATTTAACACTTTCCGGAGATCCAGGACTGGAGTTTCACCATCAGATATACTTTATTGTCATATCCAGGACATCCTTTTATGGAGGAGGGTTTCTTACCCCTATGCAGGGGATACAGTCAGTGTATTCTAAAACCCACCGACAGAGCAGAGAGAGAGAGAGACATAGTGCACCTGCAAAGTGGTAATAGGTATCAAGCCAGGGACTTAATGTATTTGACATCATCATAATAATAATAATGAACAAGTGGTACATGCACAACCCAGAATCCATCCTGGAGAATGAGATTCACAAACTTCTCTGGGAATTTGAGATACAAATGGATCACTGAACTCAGTCAGACAACCAGACCTAGCAATTTGGAAAAAAAAAAAAAAAAAAAAAAAAAAAAAAAAAAAAAAAAGAGAACCTGCTGAATTGTGGACTTTTGTCCTGGCAAACCACAGAATGAAAATAAAAAAGTGAAAAGAGATAAGTACCTAGCCCTTTGGTAGAGAACTAAAAAAAACAATGGAAATGAAAGTGGCGGTGATACCATTTGGGGTCGGCACACTTAGGAGAATCCCCAAAGGATTCGTAAAGAGACTGGAAGACTTGGTAATAAGAGGACAAGTAGAGACCATCCCAACTACAGCATTTTTAAGACTGGTCAGAATACTGAGAAGAGTCCTGGAAACTTAAGGACACTTGCCGTCACTCAAACTTCAGTGAGAAGCCATCAGCTAATGCTGGTATGAAAAACTCTCAAAGGAGTAAACAATAATGCTTAGTTTATTAATGATTAATTTTTCCTGTGCCATTTTTTTTAAAGCTTTTTTTGCATCTAACAAGGGCTAAAGAAGAGTTTCAAACTCAAGGGGTCAAAGGTCATTACATCCTGGAGGAGAACAATAGTGGGCCAAAAGTAAGATGAAGGGGAGGGGGCATGATTTCTAAGAGTTATAATGGTATTCTGCAATACAGCTGAGATAGCTATTAATTTATTTCTTCATCAAAATGAATATGCATATGATAATAAATTGGATATGTGAATTTGTACAAAATGTAAGGGGACACATTTTCCTTCATTCCATTTTTACTTTTGGTAAATTCCCTTTTTCTGTTTTCACTTTGGTAAATTCTGTTTTTTCCATTTTATTGTATTTCAGGGATTAATTGCAACAAATCATACTATAAATATTATTAAATCAGAGAAAAAAGCAAAAATCAAAGTTTTATCACATTTCAAGAAATATCAGATATAATAATTTCTATTTATTTAACAATCCGCTCCCAAACTTTTTCTATGATTTTTCTTATTTTTGTGTGTTGTAGGTTATCTCAGGTAAACCTTCCTCATGCGAATTTGAATTGTCAAATGTACCCTTTCTCTAGAAAGAAATATGGTTAGGGGCAAGGAATAAATTACCAAATTTTAGGCATTCTGCCATATTGTATAGAAAAGTAGTTTGCAGGTTGTTGCAACCCATGGGCAATGAGCTTGAAACCCCTGGGCTAAAGAATAGGTCAGCTAAAACATTTTATTAATGATACTGAGAATACTAATAAAAGGTTCAATCCCCCACCAGAATTTCTGGCATGTTAATAACTGAAGTTTTAGATAATAAGAGATTTTTTATTTATTTACATTGTAATTTTAAAAATATCAATACAATCTTTGGTAACTTGTGTAATAGTTATCAAGCTTAGTAAGTTGATCATTATGAGTGAATTTTTTCCCACTGGGTGCCCTATATTTCTAGCTTTGTGCTGCAATTAAGCTAAATAAAAGTAAATAAAAATTGCCTTTTAATCTTTTTAAGCTGGAACTCATAAAAAACCCAAAAATCTAGTTCCAGATTGGCTATTCCTCCAGGCAGCACCTATCCACTGTGCTTATACGGGTAGGGTCAAGGTCATTGCCTGAGGCCCCCCAATAAAGGGAAAGCTGATGAAACTGGGAATTTTTGTCACTGCCCACTTGTTCTTGTGAGTGGTCCTCATATTAAGCATGACCTTGTGTCATATCCTGCTACTTGGACAGGTGTCAAACAAATGTACTATCAATGAGATTTAAATCTTCGTTTTAACCTTTAGTTTTCAAGCAATGTGAATTTTCTTTTAATCTAAGTAATAAAAGAGGGTCAGCGTGAAATTTCTAAAATAAAATTTTTTTCTTGAGTAACAAAATTATAAAATTCATGAGAATGCTTTATATACAGAGGAGATTCGTTCACACACGTACAAGTTCATATGACACATTCACACGTTCATTTACACAAAACTTCTTAATCAACAAGCAGCTCAAAATGAGTGGTACCAATTTTGTACAATCGGTTATGCTTGATATTTTTAGCATAAGCTTTGCATTCGATCATCAACAAAATTCCTGGTGTAGGGTCTTCAAACTGCACCATCACAAGGGGTGAACGGTAACCCTGCTGATTGAGATATGGAAAATACTTGAAATGGAAACCTTCTGGTGGATAGTAAGACACAGGTCCCATATTTTCACGATCTGCTGGTAACTCTCCATTGCAGCTCACACTAATGGCAAAATCTTTGTATCGGTTACGGACTTCATCTGGAATAGTCTCATTATCATAGGCTTCTGGTTCCCAGTTGAAAATTTTGTTTAGTTTTAAGATGACACAAGGCATTCCATCATCATAGCCATAATTCTGTTGCTTTACACAGTTTTTGCCAAGGGTAGAGATGTCAAAACGACAAACCTTCTCTCGCTGATCTCTTCTGGTTCCAATGGCTTCACAATCGGCAAAATTATCACCCTAGAGTTGGAAAAAAAAAAAAAAAAAAAAAAGAAAGAAAGATTAAAATTAATTTAAAAGACTTAATCAATTAAAAAAAAAAAAAAAAAAAAAAAAAAAAAAATCATAGATAGATGACATCCACAAACTCTAAAGCAGTGGTCTCAAAGTCTTAAAAGGGCCATTGCATCCAAGTGGAGAGGCACAATTAACCAAAAGTAAGATGAGGATTGTATGATTTTCACCATTTATGATCCTAATCAACAATACAGCTGATAGGCGGCTGTTTATTTTTATTTTTTTTCATAAAAAAGAATATGCATATGATAATAAGTAGGATATGTAAATCAATACAGTATGTAGGTGGTGGGGACAAATTTTCTATTTAAAATTTTTTCTAATTGCATTTTGGTAAATTTGTTTTTCTATTTTCCCTTCTGATAAATTTTGTTTTTTTTCCATTTTATTGTATTTTGTGAGTAAATTGCAATAAATTGAAGTATGATTTTGGCTTTTGTTTTCATGATCTTAGTATTCAACGTTTAATTTCTGTTGATCTAACAAACAGCTCTCAAACATTTTCTATGATTTTTTATTTGTATGTTTTGACTGACATCTCAAATGCACCCTCTACACCTCTTCATGTTATGAAACACATAAAATTTATCACATTTCTTGTGAGAGTTTATTTTCTATAATCTCAGTCACCACTCCACAATAATACATCTTTGAAACAAGCTGATGGAGTATGAATTGAATTACCATGACCAGAAAAACCAGTGAACACTTATGCACGACATATGGAAACACTGGACAGCTGTTTAGACCTTATTAGGTCTCAGCAGCAGTGTATATCGTGATCTCCACTACTGGAGATTGAACCAGCGACCACAGACTGCAGAGCCAAAACTCTACAACTGAGCCAATTGTTCATATTGCACACAAGTGATGCCAAACTAACTAGTCATGGTAATTGCGCGGCCAGTGTTTCTGTATGTCATGCGTAAGTGTTTACTGGATTTTCTGGACATGGTAATTCAATTCACAATATAATTCCTCTACTTAAATGTAGATTTGGTTGATTGTGTTTTATGGCATATCAACCCTTGTAGGTTATTTAATGCCAAATCTTGTTTATACATATATCAAATATATATGTTCTGGAAACAAATAGTTTGTAGATAACATTTTTAAATGAGCCAGAGTTTGTTTGATGGTTTCAAGTATTGCTATGTAACACTAACAATTCAATATCAGTCATTTGTTGGTGCACAGTTAAATGGTTATACAAAAAAAAATATACAAGCTGATGTTGGTTCCACTAATGTTTTTATTAAAAATGTTTTATAAATGTATATAAAATTGGATTATTTCTACTTTTCAGTTTTTGATCTTGAAGTGGAAGCAACTTAGATATTAAAGTATATTCTACCCTATATAGTAAAGGACAAATTATGAAGTTTTAGGAAAATATTAGTCATGAAAATTATTCTTCCATTTACTACAGAATAGTTTGCTGGTCATATATTTGAGACCCTGCACATTAAATAATAAGAATATTAATGCAATAATAAGATAATACAATCTTTAATAACATAAGAATATTTTTGAAAAAAATCTAAAGGAAACATGCATAGTGAAACATGAAATCAACTCTTTGAACAGAGTTCAAATCCTGGATGAGGCTGATAATGTTTCACTTCTCGTAAATGCCATTAGAAAAGATACAAATCCTTTTCTCCCTCTTCCCCAGCTATAGGTAACTACTAGGACAGACTAGGTTCTTTAGCTGAGGTATGGCAACCAGTATGGGAGAAGGAAAGAAAAAAAAAAAAAACTGATTTCAAAAACTGGTGGTGCATGGCACTAGCAAAAAAAAAAAAAAAAAAAAAATTCATAATTGCTACCATACCACAAAGAAATTTAAAAAAAAAGAAAAAAAAAAGAAAATAGCAGATTGCCAATTTCATTCCATGCCCCAGTAGAATTGGTGAGAAGAAAGAAACAAACAATAAAAATGTAATAAATAGGATAAAAATAATATAATCTTTTTTAATTGTATGAATTTCTGAGATGAAGCTTGATGATTTTTATCATTAAGGGTTTTTGAACTATTGTCCTCATCTTTGTTATCAGCCAAAACGTTGTGGAAATGACAATAAAGATGAAGACAATAGTCTGAAAAGCCTCAGCTGATAAAAATTTGATGAGTTATAAAAAAAGATTATTTTTATCATTAAGTCTCTGCCATTTTATGGCTTGATTGCAACCAATCTATCACAAAGAGTAAGAATCATACCTGAAAAAGTTCTAGACTGTTTGAGAAGATCCAGTTTAGACTGGATTTAGGTGGGATCTCTCTCTCACCCTTTATGTCTTACAGTTCTTCATGATGTAAAAGAGTTCCTCTCTTGGTTAGTTTGGTTTCTTTGTTTAATGGCATTATCAACCTTAGGTTATTTAATGCCAAAGCCATTCTTCTAGAAGAACAGTAGTGGTACTATTTAACCCATAGCTAGGAGGATAAGGGGGTTCATACCTTTCCCTAGGGTATCTGTCCGAAGTGATTCCTCTCTTGGTATTTAACCACTTTTTTGGTGATCATTAGAAGCAAACGGTTCTCTTCATCCAATATGTATTTAGACCCAGTCTGTCTTGGTAAGAAAGAATCCATTTCATCTCAAAGGTTGCCAAACATAAAACATGCTGACTATATCTCCTGTAAAGGAGTTAGAACCCCCTCCCCACCAACTCCACTGAAAAGGACTGCTCTGGTTATACCAATAAAACACATCTGAAAGTGAGGTTCTAGTTCTGAGAAGTGTGGAGTACTCCTTCATTGCCATCACTCTATGGTTCACTTAGACCAGAATGTTAGTACCTGTTAGGGTCCCATGTGTGGGTCAAATAAATCTGTTTAAAAATTATTCATGTGGAGAAACCCCTTTGCCAAAACAAAAACCTCTTAAGAAATGACAACACAAAAAGATGTAAATATGAACATAAAATTAATGTGGTTCCTTAATTGAATTATTGGTGAACATTTAACTATTTAACTTTGCTGACTTATGTTTACTAATCATACATATCTATGAATAAACCAGATTTAGCATTAAATAACCTACAATGATTGATATGACATAAAACCAAACCAAACCAAATAATTTGTAGACAAATCTATTTAATCCACAGATGAGACCCTAACAAATAATACCACTCTAGATCAAAGTAAATGTGAGAGTAATGGAAATTAAGATGTTATCCTACTCTCTCCAGAACTGAAACCTCACCACCAGATGGATAGGACATTCCCCACTCAATGAGTGTCATGGATATGACACTAAACTATCTCATGGTGAGGCTCCAGTCCTGAAGCTTTCATTACTCCTAGGACCATTCTGTCTCTGAGTGGTGGTACCTGTTAGGGCTCCATTTATGGGTCAAATAGAACTGTTTAATTGTTAACTATACTTGTGATACCAGCCCATTGGCTTAGTGGTAGAGTGTTCACCAATGGCCTGATAGACTGGGGTTCAATCTCGGGTCAAGTCATACCAAAGACTCAAAAAGTAGTACTTGATACCTTCTTGCTTAACACTCAGCATTATAAGGTATATTTCAAGGGTAAAGTGGAGAAATCCAAGGAAAGGAGTAGCACCCTCCCCTACACTTCAGTATAGTAGCTATAGAAAAGGGAGCTTTTGGGTAGCCCTCGACTAGGGTCGCCAACTTTACTTGCTATACTTGAAACCATTTAATTGTGTCCAAACAATAAATAGCAATACTTGAAACTGTTTAATTATGTGTAAATAAACGAGCCCAGGATTGTTTAAAAATTGTTACTAACAAACTATTCCTTTACAAATCATATTTGATATATATATGTATAAACAGGATTTGGCATTAAATAACCTACAAGCATTGATATGCCATAAAACAAGCTATAAGCAACTATAGCTGGGGAATAAGGAGGTTTAATACCTTTCCCCAAGGATATTAATCTGAAAGGAAATGTAAAGTTGGCAACCTTAGTCAAGGGTAAACTGAAGGTTCCCTTTTCAATAGCTACTACTCAAAGGTGTAGGGGAGGGCACTACTCTATTCCCTGGATTGCTCCACTTTACCCTTCATCCTTACCTTATAATGCTGAGTGTTAAGCAAGGTGGCATCAAGTACTATTTTTTTTTTTTTTTTTTTTTGAGTCTTTGGTATGATTGGAATTGAACCCAGGTCGTCCTACTTTATTGGGCCAATGTAGAGACCATGTGGAGAAAGCCCCTTGCCAAAACAAAAGCAAAAACCTCTTAAGAAATGACAACACAAAAAAATGTAAATATGAACATACAATTAATGTGATTCCCTAACCAATAGTCTTAAAATAACCCTAGATAGGTTCATATGTCATTAAAATCAATGGTTACATAACCTAAAAAGGCTTAGAATTGTTTTTTTTTATTTTCAAAGCTTATTTAAATTCTACCAGTCCAAATCTAGAAAATTAAATATTTGCAATATTAATTATTAAAGTTTTGAGAGTACCAGTGATCTTCAAGATGTCCATTTGTTTTAATTGCTTATCTACTACAGGTTACTGTCTTGTTTAATCAAATAAAATGTCCCTTAAGTATAAATAATTATCCTAAACTTTAATAAAAAGGGACAACATCAGGTGTCTCAAAAAAGTAAAAAAGTAAAGTTGGCGACCGTAGTCGAGGGCAACCAGAAGGCTCCCTTTTCAATAGCTACTTCACTAAGGTATAAGGGAGGGCGCTACACCTTTCCCTGGATTGCTCCACTTTACCCTTGATACATACCTTATATTGCCGAGAGTTAAGGAAGGAGGTATCAAGTACCATTTTAAAAGTCTTTGATATGATGCGACCTGGGATTGAACCGTGGTCTCCCAGACCACTGGCAAAAAACACATCCTTTATTTATAATATAATAGCTACTACTCAAAGGTGTAGGGGAGGGCACTACTCTATTCCCTGGATTGCTCCACTTTACCCTTCATCCTTACCTTATAATGCTGAGTGTTGAGCAAGGTAGCATCAAGTACTATTTATTTTTTTTTTTTTTTTTTTTTTTTGAGTCTTTGGTATGACTTGACCTGGAATTGAACTCAGATCATCTAGACCATTGGCAAACACTCTACTTTATTAGGCCAATGTAGAGACCATGTGGAGAAACCCCCTTGCTAAAACAAAACCAAAAACCTTAAGAAATGACAACACAAAAAAATGTAAATATGAACATACAATTAATGTGATTCCCTAACCAATAGGCTTAAAATAACCCTAGATAGGTTCATATGTCATTAAAATTAATGGTTACATGACCTAAAAAGGCTTAAAATTGTTTTTTTATTTTATTTTATTTTTTTTTTACCAAAGCTTATTTAAATTCAATCAGTCCAAATCTAGAAAATTAAATATTTGCAATATTAATTATTAAAGTTTTAAGAGTACCAGTGATCTTCAAGATGTCCATTTGTTTTAATTGCTTATCTACTACAGGTTACTGTCTTGTTTAATCAAATAAAATGTCCCTTAAGTATGAATAATTATCCTAAACTTTAATAAAAGAGACAACATCAGGGGTCTCAAACACATCCTTTATTTTCAGTAATGACCATTTTATAATCTCTATGTAATTGGGTAAGTCATCATCAAGGTTTGCCAACAGCATAAATCCCCTTAACACTTTCTTGTCAGCCATTGCTTTTGATTAGTTGCTTAGGTAGCATTCATTGTTCACACAGAGCTGATGAATGAAAATTTTTGTTGGTTACCTAATACTGGTATATCCATGTGCAGGAGTCCATAGAAAAATAAGACTATCAACTTACAATCATCCTCCTGGCATAAATGCCAGATGAGCCCACCTGGGGGTAAGTAAAACTCAAGTAGATAGAGAAAGGTTTGGTTTGATGTATTTAAGGGTTATGGGTTATTTAATGCAAATTTGATTAATTTACAAATATTTTATTATAATCATAAGTATTTATATTTTCAGTATTCCATTAGAATTACTTTTTTAAATTGCATTTTTTAAAAATTTGTCTATAATAATCATTTGTTTGTACAAATATGGTTTCAAGTATTCTTATTCAGTACTAATAATTTTAAGGTTACACCCTTCAAGAATACCTATTTTGGTGGGTAAAAAATGCTGAAATATTTTCTGTATATTAGGAAATATCATGGAAATGGTATGGTAGAACATACTACTTTTTATATATTCTAAAACAAAGACCTACACGATATCTCTTTAAAGGGATTTTATTCAGCTCTGCCATGAAAATCATCCTTAATCAAAATTTTCTCTAAGTTACTAATATTTTGTCACCAAAGTTGACTTCCATTATAAGTATCAGGTACATAACATGTATGTTTTATGTAGTTTGTTAATCCAATGGAGTAATCCTCCTTGAATACTCTTCTGGCAGTGAGGCGGCTTCTAACCGAGAGTTATGAGACCGTCATTATTGTAAATACAGTAGAGGAGGACAAATAAATATATCTGCTGTTATGGTGGTTTCATAATTGATATTGTGCTGCTCCATTATTTTTAAATTTACATCATTGTTTCTCAAGGGTATTTTATATATATATATATATATATATATATATATATATATATATATATATATATATATATATATACACATACATGATCCTCTCATATATGAATAAATTTTCAAACAGATCTAGTTGACCCATAGATAAGACTCTAACAGGTACTACCACTCTGGGTTAAAGTGAGCCTGGGAGTAATATCAACAAAAGGGTACTCAATATACCCCAGATCAAAAATGGAAAAGGGCTTACTTTATGATGAAGCAAAGTAAAATGACCATAGCCATGTGTTTTTACTGTTACATGGCAATGACATGAGACACTAGTTCTACTGTTCAAAGGACAGAAGCAAAAGAGGTTGAGAAGGAGTTCCTGGGATTTTCATGTGACACATCACGAGGCACTCACCATACACACCCATTCTCTGAGGGAGATAATTATTTGTCTCCCTAAAACTGCTTAAAAAAAGCTGACTTTAGTGTTAAATAACCCCAATAGGGTTGACTCATAAGCTCAATTAACAATATATCAATTCAAGAGTCTGATGCTTCTCATATCTACCACAGACAATCAAACATCAAAGGCTGAATTAGTTGGCAGGGGATTAACTAAGAGATAGTACTGATAAGGGTATCAACAGAAATATATCTTCCCATGACCACAGTACTTTGAATGTTTATTTTGGGGTGGGGGAGTTCTTAAGGAGCCAGTGTGATAAAGTCTTATTGAATGTTTTATCTATAAAATTAGTTGTTGCTCATGAAAAAATTCATGGATACATTTGAATTTCTTTTTTAATATGGGGAAAATATTAGTTTTATTCATAAAAATTAGCTGCCTTTAATTTCTTTCCATATGAGCAACAGCAGTTGTAGTAATATTTTATTTACCCAACCCCGCTACCATAAGTAGAATCTGACACAAGGTCAATTTTCTTTTTTAGTAGAGAACAGCTGGTTTAAATTCAGGGTTTACTTTTTCTAGACAAGTTGCAGTACCAAGGCTAAACGGTCCAGTTTGCCCTTCTTGTCTTGTGATATATATGTATATATAAAAGATACATCTCCGGAAGAAGACCATCTAAAAAGCATACACCAGAGAAACAAAATTTGTCTACTAATCTTTTTGTTTATTAGCAATGCATTAAAATAATATTTACCTGAAAACTATTCACTTACAAATCACACACACACACATTTTATATATATATATATATATATATATATATATATATATATATATATATAGAGAGAGAGAGAGAGAGAGAGAGAGAGAGAGAGAGAGAGAGCAAGATTTGGTATTGAATAACCCACAATGGTTCATATGGCGTTAAACACCAACCAACGGGTAATTCCACCATCAGTAGGACTTATAATATGCTGATTGTATCCTCTGCTGAGGAGAGGTAAGACCTCCCCCCACTCTTGCAGAGAAGTTGGATTAAGAGGCCCAGGATTGGGTGTGTTTGGTGTGGGTAAGGATTCTCAAAATAATTACCGTTTCTAGCAAGTGTAATATTCCTCTTCCATTAAATGTTTCAAGAGGAGACTCTGCTTCTCTAAGTGGAACTAACAAAATCTGTGTGGGGAGTTATTGTACTAATTTGCATAGGAATGGTACTGATCAGCGTGGGTTTTGAGAGTAGACGGCCATATAACTCTGACATTAGGAAAGGCATGAATCCATCTACGGATTATAGTAGAGCTGACTAGACTCTTTAACAGGTTTAAATTCCAAGTTTTCGTTCTCCTAGACCAGTTGCCATAACAATGTTAAACTCTGCTTAAAAAATTGACATTGTGTCGCATCCTGCTCATGTGGAGGAGTTGGTAAATTCGTACTCTAATATTTCCTCATCAAAGAGATGCAGAAATGACTTGTGGACATTGTGAAAGAGAGTTGGATATTTGGATTTGAGAATTTGCAGGACTGATATTTTTGTTATTATTACCTTATTTTTGTACCCCACCATCCAAAATGGTGTCCTGGATATGGCACTGAACTGTATTGGATTGTAAGGCTCCAGTTCTGGAGCTCTTGGGAGTGTGAAGTACTTCTTCATAGCCATTACTTCTAGATCCACTCTGACCCAGGGTGGTAGTACCTGTCAGGGCCCCATTTACAGCTCAAATGATCAGTTTGAAAATTATTAGCATTTAATAGGAATACTTGAAACCATATTTGTACAAACAAATGATTATTATAGAGAAATAAAAAAAATGCAATTTAATTTGGGTTCAATTCCAATCATACCAAAGACTCAAAAAAAAAAAAAAAAAAAAAAAAAAAATAGTACTTGATGCTACCTTGCTCAACACTCAGCATTATAAGGTAAGGATGGAGGGTAAAGTGGAGCAATCCAGGGAATAGAGTAGTGCCCTCCCCTACACCTTTGAGTAGTAGCTATTGAAAAGGGAACCTTCAGGTTACCCTTGACTAAGGTTGCCAACTTTACATTTCCTTTCAGATTAATATCCTTGGGGAAAGGTATTAAACCTCCTTATTCCCCAGCTATAGTTGCTTATAGCTTGTTTTATGGCATATCAATGCTTGTAGGTTATTTAATGCCAAATCCTGTTTATACATATATATATATATCAAATATGATTTATAAAGGAATAGTTTGTTAGTAACAATTTTTAAACAATCCTGGGCTCGTTTATTTACACATAATTAAACAGTTTCAAGTATTGCTATTTATTGTTTGGACACAATTAAATGGTTTCAAGTATAGCAAGTAAAGTTGGCGACCCTAGTCGAGGGCTACCCAAAAGCTCCCTTTTCTATAGCTACTATACCGAAGTGTAGGGGAGGGTGCTACTCCTTTCCTTGGATTTCTCCACTTTACCCTTGAAATGTACCTTATAATGCTGAGTGTTAAGCAAGAAGGTATCAAGTACTACTTTTTGAGTCTTTGGTATGACTTGACCCGAGATTGAACCCCAGTCTATCAGGCCATTGGCGAACACTCTACCACTAAGCCAATGAGCTTGTATCACAAGTATAGTTAACAATTAAACAGTTCTATTTGACTCATAGATGGAGCCCTAACAGGTACCACTACTCAGTCAGAATGGTCCTAGAAGTAATGAAAGCTCCAGGACTGGAGCCTCACCATGAGATAGTTTAGTGTCATATCCATGACACTCATTGAGTGGGGAATGTCCTATCCATCTGGTGGTGAGGTTTCAGTTCTGGAGAGAGTAGGGTAACACCTTAATTTCCATTACTCTCACATTTACTTCATCTGTGGATTAAATAGATTTGTCTACAAATTATTTGGTTTGGTTTGGTTTGGTTTGGTTTTATGTCATATCAACAATTGTAGGTTATTTAATGCTAAATCTGGTTTATTCATAGATATGTATGATTAGTAAACATAAGTCAGCAAAATTAAATTGTTAAAAGTTCATTAATAATTCAATTAAACATCAAACATTTGTTTACACACCGTTAAATGATCAAAAAGTCCTATTTTAACCAATTTAGTATAAGTCAAAAGTTAAATGGTTCCAAGTATTATCATGTATCACTAACATCAGTAATTTGTTTACATTGCCCAGATAGATGGGACTGTAGAATTCACCATCTGCTTCTCTGCAGAGGGGTAAGACCCCACCCCCAATGAGTGTCCTAGATATGATACTTAGCAATCTCATGGTGAGGTTTCAGTAATACTGGAGCTTTGGGGAATGTGGAGTACCCCTTTTTTGCCATTGCTTCCAGGTCCACTCTGACCCAGAGTAGTAGCAACTGATAGGGCTCTATCTATGGGTCAAATAAAACTAAACTGCATACTTATGCTAAACTGAATTGTTTGAAATAGAAGTGTCTTGACATTTAACTGTGCATAAACAAAAACTATATTCATACTAAACTGAATTGTTTGAATTAGAACTGTTTGACTAAACTGAATAGCTTGGAATAGAAATGTTCTTGACAATTAAACTGTGTACTTATGCTAAATTGACTTGTTTGATATAAAACTATTTGTCTACAAATGGATTTGGCATTAAATAACCTACAAAGGTTGATATGCCATAACAAACGAACACTAGTTTACACAGTTAAATGAGCAAAGAGATCAATTTCAAATAATTCAATTTATCATAAGTCATTTGTTTGCACACAGTTTGAATGTCAAATAGTTCTATTTGGCCCATAGGTAGGACCCTATCAAGTGCTACCTCTCCAGGACAGAGTGGACCTGGGAGCAATGGCAATAAAGGGTTACTAAGCATCCCCCAAAACTCCAACACTACAATCAGATGGTTTAGTGTTATAGACGAGAACAAAATATTAACTTTTATTTTTTGGCCACATGGATCGCCACATTCGAGGCAGCATGACCTAAAGAACATTATATTGATCATTTAAACTAACAAACACTTCTCTTTTACATCGTTACAGACAATTAGCTACTATCCCAGGAATGTGTATTTTTGTTTATTAGAGTGAAAGCTCATTTTCACAACAGGTTACATTTCTGTGCAAATATGTCTGTGTGTTTGCTCTAAATACAGTATAAATTTTGTGCTTCGTAAATAAAGGGTTATTTTTAAGCGATAAGAATCAGATAAAAAGCTGAACAAATGTATGTTAGGTTAAATTTAGCTGCAACACGTTCCAGTAAGTTAATGCGTGTTATACACAAGATTATGCACCCCCCAAATTTCATAGCACAGATTTGAGAGTGCATGTGTACTCTTAACATAACTATGCACAAATAATTGAACAATTTCAAGTTTATTTTTAAAATCTTATTCATTTTTTAAAACAATTTTCCCCAAAAATACTTATATTTTATTCATGTTATGTGTGTACTTGATATGCGTCTTTCCTCAGCTGCAGAAACTTCTCTGTTGATGGGGCAGAGAACAGGCTGAATGCATTCCCTTGTAAAGATGTAAGAACCCCCTCCTCCCAAAAAAACCCAAACAAACAAGGGTGTACTTGGTATAGCCCTAAACTGCATCTGATGGTGAGGCTACAGTTTTGGAGATCTGAAGAGTGTGAAGTACCCCTTCTTTGCCATTACTTCCAGGTCAACCCTGACCAGGAGAAATAGTGTTTGTTAGGGTCTCATTATGGGTTGGTTGGTTATTTGTTTGTTTGAGTTTTATGGCATATCAACCTTTGTAGGTTATTTAATGCCAAATCCATTTTTATATAAACAATCAGCTCTATGTCCAACAATTCAGTTTAGCATGAGTACACAGTTTAATTGTTAAAAACATTTCTATTTCAAGTTATTCAATTTAGTCAAACAGTTCTAATTCAACCGATTCAGTTTAGTACAAGTATAGATTTTGTTTACACCGAGTTAAATGTCAAAACAGTTCTATATTAAACAATTCAGTTTTGCGTAAGTACAGTTTCAATGTCAAAAACAGTTCCATTTAAAACAATTCAGTTTAACATAAGCCCGCAGTTTAAATGTAAGTCTAGTTTAATCGTCAAAAACATTTCTATTTCAAGCAATTCATTTAGCATAAGTATGCAGTTAGTTCTATTTAACCCATAGATAGGGCCCTATCAGATACTATCATGCCGGGGCAGAGTGGACCTGGGAGCGATGGCAATAAAGAGATACCCCGCATTTTCCAAAGCTCCAGCATTACTGGAACTTCACCATCAGACTGTTTAGTGTCGTATCCAGGACACTTGTTGAGGAGCGGGGAGTCTTACCCCTCTGCAGAGATGCAGTCGATGTATTCTACAGCACCAGCCGACAGGGCAACATTAGGAGTCAAGTCTGTTTTAAAATGATTCGTATTCGATGGGACCTTGTACGAAAAACAAAAAACAAAACAAAGCCTCTTAAGTAACAACAACACAAAAAATGTAAATATAAATGCGATTCTCAAACCACTTGGTATAAAATAACTCTAGATCGATTAATCATACACAGAAAGCTTTGAAAAACCCATGATAAACATGTATACAAGTTCATGAAGACTGAACAAATAAAATTGTGTTGAGTAACGAGAATACACATTTCTTTCATTTTTTGGTAACCTACCTGTTGATTGTTATACTTTACATTTTTTTTTAACTGCCTAAGGCTTGTGCTTTACATTTTCACTCAGAAGAAAAAAATATCCTTTGTCACTTAAGCTAAACATTTAAGACTCTTTTTTTAAAATATCAAATTAATCAATGATTTAATAAGATATTAAATCGTGATAAAAATTTAAAAAAGAAAAAAAGACTAAAGCTATTTTAGGTTACATTGGGTCAAATAGAACTGTATCGAGTCACTCGGAGTGTCCTATATACGCACCCTTGTGCCAAAAACTAAACAAAGCTTAGTAATAAACAAGGTACCTTGCGTGAAATATATATATATAAGGTTATATAACTTTATATTCGGCAATTTTCGATATAAACATGTTTTTTTTAAACAAAATTAGATAAAATTTATATTTTCATATTAGCAACATATAATAAAATTTAATTCTCCATAGAATTATCTTTAAGATGTTTAAAAAAAAAAAAAAAAAAAGAAATCATTCACCTTAAATGACAAATCAAGAAAATGTTTTTTGGGGTGGGTGGTGGTGGTGGTTAACGTATGAAAGCAAAGCAATAAAAAAAAATGGCTTCAGAACTTTGAGGAAAATGTATTAAAAGAAATATGATCTTATACCAAAACTTGAAAATTAGCCAAGTATTAAGGATAAAAAAAAATCCTTTAGCATATTTGGGAAATCACTTTGATATATATATATATATATATATATATATATATATATATATATATATATATATATATATATATGTATGTGTGTGTGTGTGTGTGTGTGTGTATAAAAAACAGATTTTGTTTTAAAATATTTTCATAACAAAAATTGCCAAATTAGTTTTTATCCATTTTTAAAACTAAAAATACCCAGAAATTTGCAAAACAATAATAATACCTATTTCTTGAAATACCTTCCCCCTAGAGCAAGAGTCTATACTCCCACCGCACTCTTATTTGTGGAGAGGCTTTCCTGTAGTTTTAAATTATTAATATTCACTCATACAAGCAAATAAGGGCGCCTGGGCGCGCACCCGGCTTTTATCCTGGGTAGCGTTCTTTTGTGTCCTGTGGTGGGGCACTCTCGACCGGCTGTGGTTGCGTGCTGCACGGTTCGGTCGGGTGTGTTCCACCACTGGATACATCACCTCTGGCCTCAGGGGGCCTTCCCCCCAGGCTTTAACCCTCTTTGGAGGGGTTGGGTTTATCGCCCGGCGCCTGAGGCGCCCCGAAAAGGGGAATGCCGACGGGGTCCGAGGCATTTTTGGAACTGCCTATCGCGTTGGGCTACGGCCCTGCGACAGGACCCACCTTAAAAACGGCCTTGTGCCATATTCGTACGTTGGTGGGACGTAGGATAAATACAGCGCCTGGGTAGTGTGTAATGGTTAGTGAGCTAGACTAGCAAAACTTCACAAGTATGTTCGAGTTTCCTTGGAGACCTCATTCGTACAGTCTTGTGCCACGTCAAAGCAAAATGCTTTGTAAATTACCACTAATACAAGCAAACAATACAAATCTATTTTTCTTAGTCATCTCGTCCGACTAAAAGCCAGTTTTATCAACAGGGCAGCCCAACCCTACTGCAACGAGAGACCTGCTTATTGAAAACAACCGTTACTCTACATTTCTAGTCTGTGAAAGGTGAAGAAGAAAACAAGTTTTATTTCTGTTTTATGTTTAGAAATGTCATTAACAGGTTGTTTGATTGTCAAATCAATAGACAACAACTACTCCCCCAAAGGCTGACTTTCTCTCCTGTGAGGATTGAAAATAAAATAAAATGAATAGATTCATATGAAAAAAATTTAAAAATAATAAGCAGCAGCACGTCCACGCCATCTATCTACAATAGCAGCAGGGCAATTCGGACACTTCAGTTTTTAAATACTAGTGAATTTTTTTCGTACATGTTCTCTCTCTCTTTGCCTATATATATATCTCCACACACCCATACGAAAAAACATAGACGGTAAAAGTTATTAAAATAAAAGATATCTATGATCGCAAGTAAAATGATTTGATTTGGTTTATTTGTTTAACGGCATAGCAAGTCCTTAAGGGTTATTTAAAGCCGAAATTTGATTAATTTCCTATAATCATTTGTTTGCAGTTATGTGATATCAAGTATTCTTATTTGAGACTAATAATATAGTTTCAAGTAACTATTCCTATTCATAATTAATCATCATCACTTGTTTACCCACAGTTATATGGTTTCAACCATTTATATATAATACTAATAATTTTCAAACTTATCTATTTGACCTTAACTTTGCTTAGAGTTATATAATGTTTTAAATATTAACTTCAGTCATGAAAGAATGTTTACATTTGAATTTAACATTAAAATGAAAATGCTTCTGGGCAATTATCGTCTTAAAATATTTAAGTGCTTATGATCAACATTTTTTTATAAATACGTATTTTTTTAACCTCTATTTTTACGGTTAATTTTAAAGCAATTTTCTTCTTTTAATCAAAATCGAAATTTTAATTTTAAAATTATCAAGTTCCAATTATTTCAACACGTTCTATTTAAAAAAAAAATCTTTTTAATTAAAAACCAAGAAAGTCTTGTGATTAGTTCTTATCTTTAAAATTCATGTACAACTTCCCAAATAAAGAATTAGGTTTAAACGCATTAAACGATTGATTTTAACGACGCGTCAACTAGTCTAGGGTTATTATAGGCCTAGAGGTTAGAGAATCGCGTTCATTTTAATTCATATTTACATTCTTGTTTCTTAAACTTTTTGCACACAATTATACCATATCAAGTATTTCTATCTAATTAAAACAATTTGCACACAGTTGTACAGTTAGAGGGATCGTTTTTATGTCATACAAACTCTTGTTGGTTATGTAATGCCAAATACTGATAATACATATATTAAATATGATTTGTAAACGAATAGTTTGTAGATGATATTTCAAACAAGCCAGAGCTGATTTGTTTGCCCACAGTGAAATAGTTTCAAGTTTTGCTATTTAACACTAATAATTTTATTCACTATTATAGCGGTTTTGAGGGAATTAATTAATTTCCCTAGCACTATATATTTTATGGCAACAGAAATGAATTACGAGACTTTTCTTTAACAACACACAACAGCGAAAGTTTTTATTTGCTGCTTTGAGGCGGTTTGTTCTTGGTGCTGCAAGACTCGTGGTGTTTAGGCTTGTTGGATGTTTGAGACGAAATGGCTTAGCTAGATGTTGAAATGGCAGCGTGTCGTTGGACGTGTGAGGGAAGTATTCAAGGCCACAGTGTAGTTTTGTGTGTCTGGTGTTTCGGGGAGAGGCGTGCGTTGTCTCCATTAATGTGGACCAGAGGTGAAATGAGAGCTAGGTGTGTCGAGATGCGAAGTGGCGCTCGGATCGACATAGTAAATTTTTGTGGTGCTTGTGGAAGGCATGCTGAACGTATCTAATTCATATTCAACTGGGATTCCTTGGTCTAAAATATTAGACGCAAAGAATCCATAAATTAGAAGGTTCCCTCGCTGAGTGTCTATGTTGCTGCTGCTAGGGTTAAAGCCACAGTGATATGTCCACACTGGGTGGCTTGTTTAGCTAAAAAGCATCGCTAAGCAGGGGCGACCAGAGACACGTCCGTTCTGGTCGCCGTCTCAAGCCGAAGAGAGTGTGTTTGGCCGCTCACCCGTTTTGCTAGCCGGAAATGAAGGTCCGGGCTGAATGGGATAAGTCATCCTGATTGGGTGAAATTCAGTGTTGAATTAAATAGCGCGCCAAAACAAAATACGAGATTTTCCTCTTCTCTACACTATTACTCATTCGTTGGCACAGTGTTATATGGCAATACATAGAACTATCTACCAATTCAACTTAACATCAGTCATTTGTTTATACAAAGTGGATGAACAGTTCTATTTGACCTAGAAATGGGACCCAAACAAGTACAACCACTCCGGGCAGAGTCTATCTGTAAGTAATGGCAATGATGGGGGGCTCCACATTCCCCAAAGCACCAAGACTGAAACCTTACCATTTAGCGTCATATAAGGACACGCGTTGGGTGTGTGTGTGTGTGTGTGTGTGTGCATAGAGATGTAATTGGTGTATTCTACAGCCGCAGCCGATTAGGCTACGGTTGTATGGTTTCAAGTATTCTTATCAAATACTGATAATTATATGGTTTCAAGTAATTATTTCTATCTAATAATAGTCATTTGTTTGCAAGCAATTATGTGGCTTCAAGTACCTAATAAAAATACTTAGTAAGAATTACAGCTTCAAGTAACTATTCTTAATCCAAATAATTTACAATTATATCGCATCAAGTAGTCCTATCGAATACGGATAATTTCAAATCATCTATTTAGCCCACAGATGAAACCTGAAAGTAACGGCAATGAAGGAGTAATCTATACCCTCCAGATCTCCAGAACGGTAGCCTCACCATCAGATGCAGTTTAGTGTCATATCCAGGGTACCTCTTATTTGGTTCTGTGGGGTCTCCCCTCTGCAGGTGATACAGTCAGCGTATTCTAAGTCCAGCCAACGGGGGTTATTTAAATACATTAAAGTAATTTTTCTTTTTATTATATCATTTTAACAGGGCATGTCTTTCGGGTATTAAAAAATTACATTTGATTTAAAATCCTTACAAAAACACAAACCAACAAACAAAAACATCAAACGTGACATCTTTTGTGCGTTATGAGGCAACGAGCATTGGCGTTTCGGGGTACAATCAAGTGCATTGACTAAGATGGAAAAGGACATTTATTATATATAATATTTTTTCAAAAGTCTCCTCCTTTGTCGATGTGAAATGCACACAATTCAGTGCTGAATATGAAGAATCGACATAAATTAATTAAAAAATAAAAATAATATTCAATTTGAAATTAAAATTCTAGTATGCTAGATATGACACTAAACTGAATCTGATGGTGAGGCTCCAGTTTAATTTTTTGTGTAGTTTCTTTTTTTGCACACGGTTCTGTCGAATTTGAATAATTTGTAAACAAATTTAGCTGATCCATGAGACACTAAAACGTAACAACCACTTCGGGTTGAGCGTCTCGGGTTGTGTAATGGTTACCAACATAGACTAGCAAACATTCACGAGTGAGTTCGAGTCTCATTGGGTGTCCCATTTATTTAGCCTTGTGCCACATCTAAGCAAAAAGCTTAGTAAATTACTACTACCACTCTGGGTTGAACTGAACCTGGGAGTAAATACAGTGAAAGGGAACTCCACACTCCCCCGAACTGAAACTTCACTGTGAGATGCAATTTAGTGTCATATTCAAAACATTTCCTTTTGGGGGAGGGGGAATGGTCAGTGTTTCCTAAACCCTACTGAGAGTACTAATTAACCATCCAGGTAAAGATTAACGTCCAGTAATTTACTTCATTTTTTTTTTTTACTGAACAGTTACATTTTAGTCTCCAAAATTATACATCTGACATACGCCATAATTCGACACCTTACAGGTTGGGAGAGGGAAAGATTAAAGAAATATGGATAATTTCTAGTAAGATGAGATTTAATTGTTCGAGTAAGAAGAGAAGAACTTTTATCATTTATAAAATTTATATAATTGATAAATATAATTATGAAAAACAACTAATTCTTTTTGTACATTAACAGACATTTTCTTTGCTAAAATCGTTCTATAAAAAGCAGTTTTTCTTTTTGCAATTTGCTAGCTTGGGTCTCTCTCCCAGGCAAGACCTCCCCATTTCACTAAGAGGATAAAGGAGCGAGGGTGTGCTCTAATACCTGCGGCGATAGCTGAAGGAATTTGGCGACTCCCTGCCCATGGTTAAGATTTGATTAATTATATTTATATGATTTAATGCATGAAAGATTTTTTCTCCATTTTTGGGAAATATTAACTTTTAAAGTTGGACCGAATGAAATGAATATAAAATGAAAGTTCAGTTTACAATAGTTTTGTGACAAGTACACCATTTCACAACATGAAAAACAAACAAAAATAACAACACAGTTACATTTGTCTCACAGTAACGGTAAATAAATACCTGCATTTTTTCACGATCTACGAAAAGGGGGGAAAAAAAGAAAAGAAAAAAGAAAATATTCTTACAATATAAAAAGATCACTGGAGATTTTTTTACTTAAAAGTAAAGCAACAGTTTATTTTTCTTGTTTTTCATGATATATGATCACAAATTAGTCTTTTTTTCTTTTCTACCAGGTTTAGAGCTAAAGATTAAATGATACAAGAAAACAGACTGAAGAAAAATGAGACAAAGTGGAAAAAGATACAATTACGAAAGATGATCATTTTGAATAGTATAAAGTATATGACCCCAGGTAGAATCAGGGTCAAAAAATAGTTAGGTTTATCAAGATTGTCTTCTAGTATGAAATCCAGTCCTAGTATATAAATGTTTCAGCTATTTTTTAGAGACGATAGAGACTTTTAAAAAAATCTTTTTGTTTCCACTTTTAAAATAACTGCAAATACATTTTTGCTAAAACTTTTGGATTCGTAAGAATATTTATTAATTTGTCAAAAAAAAAAAAAAAAAAAAAAAGAAAAAAAAATTAGCCTTATAATTTTATTAATCTGCTCATAAAAAACGTTTGATATTGTTTTAATGTACTGAAACGTTTAATTTGATCCCTACAAGGTTTATTTAGAGTAAAGATTTTCAGTATTTAATGGAAACAAGTTTGTATTTGTTACGGATGCAAACATTTGTTTGTTATTTGTGTAGCACATGATGTTGAGGAAAAAAAACCCAAAAAAACAAAAAAACAAAATGAAAATAAAAACAAAAAATTGCTTGAAAAGAGTTCTGGTTTTAAAAAGTTACCCGTAAAATAGAACATTATAAATAAAATAAAATATGAGCACTTCATTAAATAAATAAAAACACGAATGAATTAAAACTTACAATTTGATTTTCATTTTCGTAGAAACGAATAAAAGATTCAATATGATCGATATATTTCCGAGTAGTAGGTCCGTCTCCTTTCACATATCTGATCAGTGTGCTTTGGTAATTTGGATTCGGACGAAAAGACAAACCAGGGTTGCCCCGAAATATGCTGTCAGGACCTTGTAACCTAGGATAATTCCAATCTAATGATTGATACACTATGGCCATTAAACTAACAGAAAAAAGAAACAAGAAGGAGTAAAGAGAAATGTAGCAACAAATGGTTTTCAGCCATCTTTTGGGACTTCGATATAAGATGGTTCCGGCGTTCTTGTCGTAAAAGAAGTGACTAAGAGATTCTGCTCTGTCCTGAAAATCCGTGTGACTCGGTAAAGTCGTAACAGTCTCTCCTTCTGAACTGGTGCGTGACGCCATATTGTCCAGGTAGGCTCAGGTAGAAATACCACCTGATTAACAAAACAGGTGGTTATTATTCCCCCTTCCCTTCGTTAGAAAAAAACCGTTAAAAAATAAGTTGTTGCACGCGTTTTAGTTAATTTATTTCTTTCGGATATAATTGAAAATTAATGTTAAAGTTACTATTGATAAAGTTTGAAGGCAACTATGACACATATCGAAAAAATAAATCGCTGCATAACTTTGTTGAGAACCTAAGTCAATATTGAAAAGGAAGTTGTTGAATTAGCAGTAACTCTCGGCGTAATTAGACATTTTTTTGTTCATTTTCTGTTTTAAAATCATTAAGGCATGAGTTTATGGTATTTATTTACCATGAGTATTTTGTAATTTATGTCAAAATGTCGCCCTCCCGAACTACTTTTATTTGACATAAAAAAACGAATGTATTTATAATTGACCATTAAGCCCAGAGTTTTTGTGTGGTAGTGGGAGTCTCCGTGGCGTAATGGCTAAATCGCTGGACTGCGGTCTCGAATTAAGTGAGTTCGAACTCTAGTCATGTTATTACGTGCATTTTCGGACTAATACCATAGGAAATGGTAGGGACCCTTTTATCTCTCCAGCCATGGGTTTATATTGTACTTCTAGTGTTCTATAAGGTTGGCTTTGGCATTAAATAACCCTCGAAGGTTGATATGCCATTCAACAAAACAAAGACTGAAAGAAAGGAAGAAAAGCCGGCAGTTAGTTTATGCCTATCTCAGAATTGTCCTCGCTCGCCCCATTCGTTAACTCATTCATGCGAGACAATATACACAGACACGGCAAGCCTTCTATTCCAAAAGGCACCAAAAATTCATCGATTACTCTTTGAATTGCCCGATTTAAAAACAAATTTAAAATAAGGAGAAAGAATGAATAATACAATGATTATATAATGTTTACTTAGATGTGTAATGATATTTACAAATGTTAAACATAATCCCGTTAGACAAATGAATGGGTTAGGAAGAGTGAAAAAATAGCAATAAAAAGAAAGTTAGGAATAGAACAAAATCGATGGAAATTTTGGTTATTTACTCCCTTTACTGCCCAATCTAATCTAAAAGTGTGGCAATCGTTTTTCTGATTTCTAATCCGGAAAACAAGTCTCTAATTAGGAGTGGGGTCTAATTAGAAGGGATAAAAATAGGGAAAAAGGATGGGTTGAAAGGGAGGGGGTGATGAATATGGTTATCTTTTTTTTCCAGGATAAAGAAAGAGAAGAATGGTTTTCAGAGGTGCGAGAGTTGAAATTAAAAAATCTCTTAGGCATGGAAATCCTGGATCTAACCTCAATGATGGGGTCGGGACACAATATTATGGCTAACCAAGACAATTTATGAAAAAGAATTCTAATCTACCTTGGGTGGGGTTCCGAAACGATACCCGGGCCATAAGTCTCAAGAGTAGAAGGAGGGAATATTGCCTTCCACTGTGGGGTTAGGACTGAAGGTCAAGGGCAAAAGGCGAAGCTGTGTTGCCGCTTGATATCTGACTCCATTATTAGGTTATTTAATTTTACCCCACGTTGGCTAGTCGGTGTAACGCCTTGCCCAAGCAAGGCCCAAAAAGAATTATACAAAAGAAGACAGTTACAGATAGGAGACGAAGACGTTTCTTTTATATTTTCCTTTATTTCCTGGGTTCAACAACCATTCCATGGATGAGGGAGATTTCCCTGAATACAATTGAAATGGTTGAATCTCCCAGTTAAGGTGTCTAAGATACGTTAGTCGTTTCTTACATATGCTTGTCCTCATTGGGTATTCAAAGCTTCTATAAGGGTTAATTTCTTTTGGAAGTTTGTCAAAGTCCAGTTGTTTTAGTTTGTTGTTCCATTTCGTAGTCTTTTATATTCCGGCATACTGTTAACCGAGAGAGAGCTGCTACTGGGTGAAAGGGACTAACCAACGCCTAGTCCAAAGACATATGCGTGACACCCAAACACCAGTCGGCAATGATGTGGTCAAATCGCCGGTCACTGCCTGAAAGAGAAAGAGCCTGTTCCCCCTGTCGGGAGGTTGCCTTTTTCTTTACGTATGCGTCGTCCCTTTTTCCTGTCAGGGACCTCTGGGAGTTTCTACAAATTTAATAGTTTTCTTATTTATTTATTTATTTATTTATTTGTTCGTTCCCTACACCACTTAGCCTCCTTTCATGCGACTATGCTTGCTGCATTCACCCACCTTTTGTCGAATACTATACGATGTAGACCTTTTCTATCACAGCTGATGCTTGAAGAGTTCAATTAGATCATGATGAGAAAAAAACTCATCGTCGTACAAACCCTTCAGCCACGTCGTCCAAATCACCATTCCAGCCATGGCGAGAAACATAATCTGTTTCTCACCTATCCTCAAAGCCTCAACGTCATCAACGACGTACACCACATTTAGCTGTACTGTTTGGGACTGTATAAGTACAGATTTTATTTACACACAGTTAAATGTCAAAACAGTTCTATATTAAACAATTCAGCTTAGTGTAAGTAGAGTTTCAATGTCAAAAAACAATTCCATTTCAAATAATTCAGTTTAGCACAAGCACACAGTTTAAATGTAAGTACGGTTTAATTGTCAAAAAAATTCTATTTCAAGCTATTCAGTTTAGTTAAACAATTCAGTTTAGCATAAGTGTGCCGTTAGTTCTATTCAACCCATAATTAGGGCCCTATCAGGTGCTTCCATTCTGGGCCAGAGTGTACCTGGGAACAATGGCAATGAAGGGGTGCTCTGCATTCCCTAAAGCCCCAACCTCACTGGAACCTCACCATCAGATTGTTTAGTGTCATATCCAGGATACTCATTGGCGGGGGGGGGGTCTTACTCCTCTGCAGAGGTGCAGTTGGTGTATTCTACAGCCTCAGCCTACTGGGAAAATATCTTAAAGGAGGACAATTGGTTTTATATCTTTCTCAAGAGTATTGACGCTTTGTGAAATGCAAACTATAACCGGACGAGTGTAACATATTGACCTTCGACCCAGCCGTCAATCAAGGAACAGGTGCATCCGGTCGAAGATATCAAGATATAACCTTGACCGTGGACGGGTTGAATTCGGTGCAAATGCGACGCTCTCAGGAAGCAGGTGGATGTCAAACAATTATATAACCCGGTGCCACAGACAGTCTGAGTTAGTTGGAGTCAGTTAGTTGGAGTTCGAGTTGCAGTTCGAGGCAGTGAGAACCAGATCCCAGCAGAGGGCTTGGGTCCTCAGGACCCCCGGTTGAGCAGCCCAGCAGAATGAGAAAGAAGTGCTGTTATAGTCAGGGGAACTTGGGGTCAATATGTCGCAGTCTGTTCAGTCTCCAACTCACCTCTCACACACAACCCTTTCACAACCCTTTTGAATAAAGTGTGAGAGGTATATTTTTCTAAAGAACCGTGTTCGTTAGTTCATTGAAGTTCGTATATTATGTTGACTATGTTTCCGTGTATAGTTGTATATGTATTATGTGGCTATACAACACGAGGCGTCGCTTTGATAAACACGGTGGTGGTGGTGGGGGGGACCCCGCCTTCAATCTGCCGAATGTTCCCCTATGGAAATTTCCTGGGATAACGCCGAATAATTCGTTATCCGCCTACATTGTGTTTTTAAGATCCTGACAACGAATCAAACGTTTATCAGAGTCCCCGTTTTAGCAAATTAAACAAATGCCATCGCTCAACTAAGGAAAAAAATCTGCACACAGAAACAAAACTCAGCTTTGTAATAATAACAGTATTCAGTGTATATTAAAGAAACTGCAATTCAACAGTTCTTACATAATAGAATTCTTTCGGAGACCGTCAGGTATTAGCTTATCTTTTATATTTTATTCAGGCAGTTTGATACAAGATAAACTTTACGACGGTCACGTTTGTTTCTCTTCACAGCGTCGTATTCGGACGACTTCCTCATTTTCTCTACTCAGGGCTGACTGGTATAAGGTGAATGAAGCTCGGAGCTAGGGGAGCCGTTTCCGCTTGCCTTCGATCTAATCTCGTCTTCCGGGTCTCACTAACTGTTCTGACTACATCTCGCTTCGTCTGAGCTGGATCCAACTCCCATACAATCTAATTCTGTTTCTCTTTTGGTTTAATTTATATTCATAGCTCGGTCAGGATCGGTGTGGAGTGTGACTTCAAAAGGTCATCAGCTCGCAGTAAATTCCTCACAGAAATTTAGCTCGCAAAGTCGCTTTGATCAGCGCTGTTAACTTCGAAATGTTTTCTTTGAAATGTTAACTTCGAATGATTTCCCCTTTTCATCAAACGATTCTTAAATTCTTTTTCATAAAAATGACCTTTAGATGTCTACATTCCTTTCGCCACGGAATAATTCATCAGGTTGATACTTTCCTTTGAACGACATCTCATAATGCCAATTTCATAACAGAACTTTCGAGATAAAATAAAGATTACGATTCTTTCTACACGACCCGTCCAAAAGCCATTCGCAACGTATTTTCTCTTGTTTTCTAAAATCCACATTAACTCCTTTATTTCTATGGGTTTAAACCTCTTTTGACGGTCCCTGAAGTCTGCTGGTTACAAACAACTTTGTCTAGAATTCAATGTTAGTATATCACGGATATACTAATGCTAATATTGATCTTTGGTGAGCGGAGACTCGGCTAAATATTTTTCCTACCTCCATGCAGCCCATTAATCCCCTCGACACCCATAAGTCAATATCGACCTGATTGGAGGTCACTCCGTTTGCTGAATGCCTCAAGTGGTATAGAGTTATTTTTCAACTTCTTAAAAGAAATTTGTGTTCACTGATTCCATTACATAGTTTTGGAAAAAAGCCAGACGACTTTTCGCACATCAAAAGTAAGTAGAGTTGGCGACCTTAATCTATGGTGACTCGAAGGCCCCCTTTCCAATAGCTACTACACCAAGATGTAGGGAAGAGCGCTACTCTATTCCCTGAATTGCTCCACTTTACCCTTGATCCCTACTTTATAATGCTGGGTTTTCAACAAGGCGACATCAAGTACCATTTTTGTGTCTTTGGTGGGACTCGACCTGGTATTGAACCCTGGTCTCCCGGACCACTAGCGAACACTATACACATTAGGCCAAAGGCGTTTGATTATGTGTCTAAAAAGTTCTTTTAATGGAACCAAAATTGTAATTTTGTAATTGTCTCTTTTTGACTTCCAGGAACTGCTTTTTGGACATTTAGAAAAAATCACTTTTAATTTTATCATACTATTAAGCATTTTATGGCAACATTGGTTCCTGTCATTGGTTATTAAGCTGGTCAATCGTTTTTTGGACTGGGAGATGCAGTTTTGCAAAGGTTCTCGTATTATATATATATATATATATATATACGAGGATCATAAAATAAATTTCCTGACATTCTTCGTATAGGCACTTTTATTGATAGTACACACATGAAACTCAAGTCCCCTTCGAAGTAATCTCCTCCGGATGCAACACACTTGTTGTAACGTTCCAACAACTTCTGGAAGACCCTATGGAAGTCCTCTTGTACGAGAGTGTCAATGACCTTCGTCACAACCTCTTTCATCTCCTCAATTGTCTCATAACGACAGCCTCTGAGCTTAGGGAATAACCAAAAGTCACAGGGAGCAAGGTCTGGACTACAGGGAGGCTGAGGAACTGTCTTGATGCTCATCTTGGTTAAATAGTCTGTGACAAGGATGGAGTTGTGGACTGGTGTATTGTCCTGCTGGAAATGCCACTGACCCGATTTGAAGAGTGCTGGCCTCTTCCGACGGAATCTTTTCCTGAACTCTCTTAAAACCTCAACATAGTAACCCTAACCCTAACCCTTTGGCCAATCAACTGTGGTGTATTGACTTCCTTACTCCTCCCACAACTCTCATCATCACTCACAGACTCCCTGCCTTTCTTGTATCTCTTATGCCACTCAAAACCTGATACTCGATTCATGCAAGATGTTCCAAAAGTAGTCTGTTGCATTCCCTACGTTTCTGTGGTATTTTTTCCAAGTTTAAAACAGAATTTTATTGCATAACGTTTTTCTGAAGTGTCCTCACGTCCAGATTGCATTTTTGAAATTCACCAGCTCTGACAATCAGGCTTTAGTAGGGTGTATTCCAATAGCTGCTGTAGCTGTTCATTTGAACCTGAAACCATAAAAATTGGCCAGTCATCTCATAATACGTATAGCAATAACATAGTGAATTTTCAAGAGTCTACGACAATTTTAAATGCCTGTACAAAAAAGTCTGGAAACTTTTTGAAGGCACCATATATATATATATATATATATATATATATATATATATATATATATAAAGGGAGCAGCAGAAATACCCACTATATTTTTAATTGTCACCAGTGTGGTGCAAGTGAAGTTAAGCACGTGGTAATGGTAGCTCCATTTTCTTCCAGATATAATCAGTTACAATCATGGTTTAGACCAGTGTCCACTGCACACTTACTGTATAAAAGTTTTTTTAAAGGTTGGTGGATGTGTAATCGATACACAGTCAGCTTATTGTGCTAATTCTTACTTTGGAATGATACTGTTCCGGATAGAAAATCGATACTGCTATCGGTTGAAAATTCATTTCGGATTAGGGCAAAATGAACTCAAAAAGATTTTTCTGTAATAATTACAGATTCCCCAGTCTTAAACCACATTTCAAGAGCAAATGTATGAATCACATCTTAGAAAAAAAAGACATTCGCTTGATGAAGACACCATTACCACTTGTCAAAATTCACTTGCATCACGTATGTGACAGTTTGAAATGTAGGAGATGTTTCTGTCGCATCCTGTAGATTTTGGTCGGTTGGTTGTTTGGAGCGATGGAAATGAAGGGGTACTCCGCATTTCCAAAAGCTCCGGCATTACTGGAACCTCACCATCAGATTGTTTAGTGTCATATTCAGGACACTCATTGGGGGTGTCTTACCCCTCTGGAGAAAAATAGTCGGAGTATTCTACAGCCCCAGCCGACTGGGCAAGCATCCTGCAGATTACAACTGTACTAGCACAATAAACACACGATATCCGTTACACTACGAGCGCTTCTCCGTTAATGTAACGGTAAGATCGTCCCTTCATCCTTAGAGGCGTTCGTGGTGTAATGGTTAACGTCGAAGGAAATAGACATGGGGACCAGAGTTCAAACCTGGACGAGGCTGTTTATATTTCACATTGTGCTAATACCCTGGGGCAAGGTATGAATCCAACTATTCTACCTCCAGCTATGGGTAAATAGTAGGGAAGACTGGGCTCTTTAACAGTTTTTAATTCACAGTTTTCCTTCTAATAGACTGATTTCCATACCATTGTTAAACTCTGCTTAAAAATAGACCCAGTGTCGCATCCTGTTTGTGCAAAGGGATATATATATAATTTGTAAGTGAATTTTTTGTTGTTAACTTTGTGCAAACAAATGAACTCTAACTTTTTTTTTCAAATACAGTTTCAAGTATTCCTACCACTAATAATTTGCACTGAATTTAAATAGTTTTAAGTTTTGCTATCTCAGTGTACTTGATCCTTAAACACCGCCTTCTCGTACCTTTAAGATAAAATAGGGATAGGTACTTGTTTGTCACCAGAGCAATTTGAAGAATACGGTCGGGACTGTCACATAGGTGACATGACAAGCCGATTGATCGGATCGGGCCCCTCCGACTGCCTGTCAAGCCCAGTAAGTGGAGTGCTGCAAGTCACGTGACCACTATGGTTGCTGGGTCACGGACAGCTCAGCAACCAGGATCCTGTCCTGAAGCATTACGGGTCACCTTCCGCAGCTAACAGGGGGCCTTGTTGGGTAGGTGGGTTTTTTTTTTACCCCCAATTAGAATTTGTTCAAAAAGTGGAAGACTACAGTCGCAGTCATTGGCGTTTAGGGCTTCGTCCTCTCTGTCTGGATTTCTTCGGACATTGAGCCTTATCCACCTCACTTCACTTCTAACTGAAGTTTGAAAATCATATGATGAATTTTGAAAAACAAATATGTTTGTTTCCATAGAAAACTATAGAAGTAAATATTATAATAAATCCGACAATATGAAGAAAATAGAAAAACAAAGTAATTCAAAAATGAGGAATTTGTTATAATGGAAAGTCAATGTTAAAACGTTTCGGCTTTGGTAAACCTTCATCAGGACTTTAAGCTGGCGAAAAATGCTGCTAGAACAGGGATGGATGATTGAAAGGTTATATGATATTTCTTTGTATATACATATATATATATATATATATATATATATATATATATATATATATATATATATGTGTGTGTGTGTGTGTGTGTGTGTGTGTATTCCTGTTATTTTATTAAAACGTTCATCGCTGTTATAGCAACATTTTTCCCCATCTTAAAGTCTTGATGAAGGTTTACCAAAACCGAAACGTTTTAACGTTGACTTTCCATTATAATAAATTCATCACTTATGGATAATTTCATTTTTCTATTTTCTTCATAGAAAGCACTACCAAAGTTACCTGATGACAGGTGATACTGTCATTTTAATAATTACAAAACATCAACGACCAGTAGCATTTCTTTATACTCCCAGAGCAAGTCAGTTCTCAGAAAAAAATCTCACAGATCCTGTAATCTGGTTTTGGTTATGGCGGTGCTACTCATGCTGCTTGTCTTGGGCAAGAAAGCTACCCTTCTTCCGGTCTACAACTGGTTTGAATTCAGAGTTTTCCTTCTCCTAGACTAGTTGCCATACTAAAGTAAAAGAGCCCAGTCTGCCCTACTATCTACCCATAGCTGGAGGAGGAATAGTTAGATGCTTGACTTTCCCAAGGCTATTAGTGCTACGTGAAATGCAAACAGCCTCGTTCAGCATTTGTACTCGGATAGGCGAGTCCACTACGTGCAACGATAACCGTTACACCTCGTGCACCACCTGTTACCTGTAAATAGATTAAAAAAAGACACAACACTTTAAAAAGAAAAGCTTTATATTATATATCTATATAATATGAAAAAAATGATGTCAAAGGTTTTGAAGATAAAGCTGCTTGCAGTAATTTTGGTTGAGTAGTGATGGTAACATATTGCACAATGGTTTATTTGTATAGTAATAAACTTGTTTGATTAGTAAATGTTCGTCCAGTACTTTTCGGGTATTGCTTGTATGATAATTATTGCATAATTGGGAAACAACATTCTTAAGATTTGTAATGTTCTGACATGCAAAGCATACAGAGTATAGTGTTTAGCTTGCACAAAGAGTTATAGGAAGTGCATACTTTGTAGGAAAGAGGTGATACCTTCAAATCTGTAATTAGAAAGAAAAAAAAGAAAAGAGAGAAAGAAAGAAAAAATAAGAAGAAATGAAGAAAACAAGAAAAAAGACAGAAAAAAAAAGAAGAAAAAGAAAAAAAGAGAGAAAGAAAGAAAATGGAAAGAAGAAAAGAAAAAGAAAATAGAGAAAAGAATCGAAGAAAGAAAAGAAGAAAAAAGAAGGAAAGAAAGACGAAGAAAGAAGAAAAAACGAAAAGAAAGAAAAATTAGAATAAATGAAGAAAACAAGAAAAAAGACGGAAGAAAAGGAAGAAAAAAGAAAAAGAAGAGAGAAAGAAAGAAAAAGGAAAGAAGAAAAGAAAAAGGAAAGAGAAAAGAATAAGAAAAAGAAGAAAGAAAAGAAAAAAGGAGGCGAGAAAAACGAAGAAAGAAAAAGAGAAAAGAAAAAGGAAAAGAAAAAGAAGATAAAATAGGAAAGAAAAAGAAAAACAAAAAGAAAGAAAAAGAATAAAGAAAAGGTATGAAAGACAAAAGAAGAAAGAGATAGAGAAAAACTTTTGCATCTTGGGCCTCTTGGTGTTTTAGGCCTTTTATTTGGACACTGCCCGACAGCTCAGTGCGTTCCTAGTCAGGATTACCGCCATTGCTTTAGAAACATTTTCTGTGTCCGTAAAAGAAAACCAATGTCAAAAAATGTAGCTACTTGTTTTGGGGTGACTATTAGCGAGATGTTTTTGCAAACTATAAATGCTTGCTTGATGAACATGGTAAAGTTCCAATATGAAAAATTAAGCGAAAACGGCCGCACAACAGATGAAAGTCTGCTCGTCTCACTGACGAATATTAGATGCAAAGCGAATTCGAGTGTGCGACAAAATCCCACAGGAAAATAACAGAGAATTCTAAAATCATAATCATTTTTCTTATTCGTTATTCTTTGTTAATAATGGTTTATTCATTAATTCTTTCCGTAAAAAAAATATGCTACGACTAGAAGGTGAATATAGCATAAAGGTATTCACGTTCATTTTTTAATAATTCCAAACAGTGTTCACATGTTAACCATTTCCTGTGAACGCATTCATGGCTTCTCCCACTGGTAATTAAAAAAAATAATATTTCAATCGGAGTATTTTTATTAGAAAAACAAAACTGATATAACGGAGACCATCTGGGGAAGATTCCAAAAATTTGTTGACGAGTGGGGGGGGGTGACTTTAAAATCCTTATATCATAAAGTAACTCCCATAGAAATGTTAACATTTTTTTTTAAACATCCGGAAGATTTCAATTAAATTTTTGGTGTATTTGTGAAAATAATCTTAAGCCAGTCAATCGTCTTTTTATGAAATATTAATTTTGATCCTAAAACATTCAACAAAAATAAAATCGATTGATTTTAACGGCATGTCAACCTGTCTAGGGCTATTTTATACTTTGAGGTCAGGGAACCGCGTTCAATGTATGGTCATATTTATATTTTTGTTTAATGCCATATCCATCGTTCTAGAAGAACAGTAGTGATACTATTTAACCCATAGCTGGGAGGGTAAGGAGTTCATACCTTTCCCAAGGATATTTGTCAGAAAGTGAACGCAATAGCGCAACTGGAGTTCGAACTCACTTACAACGATTACGCAGTCCAGCACGTTAACCATGACACTACCTTAGATTTTTGTGTAGTTGTTTCTTAACATTTTTTCTGCACATGAATACGAATATTGAATACGAATAATTTTTAAACAGATCAATTTGTTTCCTGGTCAGTGTGGTCCTGGGACTAATGGCAATAAAGGGATACTCCACATTCTCCAGAAGCGGGGCAGATGTTGAGTGACATATCGAAGATGTCCCCCTGAATCGACATTAGTTGCAAATTGATCAGCTTCAGTTTTCTTGTTTGATGGTTGCTGCAACATTTTTTTTAAAAACTTGTATCACTCTGTTCCTCACTTGTAAGAGAGAAGTTCATTATCATTCAAAAAATCTTGTATGATGTTTTTGATTTCGCCGAGGACCTATAAGCCATCCACCTTGGCGAGCGCACGCGTTAGCTATGTGCTCACATTGTTAATGTCAGCAGTTTAGTGTGTCGTTCTTCCCTTATCTATACTTCCCTAACGACTCGTGTTGTGACAGACCATTGTTGGTGAGTTCGAGTCTCACTGTGGGCCGCATACTTCCAGTGGAAATTTACTAAGCTTTTTGCTTAGATGTGGCACAAGGCCATATGAAAGGGGCACCCAATAAGACTCGAACTCACTCGTGTAGGTTTGCTAGTCGAACTTGCTAACCATTACACCACCAGAGGCGCCCAGGGCCGCATACTTCCAGCCTAGTTCCACAACACAGCTTTGTAAATAATTATATAAAAATTTGCTCTCAGCGGTCACAGTCAGCGTAATCAAAGGCGAGTCGACAGGGTTTTATAAAAAATACGTCGCTAATTCTAATTCATAACAAAATGTAATGATATTCTCACCAGTCGCTTAAATCTTTGTCTCGTTTTAATTTAACCAAGGGAATTTGGTTGAACTTTAGATGGCAAGGACTTTATGTGGCCCTGAACGAATTTATATTACCAAAAACTTTTTAAAAATGAAATCATCGTTATCTAAGATAATGATATATGAAATACATCTATTTGTAGAACACCATTTGAAAATCAATAACAACGTTCCACTATTTAAAAAAATACTTCAGCCACTTTTAGTGTATCTCATCGAAAGATAACAGAAAAAATTCGACAGTGGTCACTAAAACATGGTTTTCTTTCTGTAGTACGAAGATCTACCGAAAATATTTTTTGAAGGTGAAGAAATATACTCAGTGAAGCAGATAGAATAACTGAGAAGAATTTCTGAGATAATGGATTATTTACATTGATCTATTCAGACTAGTCTCTTCATCTTCAAATATCATAGCCGAGACGTTTCGGCTGTTGTGGCCTTCTTCAGATGTCTATTGTATTAAATTTGGAAATTTCGAACAGAAGTTACGAGAAAAATCTACCCCTGCTGATTGAATAAAGAATTTGGATCAAAATTCATAGAAGGTTACCGGTTGATTTATTTTAACGGCATGTTCAGCCGTATAGGGTTATTTAATTCTTTGAGGTTTGAGAATCGCGTTCATATTTGCATTTTTGTGTTGTTGTTTCTTTAAAAAATTATTCGTATTCAATAGGACCGTATGAAAAAACTTTTAACAGATCTATTTGACCGATAGAGGGAATCCTAACAGGTACAACCACTCTGGGTCAGAGTGGACCTGGCAGTAATTGCAACGAAGAGGTTCTTTACACTCCCCAGATCTCTAGAACTGGAGCCTCACTATCAGATGCAGTTTAGTGTCTTATCCAGGACACCATTTTTGGCAGGGAAGTTTTATCTCTTTGTAGGAGATACAGTGAGTGTATTTTAAGTCCCACTGACAGAGCACTGAAGGTAAATGAATTTGATCCACTCCTGAAGAAGACTGGTGAGTACAATGACCGAAATGTCATGACTATATTAAACAAGATGGAAACCCTATTCTGAATAGATCAATGCAAAGATATTAAATTTTATTTTTATTTTTTTCATATCTTTCACTCCAAATACAATTTGAACTTTGTTATTCCTTTGTTTTCACCATGTTCAATATTTTTGGCCCACGCTTTGCATTCAATGTTAATGAGAATAAATTTACTGGGGTTCTTAAAATGAACCATTACCAGCGGTGTATGGTAACCTTCCTGTTCCTGATAAGGGAAATACTTGAAGTGGAAACCTTCCGGCGGGTAATAAGTGACAGGCCCCATATTGTCGTTATCGACTGACTTTTCCCCATGGCAGGAAACCGTCACTGCGTTATCATGGTATCGATCCCGGATCTCCAAAGGAACAGATTCGTTTTCGTAAGCAATTGGTTGCCAGTCGATTACTTTTTCCAAGGTCAACGCAATGCAGAGCCGACAGTCATCGAAGCCATACTTCCGCTTTTTCACGCAAATGTTTCCGAGTTGACTCGTGTTAAACCGGCACGGTTTGTCCCTGTTTCGTGTGATGGTATCATTACAGTCTTGAGAATAATAAGACTGGAAAAAAAAAAAAAAAAAAAAGAAATGACAATCAGAAATCTGTAAAATATTGACATACGTGAAAGTAGATAAATTATTTTTTTAACCTTTTATAGCATTTTACCCATACGTCAAAAAAAAAAAAAAAAGAAAAAGAAGATGGCTTGATTCTATACCTTAATACCTAAAAACGGTTTGAGACATAAATAAGTTCAAAAATGAAAAACTCTGTTTAAGATGAAAAAAAAAAGAAAGTGCTATTTCTACTATGTCACCTGTACTGTATGAGTTGGTGCTATTTATTTACAATCCCTACTCACCAAGGTCCAATATTAGCATCTGTTTATCCAATGATATACCAACACCGAATAAACAGAAGGAAAGACCAGATGAGCTTATTTACAAATATAGAACATTGAATACGCACATAATAAACATACAAGAAGTATGACAAATAATACACAAGTGTGTCCCAAAACATAAAATATTCACCAATTATTCTATGAACAAGCAGTATATGAAAGGACTACAAAAACAGTAAAACGTCTTATTTGAGTTTTATGGTTTATAAATTATGCTAGGTTTATGTTTCACTGAGGAAGCAAAACAAAACGTCCATTACCGGGAACTGAGATAACATCTCCACTTTTCAACAAACAAATATAAAAAGACACGTTTTAATTGTTTTGTAGCAGTAAGAATTTCAAATCATAATTTAGTGCGGGAATTGTTTTGGCCGTTGGAGTTTCGAATTTATATATTTCGTCCAGTGAGAATGACTGATGGCATTCTGCCCGTGAGGTAACCGGGCAACATAAAAGACCGCGTTAACAATTCTCGCTCTTTCTTCGCTTCCTCCCTTGCTTGCAGCAGGACAGACCAGTCAACATGAGGAGAGCACATCCAATTTATGGACCATTGGTGTCTGGGAAATCATTCTTTCATCATTCATCTTTTCTTCTAAACCAGCGGATCCTCGGAGAAACAGATTGGATATTTTCAACTCCAGCTTTAACTTCAGCGTCTTTATTCCTTCTCAAGTCTACAACTTTTTTTTCTTTTTTCTGCGACTTACAGCAGAATAGTTTCTTTTGTCTCAATCTAATAAAACTTCCAAATTGAAAACTATCAATATCTTCGTCGACTCATTTGTTCTTCCTTTTAATATAACAAGAGGCAACAGGACTCTACAACCTCAACTGCCATTTTTGTATAAATGGTAATATTATCTGCCCTCATGTGATAGTTTAAAGAACTAGGATAAAAGAGACCGAGATGGATTCTGGGATTGTCACATGTACAATGGACACGCCCCCATTAACCAAGGGAGACAGTTATTGTCTCTCTATAAAGGGTTAATTTCAAGAAAATTACCAAGAACGCCAAACAGCTGATAGGTTTGGTTTGGTTTAGTTTGGTTTTACGGCATATCAACCACTTTAGGTTATTTAATGCTCAATCAATTTTTATACATATAAACAGTTCTATTTCAAATAGTAGACTTTAGTATACGTACACTTTTTGTTTACACTCCGTAAAGTGTAAAAACAGTTCTATTTCAAACAATTTAGTTCAACATAAGAACGCAGATAAATGTCAAAAACAGTTCTTCGTAAGTTTATTTGGTTTTATGTCATATCAAACATGATAAATAAGTCTAAACAGAATTTGGCATCGAACAATTTGCAAAATGCACATGATGTGTGAACATTTTTCTAATAACATTTTTAAACAAAACTGAGCACATTTTTCTTCACAGTTAAATGATTTTAAGTATTTCTATCTAATACGAATCATTCTGTTTACTTTTCCTCATTTGTTTGCACACAGTTAAATTGTTACGAGATTTGCTATGTAACAGTAACAATTTAACGTGAGTCATTTGTTTGCACGCATTTAAATAGATATGTATGATATATAAGAGATTAAAGGTGATTGAGCTAATAAGTTTGACCACAGTTAAATGGTTTCAAGTATTGTAGTTATTTATTATTTCTTCAAGATTAAGGCTGACATATATGCGGTGTGTTGGTTAGATTTTATGGCATATCAACCTTTGTAGGTTATTTAACGCCAAATCCATTTTTATACAAATAATCAGTTCTATTTCAAACAATTCAGTTTAGCATAAGTACGCAATTTAATTGTAAGTACACAGTTTAATTGTTAAAAACATTTAGTATGGATACGCAGTTTAAATGCAAAAAAGAGTAAACACATCTAAACCACGGTTTAGCTCAATTTAACCCATTGATCGGACCCTTAGGACCTAGGAGCGATGGCAATGAAAAAGTGCTCCGCATTCCCCAAAGCTCCAGCATTACTGGAACCTCGCCATCAGATTGTTTAGTGTCATATCCAGTACACTCGTTAATCTGGAATGTACAACGGCATAAAAGTGCCTGCAACCAAAATATGAACACCAATCAATGTTCAATTTAGACGAATATTACTTACCATTGGGTTTAATTTTTTCATGAATAAATTCATTCTTTTAATGTATGGCCGCGTTTCATGGGCATCGTAACTGCAATGAACGAGTGCGTTGTTCTTATTCAATTGAGGTTCAAATATCAATCCAGGCACTGCAATGTCAAATATTGGTTCTTCTTGTTTTTTTCTGTTGAAGATATTGTTAAACAAAACCATGACACCAACAGAGAACATTATGAGGAGGCCAAAGAAACAGATTAGAAACAAGAAAATCTTTCCTATTCTTTTGCAGGTTTTCGCAGGACTCTGTCCACTGCATATTCCGTCATCACTGTCCCACTCTTCGAGAATATTCTTAAAGGTTTCTCCATCCGACTCTGCTTGTGTCATCATATATTGATCAGACTTTGCTTTCTCCTTCATTTTGTCACCCTTTAAATTGTGTTCGGAGTTCCCAATGTATTGAATTTTATTCTTGCTGACGCACTTGATGTTACGGCTGGAAGAAGTAGAACGTTCTTATTTACTCTAAAAAATCAAATAGAAAATATAAGCATTAGGAGGATGGTTGGTTGGTTGGGTTTCATGGCATATCAACCATTGTAGGTTATTTAATGCCAAAATCCATTTTTTTTACAAATAATCAGTTCTATTTCAAACAATTCAGTTTAGCATGAGTTCACAGTCTAATTGTCAAAAACATTTCTATTTCAGGCTATTCAGTTTAGTCAAACAGTTCTAATTAAAACAATTCAGTTTAGCATAAATATGCGGTTTGTTCTATTTAACCCATTGATAGGGCCTTATCAGGTGTTACCATTCCGAGCCAGAGTGGACCTGGGAGCAATGGCAATAAAGGGGTACTTTACATTCCCCAAAGTCCCAGCATCACTGGAACCTCACCATCAGATTGTTTGGTGTCATATCTTGGACACTCGTTTAGGGGGAGGGTCTTAACCCTCTGCAAAAGTGCAGTCGGTGTAATCTATAGCCCCAGCCAACTGGGCAATACACAGCGTTAATGCCAAAATGGTTTTATTTCAGATAATTCAGTTTAAATGTCAAAACAGTTCTATTTTAAATAATTCTGTTTAGTATGAATACGCAGTTTAAATGCAAAAAAGAGTAAACACATCTAAATCACGGTTTAGCTCAATTTAACCCATTGATAGGACCCTTATCTGGCCCGGAATGTTAGCACCTGAGTTGACCAGGGAGCGATGGCAATGAAGGAGTACTCCACATTCCCTAAAGCTTCCGTATTACCGGAACCTCCCCATCAGATTGTTTAGTGTCATATCTAAGACACTCGTTGGGCGTGGGTGACTACGATGCAGAGAAGTAGTCGATGTATTCTACATTATGAGGATGGTTGGTTGATTGGTTTGGTTTTACGGCATATCAACCTTTGTCGGTTATTTAATGCCAAATCCATTTTGATACAAATAATCAGTTTTTCAAACAATTCAGTTTAGCATGAGTACACAGTTTGTCAAAAACATTTCCATTTCAAGCTATTCAGTTTTGTCAAACAGTCCTAATTAAAACAATTTAGTACAGTTTCAAAGTCAAAAACAGTTCTATTTCAGATAATTCAGTTTAGCATAAGTACGCAGTTTAGATGTCATAACAGTTCAGTTTAGCATAAATACGCAGTTTAAATACAAAAACAGTAAACTCTCGAAACCACATTTAGGGTCATATCTATGGGTCAAATAGAAGTTATCAGGTAATACCACTCCGGGACAGAGTGGATCTGCGACGATGGCAGTGAAGGATTACTCCGCATTCCCCAAACTCCAGCATCATTGAAACCTCACCATGAGATTGTTTATTGTCATATCAGGACACTCATTGGGAGGTAGTTTTACCCCTCGGCAGAGGTGCAGTCAGTGTATTCTTCAGCTCCAGCCGATTGGGCAAGCATTTGGAGGAGAGCATGATCTCACCTTATAAAGGTACTCTTTTGCCCAACTCCCCCAAGAAAAGAAATTTATAGCAAAAACAAGAAAACAGTAAATTAACACCCATGGAATAAACTTCATTATGTGGTAAAGATTGGTTTAGTTTGGTTGTTTCTTATGGTATATCAACTCTTGTGGGTTGTCCAATGCCAAATCTTGTTATATATATATATATATATATATATATATATATATATATAGGCAACATTATTATTAAACGAGACAAACCTCATTTGTTTGCGCACAGTTATTCAAGTATAGTAAATTATTTACTAGTTCTTTTTGACCCGTAGTTGGGACACTAATAGGGTTCTCCCCATTCCCAAAATTCAGAGTCTGGAGCCTCACAGTCAGATGTAGTGTCATACCCAGGATGATAGTTTTGTTTGACCCTTAAATAGAACACTGACAGATATTACAACTCCGGGTCAGAGTGGACCTGAAAATAAAAGCAATGAAGGGGTACTCCATATTCACCAAAGCTCCAGGACTGGAACCTCAAATTATATTCAGGACATATCCAGGACACTCTTTTGCAGAGGGCGGAAAGTCTTACCCCTCTACAGAGATACAGTCGGCGAATTCTACAGCTACAACCGATTGATCTTATGTGGTATAGAGTAACTAAATTATTGTAATTACATTTTATACTATTCTACTAAAAATGCATTTTCCCAAGCAGTGGTTGTGTTAATTCTACTATATGGATGCACCACATGGACGCTGACAAAGCATTGAGAGAAAAAGTTAAACGGGTATTGCAACCAACCTCCCATCTCTAAAACCATTCAAATAAGACGAACAAGACATGCGGAATACAATTGGAGAAGTAAGAACGAACTCATAAGCGACATTCTCCTAAGGTCACCTTCCTACGGACTTGCAAGTGTTAGACGATCAACAAGAACTTATCTATAACATTTCTGTACGGACACAGGATGTAGTCTAGAAGACCTGATGGAAGCGATAGATGATAGAGACGAATGGAGAGAGAGAGAGAGAGAGAGAGAGAGAGAGAGAGAGAGAGAGAGGGAGTCAGTGAAATGATGATGACTAAATAAGATTTCTTCTATTTTTTAATTTGAGAATTTTTTTCTTGATGAACTGGGACCAGAAAAAAATTTCTCCCAAACAAAGCCATCCAAAATATCCAATTGGTCTAACACTTAAATAAGTAAATTTTACACTTAAAAAAAAAATTAGAGAGATATTGAAATTTGCAATATAAAAGGATTTTAAAAGGGAATAAAATTCAATATACTGGAATTTAGATTAAAATTCAATTTGTAGGAATTTGAGAGAGAGAGAGAGAGAGAGGGAGAATAAAATTGATATGAAGGAAATGACACAAAAGCCAAATTTAATATTTAACTTTGTAATGTTTTTAGGGGGCTTTAGCGTGCAATATTAAACGGTAAGTTCAAACGGTAAGTTCCGCTGCTTTCTAGTTCGGATACTGATTCAAAAAGATAATACAGACAATAAAGTTTGTTAAAAGGAATTTTATACAAAAGAAACAAGAAAGAAAGGGATGGAAAAGATAAAGTGTTGCAAATTTTTGTACAATTTGTGGGAACTCATCTGAGAGAGTGTCCGTGAAATAAAGTTCTTTGAATTTGATTATTTTTCTTTTCTTTTTAGTTTTGTAGAAATGTTTCGAATCTTCTTTAAAGTTCTTTTCAGCAGAATTCTCAATTGAATTTTCTTTCAGTCGTTTAACTTGGTAGAATTTCAGTAGTCGACTTTCGTTTAATTTTACTTTTATTTCTTGGGAAGCTTCTTGCCTTTACTGTTCGAAATATTTACCGGCTATTCAAGAAGCGTGCGACGAAACCCATCTGCTGGCTATTTTCTCCTGCCTTTCAATTTGGTTCCAGAATTGGTACTTTCGTTTGATTTTGGTTTTATTTCTTGGGAAGCTTCTAGCCTGTTTAAAATATTTAACAGTTATTCAAGGAGCGAGTGACGAAACCCACCTGCTGGCTATTTTTTCCTGCCTTCAGTTTGGTCCCCGAATTCGTAATGAGGGTCCTAATAGTAGTTCTCGACAAACAGTGGGAGCTAGCTTTTTGGTACCGTATTGTCTGGGATTACTTCTCCCTTTTCCAAATCAAGTGCTGCACGGGGTCGGTTTGATTTTTTCTTAGAACTAAATTTTTATAACTTTTATCTGAACGAGTGCGCTTTGATTTATTTTTAACTGCATATCAACTCGTCTGGGGATATTTTATACCAAGAGGTTAGAGAATTACACACATTGCACACTTATAATTACATTTTCTGTGTAGTTGTTTTTATGTAAGCTTTTTGCTGACAGTTATTTGATAGCAAGCATTCCTATCTAATAGTAATAATCTATACTCAATTCTATTGTTTCAAGTAACGGAATTCATATTTTTCCAAATTGTATTAGTCCAAAAGTGATCCAAATAACTCGACTGGAATTCGAACTCTTTAATCATTATACCCCGGAGAATTGGGAAAGGTATGAATCTCCTTTACTATGGGTTAAATAGTTATTTAATGCTAAAGTCATACTTACGGAAGAGCAGAAATTATACTAATAAATGTTGATATGTCGTTAAATAAAGAGACCAAACCTTGAAATACGACAACTTAAAGCAATTTCTGGTATAATTGCAACGGAATGATAATTTTGCGGAGTCTGCGACATTCTGAACGTAACATTCATTTTGAATAATTAAAATCCTTTCATCTTTCTAAATAGAAGCATTAATGTCATCATGGGCCGTTGTTACAACGTGAGTATAACGGTTTCATTGGTCGTTTATTTGATATATATAGCCTACTTCCCTGATCGCTGCTATGTGAAAGATTGTTTTAAATATAGATTAAGGAATTAGGTTTGTCCCATATGGTGATAAGATACTTAGAATGGAGGAGTGTCACTTAAAACTGACACAAGAAAATCTATCGTTTGTTTACCGTGGATCTTACTGAAAAGATAAATTTTGATTTGAAGCAAAAGAACAATTTTTAACAGATTATGAATATTCTTGACTAGATTTTAATACAACACATTCAAAAGTTTTCTCTGACAACTAATAAATCTTGCTACTTCAATTGGTTAATTATTTGATTTTAACGGCATGTCAACAAGTGTAGGGTTATTTTATGCCAAGATGTTAGGGAATCACATTCATTGTAGGTTTATATCAACATTTTTTGTGTCGTTGTTTCTTAAGAGATTTTTTTTCTTCTTTTGTACATAATCGAATGATTTTAAATATTCCGATCTAAACTGATATTTTTATACACGATAATATGGTTTTAAGTAACTGTTTCTGTTTAACAGTATTCATTTGTTTGCAAACAGTTTTATGGTTTCAATTGAAAAAAAAGTAGTAGTAAACAATTTTAGCTTCAAATATAAATACAAATAATTTTCAATCAGTTTTTATATCAAGTGCTATGAACTAGCGGTTAGAGTGTTCACCACTGCCCTGGGACACCTGGGTTCTATCCCAGGTCGAGTCATACCAAAGACTAAAAAAATGGTGCTTTATCCAACCTTGCTTAACACTTCGCATTATAGGATAAGGAAGAAATCTAGAGAGAGGAATAGCACCCTCCCCTACACCTAGGTGTAGTAGCTATCGAAAAGGAAGCCTTCGGGTACCCTCGACTACGGTCGCCAACTTACTACCATCTAATACTTTTCAAACATCTATTTGACCCACATGGAACCCTAACGGGTACTACGACCCCAGATCCAAACTGACCTGGGAATAATGTCAATGAAAGACAGCTTAACTCTCCCCAGTTCTTCAAAACTGGCGTCTCACCATCAGATCCAGGATACCCGATTTTTTGGTGGGAGGGGATACCGTCAGCTTTCAAAAGCAATCTAGGTTCGTCTACACTATTCATCCAGTAGAAATTTACTTTGCGCTCTGCTCAGATGTGGCACAAGGGCATATGAATGGGGCACCCAATGAGAATCGAACTCACCCGTGAAGGTTTGTTAGTCTAGCTTGTTAACCATTACACCACCAGAGGTGCTCACACTATCCATCCAGTAGGGTGTATTCCTATGAAGCAAAATACGCATTGCTTACCTCCACCCACCCCAATTTTAATGTATTAGTTTTCTTCCGTTGTATTGATTGATTAGTTTTAACGGCATGTCAACCCATCTGTATTACTTTATACCTAGAAGTTAGAGAATTGCGTATATTGTAAGTTTATATTTATTTTTTGTGTCAGAGTTTCTTAAGAGTTTTTTTGTACACTGTTATATGATATCAATTATTTCTCACTAATACAAATAATTTGCATGCAGATCCATTTGACCTGTGATGGTAGTAGCTGTTAGGGTCCCATCAATTTGTCAGAGTTGACCTGGGAGTAATGGTGATAAAGGAGTATTCTTTACTTCTCAGATCCCAAGAAGTGAAGCATCAACATCAAATGTCGTTTTGTGTCATACCCAGGACTCCCATTTGGTGAGTCTTCTCTCTCTGTAGTCAGCATATTTGAAGACCCGTCGACCGAGCAAGAACATTTGTGGGTTTATGTAGACAATAATTTGGGTGTACCTCGTTATATAATGGTTTTGGAAGGTACGCTATATCAGCCAATGTATTCCAGACGATGCCTTCGTTGCCCTGTCGATTGAAGGTGTAGAATACACTGATTACACCTCTGAAGAGGGATAAGACCCCGCCAACGAGTGGCCGGTTTAGGACGCTAAACAATCTGATGATGTGGTTCCACTGATGCTGGAGCTTTAGGGAATATGGAGCACCTCTTCATTGCTATCGCTCACAGGTCCACTCCAGACCCTTATCAAGTACTACCACTTCGGGCCAATCCATGGGTCAAATAGAACTAAATTGTGGCTTCGAGGGTTAACTGTTTTTGCATTTCTACTGTGTATTTATGCTTAACTGAATTGTTTAAAATACAATTGTTTTTACATTTAAACCGCATACTTACGCTAAACTAAATTGCTCGAAATAAAACTGTTTTTGACATCTAAACTACGTACTTATGCTAAACTAAATTATCTGAAATAAAACTGCAGAGGTGCAGTCGGTGTATTCTACAGAGGGGTGAGACCCTGGATATGACACTAAACAATTTGATGGTGAGGTTCCAGTGATCCTGGAGCTATGGGGAATGCGGAGCACCTCTTCATTGCCATTGCTCCAAGTTCCACTCTGCCCCGCGTGGTAGCACTTGATAGGGCCCTATCTAAGGGTTAAATAGAACTAATCTGTGTACTTAGTTCTATTTCAAGTAATTTAGTTTTGGTTTGGTTTGTTTTGTTGGGTTTTATTGCATTGCATATCAACCTTTTTTTTTAGGTTATTTAACGCCAAATCCATTTTTATGTAAATAATCAGTTCTATTTAAAACAATTCAGTTTAGCATGAGTACACAGTTTAACTGTCAAAAACATTTCTATTTCAAACTATTCAAGCAGATATATATAACAATTCAGTTTAGTGTAAGTATAGTTTCAATGTCAAAAGCAGTTCAATTTCAAACAATTCAGTTTAGCATAAGTACGCAGTTTAAATGAAAGTACAATTTAATTGTGAAAAATATTTCTATTTCTAGCTATTCAGTTTAGTCAAGCAGTTCTAATTCAGCTAATTCAGTTTAGTATAAATACAGATTTTGTTTACACACAGTTAATTGTCAAAACAGTTCTATGTTACACAATTCAATTTTGTGTAAATACAGTTTCAATGTCAAAAACAGTTCTTTTTGAAATAATTCAGTTTAGCATAAGCACGCAGTTTAAATGAAAGTACGGTTTAATTGTTAAAAACATTTCTATTTTAAGTTATTCAGTTTAATCAAACAATTCAGTTTCGCATAAGTATGCCGTTAGTTCCATTTAACCCATAGATAGGGCTCTATCAGGTGCAACCACTCGAAGCTAGAGTGGACCTGGGAGCAATGGCAATGAAGGGGTGCTCCGTATTCCCCAAAGCTCCGGCATTACTGGGATCTCACCATCAGACTGTTTAGTGTCATATCCAGGACACTCATTGGGGGGTCTTACCCCTCTGCAGAGGTGCAGTCAGTGTATTCTACAGCCCCAGCCGACTGGGCAATACACAGTTAAATGTAGAACAGTTTTATTTCAGATAATTCAGTTCAGCATAAGGACACAGTTTAAACGTCAAAATAATTCTATTTCGAGCAATTCAGTTCATAATAAATACGCAGTTTAAATGTATAAAAACAGTATCTCAAATCACCGTTTAGTTCTATTTAACCCATAGATAGGACCCGTATCAGATTGTTTAGTGTCATATTCAGGACACTCATTAGTGAGGTCTTATCCCTCTGCGAAGTTGCAGTCGGGGTATTCCAAAGCCCCTGCCAACTGGGCAATTTTTTTGTGGCTAAAGTAGAAACAATGGTAGAACAAGAAATTTCAGAATGTTCCCGCCCTTCTGGTGGTATCGTTAAATATTCACCCATTGTTGCTTTACGAAAACTGGATGAAGCCCAGTTATTATGTTGTGATTCCAACAGGAATAAAGAATCGAACCAGAGCATACTTTTGAGTTTACTCCCAACCTTGAAACTCCTATTCGTTCGTTAGTGAGCATGAATTACTTTGCGTAAATTGACCTCAAATTTGCTGATAACCAGATACGGAACGATTGAAAAAAATAAAGAGGTTTCTACGTTGAATTCCCTGATTGGTTTGTTCTGATGAACTCGTGTGACCTTTTGGGGGGTCAAAACAGCATAGTGCCATCTTTCAGAGAGCAAGTGAAAATGTACCAACTGATCATGAAAATATGATCTTTATGTCGGCTAGGGCTGTAGATTACGCCGACTGCAGAGGGGGTGAGACCCTCTCCCCACAAAAAAGCGGCCTGGGTATGACACTAAACCATCTGATGGTGAAATTCCAGTCTTGGAGCTTAGGGGAATGTAGAGTACCCCTTGTCATTACTCCTAGGTTCACAGGTTCACTCTGACTCGAAGTGGTTGTACCTGTAAATGTTCCATCCATGGATCAAATAGAAATACTGAAAACTATTAAACGTTTGATTACGCACAGCTAAACGGTATCAAGTATTGTAAATGATTGGTTTGGTTTGTTTTGTTGGGTTTTACGACATATCAACCTTTGTAGGTTATTTAACGCCAAATCCATTTTTATGTAAATAATCTGTTCTATTGAAAACAGTTCAGTTTAGCATAAGTACACAGTTTAATTGTCAAAAAACATTTCCATTTCAAACTATTCAAGCAGTTATATGTAACAATTCTGTCAAGCCCAGTAAGTGGAGTGTTGCAAGTCACGTGACCACTTTGGTTGCTGGGTCACGGACAGCTCAGCAACCAGGATCCTGTCCTGAAGCATTACAGGTCACCTTCCGCAGCTAACAGGGGGCCTTGTTGAAGTAGAAGGAAAACTGGGCAAGATTTTTTAGTGAGATCTAACTTGTTTGCACACTGGAAATACAATTGTTTGTATATATCACGTAGAATTATAACTGCTATATAGTAATAATTGAAACCATTTAGCTATTTATCTTTGTACTCTAATAAAAATATTTCTATTTGATATTAATCATTTGTTTGCACACAGTGAAGTGTTTCCAAATATTGCAATGTATTATTTATTTAATTTAATTCAATTTAGTATAAGTCATTTGTTTACACATAGTTAAATGGTCAAACAGTTCTATAAATTCTATAAATTCAATTTAACGTAAGTCATTTATTTGCACGCTGGTTAAATGTCAAACAGTTCGACTTGATCCATAGATAGCACCTATCAGGTGCTTCTGCTCTGGGCCAGTGGACCTGGGAGCAAGTAAAATGAAGGGGTATTCCCCATTCCCCTAGAACTCCAGGACTGAAGCCTCACAATCAAATTGTTTATTGTCATAGTCAGGACACTCATCGGGTTGGGTAGGGGCCTTATACCTCCGCAAGGATGCATTTGGTGTATTCTACAGTTCCAGCCGACTGGGCTATATAAATTTTAATTGACTCATTCTTTTTGTGGTTTGAGCTCATGAAGATTCAGGATATGAAGACCACCACAGTAAAGAAAATATTACGAGTAATTTTTTCTAGAAATGGGGTGCCAAAAACGTTTGTCTGAAAAAATGTCATCACAAAATTTTGGTGCATTGTGTTGGTGTTCCCTTATAAAACGCTGCTATTCTTTCAGCAATTCAATTGCGGGTGGTATGTTACGGCCAATAAAATTTGGGTTGAGGGTATTTACACCATCCAAATATACTCTTGATTAGCTAACTACCGTGACAGTATGGACGTGAGAAATTAGATCTATGATAAATAGAAGGGATTTACTATTTACTAGCATGTCGAATGGATTCATACATTCCTCAACGGTATGAGCGATATATATATATATATATATATATATATATATATATATATATATATATGGATTTACATTTCATATAACAAAAGCAGGATTTAGCATAAAATAAACCTACAAAAGTTGATGTCATAAAACACAACTAACTAGTTCTTAAGAGAGTAAAGTCATTCCTTCATTGCACTTACTTCCAGATCCACTCGAGCCCGGGGAAGTATTACCTGTTTAGGTCAAATATATATGCTTAAAAATAATTCGTTTCGATATGATTGTGTGGAGAAATATACCCTGAAGCAACAACAACACAAATGTAAATATGAACACAATTCCCCCAACCTCAAAGCATAGAATAACGACATGTCAATCCATCTCATAATAAACTGATTGATAGATAAATTTTAGACTATGTTGCTTCGCTGTGCCCACAATTTAAAGCTCAAGGTTTTTTTAAAAAACGTCTATTTGATTTTTCTTTTTAAAGTCTTTACTCTTCCTTTGGCTTTAAAACCTCTTATTAAAATTAGATCTACATTTTCTTTTTTAAGTAGAGGAATTATATTGTGAATAGAATTACCATGACCAAAAAATCCGGCGAACACTTACGCATGACATACGGAAACACTGGACAGCTGTTTCGACCTTATTAGGTCACATCAGCAGTGTATACCGAGATCTCCACCACTGAAGATCGAAACAGCAACCACAGATTGCAGTGCCGAAACTCTACAACTTGTGCGCAAATGAACCGATGGCTCATTTCTATAGTTTTGGCACTGCAATCTGTGGTCGCTGGTTCTATCTCCAGTGGTGGAGATCACGGTATACACTGCTGATGAGACTTAATAAGGTCGAAACAGCTGTACAGTGTTTCCGTATGTCGTGCATAAGTGTTCGCCGGATTTTCTGGTCATGGTAATTCAATTCACTCTTAAATTAACAAAATACAAGGAAACGTAAAGGGTATTCAAGCATTACCCAATTTACAAAATCAAAGTCTAAAGAAAAAAATAGGTATTTCCCATTTATTGTATGCATACATAATTAGGATGTTTTGGATGTTTGGGTTTTATGGCATATTAACCTTTGTAGGTTATTTAACGCCAAATCCATTTTTAAACCAATAATCAGTTCTATTTCAAACAATTCAGTTTATCATAAGTACACAGTTTAATTGTCAAAAACATTCCTATTTCAAGCTATTCAGTTTGGTTTGGTTTGGTTTTATGACATATCAATCTTTGTAGGTTATTTAACGCCAAATCCATTTTTAAACCAATAATCAGTTCTATTTCAAACAATTCAGTTTATCATAAGTACACAGTTTAATTGTCAAAAACATTCCTATTTCAAGCTATTCAGTTTGGTTTGGTTTGGTTTTATGGCATATTAACCTTTGTAGGTTATTTAACGCCAAATCCATTTTTATGTAAATAATCAGTTCGATTTAAAACAATTCGGTTTAGCATGAGTACACAGTTTAATTGTAAAAAACATTTCTATTTCAAACTATTCAGTTACACTAAACTGAATTGTTATATATAAGTACAGTTTCAGTGTCAAAAATAGTTCAATTTAAAACAATTCAGTTTAGCAAAAGCATGCAGTAAATGTAAGTACAGTTTAATTGTGAAAAAACATTTTTATTTCGAGCTATTCAGTTTAGTCAAGCAATTCTACTTCAGCTAATTCAGTTGTGTAAAAGTACAGATTTTGTTTACACAGTTATATGTCAGAACAGTTCTATGTTAAACAATTTAGTTTAGTATAAATACAGTCTCAATGTCAAAAAACAGTTGCAGTCATATGTAACAATTCAGTTAAGTATAAATACAGTTTTAATGTCGAAAAACAGTTCTATTTCAAACAATTCAGTTAGGCACAAGCACGCAGTTCAAATGTAAGTACGGTTTAATTATCAAAAACATTTCTATTTTAAGCTATTCAGTTTAGTCAAACAATTCAGTTTAGCATAAGTATGCCGTTAGTTCTATTTAACCCGTAGATAGGGCCCTATCAGGTGCTACCACTCCGGGCCAGAGTGGACCTGGGAGCGATGGCAATGAAGGGGTACTCCGCATTCCCCAAAGCTCCTGCATTGCTGGAACCTCACCATCAGATTGTTTTAGTGTTATATCCAGGACACTCGTTGGTTTTTTTTTACCCCTCTGCAGAGAAGCAGTCGGTGTATTCTACAGCCCCAGCCGACTCATACATAATTAGGAAATAACTATTTGAAGTGAAGTTTTAAAAAATTTCTATAGTCTATTAAGTTTTATTGTTTCTGCACAAAAAGTGTTATCTACTGAGCTTAGCTTAGATGGGGCTGATGGTTTCGTTCAAGTCCACAGTGTCCTGAGAATGACACTGAACTACATCTAGCGGTGAGGGTCCAGATCTGGGGAGTGTTGAGTACCCCTTCACTGCTATTTCTCCCATATCTATGACCAGGAGTGGTAGTACCTGTTACGGTCCCATCTATCATCATCATGTCGTGCTGCTAGCACGGATATCCCTGATCATCTCTCGCCACTTTTCCCTATCGTTCATCGTCTCAGGCAGGTCTTCAGGGCTACATCCCGTATCATCACATAGCTGCTGTATGTATGTTCTCGCTGGTCGTCCTGCTTTTGCTCGGCCATATTTTGGGGTCCATAGGAGTACATCACTTATGAGCTCGTCTCCGCTTCTCCAGCAGTGTCCTGCGTGTCTGGTTTGTCTAACTTGGATAGTTTTCGTGATGGGAGGCAGGTGGCCGTATAGTTGGTGCTTTGTGGGGTGTTGTCACCAGGACTTATTCAATATTGCCCTCAACATTCTTGTGTAATCGCCATCTAGCTTCTCCAGCCGTTTTGTTAGCGTCTAAGAAGTGCATCCATACAGGAGTATCGACACGACTGCTGCCTGGAAGAAACTGCGTTTCATTTTATCGGTCAGGTTTGATTTCCATATGATCGATGACCGTCCATGCCTTCGTTAGCCGCGTGTCGATGTCTTTTTCGGTTGATGAGACACTACTTCCTCGATAGGTGAATTTGTCTACCAGTTTCAGAGAGGTTCCCTCTAGTGCGGAAATGTCGCCTGTTTGATTAAAGCACATATATTCAGTTTTGACATGGAGGCCAATGCCTGCGGTGGCTCGTTCCAAACTATGTAGTAGTGTTTCAGCTTGGTTAGGCGTATTTGCCAGTATCACTATGTCATCGGCGTAGTCGGCGTCGGTAATTGTTTTTGCGGGGTAACATCTGCTTCTTTTCTTTGTCAGCTCGAAGCCGTTTTCTCTGATTTTATCGATCGATGCTCTAAGCACGTAGTCTAGGTAGATGATAAAGAGGTATGGAGCTAGCGTGTCTCCTTGTAGTACTCCTGCTACAATGTTGAAGTATTCTGTGTCTCCATCCGAGGAACGTACTTTCACTTTGGTGTTTCTATAGAGAATCGTTTTTGCTGCTACGATTTCTTTTGGTATGCCGTATGTTAGTAGGATTTGTTCCATCTTCCCTCTGTGAATGGAATTGAAGGCCTTGGTAAAGTCGACAAATAGTAATGTCACCTTTGTATTAGATAGGAATACTTCACATAACTGTGTACAAAATATTTAAACTAAACAAAAAGTATAGATATAAACGTACAATGTATAAAATTCCCGGACATATTGGCATGAAAGTATCCCCAGACGAGTTGATATGCCGAAAAAATGTCTCAAAAATCATTATTACAGAGTTCAGTTTTCACTTGATATTTCAAAGACAAAAGCGAGCCGATATTTGTTATACGCTCCATCAAGCGCACAAGTGAGGCACAAGGCCGTTTTTTAGGTGGGCCCAGGCGCAGGACCGAAGCCCACATACGCCCAGCAGTTCCAAAAATACCTCGGGCCCCGTCGGCATTCCCCTTAAGAAGGGCGCCTCGGGCACCAGGTAATGAACCCCCGAAAAGGGTTAAAACCTTGGGGGACAGACCCTTGAGGCTCGAGGATGCCGGTCATTGCCGACTGCCACCTGAGCAAGGACACACCCGGTCAGAACGTGACTCGCCAACATGGCCAACCAAGTGTGGTCTAGTCAAGTAGCATAAATGCTCGTGGGCGAGCCACATGATAATGTGGAGGAATGTTTTACTTATATCTATACCGATAAGTTTTGTTTAATTACAACTCTTTTCAAAGGAGACTTCACATACCACACAGAATATTTAAATAGGAATTTGCCCAGAAAATTATTTTGTAGAAACGTATTCATATTTTAGGACTAGAAGTTAGGAAAAAAATATGCGCCAATAGCCCCATTTATTAAAGTTAATTTCAAAGTCATTCGATAACCAGTTAGATCAAGGGTATCGAATGCAATGACTCAAAAGGGGCATTACGTTTGTAGAGAAGAGGCACAATAGGCTGAAAAGGAAGATTAAAGGCGTGATTTCCACTCATTATCATAATAAGCTGCTATTTATTTTCTCATTCAAACGAATACGCATCTGATAGTAAGTGGGATATGGGAATTAGTTGCATTATTCTCTAAAAAATTTGTCGTCTCGATATTTTGTACTAATTTCGGTTGGTTGGTTTTTGCAGTATGTCAAAATATGTTGTTTCGTCAATGTAAACATTAGGGGACGAAGGATTATCAATTTGATGATCAAATAAAAAGAAATTTTGATATTAAAAACAGAAAGAAGTAATTTTCTAACACAGTAGAGTCTATTTAAATGTTTTTTTTTTTTTAAAGATAAGGCTTCATAATTTATATTATTTTGAGTATTTGGACTACTGTTATCCACACTATTGTTATATACACGTTTCGGCCGATGCACCCTTTCGCCTTCTTCAGGTATTTTTTGTCATACTCGGGAACTTTCACAGAACTTAGAACAATCTGTCCCCGTTGACAAAATAAAGCGTCCGTTTCGAATTCCTTTAACCATGACCAGATATAAGTGTTCAGCTATGTTAAGCATTCTTTGTTATTTTCGCCTGTAGTCGGAACTGAACCTGCAACCTAGGATACCTCGGTGGTATTCTATAATGCCACCAGACTTTATCCTCATCTTTATTGTTACATAGATAATATTGTTGGATTAATTTGAGTGATCTGACTATTGTGTATATAAGATATTTAACTCTATTTGTCGATTCGGATAGTTAATAGGTTCACCGATCATCTAGTAGCAGATTAACCAGGAGGGGGATTTCTTTTTTTTTTGTCAGACTTTGGGAATATGCTGACATAATTTTAAGACATCTTGGTTCCACTGGCATTGAACCAATTTATCATGATACTGGGAAAGTATTAATCAATTATTTAACCGTCAGTCTTTTATGATGCAAATTTACAATAAATGAATTAAAAAACGAAACGTCTTACCTCAAATATACGACGTATATTCCAATAAGTTAAAATCTGTTATCGCTGTTGAGACCAACGAAAAAAAAAAAAAAAAAAATGAGACTTAATTATACATAAAAATATTCTGTCTAAAGAATTTCCATTGGTTAAAAAAAGGAATATCAAAGTGGGGGTCTGATGACACTACCATCTAGGCTAATAAACAGATTCCTCGAATGGATTTATTGCTGTTCGTTTAAGTTATTTAGTGTCTAATTAAGCGTCATTTACCATGAATTCACTCGTGAAACTTATGTATAACAAAGGAACATTGAAAATATCACGTTCTTTTTTTTTCTGCTTTTACTAATTGCGTCAACAATTAAGCACTTTGATTACATAATGACGAGCCCATTATAACTGGTCATTAAAGAGGTTTGATATTTTCAGAATGAAAAACAACTATTACCACCACCACCAACAACAACCCTGAGAAGGTTTATAACAAATTTGCTTAAGTGGATATAAGTAGACATTGTACCACATTGTATTTATCTAATGTTCCCTATTTTGACATCGGTTTTTATTTACGGGGACCTGAAAATATTTTCCAGAGTGTCTTTCAGCATAAAATTCAGCTTAGTACTTATTTTTTTTCTATTGAGTTTTCTTCAAGGCTTGCTTGATTAATTTTAACGACATATTAATCCGTCAAGGATCATTTTATACCTAGAGGTTAGGGAATCGTGTACGTTCATATTTACATTTTTTTGTGTAGTTTCTAAAAAGGTTTTTTCTCTTTTTTGTGCCCACTGTCTTATAGATATGTTAAAAGAAACATTTGTATTCGATTTGATCCATAGATGGGACCCAAAAGGTTACTACCACTCCAGATCAGGGTGGACCTGGGAGTAATGCCGTAATTTTGGGCTCAGAAGTATAGTTAAGCACTATCTACCTGTTTTGGTGCAATTTTATCAATATTTTCGTTAATCTTAATGGCATGTCAACCCGTCTTGAGTTATTCTATGCTGAGAGGTTTTGGGAATCGCATTCCTTGTAAGTTCATATTTTCATTTTCTGTGGAGAAGTTTTGTTTTTTTTGCACACGTTCTTATCAAATTAGAAAAACTTGATTCTTTTAAAAAGATCTATTTGACTCTTAGGGTATCCATTGACGCATTGTAGATGCGTAGTTACGACACAGATATCTTGTTTTGTTCATGTGCTAATGTTGAGGATAGAACTTGCTTCGGCAATAAAACATTTTTATATTCATTACAACTTCAAGTCTAGAATGAGTTGTACTTAAGCAGAAAAGAGGATACATAAATGTGATACGAAAAGAGTAGATGAAAGTGTGTATATGCAGGAGATTTATTTTTAACAGTACGTTATGAGTTAGGAAATCACGTGCATTGGTCATTGACATTTTTGGTGTAACTTAAAATAAGATTTTTAAAAATATATAATTTCAACTTTGTCAAAATCTTGTTTTCTAATAATTATGTTGTATGGCATTGATCATGTTTACATTTGTGTTTTTTTTTTGGTGTCATCCATGTCACCATTTTCGAATAGGCCCTTCATATATGTGTTGAAAAAACATTGTGGTTAAACATTGTCTAGTAAGAGACAAATCTCCGCATTTTATGAAAATGAGTGTCGGGTGTTTGACATGCTTTGCCTTTATTCTTTTCTGTGTATTGGTCACACAAGTTACTCCTTATGTCCCAATTGAGTATAAATGAGTAAGTGTTCTTTTCTGGTCTTTCTGACGGCTAGTTTCCCTTTTTCTAGCGTGGGTTTTATAAAAGGAAGAGCTTGTGAATCATCTACTTCTGCATACACAAAATGGCAACAATGCTTGAATATTTCTCCAACTTCTATACCATTTATTCTTCACACACACACACACACACACGTAAAAACTGATATAAGATTTTCTTGAAGTGAATGATTGTATAAAAGCTGATGGGATTCTATGTCTAATCATTCCAGGCATACAGATGTGTCATGTACTATGTTGTAGTGTAGGTTGAATATGCCACCAGGTCCACTGGTGATGAATATCCCTGTTGAACTAAACATGCATGTAGGCCATACGGTGAGGGAAGATGGAGACTCATCAAAAGAAGACTCGCCATGGCAACAGAGGGTGAAGTTTCCTGCTTGTCGTGTGTAGACTGTTTCAGCCAAAGGTAGTTAAGGGAACAGCTTTTTGGACTGTATGGGATTAACTTGACGCTCATAGCTCTAATCGTTACCTTAACACCATATTCTATTTGTTGTCCCAGCGTAGCAAAAAAGCCTGGTTAGGAAACCAAAATGTTTTGGGTGTGGGCTTACCCCTCTGGAGGAGAAGCATATCAGATGAAGGGGAGATGGTTAAAGGGCAGATAACTCTTTTTGCCTAAATCACTATCAATCTTTTGGGTATAAAACCAAACCAAGAATGATTTTGAATTACTCATTCCATATTTTACAGTCACATTTTCATGATGACAAGCAGTCAAATTAGGTGAATATACAATTTGAATAATGAAAAGAGAAGATTGTATGAAACATCTAATTTTTTTTCTATTGAGTAGTGACATGTGAACCATTCAGAAATAATCTGGTTCTTAGCTTCTCTTCATTGCACTGAGAAGTAAAAGGTCAGTCTATCAAAAGAAGCTTCCAGTAATGTAATTTAGCTAGCCATACCAAAAGAGGGAACCCAAGAATATTTCAAGTGTTGACCACTAATGGATACCTTATTAGTGTCTGGAGCCAGCTTCACCCACTTGGGTGAATGCCATCTCACACACACACTAATATATGAAGTTTCTTAGGGGGTTCATGTCTAGAATGCATGGTTTTAGACCTACCAGATGTTGCTTGATCATAGAAATTCTTGCAAACCCCCAGTAAAGCAAATATTTTAGGCTGCTTCTGTGGCCTTATCACCCAGTTTGAACTTGTAAAGCATAAATTTTCAAATTAGACTGTGGCATGTTCATCTGTGCATCTTTTAAAAAAACCACTCAGTTATGTAGTGCACAACATGACAGCATATCAACAACCAGTCACAGCAGATACCTTCAATGGTAGTAACTCCTTTAATCATTTTCAATCATGTGGCAAACTTGTTTATATAAAAAAAAAAAATTATCAGGTTTTTAGTTCAATGAAAACAAAACAAACTGAATTTTAAAAAGACTTTATTACATAAATTGAACAAGAAAAAGATCTTGATTTAAAAAAGAAAAAAAAAAGGAATCAACTTAAAAAGGGTTGAGAAGAACTTTATGAAAACATTTTATAATTTCAAATAACTGAATTATCAAAATTATTGTTTTGAATCTTGGAAAATAATATACAATATTTGATTTCTGGTACATTTCAAAATTTTTTTTTTTGGTAAAAAGGACAACTGACCCCCCCCGTTTCTCAATACACAAAAAGAAAAATTGAGTGGGGAGTAATAAAGAAAAAACAAAAAAACATGAGTAGTTATATAGCTGTAAGAAAGAAAAATAACCATAAAAAGAAATTTAAGTTAATTTTCTAACAGCTTCAATTACAAGAGTAAATCATTTGTATGGAAAAAAAAAAGTATGAACATGCATTAGCTGAATATTTCTCCAAGTCTCAGAATCATAAAAACTTTGTCAGTAAGTGGAGCCAAAGTTTTGAATATTATAGAATAATTTTCATTAGTAGATAATAGAAATGTTATATCATTTTGTGACATGGTATAATGAGCTTGAAAACAAATTTTCAAAGTTACTTTAAGATATTTCTAGGTGTACATAGTCATGGGCATGTGAAAAATTCATTTAGATTTAAGATTAAATGAAATTATTCTTCATTAGGAAGTTAGTTTGAAAAAAAAAAAAAAAAAAAAAAAAAAGGAGGTCATGTTTACAGTCTAGTGCATTGAACTAGGTTTGACTCAACCTGGGGCTATTTCTTCATTCCTGGAAAGGGAACTGCCAGGGTAAAGAGAATTTTTAAAACAAAAAAGCTGCTTTTTGGATTCTCAAGAGAAAAAGAGTCAGATGTATACAGAACATCATCTGGAAGTTCAACATACCTGTGATGTATAAGGTTATTATTCAAATGTAGAATGTCATTGAAGTTCTGGGAAAGCCTAGTCTCTATAAAGTCTGGTATTGGAGATTGGGAATAAGTTTAAGACAGGCTAAAATTTAGATCTTACCAAGAGTCAGTTCCTTGTAAAACCTAATATAAGGGTGATTGAATGATGTGCAAGATTGTATAAATACTGTATATACTAAAGTTTGATCCAATCATATGATGGTCTTGTGCAAACTATTCCGGTCTGATTTGCTTCTCTGAGTGAAAGTGGTTATGCTTAAAAATGACTTCATAACTACTTGAAGTGTAGGAAAGGCTGATTTCTATGACATCAGTCCACTGCTGGACTCTACCCTTCTAAGCCCTCACCAACCCATCAACAAAATGGTGAGGCAGGTTAGATTGATTCAAGCCCTTTTACTTAAAAAAAAAAAAAAAAAAAAAAAAAAAAAAAAAAAAATCATGTAATAGACAAATATGGATACACCAATATAAGTTATTTAGTAACTTGTTGATTGGGAATTAACTCAAAATTAACTTATAAAAATTTTTTTATAATATAAAATCTGTTTTTGCAAGACAGAACTACAAACCAATTTCAGGGGCTTAAGACCTAAAGGGAATCTTCAGTTTCACAAGACTAGTCTCCTATGTTCCCCTACCCCAGAGGAGTGCTGATAAAACAAGAGTCCAAGCAAATATTAAATGCCAGCTTTTAGTTAATTAATCATTGATTTTGGTATCACAAAACCAGAAATAAAAGGCAACCAGTGGGAACTGAACTCTCTAATGAGGGTGTACCTAGTGAGAATCAAACTCTAAAATTTAGCAGTCAAATGGTCTGCTTATTAGAGTTGATTGTCTAATTTGCTAATCATTGTATCCTTATCAAAAAGGCATTAGTCTTCCCCATATGAACAAGACTATGAAACAAAGTATTAAGATTCAGCCTTACCTAAAACCTGTCTTCAATATCTGACAAACGGAGATTAGGAATTCTTAAATGGAACAAAAAGTGTGAATAAAATGAATGCCAATTTGATAGATCAGTTTCTTGAGTTATTTCTTTTGCACACAGTCCTATTTGACCCAGAAATTGAACCCTACCATTCCAAATTAGAGTGGACCTGGAAGTAATGGTAATGAAAGGAGTACCTCATCTGGCAGTGAGGCTCCAACCTGCACAATCCCCAGGATACAGTCAGCCTATTCTAAGACCCCCACCCTGAAAGGAATGTCCAAGGTATGACACCAATTCTGGAAGAGTTGTCAGCCCTGCTGACAGGGTTGCTATAGTGATGAGGAGTTTAAAATTCAAATTAAATTAAAGTTCAGTTGAGTATAAGTTTTTATAAACATGGAAAAGAAAGTTACCCTGCCCAATTTGAAAGGGCAATTTTTGAGCTAAAAGTTTTTTGTTAACATATAACAAACAAAAAAAAAAAAAAATAAAAAAAAAAAAAAAAAATAAAGTGAGCATTATAAAATAGGAATATATGCATATAAAAATAGAAGTGGAGGAGTTTATACATTGAAAGTTCAGTACAAAACAAAATAGGATCTCGTTTTCAATAATCCTCCATTTTGAAAAGAAAATTTAGCACAGCAAAACTTTCATAAATATGGCTTTAAAAAAAATTCCGTCATTATGAAACATATGTAATTGCTCTTAGGCTTCTTTAGCTCTTACCCTCAATTCTAAGATTGACCTTTACTTTCTTTTATATGATGCTAAGTGGGTATAAATTAAGCTAATATCATTAATTTTGACATTAAACTATCTAATTGTTGCTGTTACCATTATGAGAGTGGAGCAAAATTTTTTCTCATACTATAAAACAAATAAATGACCTGGGAAAAAATTGTAATGCTGAGTCTTCATTGGAAATATATTCTGAGAGGAAAAAAATTAAATATAAAAAAAGTCTTTTCCGAGTCATTACACAAAATGGTTTGCAACACACTAATTTCAAGACTGAAAGTTATTTTGTGTTACTAGTCAGTTACAGTGACTTTCATTTTTTGTTTAAAAATTGCTTTTAAGAGTAACCTGAAGCCAAACATTTTTAGACCATATTTTTCCAATGTAGCTATCCTTGGAGTATAAGAAATGTTTTAGTAAATGTTTACCAAAACTCTGATATTTCTTTCAGAAAAATATGAAAACTGATGTAACAATTATTTTGCTAATTCTGTTTTACTTTATGCATTTCATAAGCTGAACATCCTCCATTCAATTTCTAATTTCTCAGACACCTGCCTTTCTCAAGGGCATAAGTGCAAAGGGAACTGCAAACAGGAATTGAACTTAATGTAACTTATTGTTGCTTGATATTTTTACTCTTTTCATAGATAAAGTGCAGTTAGGTGTATTTTAAGCTCTTACTTTAAAAGCTCTAATGCTATTGAGTATTTTAATGAGGTGTTTAAAATCCAATTTACTTTAAAAATTCTGAGTATAAGTTTTTATAGCATGGAAATAAAGTCACCCTGTTTAATTTTTTTTTCGGAATTGCTCTTTCATTGAAATCATAGTATATAACACCTAAAATGAATGGTTGTTTACTCACCTCATGGTATTCTTATGACTGTCAGTTTCATGCATAATAAATAAAAAAAAAAAGAAAAAAAAAAAGAAAAAAAAGATATATATAATTAGGATGAAACTTACTAACACTAGGTTTGGTTTTTTGGGTTTTATGGCATATCAACCTTTGTAGGTTATTTAATGCCAAATCCATTTTTATGTAAATAATCTGTTCTATTTAAAACAATTCAGTTTAGTGTTAGTAATAAACTGTGTACTTATGCTAATCAACCAGGAATAAATCTGTATGCAAGTTAGCTGATTGTAGAGAATTAGACATGAGTGTTGGGCACCCAATGAAAATCTTATTTAACTGGCATGTTCACCCTTGTTAAGTTATTTATGTTAAAAAAAATCAGTATAAAAATTTAATTTACAATCTTATAAAGATATTTAAAAACTTTTATAACAATTATAAAGGAATGTTAATTGTTATTTTTGATTGAAAAGAAAGTTAAATTAGTTTAAAAACTTTTCCAAACTTTTATTTTTTTCTTAAAATATGAATGACAAAAATATTTTTCCAGTAGTTAAAAAATTTTTCTAAAAATGATTAACAAAGCTGTCTTATACGATTTAAAAATGAACTTAGCTTTTCTTTTTGCCTTATATTTCTGTGTAAACTTATTCTATCAAGAAATATGTGTTACATATTGTGTTAAGAAATATCCTATTCAATTATTTCTTTCAACGTATAGAAAATGACCAAGTTGTATAGCATTATGAAATTGGGCGAATTTGTCAAAGTCAGTAAATTTTTATGTTTTAACAAATTGAGTCATGTTTTTGCTTTTGTGTCCTGGATAATGAAATTTAGAAATTAATCTAACATTTTTAGAGAATTTTCTTGAACTTCAACTTTGGTAAAATTTACATGTGTTTATACTATCACTTAACCCTGAATCTACCTGGAATGTTCTAGAAAATAGGTAAATCTGAGAATTTTATTAATTTGAATGCTTGTTTTTGTGACCTGGGTAGAGTAAGAAAACTTTAGTTGCCAAAAATTAGGTGTGCATGTTGTAAACAAAAAAACCTTGGGTAAATTTAGTGTATAATGTGCTTTGACTTTTTTTGGAATTTGTAGCTATTAACTTAATGTTTATCAAGCTTTTACAGTTTGTAACATTTTCATGTGAACATGTTCTTGATTTTGCCCTAAATATTGTATAAATTTTATGTTTTAAATTTCATCCAGTATTTATCTACTAAAAATAAGTTTTTAATAGAAGAAACAAAATGATAAATACTTCTGTTTTATACCACCAGAGAAATATGTGTTTGTTACATATTAATTAGTACCATTGGTATAATTTGCTTTTGATTATGCCGTCCTGAATATGGTGATGCATGTGAAAATAAAAATGTAAGATTTAGTTCTCATGTATGATACACAATACTAGCTTTTTGGCTTAAAAATCTATTTTTCTTTTTATACCATGATTCTTTTATACCATCTTTTTATACCGTGATTTATTTTTTTATACCTTTTTTAGTACCATGATTATTTGTCTATAGGCACTTTTCCACCCTAGTTACCTTCAGCATAAGTAATTTCAGTTGAGAAATAAGTCAAAATTTTGTTATATATTACATGAGATCATACCTATAATTGGAAAAAAAAATCAAAATCACTGGCATAAAGTTAATAGTTTGCAAGTTTGTTTTTTTTATATATAAAAGACACTCAAATTTATATATATATTTTTTTTTTTTTTATATACTAGTGTTATAATAGTAAGGACTGAACAAAGTAATGTTGAAAGCACCAGTTCAAAGTTAAGCAGCAATGAGCATGCTCAGTATTTAAACAGGTGACCACCAAGGTTGGTTGGATTTTATGGCAAGTCAACCCATGGGTTATTTTATGCAGAAGATATTTTGTTGGTTCCTTAGAGTACCTACACAAATAGCAAACATACCCCACAGAGATTGCTTATAATACCTGTTACTAAGGCCTGTAAGTCAAATTAAGCAAAGTTTAGTAAATATTTTGTTTGCTCTTTACAAATGTCTTGTTAATGCCTCATTCAAAAAGAGAATCTATCTTTATGCAATAAGACCATTTACCCTTTTCTACTGAACAGCAGACATCTCAAGTTTATTAGCTTTACAGACAGGAAGTAAGAATATTTGAGCTGATTGATTTTAACAGCAGGTTAATCGGTCTGGGGTAATTTTATGCCTTGAAGGAGTCATGTACATTTACATTGTGTGTTTAAAACATTTACACAGAAAAAGAAGTATCCATTGACATATTTAAAACATACATCGTGAGTGGGTAACTTATCAGTGATCAATCTCAGTTTCAAAACAATTTATGAAAGATTGCCGTGCTAAAAATAATATAAAGAAATGAGAAATGATATTCTTATGGAGACATCTAATCAATTAAGAGCTCAAAGTGTAATTGTCCAATCTGTTGTACCTTGTTATGTTGTATGTTTTTTGCCCATGCCTTACATGTAATCATGAGTAATACACCATTGGCTGGATTCTCAAATTGGACAAACACTAGAGGTGAACGATAACCTTGCTGGTTGAGATAGGGGAAGTATTTATATTCAAAGCCAGCTGAAGGATAGTAACCGAGGGGTCCCATGTTTTCCCTGTCAGCAGGAAGTTCTCCGTCACAGGAAACAGTAATGTAGTAGTCTTGGTAACGATCTTTTATTTCATCAGGGACAGTGCCATTATCATACAATTCTGGTTCCCAGTTGAAAACTTTGTTCAGCTTGATAAGAATACAAGGAATTCCATCATCATAGCCATAGTTCTGCTGTTTCACACAGTTGACTCCAAGTTTGTACAAGTCAAAACGACAAACCTTGTTTCGAAGATCTCTTCGAGTTTTGATGGCATCACAATCAGCAAAATTTTCACCCTACAAAAGTAAAATAGACGAGTTTAGAGAAGATACACATTTTATATATACATGTCTAGAGGGTAGAGCATTTGCCAATGCCCTGAGAGACCGGGGTTCAATCCCAGGTCGAGTTATACCAAAGACAAAACAAAAAAAAACAAATAAAATGGTACTTGATGCCACCTTACTTTACCCTTGATCCCTACATTATAATGCTCAGTGTTAAGTGGAGCAATACAGGGAAAGGAGTAGTACCCTCCCCTACACCTCAGTGTTGTAACCATTTAAAAGAGCTTTCAGATCGCCCTCGACTTTACTTTTTCATCTACATATACAGTCCCTCCCCCATAGTTTGTTTAAATCAATTTTTTTCTTCAATACACAGATGTTTAAAATTGGAATTCTGAGTTGTTTTGCTCATGAAATTTGGACTTTTAAGAAAGCACAAGTTTTAAGAAAAAATTCAGATTTCCTTTTTGGTTTGGTGGGTTTTATGGCATAACCGGACATTGGCCAAGTGGTTAGAGTGTTTGCCAATGGCCTGGGAGACCTGGGTTCAATCCCAGGTCAAGTCACACCAAAGACTTAGAAAATGGTACTTGATGCCTCCTTGCTTAACACTCAGCATTGTAAGGTACGGATCAAGGGTAAAGTGGAGCAATCCAGGGAAAGGAGTAGCGCCCTCCCCTACACCTTGGTGTATTAGCTATCGAAAAGGGAGCCTTCGGGTCACCCACGACTATGGTCGCCAGCTTTACTTACTTACAACCTTTGTAGGTTATTTAATGCCAAATCCATTTTTATGTAAATCAGTTCGATTTAAAACAATTCAGTTTAGTGTAAGTAAAGTTTCAGTGTCAAAATTAGTTCAATTTAAAAGAATTCAGTTTAGCAAAAGCACGCTGTTTAAATGTGAGTACAGTTTAATTTCTATGTACAGTTTACATTTATTTACATTTACATTTTAATGTACAGTTTACATTTCTATTTCGAGCTATTCAGTTTAGTCAAGCAATTCTACTTCAGCTAATTCAGTTTTGTAACAGTACAGATTTTGTTTACACACAGTTACATGTCAGAACAGTTCTATGTTAAACAATTTAGTTAGGTGTAAATACAGTTTCAATGTCAAAAAACAGTTGCAGTTATATGTAACAATTCTGTTAAGTGTAAATACAGTTTAAACGTTGAAAAAACAGTTCTATTTCAAACAATTCAGTTACACACAAGCATGCAGTTCAAATGTAAGTACAGTTTCATTGTCAAAAACATTTTTCAGCAATTCAGTTTACTCAAACAATTCAGTTTAGCATAAGTATGCCGTTAGTTCTATTTAACCCATAGATAGGGCCCTATCAGGTGCTACCACTCCGGGCCAGAGTGAACCTGGGAGCAATGGCAATGAAGGGGTACTCCACATTCCCCAAAGCTCGAGCACTGCTGGAACCTCACCAACAGACTTTAGTGTGTCATATCCAGGACACTCGTGGGGGGGGGGGTTCTTACCCATCTGCAGAGGTGCAGTCGGTGTATTCTACAGCCCCAGCCGATTGGGCAATTAAATGGTTGGAAGACAATTGATAATTAGATTTATTAGTTTTTACAAACTAAAATTATTTTAAGAATCCCTATCGAAAATGACTGGTTTAGTTTGGTGGGTTTTATGGTATATCAACCTTTGTAGGTTATTTAACGCCAAATCCATTTTTATGTAAATAATCTATTTAAAACAATTCAGTTTAGCATAAGTACACAGTTTAATAATCAAAAACATTTCAATTTCAAACTATTCAAGCAGTTGTATGTAACAATTCAGTTAAGTGTAAATACAGTTTTAATGTCGAAAAACAGTTCTATTTGAAATAATTCAGTTAAGCATAAGCACGCAGTTTAGATGCAAGTACAGTTTAATTGTCAAAAACATTTCTATTTCAAACTATTCAGTTTACTCAATTCAGTTTAGCCTAAGTATGCTGTTAGTTCTATTTAACCCATAGATATGACCCTTATCAGGTGCTACCACTCCAGGCCAGAGTGGACCTGGGAGCGATGGCAATGAAGGGGTAATCCGCATTCCTCGAAGTTCCAGCATTGCAGGAACCTCACCATCAGATTGTTTAGTGTCATAAACAGGACACTCGTTGAGGGGGGTCTTACCCCTCTGCAGAGAAGCAGTCGGTATATTCTACAGCCTCAGCCAACTGGGCAATATCTAAAATGAATAATTCTATTCAATATCAAACATTTCTTTGCTCACAGTTGAATTAATAATATCGAATAGAATTATTTGAGGGCAAAGTGGATCTGGGAGTGATGGCAATGAAGGGGTACTCCGCATTCCCCAAAGCTTCAGCGTTACTGGAGCCTCAGCATCAGATTGTTTAGTGTCATATACAGGACACTCATTGGGTGGGGGTGTTACTCTCAGCAGAGAAGTGGTTGGCTGGTTGTTTGGGTTTTATGGCATATCAACCTTTGTAGGTTATTTAGTGCCAAATCCATTTTTATACAAATTATCCGTACTTATGTTAAACTGAATTATTTGAAATAGGACAGAATTTAAATAAAGTTGTTGTTTGGGTTTTATGGCATATCAACCTTTGTAGATTATTTAATGCCAAATCCATTTTTATATAAATAATCAGTTCTATTTCAAACAAATCAGTTTAGCATGAGTACAATTTAATTTCTATTTCAAGCTATTCAATTTATTCATACAGTTCAATTTCAAATAGGTTTGGTTTGTTTGGTTTTATGGCATATCAACCTTTGTAGGTTATTTAACGCCAAATCCATTTTTATGTAAATAATCTGTTCTATTGAAAACAGTTCAGTTTAGCATATGTACACAGTTTAATTGTCAAAAACATTTCCATTTCAAACTATTTAAGCAGTTATATGTAATAATTCAGTTAAGTGTAAATACAGTTTTAATGTCGAAAAACAGTTCTATTTGAAATAATTCAGTTAAGCATAAGCACGCAGTTTAAGTGTAAGTACGGTTTAATTGTCAAAAACGTTTCTATTTCAAGCTATTTAGTTTACTCAAATAGAACTAACAGCATACTTATGCTAAAATGAATTAACCCATAGATAGGGCCCTATCAGGTTGGTTGGTTGGATTTTACAGCATGCCAACCCATTGGGTTATTTTATGCCAAAATGTTTTTATTTATATTGGGTATAATTTTTATGCGTATAGTTATTTGAACGCTATAAACAAATACCAACGACATCAAAATAAAACGATATGCAGTCTTGAATTGTCTGCTGAAGTCAGCATTTGATTTTTAATATAATTAATTTGTAGGTCTATGAGCCTACAGCCTTGATAGAAGGCCAATTCTTTTCAGGAATTCTATTACATTTTTAGGGTTTATCTTCTCAAATAATTCCTTGATACTATCAACTTCATAGAAAATTTTTCGGATGTGAGATAGGTTTGTACATTCTATTAAAATATGCCTAATTGTGTAATGGTTTCCGCATGGACATTTAGGAGGAGGTTCTTTTAGAATAAAGTCGTGCGTTAATCTAGTGTGGCCTGTACGTAGTCGAGAAAGAATGGTTTCTTCTCTTCTAGTATTATTAGCTTCACGTTTTCTTTCTTTCAGAAGAGGCTCTATTTGGCGGAGCTTGTTTTGGGCATTTTCATCCCACAATTGTTGCCATCTTTTTGTGATTATTTGTTTGATTTTATGTTTCAAGTCTGTGTATGGTAGTTTGGAGGTTTTGTCAGGAGGTATGTTAATTGCAGCTTTAGCCAATGAATCAGCTTTATCATTTCCCTGGATTCCCATATGGCCTGGAATCCAGCAGAATATGATTTTTTTGCTCTGTCTTAGGGCGGGGAGTTTAATAGGATGACGATTAGAGGGTTATCGAGTTTTTGGTTTTTTATAGAGTGTAGAACTGATATGGAATCTGAGTAGATAAAATCATTTCAAATAAAGCTAAGAAATTCATTAAGTGCCAAATTTATTGCACAGGTTTCAGCTGTAAATATGGAAGCTTCTTTAGGAAGAGATTGTTTCATAGTTTTATTGTTTAGAACTGCTCCACATCTGGTTCCACAGTTGTCCTTGGAGCCATCTGTGTAGATGTATAGATAATTAGGAAGGTTATCTTGGATGTTATGGAATTTTTCTTGGTATATTAAGGGGTGCATTTTCTTTTTTGAGAGTTTGTTTAAGTCTAGTATTACCTGACTTTTCAAGTAGCCAGGGAGGGGGAATTGAGCTGTACTGTATCATGAATATTTTTAATAGAGATATTTGCATTTTCCAGAATGGGTTTCATGCGGAGACCAAAAGGTTTTTATGGCCTTTTCCTTTTCGTTAAATAGGGTTTGGTGTTTGGAGTTAAAGATGCAGTCATGAGCCAGATTGGTTGGTTGTGACTTGATTTTGCTGTAATATTGAAAACCTAACTTTGTGAATCTGAGTTTTAGAGGTGGTTCGTATGCTTCGGAGTAAAGGCTCTCCACTGGGGATGTGCGGGAAGTCCCCAAGATGAGTCTTAATCCTTCATGGTGAACAGTATTTAATGTTTTCAGATAGGACTTTCTGGCTGCTCCATATACGTAGCAGCCATAGTCGATTTTTGAGCGGATTAATGTTCTATATAACTTTAGTAATGTTTGAAAATCTGCACCCCAGTCTGTATGGGCTATTATCCGGAGTAGTTTCAGTGTTTTATTACATTTATCTTATATATTGTATGTGGGGAATGAAAGAGTTTTCGGTCAAAAATAATACCGAGGAACTTGTATTGACTGACGACCGGAATTTCTGAATCGTCCGACTTCAATGTAGGGTTGTTGTGCCTTTTTCTCAAATGGCAAAAATGCTCGCACTGAGTTTTTGTTTTGGAGATCTTAAATCCATTTATGGTTGCCCATTTATTAATTTTGTTGATACTCTGTTGCAGTTGACGCTCTGCTGTCCGTATATATTTGGATTTCGATGTAATGCAGAAGTCATCTACATAAAAATAGCTATCAACTCCAGGGTTTAGGCAATTGGTAATGCTATTAATTTTTATGTTGAAGAGGGTTACTGATAATATACTCCCCTGGGGGACCCCTTCTTGCTGTTGAATATCAGACAATGTTGTTCCAATTTGAACTTGAAATTTCCTGTCTGTGAGAAAAGCTTTTATAAAGTTTGGGAGTCTACCTCTCAAACCCATATTATGCAGGTCTTTCATAATACCATATCTCCAAGTGGTTTCATACGCTTTCTCTAGATCAAAGAATACCGATGAGGTGTTGTCTTTGGATGTTTGCCTTTCTAATGGAGGTTTCCAACCTGACCACATGATCCATCGTAGATCTTTGACTTCTAAAGCCACATTGAGAGTTCGTATAAAGGTTGTTGGATTCAATGAACCAAACTAATCTTTTATTGACCATACGTTCCATGGTTTTGCAGAGACAGCTTGTTAGTGCTATTGGTCGATAATTAGACAGATAGAGGCTATTTTTCCCTGGTTTAGGCATAGGGATTATGGTAGCTACTCTCCATGAGTCTGGAAATTTACTACTTTCCCAGATCTCATTTAGAGCAGGTAATAAGTAGTCAAGAGACCTTCGGGGTAATTGTTTGAGAAATTCATAGTGAATTTCATCTGGGCCGACTGTTGTATTGTGTGATTTTTGGATGGCTTTTTTTAGCTCTGCCAATGTGAAGCATCCGTTATAATTTTCAGCATTGTTAGACTTAAAACTTAATTTTGGATTTTCTGTTTTATGTTTGTTATTGGAGGAGGAATTAGCTGAGGTTTCAGCCAGTGCATCGGCAATGTCTTTTATATTTGTGACTTCTGATTTATTTTTAATAAGGTCTTTCAGAGGTGTAGTTTGTATTTTCCCCGAAATCTTTCATAGTTTGTTGACATAATTTTGCCAACTGATTTTTTTTGTTTGTTTTATAATTTTCCGTGCTTTTGCTCAGAGCAGTTTGAAGGTGTTTAAGTTACTCGTGGAGGGTTCTTTGTTGAATTTGTGAAGAGCAGCATTTCGTTGTTGAATTACTACCCTGCATTCATCATTAAACCAGGGTGTTTGGTTTGGTTTGTTGGGTTTTATGGCATATCAACCTTTGTAGGTTATTTAACGCCAAATCCATTTTTATGTAAATAATCTGTTCTGATTAAAACAATTCACTTTAGCATAAGTACACAGTTTAATGGTCAAAAACATTTCCATTTCTAACAATTCAAGCAGTTGTATGTAACAATTCGGTTAAGTGTAAATATAGTTTTAATGTCGAAAAACAGTTCTATTTGAAATAATTCAGTTAAGCATAAGCACGCAGTTTAAATGTAAGTACGATTTAATTGTAAAAGTCATTTCTTTTTCAAACTATTCAGTTTTACTCAAACAATTCATTTTAGCATAAGTATGCTGTTAATTCTATTTAACCCATAGATCGGACCCTTATCAGGTGCTACCACTCCGGGCCAGAGTGGACCTGGGAGCGATGGCAATGAAGGGGTACTCCGCATTTCCCAAAGCTCCAGCATTGCTGGAACCTCACCATCAGATTATTTAGTGTCATATCAAGGACACTCGTTGTGGTGGCAGTCAGTGTATTCTACAGCCCCAGCCGACTGGGCAAAAACCAGGGTGTGTTGCGTTTGTGGGTGAGGTTTTTGGAATGGTTTTAGTCGCTATTTCTATTAATGTTTCAGTGAAATGGTCAATCATGCATGTATTATTTGGGTTCTGGATAAGTTCTCTATCACAAAGTTTTAAAATCAATCCAGTTGGCCTTATTAGTTTTCCAACGGGAAGGTCTGTTGTTTTCATGACTAGGTTGAAGAATATCTATTATGATAGGGAAAGGGTCACTGCCACAAAGATCGTTATGGACTTTCCATGTGTAGTCCATGTAGCTTGAAGGATCAGTTTGAGTGAGGTCAATAGCCGAGTAGGAGCCGGTAAATGAATTGTGATATGTTGGAGATTTATTATTTAATGTGCATAGAATGTTGCTATTAATTAGGTTTTCCAGATCCTTGCCCTTTTTGTTAGTTTGCAGGCATCCCCATACAGTATTGTGACTGTTAAAGTCACCTAACAATATGTGGGGTTTCGGAATCTGTTCTATTAACTTGTTTAATTTAGGTTCATTTATAGGATCATGTGGTGGATGTAAATGGAGCAAATGTTTATTGATTTGTGTAGAGTTACTTTGACAGCAATCACCTGGAGATCACCGTCAATGCTGATTTGGTTCTGTGGCACATCTTTCCTGACAAGGATGGAGACACCCCCAGAAGCCCTGAGTCCATCCTTGTGTAGGTGATTGTAAGCCTGATAGTTGAGGTTTATCTGGTTATTTTCTTTAATAAATGTTTCTTGGAGGCATACTACTTTGGGATTGTATTTTTCCAGAAGTAGCTGGAGTTCTTCATAATTCGCTCTAATTCCTCTGCAGTTCCATTGTATGATTGAGTTAGGTATATTTGGTTAGAATGTACTATGGAGGTTTTTTAAAGGTTTTCTTTTTGTTCTTTTCTTTTACTGGGGTAGCCTCATCAGTTTCTATTTTCTCTAGTATTTGATACTTATTTTTAGTCTCTGTAGGGCTCGTTGGTTCTATTGCTTGTTCTGATATTTTTCCAGTAGGAAGCGAACTGGCCTGAGCGAGGTTATTCCCCTTTGTGGAGTTCTCCCTAGCTTCCCTCTCTTTGTTCAATTCAAATGTTGGTGGGGGGATGGAGATCTTTGCTTTTTAATATTATTTTGCATGGCCTTAGGAGATTCCGGCCTGTTTTGCTTAATAGGAGTGTGCAATTTTGGAGAGGGTTGGTGAGATGCCGGTACTGTTGCCCCTCACCCCTAGTATCCTCTCCTTTGAAGGTCTGTATATTAGTGGAGATTTTTCCTTGCATAGTTGAAACTTTATAAGGTTTATTTCCAATTGAAGTTTTTATCTCATTAATAAAGCGTCCCCAATCACTCGGATCAAGCTGAATTAATTTTTTCACCATTTCCTCATATTTTATTTCATTTTTTCCTCGTTGGACTGCTTGGGAGTAGGTATAGGTGTTAGACCCTACTACCTTTTTCCGTGCTTCATGGTAAGGAATATTATTCTTATATTTTACTGCAAGGATCTCCTTTTCTCTCCAAATATTGCAAGATCTTGTATAGACCAGATGGTCACCAGCATAATTCGTACATTTATAGGGAAATTCACATTCATTCATGTGGTGGCTGGGATCTCTTTGGCCACATTTCCCGCACACTTCCCGTCCTCTACAAGAGTCCTCATGGTGTCCATATTTTTGACACCTATAGCATCTCAATGGGTTAGGAACAAATTGCTCAACCTTCTCCATAGAGTAGCCAACCTTTATTTTTTCTGGGATTCTTGGTGTATTGAATGTCATAATATAGGTGTTTGTTTCTATTGATTTACCCTCTTTTTTAATAGAAACTCTTTTGACATCAATCACATCTTGTCTTTAACTCCTTTTTTATTTCTTCCAAAGTACATAATGACAGTTCTTCACTCCTCACCACCCCCTCACTTGTGTTCTGGGATTTGTGAGGGTACGTTTTGACCGCAATATTGTTGAACATTGTCATTTTCAACAGAAAGTCCACATGTTTTCTTTTTTCCACCTCAACAAGTAATGTATCATTTTTTAATTTTTTTACCGATTTTGGAGTAATATTACTCAATATGACTTTCTCGATTATGAACAGTGAGAGACTAGTTATTGGCGAGCTTTTGGATTCTATAGAAATGAATCTCGGGAAGGGAGATTCTACTTCATCTTCTGAATCAGTTTCTCTCAAATTTCTTTTAAGTTTTTTTTTTTTTTTATTCGCACCAATTGCTTGGGGTTTTTGTGTTGAAAAATCCATATATTTATTGTTTGAGTTTCATTGACTATGCTCCCCACCCACCACGGAGCCTCATTCGGGGATACGCCTAGGGGGAAACCCATTCGCCTAGGAATACTAAGGCTACATAATCAGTATACTCATGCTGATGGACAATTTTATTAAGTTCCTGGGTTTTGGTTCCCAAGATGACTACTCACCCAGGGACAGAAAGGTTATAGGTCTTTCTTCAGCATGATTGACCCTACAGCCATCGCCCTCATTCAGATTTTAAAGTAATCTGATAGAGGGCTGACATGACAAGCCGATTGATCGGATTAGGCCCCTTCGACCTCCCATCTAGCCCAAGTAAGGACCAAAGTGGAGAGTTGCAAGTCATGGACCGCTCAGCCACCAGGATCCCGTCCTCACACATCACGGGTCACCACCCATGACGTACAGGTAGCCCCATTGGTGGGGTCTTACCCTTCTACAGAGGTGCAGTCGGCGTATTCTGCAGCCCCAACCGACAGGGCGAAGCCCTATCAGGTGCTACCACTCCGGGGCCAGAGTGGACCTGGGAGCGATGGCAATGAAGGGTTACTCCGCATTCCCCAAAGCTCCAGCACTGCTGGAACCTCACCATCAGATTGTTTAGTGTCATATTCAGGACACTCGTTAGGGGGGGGGGTCTTACCCCTCTGCAGAGGTGCAGTCAGTGTATTCTACAGCCCCAGCTGACTGGGCAATACACAGATTTAAATGTCAGACAGTTTTATTTCAGATAATTCAGTTCAGCATAAGTACAGTTTAGACATCAAAAACATTTCTATTTCAAGCAATTCAGTTCAGCATAAGTACGCAGTTCCAATGTCAAAACAGTTCTATTTTAAAACAATTCAGTTTAGCATAAATACGCAGTTTAAATGCAAAAATCAGTATAGTGAAAGAAGCATGGTTTAGTTCTATTTAACCCATAGATAGGACCCTTATCAGGTGCTACCACTCCGGGCCAGAGTGGACCTGGGAGCGATGGCAATGAAAGGGTACTCTGCATTCCCCAAAACTCCAGTATTGCGGGAACCTCACCATCAGATTGTTTAGTGTCATATTCAGGACACTCATTGGGGTGTTCTTACCCTTCTGCAGAGAAGCAGTCGGTGTATTCTACAGCCCCAGCCGAGTGGGCAAAAGTTTCATTGTCAAAAGCCTTTCTATTTCAGTTTAGTCAAACAGTTCTAATTCAAAAAATATAGTTTAGCATAAGTATGCAGTTTAGTTCTATTTAACCCATAGATAGGGCCCCATTCTGGGCCAGAGTGAACCTGGGAGCAATGACAATGTATTCCCAAAAGCTACAGCTTCACTGGAACCGCAACATCAGATTGTTTAGAGTCATAACAAGGGGGAAGTTACCCCACTGCAGTCGGTGTATTCTACAGCCCAGCCAACTGGGCAATACAGAGTTGAATGTCGAAACAATTTTATTTCAGACAATTTAGTTTAGCTTAAGTACATAGTTTAGATGTCAAAACAGTTTTATTTCAAGCAATTCAGTTTACCATAAGAACACAGTTTAAATGTCAAAACAGTTCTATTTTAAACAATTTAGTTTAGTATAAATCCGCAGTTTAAATTCAAAAACCAGTAAACTCAAACCACTGTTTAATTCTATTTAACCCATACATATCAGACACGACCACTCCAGGCCAAAGTGGACCTGAGAGTGATGGTTATGAAGGGGTACTCTGCATTCCCCAAAGCTACAGCACTGCGTGAACCTCACCATCAGACTGTTTAGCGTCATATCCAGGACACTCGTTGGGGGGGGGGTCATATTTGGGACACTTGTTTTGAGGAGAGGAGTCTTACCTCTATGCAGAGATGCAGTTGGTGTATTCTACAGACTCAGCCAACTGGACTTTCTTCTATAAGTATTGAACCAACCACCAAAGGTCGTAGTCAATACTGAGGAGTCGCTGATCAAACTCCTAAAGGATTTTTGTTCTCAAGTAATTTGGATCAGCTCTGACAAAAATGAATCAGTTGCATACTTTGACCAGCAAATGGATGTGCTTGTAAAATCTATAAGCTTAAATCCCAAAGAAATCATTTCACTAACAATTCTCAGAATTCAACAAGCCTGCTTGTCACACTGCTATAATTTAAACAAGGTTAATTTGTTTAATGACATACCAACTCCATTTGGGTTATTTAGAGCTGAAATTTGATTCATTAGTAGAGGTTTGATTGAAAATATAGTTATGATTACCATATTCCATGGCATATAAAAAGGAAAAAAAAAAGAAGACATGTTGACATGCTATGCTCTTTTTTTCCTAAGATTATTCTGTCAAAATCAGAAGTAAGAAAATAGTATTCATTGTACATTTTCTTGTGTAGGTTTGAAGATTTTTTTGCACACGTTATACAAAATTAAGTATTCCTAATACAACAGCAACTGTAGAGACAATTGCCTGCATCTTAAGTTGAGTGAGACATGCTGGGCACTGTAGGTGAAATAAGGCTGAACTCATAAGCAGCATTCTCTTAAGGTTGGTTGGTTGGGTTTTATGGCATATAAACCTTTTTAGGTTATTAAACACCAAATCCATATTTCATGCAAATGTTTTTGACGATTCGGAAATGTTTGAAATAGTTCTATTTCAAACTATTCAGTTTAGTATAAATACAGGTTTTATTTACACAGTTAAATGTCAAAACATGTCTTTAAACAATTCCGTCAAGTGTAAGAGTTTCAATATCAAACAGTTTCATTTCAAACAATTCAGTTTAGCATAAGCACGCAGTTTAAATGAAAGTGCAGTTTAATTGTGAAAAAACATTTCTATTTCAAGCAATTCAGTTTGTCAAACAGTTCTAATTCAAACAATTCAGTTTAGCACAAGTATGTGGTTTAATTCTATTAAACCCATAGATAGGGCCCTATCAGGTGTGAACATTCTGGGCCAGAGTGGACCTGGAAGCAATGGCAATGAAGGAGTCCTTCACATTTCCCAAAAAAGCTCCAGCATTGCCAGAGCTTCACCATCAGATTCTTTAATGTCATATCCAGGTCACTTGTTGGGGTAGTGGGGGGGTCTTACCCTTCTGCAGAGAAGCAGTCGGTGTATTCTACAGCCCCAGCTGACAGGGCAAAATTCATTTTGTTTGCACTCAGCTTAAATGCGACTTTCCATTGTTTCATTTGGTTTTATGGCATTAACCACAGTAGGTTATTTGATTGAATGCACTGTGCAACAGAGGTGTAAGTGTTCTCTCCTACGAAAGACCCTAGTGTTTTTCCTGGCTTCCAGCAATTCCATATTCCTCTTGTGATGTCTAGAAAAAGGAAATATTCAAAGAAAAGCACAAGATCTTTAGTAAGCCAGATGGCCTTGCCAGCAGATTGGATATCTAATTTCCTTTTAGCAATCTTTCTCCAACTGGGCCAACACCAAACTGGGTTACCAATCCAGTTGGCACTGCAAGTGCCACCTAAACTAAAGAAAACAGTTTTGGATGCTGTCAATGGCTACCACTGTCCCTTCTGATAATGAACCCCAGCCACTGACTAACTTCATCATGGATGCCTCAATGCTATCCTGCATCTTGATATGCCTACATTCAGAGGTAGGACAAAATAATATCCCCACCACCACCAAAATAAAAAAAATGAGATATAAGATGACACCCTGCTCTTTGATTCCAGCATTGAAGCTTTCTATCACAACTTCGATTCCATTTTTTGCAAAAAAAACCCCAGGAAATCATTCTCAAGAGGGACAAATTCCGATTTTGCCAAGACATAGTACAGTTTGAAGGCCTCCAGATAATGCTCTCTGAGACAGTCCCTTCTGAGTTCATGTTGGAGGTGATACTAAAATTCCTAGTCTCTAAAGCCAGACATAATCCAATTCTTATACCTTTCCAGCTTCAATTTAATAACAACTCTGTATGTATTAGGCTAGTTGGTTGTTTCGTTTTACAGTGTATCAACCCTTTTTGGGTCATTTAACACCAATATAAAATCCAAACAATTCAGTTTAGTGTAAGTATAGTTTTTGTTCACAAACAATTCAGTGTAGCACAAGTACAGTTTAGTTCTATTTGACCTAGAGTGGTAGCACCTGAGAGGGTACTATCTATGGGTCAGAGTGGACCTAGGAGCAATAGCAATGAAGGGGTTCTCTACATTCTCCAAAGTTCCAGCATTACTGGAACTTCTACATCAGAGTGTCATATCCAGAACATTCATTGTGGGGAGGTTTTACCTCTGCAGAGAAGCTGTTGGTATATTCTACAACCCCAGCAGACTGGGCAAGGTCTGTATTAGGTTACAGCTAGTTTTATTTTTGTCTGCAAACTAGACGCTTGTTGGGGACCCCAAGGCTGGTAAGTATTACTGTGATTCGACAATTAAATGTCAGGATGTTGGTTTGAATTTGCTCTCCACCCTTTCTAATGGGGATTCTGATATTTGTTATTGTTTTCCCTGCACTGCTGTCATCTCCTCTGCAGTGACCAAGATCATCTCCCTACTTCTGATAACACCCATAGAAGTGTTCAAGTCAATTGTGAGGATGTGCTTTACATTTGGCGGTGTGGAAATTTTTCATTTGGATGTTTTCAGCAGTCAGTGTATTCTACAGCTCCAGCCAACTGGGCAATACACAGAGATGTCAAAACAGAACTATTTTGACATCTAAACTGTACTTATGCTAAACTGAATTATCTGAAATAAATCTATTTTAAACAATTCAGTTTAGCATAAATATGCAGTTTAAACTGTGATTTGAGTTTACTGTCTTTTGTCATTTAGTTCTATTTAACCCATAGATAGGACCCTTGTCAGGTGCTACCTCTCCAGGTCAGAGTGGACTTTGGAGAATGCAAAGTACCCTTTTATTGCCATCGCTCCCAAGCTCTAGTATTACTGGAGCCTCATCATCAGATTAGATTGGTTTGGTTTTATGGCATATCAACCTTAGGTTATTGAACGCCAAATCCATTTTTATGTAAATAATCAGTTCTGTTTAAAACAATTCAGTTTAGAATGAGTACACAGTTTAATTGTCAAAAACACTTTTACAAACTATTCAAGCAGTTATATATAACAATTCTGTTTAGTGTATGTATAGTTTTAATGTCAAAAACAGTTCAATTTTAAACAATTCAGTTTAGCATAACTATGCAGTTTAAATATAAGTAGAGTTATGAGAAAAATATATTTCTATTTCTAGCTATTCAGTTTAGTCAAGCAGTTCTAATTCAGTTTAGTATAAGTACAGATTTTGTTTACACAGTTAATTGTCAAAACAGTTCTGTTAAACAATTCAGTTTAGTGTAAATACATTTTCAATGTCAAAAAACAGTTCTATTTCAAATAATTCAGTTTAGCACAAGCACACAGTTTCAATGCAAGTACGGTTTCAGTTTAGCATAATCACGCAGTATAAATGTAAGTACGGTTTAATTGTCAAAAACATTTCTATTACAAGCCATTCATTTTAATCAATTCAGTTTAGCATAAGTATGCTGTTAGTTCTATATAACTCATAGATAGGGCCCTATCAGGTGCTACCACACCGGGCCAGAGTGGAACTGGGAGCAATGGCAATGAAGGGGTGCTCCGTATTCCCCAAGGCCCCAGCATTACTGGGACCTCACCATCAGGCTGTTTAGTGTCATATCAGGACACTCGTTGGGGGGGGGTTCTTACTCCTCTGCATAGAAGCAGCCTGTCTATTCTCTACAGCCCCAGCCGACTGGGTAATACACAGAGTCAATGTCAAAACAATTTTATTTCAGATAATTCAGTTTAGCATAAGTACACAGTTTAGATGTCAAAACAGTTCTATTTTAAACAATTCAGTTTAGCATAAATACGCAGCTTAAAAATGCATAAAAACAGTAAACTCCAACCACCATTTAGTTCTATTTAACTCATAGATAGGACCCTTATCAGGTGCTACCACTCCGGGCCAGAGTGAACCTATGGGCGATGGCAATGAAGGGGTACTCCGCATTCCCCAAAGCTCCAGCATTGCTGGAACCTCACCATCAGATTGTTTAGTGTCATAGCTAGGACACTCGTTGGGGGGGGGTTCTTCCCCCTCTGCAGAGAAGCAGTCGGTGTATTCTACAGCCCCAGCCGACAGGGCGGATGTCAACCTGTTAAAGGTTATTTTATACCAAGATGTTAGTGAATCATTTCATATTTACTTCTGTTTTAGTAGTATTTAAAAAGTTCAGAGGATTTTGGCATTGTTGAAACGAATTTAAAAAAAAAAAAAAAAAAAAAAAAAAAACTTAAAATTACTGTTCTTCACGATGTATAATATCGAGTCTCAAACGAGAAGAGAGAAAGAACGTTCACGGAAATCATTTCTGATACTCTTTCATTTCCAGTTAGCAAATGACTAACGTAGCAGGAATGTAAAGAACGTTCGTTTTTCAGATAACTCAAATGAAACTGGATTTCTTACATACTTTAAAAGTTATAATTTAAACCAGAAATTATTTTTCCAAAAGAAACAAAAAGAAAGTCAACAGTTGCTACCTTTAATCGGGATATCATTTTTACAAAATAAATATGCGATCAAATAGTTAAAATGATGATAAGATAGAGCTATAAAGAAAGAACCCCTAACAACAAAACAAGCACACGGTGATCACTGAAAATTAGTTTCAAACCTATTAAGATCCGCGGCCGAAAATATTTACCTAGAATAGGTTCGGAAGACTGACCTACTATTAAAAGAGGAAGTCGGAGTCGACTCCGAATTCATTGAGTGATTTTTAACGATATGCCAGTCATGGTTATTTTTTGCCTAAAAGATGGGAGATCGCGTTCATTTGTATAAGAGTTTTTTTTTCACCTACGGTCCTATTGATACGACAGGTTATATATATATATATATATATATATATATATATATATATATATATATATATATATATATGCGAGAGAGAGGGCGAGAGAGAGAGGAGTTGACAAAGAATGGTGTAATATTTGTGTAGTAAAAGATAAAAAAAAACCATTGAACAATAAATTATATTTTGTCTTCACTTAGACAGGTCAGCAAGTTTTAGGGTCAATAGTTGGCACCTTAGTCGAGGGTGACTCGAAAGCCCAGTTTTCAATAGCTACTACACTGAGATGTAGGGAAATGAACAAGGAAAATCTTACCCACAATTAACCAGCAATTACCGTATTTGACGGTGTATAAGACACCAATTTCAGCAGGGCAATTCAAGAAAAAAATAAAAAATAAAAGAAAAACCTCATAAATTAATAAAATGAATATTATCAATAGTACTTTTAAGACTCAGGCGCAGCCGTCAGAAAAGCACTTCATTTCGCCGGCATTCCCCTATTGGGGTGCCTCAAAATAAGAATTTAATCGTAAAAAGTTCTTTGGGTTTTATGGCATAACTCTTGTAGGTTATTTAATGCCAAATCCTCTTTACGAATCATCTATTTTATACGTATAAACACATTTTGTACACAACATTTTTAAGTCATCTAAATGGTCCAATTCTATTTCTAACAATTCGATTTAACCCTAGTTAAAATGTGTGCGTACAGTTTATAATATCTAAGTTTTATTTGACTCATAGATAGAACCTATTAGTTGCTATCCCTTCGGGTCAGAGTGGACAAAATAGAAAATGGCTATTAAGGGGTATTCTGCATTCCTCTAACTCTAGCATTACTGGAGCTTCACCATCAGATTGTTTAGTGTCATATACAGGACACTCGTTTGGTGTGAGGGGGTCTTACCCCCTTTGCAGAGATGCTGTCGGTGTATTCTACAGCCCCAGCCGATTGGGCTAAAGTAAAGTGTATTTGGGGGTCCATGGTTAGTTTTTGTAAGGAGGAGGGAAGGTTAATTTCATGGTTTAATAATTAAAACATGAAATCTAAAACTGTCAAATTTTCGTGGCTAATTTATACTTCAGTTCAGAAGACGTTTCTTTACTTGGAAAATCATTTTTCTACCCTTTTTGAATAAATGAATTTACGAAAAAAAAAAAAAAAAAAAAATCATCGTGTATTTGCATTAAGCCGGACGGCCAGAGCTCGTTTACGTTTCGACAACGTATTTAAATAGTATTTATAATGTAAACAGGACTTCTTCGTCTAACGACGGAATTTGGCAGATTTGATTTTTCTGAGGTCCTTTGAGTTAAAAGTGTACAGAAAATTAGAATTTTTTTTTTTTATAAGGACCAGTATTGTCAATATTTCTTAGGTTTGCAAAAGTTAGAATTGATGAAGTACTTAAAAATTTTGCATTGTAAAAACTAAACCTTGTATTTTTGAGTAAGAAAGTTTTCCCAATTTCGAGAGACATGTAAATGTTTTAAGAGACCTTCCTTTTGAGTTTAAGTTCAGTCAGAATAAGAGATTTTTTCATAAAAAAAAAAAACTAAAATGTTTGTGTTCAAGTTCTACAACCGAGATAAAATCCTTCAAAGAAAAACTTACAGAAGGAACTGACTCATACGAAATAATTCGGTTGAAAAAAAATTTAGCTTTAGAGAGATTTTTTTTTATTGAAGCGATTAACTTGAAAATACTCTTATATGATGATCGTTTTTCTTCGGCCACGATTATCTATGCAAACAAGAGAATGATCGGAGTAAATATATAAATCCAGTAGGTTCTAAGGCTGCGAATAAGTTAAGTTAAAATAAACGTCAGATAACGAGTGAATAACGATAATTCACGCTAGACTGAACATACACACAGGTAAACTGCTTTCCTTCCTTTCTATAGAGGAAAAAGAAATAAATTCATAAAAATAAAATTAGGACTTGGTAGATTAATATTTATTTCGCGATTTCTTGTATGAAAGCAGCAACAAGTAAACTGTTTCTAGCTAAATGTAATTGTTATACTTAAATTGTATATTATTATAAAAAAACAAAAAACCAAAAAAAAAACCAAACAAACTTAGGTTTCTTAAAGACACGTTCTGTTATTGCTTTTTAATCTTTAAAGTTCAAGTTTTTAAATTGTAATGAGTTGTGTTGCTATTTTTACATAAGATTAGAACGAACCAAAGTAGGTAAAAAATATGTAAGATTGTAACCTGTTAAACAATGACCTATTTTTTTAAAAGTCAGTACTGTGTCACCTGGTTTTTTATTCAACTCTAAAAAAAGGTAAGCACAATTGTTTGTGAAGTTTTAATAGGTTAATTAACCTAAAAAAAAAGTTTAAAATATTAGGGAAATTTTAAATAAGTGTAGGTCTGAATTAACAGCGTATGGAGTTTTCTTACCAAAAGGACCCCCCCCCCAAAAAACCCACTAGAGAGTGAAATTGAATATAGATTTGTATTGGATATTTAGACACTTTTGTATTAATAAATAAATTCTATGCCAGAGCACGAGTTCACCTAGCTGCTACACATCTTAAGACTTAATAATAGGAGCATTTTGAAATTTAAAGTCATTTTTAAACTGAAGTACATTAAAAATCACAGCATAATCATTATAGCCTACTATACAAATCAAAAAAATGGCCTAAATAACCTACAAAGGTTGATATACCTTTAAGCTTACCTTGATGTTTTATCTTAATTACCAGACTTGGACCCCCCCCGCCAAATAAGAAAAAAAAACAAAAAAACAAAACTAACCTTATCTTAAGTGATAAGTTACATTCAAGTTAGCCGCTTATACACAAGGAAGTTCAGTAGACAAGTAATTGTCACCCGTTCGAACTGTTTATGATTTTAAAATTACCTTACCTGTTGGTTTTCATTCTCATAAAATTGAATAAAAGATTCAATATGGTCAATATAGGGCCGCGTAGAAGGTCCGTCACCCTTCTTATAATGAATGAAGGTACTTAAATAATCTGGTTGAGGTCTGAAGGCTAGACCAGGGTTGCCGTTCAAAATGCTCTCTGGTCCAATAATCGTGGGTATATTCCAATCAAGAATCTGATAAAACACGCCTCCGAGGATCAGAGAGAAGATAACCAAAGCCAGGTAAAAGATCGAGTAAAAACAAATAAGTTTACATATCCTTAATGGTGAACATCCTAAAACTGTTCCTTGGTCACGATCATACAGATATTGCGATAACGACTCTACCCTGTTGCGATAGTTAGTCTTACTCGGAAGTGTTGAGATAGAAATGTCTGAACTGCTGTGCCTGGAAGTCATACTTTTTTTTTTTTTCTTCTAAAGCGAAAATCCTCCGGTTATTTCTTTGTGAATTAAAACAGTCATCCACCCGTTTGAACTAGTGCTGTACCCGCCTACAAGCGGAAGGGTCGGAGTGAAATGTTTATTTCCTAGCCTCGTTCCTAGCAGCAGTCACTTTACAGGTGTGGCCCAAACACGAAGAGTTGCGTTATTGACCCATACAAAGCATAGCAAGTTGAAAACTCACTATGTTTAAGATTTTGCTATAATTTATATATCCTAGGATAGAGGTTAAAAACAGTTATTTAAGAAAAAAAAAATTCAGAGTATCAGTTAAGTATAAACCTTTTCACACAGCTACCATAAGTTGAATGGATTTAATATGAATATATTTAATTAATGCAAAAAAAAATCTAGTTCCGTGACTCAATTACCTGTTTAATACCAGTTTTTGTGTTACGTTTAGTTCAATTTTATGGTATGTCAACCATTGTAGGTTACTTAATGCCAAATTCGGTTTAGACGTAACAAAAAAAAAAAAAAAAAAAAAAAAAAAATCACATTTAACATTTTTAAATGAGCCAGAGCTCTTTTTTTTGTACGCAGTTAAACAGTTTCAAATACTGCTAGATAAGTCACAATTTAACATCAGCCATTTGTTTTGCACTCATTTAGATAGATATACATGTTATGTAAGAGGTTTGGTTTTATGGCAGATCAACCATTGTATGTTGGTTGGTTGGTTTTAATGGCATATCAACCTTCGTAGGTTAATTAACGCCAAATGTATTATGCAAATAGTCAGTTCTATTTCAAACAATTCAGCGTAACATGAGGACACAGTTTAATGGCCAAAACATTTCTATTTCAAGCTATTCACTTTAGTCAAACAGTTCGAATTTAGCTAAGTACACATTGTTTACATTTAAATGTTTTTGACAAACTGTACTTACATTTAAAATGCGTGCTTATGCTAAACTGAAATGTTTGAAATGGAACTGTGCTTACACTAAACTGAATTGTTTAATATAGAAATGTTTTGACATTTATTTCAAGCTATTCTGTTTAGTCAAAAAGTTCTAATTCAAACAATTATTTAACCCATAGATAGGACCCTTATCAGGTGCTACCATTCCAGGCTAGAGTGGACCTGGGAGCAATGGGATGAAGGGGTTTTCTGCATTCCCCAAAGCTCCAGCATTACTGGAATCTCACGATCAGATTGTTTAGTGTCATATCCAGGACACTCATTGGTTTGGTTTGTTGGGTTTTATGGAATACCAACCTTTGTAGGTTATTTAACGCCAAATCCATTTTTATGTAACTAATAAGTTCTATTTCAAACAATTCAGTTTAGCATGAGTACAGAGCTTGTAAAAACATTTATATTTCAAACAATTCAATCTATTCAAGCGGTTATATAACAATTCAGTTTAGTATAAGTACAATGTCAAAAACAGTTCTATTTCAAATAATTCAGTTTAACATAGGAAGCAATACTCCTTTGGCATAAATATGCAGGCAGCATAAATCATTCCATTTACTTCCCCTCATTTATTTGCACACAGTTAAATTATTACAAGAGTTTATATGTAACAATAAGAATTTAACATCAGTCATTCATTCGCACACATTTGAATGGATATGTATGATATGTTAGAGATCAACAATTCAAAAAAGTGACTGAGCTTATAAGTTTGCCGACAGTTAAGTGGTTTCAAGTATTGTAGTTTTTGATTATTTCTTCAAGATTAAGGCTGGCAACTAGGCGGTCTGTGTCGCTATCCATACTCTCTATACTATACGTCCTTTGTAGGGGTTTTGTTGGTTGTTGAGAATCGGATGGTTTGGTTGTTATAGGCGACTTTGTTATTGAGGGTATTTTGAATGTACTTCCTTGTCTTTCCTTATTCACTTTGGTGTTCATTTGTATTTTCGGAGTTAGGCTAATGGGAGTTGTGATTTTTGTTTCAGTTGTTCAGGTCGTATGTGAGACATATTTTTTAGTGTTTCTTTAATGCTTTTTGGTGGGCGTATTGGTGATTTATGTAACGGCTGTTTTGATGGAGATTTTACACTTTTAGGAGTAGTTCGCGTTGGAGTGATTGATCCTACGTGTGTTTTTGTTGGAACTACAACATTGGATCTCTCCCCATTCCCAACTTGTTGCTGAGCTGGTGCTTGGTAAAATTCATCCGAATGTAGTTCCTTCAGGCGCTCCTGAAACTTTGGCCAATCATTGGCTTCCAGCTTGAGCAATTTCTCCACAAGTGCTCCACATTTACCGTCGTCATTGGTTCCATCCGCCATCCGTGCAACGGAGGCGTAGCTGCCCTCTTCCATACAGCTCCCCAAAACTCTCCCAGCTTCCAGGAAGGAAATATTCCTGTGTTTGACCTCAACAATTTCTTCTCCCTGGTAAACAGCACAAGCTCCTGCGCAAGCCGGATGATCCAGTTGGCAGTTTGCACATCGAATTTCTGTTAAGCAATCTTACTCTGCATGGTCTGGGTCCTTTTTACCGCATTTGGAACATGTCTGTCGTCCTCCACAGGCCTCCCCGTGGCGTCCAAATCTCTGACACTTGTAGCACCTCAGGAGAGCCGGGACACACTGCTCAACTCTCAAGACAACAGCCGATCCTCACCTCTTCTGGAGCCCCATTAAATGTTAGGATGCAAGTGTTGGTTTGGATTCGTCCCTCACACCCTCCAATGGATATTCTCTTTATCTACCCTCCCAGGGCCGATGCTATCTTGTCTTCCGCTGCCAATGCCAACTCTCCACTCCCGACAACTCCCTTGGAAGTGTTCAGTTTCTCATGCGGACACGCCCCGCATTTAGTTGTATGAAACGTTTTCATCTTTAATATGTTTTCCGCCCGTCTCCGGCTGTCCACCCCGACAAGCAAGTTACCACTCCCTGTCCTCCCAACAGTTCTCGGACCAGCTCCTGCAGATATCACCCTTTCTACAGGGAAAGGTGAGAACTTGGCTAAGCACACCTCCTTCAAAAGATTCAATAACAATGAATCTGGGGAAGTCCGCTGCCTCATTCTCCGAGTCCGACTCGGAGAGGCCCCGTTCAATTCTTCTGCTTGAAGACGCCATACATGCTGCATATTTTTCACTGGCCCTGCGCTCCTCCACCCATCACGGAGTCCAACTTGTGTTGTGAATAAACCAAGGGGGTAACCCATTCGCTTTAGTTGAGACGAGGGATACGCGACCTGTATACCCGAGTTGAGGGTAGGCTTCCGAGCCGTTGCCAATTTCTCTTCCTATTCTCAACACAATTGACCCTTAGCCATCGCCTTCTAGCAACTAACTGAAAAGGGTTGCGAACTTGCTGCAAGTGCAGATTTAAAAGTACGGTCGGGATAAAATATATAGATGCTAGGGCTTGACATGACCAGCCGATTGATCGGATCGGGCCCAATCAGACCGCCTGTCAGACCAAGTAAGGGCCAAAGTGGTGTGTTGCAAGCCATTGACCACTCTGTCGCCGGATCAATGACTGCTCAACCACCAGGGATCCGTCCTAGCGCCTTACGGGTCACCACCCACGGCCAACAGGTGGCCTCATTGTTTTTTTTTACCCCTCTGCAGAGGTGCAGTCGGTGTATTCTACAGCCCCAGCCGACAGGGCGATTGGTTTGTTGGGTTTTATGGCATATCAACCCTGGTAGGTTATTTAACGCCAAATCCATTTTTATGTAAATAATCAGTTCAGTTTAGCATTTGTACACAGTTTGTCAAAATCACTTCTATTTCAAACTATTCAGTTTATTCAAGCAGTTAGATAACAACTCAGTTTAGTATAAGTACAGTTTCAATGTCAAAAACAGTTCTATTTCAAATAATTCAGTTTAGCATAGGCACGTAGTTTAAATGTAAGTACAATTTAATTGCGCAAAACATTATTTCAAGCTACTCAGTCCAATCAAACAGCTCCAACTCAGCCAATTCAGTTCAATATAAATACAGATCCCGTGTCAAAACAGTTCGATGGTAAACAATTCAGCCCAGTGTAAATACAACTTTAATGTCAAAAACAGTTCTATTTCAAATAATTCTGTTCAGCACAAGAAACAATTCTGTTTGGCATAAATATGCAGGTAGCATAAATCATTCCATTTACTTTTCCTCATTTGTTTGCAGACAGTTAAATTATTACAAGAGTTTCTATGTAACAATAAGAATTTAACATCAATCATTTGTTAGCACACATTTAAATAGATACGTATGATATGTAAGAGATTAACCATTCAAAAAAAGTGACTGAGCTTATAAGTTTGCCGACAGTTATGTGGTTTCAAGTATTGTAGTTTTTGATTATTTCTTCACGATCAAGGCTGGCAACTAGGCGGTCTGTGTCGCTATCCACACCCTCTATACTATACGTCCTTTGTAGGAGTTTTGTTGGTTGTTGAGAATTGGATGGTTTGGTTGTTATAGGCGACTTGGTTGTTGAGGATATTTTGAATGTACTTCCTGGTCTTTCCTTATTCACTTTGGTGTTCATTTGTATTTTCACAGTTTGGCTAATGGGGAGTTGTGATTTTTGTTTCGGTTGTTCAGGTCTTATGGGAGACATGTTTTTTAGTCTCTTTAATGCTTTTTGGTGGACCGATTGGTGATTTATTGATGTAACGACTGTTTTTGATGGAGATTTTGCACTTTTAGGAGTAGTTCGTGTTGGAGTGATAGATCCTACGTGTGTTTTTGTTTGGACTACAACATTGGATCTCTCCCCATTCCCAACTTGTTGCTGAGCTGGTGCTTGGTAAAATTCAACAGTGTAGTTTTGCCAATCATTGGCTTCCAGCTTGAGCAATTTCTCCACAAGTGTTCTATATTTGCTGTCGTCATTGTTCTATCCACCCTCCTTGCAACGGGAGCATAGCTACTTTCTCCCATATAGCTCCCTACAATTCTAGCTTCCAGGAAGGATTTCTTTCAAGCAATCTTCCTCTGCATGGTCCAGTCCTTTTCACCGCATTTGAAACATGTCTGTCGTCCTCTACAGGCTTCCCTGTGGTGTCCAAATTTGACATTTCAAACTATTCAAGCAGTTATATGTAATAATTCAGTTTAGTGTAAACACTGTTTTAATGTCGAAAAACAGTTCTATTTGAAATAATTCAGTTAAGCATAAGCGCGCAGTTTGAGTGTAAGTACTGTTTAATTGTCAGAAACGTTTCTATTTCAAGCTATTCAGTTTACTCAATTCACTTTAGCATAAGTATGCTGTTAGTTCTATTTAACCCATAGATAGGGCCCTATCATGTACTACCACACCGGGCCAGAGTGGACCTGGGAGCAATGGAAATGAAAGGGTACTCCGCATTCCCCAAAGCTCCAGCATTGCTGGAACCTCACCATCACATTGTTTAGTGTCATATCCAGGACACTCGTTAGGGGGGGGGTCTTACTCCTCTGCAGAGGTGCAGTCAGTGTATTCTACAGCCCCAATCCCACCACGAAGTCCAACTTGTGTTGAGAAGGAACAAAGGGGGTAACTAATTCGCCTTGGTTTGGTGGGTTTTATGGCATATCAACCTTTGTAGGTTATTTAACGCCAAATCCATTTTTATGTAACTAATCAGTTTTATTTCAAACAATTCAGCTTAGCATGAGTACCCAGCTTGTCAAAAACATTTCTATTTCAAACAATTCAGTTTATTCAAGCAGTAATATAACAATTCAGTTTAGTATAAGTAAAGTTTCAATGTAAAAAAAACAGTTCTATTTCAAATAATTCAGTTTAGCATAAGAAACAATTGTTTGGCATAAATATGCAGGCAGCATAAATCATTCCATTTACTTTTCCTCATTTGTTTGCACACAGTTAAATTATTACAAGAGTTTATATGTAACAATAAGAATTTAACAGTCATTCGTTAGCACAGATTTGAATAAATATGCATTATATCTTAGAGATTAATAGTTAAAAAAAGGGACTGACCTTATAGGTTTGCCGACAGTTAAGTGGTTTCAAGTATTGTAGTTTTGGATTATTTCTTCAAGATTAAGGCTGGGTACTAGGTGGTCTGTGTCGCTATCCATACTCTCTATACTATACGTCCTTTGTAGGGGTTTTGTTGGTTGTTGAGAATCGGATGGTTTGGTTGTTATAGGCGACTTGGTTGTTGAGGATATTTTGAATGTACTTCCTGGTCTTTCCTTATTCACTTTGGTGTTCATTTGTACCTTCGCAGTTTGACTAATGGGGAGTTGTGATTTTTGTTTCAGATGTTCAGGTCTTATGGGAGACAGGTTTTTTAGTCTATCTTTAATGCTTTTTGGTGGACCGATTGGTGATTTATTTATGTAACGGCTGTTTTGATGGAGATTTTACACTTTTAGGAGTAGTTCGTGTTGGAGTGATAGATCCTACGTGCGTTTTTGTTTGAACTACAACATTGGATCTCTCCCCATTCCCAACTTGTTGCTGAGCTGGTGCTTGGTAAAATTCATCCGAATGTAGTTTTATTAGGTGCTCCTGAAAAACTTTGGCCAATAATTGGCTTCCAACTTGAGCAATTTCTCCACAAGTGTTCTATATTTGCTGTTGTCATTGGTTCCATCCGCCTTCCGTGCAACGGAGGCGTAGCTGCTTTCTCCCATATAGCTCCCTACAATTCTCCTAGCTTCCAGGAAGGAAACATTCCTCTTGTGTTTGACCTTAATTTCTTTTTCTTTCTGGTAAACAGTACAAGTTCTTGCATAAGCCGGATGATCTAGTTGGCAGTTTACACATCGAGTTTCTTTTAAACAATCTTCCTCTGCATGGTCCGGGTCCTTTTCACCGCATTTGGAACATGTCTGTCGTCCTCTACAGGCTTCCCTGTGGTGTCAAAATTTCTGACATTTGAAGCACCTCAGGGGAGCTGGGACATACTGCTCAACTCTCTCAAGACAATAGCCGATCTTCACCTCTTTTGGAGTTTGGGGCTTCTTAAATGTTAGGATGTAAGTGTTGGTTTGGATTCGTTGTTCACCTTTTTTAATGGATATTCTCTTTATATTTGTAACTCCCTGTTTTCCCAGGGCTGATGCTATCTCGTCTTCCGTAGCCAATGCCAACTCTCTACTCCTGATAACTCCCTTGGAAGTGTTCAGTTTCTCATGCGGATACGCTCTGCATTTGGTTGTATGAAACGTTTTTATCTTTAATGTTTTCTGCCTGTCTCCGGCTGTCTACCTCGACAAGCAAGTTACCATTCCTTGTTTTCTTAACAGTTTTCGGATTAGCTCTTGTAGATATCACTTTCTATAAGAAAAGGTGAGTTTGGATAGGCATACCTCCTCCAAAGATTCAATAACAATGAATCTGGGGAAGTCTGCTCTTTCATTCTCCGAGTCTGATTCTGAAAGGTTCCGTTTAGTTTTAAGTTTTTTTATTTGCACCAATTGGTTGGGGTTTTTGTGTTGAAAAATCCATATATTTATTGTTTGAGTTTCATTGACTATGCTCCCCACCCACCACGGAGCCCATTCGCCTAGGAATACCAGGGCTACATAATCAGTATACTCATGCTGATGGACAATTTTATTAAGTTCCTGGGTTTTGGTTCCCAAGATGACTACTCACCCAGGGACAGAAAGGTTATAGGTCTTTCTTTAGCATGATTGACCCTACAGCCATCGCCCTCATTCAGATTTTAAAGTAATCTGATAGAGGGCTGACATGACCAGCCGATTGATCGGATCGGGCCCCTCCGACTTCCCGTCTAGCCCAAGTAAGGGCCAAAGTGGAGTGTTGCAAGTCACGGACCGCTCAGCAACCAGGATCCCGTCCTCACGCATCACGGGTCGCCACCCACGGCCTACAGGTAGCCCAATTGGGGGGTCTTACCCCTCTACTGAGGTGCAGTCGGCGTATTCTACAGCCCCAGCCGACAGGGCGCCCATTCGCCTTGGTTGATGGTTTGGTTTGGTTTGTTGTGTTTTATGGCATATCAACTTTTGTCGGTTATTTAACGCCAAATCCATTTCTATGTAAATCTGTTCTATTTAAAACAATGCACTTTAGCATAAGTATGCTGTTAGTTCTATTCTGTTAGTTCTATTTAACCCATAGATAGGGCCCTATCAGGTGCTACCACTCCGGGCCAGAGTGGACCAGGGAGCGATGACACTGAAGGGGTACTCCGCATTCCCCGAAGCTCCAGCACTGCATAGAACCTCACCATCTGATTGTTTAGTGTCATAAACAAGACACTCGTTAGGGAGAGGTCCTAGCGCCTTACGGGTCACCACCCACGGCCAACAGGTGGCCTCATTGGTTTTTTTTTTTACCCCTCTGCAGAGGTGCAGTCAGTGTATTCTACAGCCCCAGCTGACTGGACAATACACAGTTAAATGTCAAACCCTTTTATTTCAGATAATTCAGTTCAGCGTAAGTATACAGTTTAGACGTCAAAAACAATTCTATTTCGAGCCATTCAGTTCAGCACTAGTACGCAGTTCCAATGTCAAAACAGTTCTATTTTAAACAATTCGGTTTAGCATAAATACGCAGTTTAAATGCAAAAATCAGTATAGTGAAAGAAGCACGGTTTAGTTCGATTTAACCCATAGATAGGACCCTTATCAGGTACTACCTCGCTCTGTCGGCTGGGGCTGTAGAATACGCCGTCTGCACCTCTGCAGAGGGGTAAGACCCCCCCCCAATGAGGCCACCTGTTGGCCGTGGGTGGTGATCCGTAAGGCGCTAGGACGGATCCCTGGTGGTTGAGCAGTCATTGACCCGGCGACAGAGTGGTCAATGGCTTGCAACACACCACTTTGGCCCTTACTTGGTCTGACGGGCGGTCGGATTGGCCCGATCCGATCAATCGGCTGGTCATGTCAAGCCCTAGCACCTATATATTTTATCCCGACCGTACTTTTAAATCTGCACTTGCAAGTTCCCAACCCTTATCTGTTAGTTACTAGAAGGCGGTGGCTAAGGGTCAATTTTGTTGAGAATAGTGTCACGTGATATCCCACTGGGAGGAGGGAGATAAAATTGCTACTCCTCGTGTTTGAATTGACAGTATCTAGCCGTCAAAGAGTGCCCGTTAAGGAAGAATGTAGGTCACACAGGGGATATCAACAGGTGTTGGTACTTAGTAAACTCAGGTAGCCGGACACCAAGGGGGAGAAGAGAGAAGCCAAATGATTGGCTGGGACCCCAAAACGGAAGTGGGGACTCCTTCCCCTCAGCGGAAGTAAATAAGAAAGTTAGTTTTTGAGCAGGGCTCGTGGCAGACAGACCCATAGCCATCTACTCCGGGTTGAAGACAAAAGAATATCTGAAACACGAGGGACCCCAGGTTCTTCAAGCCAGTGTAAAAAAATAGAATAAAGTCTATTAGCCCGTGAAAGAAGAAAGATTCTCCAGTGGAACCCCGTCGAAAAATAAGATAAGTAACTTTGGGGATATTTATCCTTCATACCCAAATTTTATATACCACTCTCTCTCAATTTGAAAAACAAAAGTCAAGAGAAGACATTTATATTCGTGGACTGTCCATTCATTATCCATATTTGACACTTTGAAAGTGTATCGCTTTGTACAGTAAAGGATTCATGTATTTTTATGTTACCTCGTGGTCTATGTTGTTACTTCCTGCTTCCTTTTCAGCTTCTATTCGCCTTATGTTATCTTGCTTAGAATTGTCCTATTAATTCCTTAAAAATATCACACGGGAAACCGGAGTTGCCGACTACTACAAATATTATGACTAAAACCTCTAGGTCCATATTCTTCCATTGTCTAGGGGAAGGAAGGAAAGCGGCCTGGTGGGTGTGTGATAGTGTGAAATTTGGAACCCCTTGCCAGCGGCGGTCAGTCTGGCCCTAAATTAATCCCTCACGTAATATGCCAGGTCTTATATGCAAGAGAGAAAAACTCTGAACGAGGACTTATATAAGGGATCAAGTGCCAACTTGCCCCGTCTTCACACGTGCAAAAATAAAGTCCGTTTTGGGATTTTAGTCAATTTGCCGTCACAATAGGAATTTGATCAGTGCTGAGAAATTGGCAACGGCTCGGAAGCCTACCCTCAACTCGAGTATACTGGTCGCGTAATCCCGTCTCAACCAAGGCGAATGGGTTACCCCCTTGGTTTATTCCCAACACAAGTTGGACTCCGTGGTGGGTGGGGGAGCGCAGGACCAGTGAAAAATATACAGCATATATGGCGTCTTCAAAAAAACAAAAACTAAACGGAACCTCTCAGAATCAGACTTGGAGAATGAATCTGGGGAAGTCTGCTGCCTCATTGTTATTGTATCTTTGGAGGAGGTATGCCTAGCCAAATTCTCACCTTTCCTTATAGAAAAAGTGATATTTACAAGAGATAGTCCGAAAAATGTTAAAACAAGGAATGGTAACTTGCTTGTCGAGGTAGACAGCCGGAGACAGGCAGAATCCAAACCAACACTTACATCCTAACATTTAAGAAGCCCCAAACTTGAGCAGAACGTCCCAGCTCCCCTGAGGTGCTTCAAATGTCAGAAATTTGCACACCACTGGGAAGCCTGTAGAGGACGACATACATGTTCCAAATGCGGTGAAAAGGACCATGCAGAGGAAGATTGCTTAAAAGAAACTCGATGTGCTAACTGCCAACAAGAACTTGTACTGTTTACCAAAAAGAAAAAGAAATAATTGAGGTGAAACACAAGAGGAATGTTTCCTTCCTGGAAGCAAGGAGAATTGTAGGGAAGCTATATGGGAGAAAGCTGCTATGACTCCGTTGCACGGAGGGCGGATAGAACAAATGACGACAGCAAATATAGAACACTTGGAGAAATTGCTCAAGCTAGAAGCCAATGATTGGCCAAAGTTTCAGGAGCACCTGATAAAACTACATTCGGATGAATTTTACCAAGCACCAGCTCAGCAAGAATGTTGGGAATGGGGAGAGATCCAATGTTGTAGTTCAAACAAAAACGCACGTAGGATCTATCACTCCAACGCGCACTACTCCTAAAAGTGCAAAATCTCCAAAACAGTCGTTACATAAATCACCAATCGGTCCACCAAAAAGCATTAAAGAGACTAAAAAACATGTCTCCCATAAGACCTGAACATCTGAAACAAAAATCACAACTCCTCATTAGCCAAACTCCGAAAATACAAATGAACGCTAAAGTGAATAAGGAAAGACAAGGAAGTACATTCAAAATATCCTCAACAACAAAGTCGCCTATAACAACCAAACCATCCGATTCTCAACAACCAACAAAACCCCTACAAAGGACGTATAGTATAGAGAGTATGGATAGCGACACAGACCGCCTAGTTGCCAGCTTTAATCTTGAAGAAATAATCAAAAACTACGATACTTTAAACCACTTATTTGTCGGCAAACTTATAAGCTCAGTGACTTTTTTGAATTGTTAATCTCTTACATATCATACGTATCTATTTAAATGTGTGCTAACAAATGACTGATGTTAAATTTTCATTGTTACATAGAAACTCTTGTAATAATTTAACTGTCTGCAAACAAATGAGGAAAAGTAAATGGAATGATTAAGGCTGCCTGCATATTTATGCCAAACAGAATTGTTTCTTATGCTAAACTGAATTATTTGAAATAGAACTGTTTTTGACATTGTACTTATACTAAACTGAATTTTTATATAACTGCTTGAATAAACTGAATTGTTTGAAATAGAAATGTTTTTGACAAGCTGTGTACTCATGCTAAACTAAATTGTTTGAGATAGAACTGATTAGTTACATAAAAATAGATTTGGCGTTAAGCTAAAAAGGTTGATATGCTATTAAACCCAACAAACCAACTAACCCGGTACTACCACTCCGGGTCAGAGTGGACCAGGGAGCGGTGGCAATGAAGGAGTACTCTGCATTCCCCAAAGCTCCAGCATTGCTGGAACCTCACCATCAGATTGTTTTGTGTCATATCCAGGACACTTGTTGGAGGGGAGGGGGGTCTTACCGCTCTGCAGAGAAGCAGTCGGTGTATTCTACAGCCCCAGCCGACTGGGCAACTTACCAGACTTTTTAGTGTCATATCCAAGACACTCATTAGTGGGGGGTTCTTACCCCTCTGCAGAGGCACAGTTGATGTATTCTACAGCTCGAGCCAACTGGGCAATACATAGGAGTTAATGTCAAAACAGTTTTATTTCAGATAATTCAGTTTAACATAAGTACGCAGTTTAAAAAAAAAAAAAAAAAACCCAGTAAAGTCAAAAAAGTACAGATTATTTCTTCTAACCCATAGATAGGACCCCTATCAGGTGCTACCACTCCAGGCCATAGTGGACCTGGGAGCGATGACAATAAAGGGGGACTCCGCATTCCTCAAAGCTCCGGTATTACCTCACTGATTAGTGTCATATCCGGCAGACTCGTTAGGGGTGTTTCAGCTTGAAAGTCATATATATAAATAAAATCAAACCTTTCCTTCATATTGTCATCTTAGTACGAGTGATAAAATGTAGCAAACCGATCGTTGCTTCGGAAGAAAAATATCCTGAAAAATACGAAATATATTGGAAAGACGTACTTAAACAAAAAAGAAAACCGGTAAATTTCGACTAGTTATAAAACCATGCAAAAAAAAGAAAAGCATTAAACACCAGAGAAGTTTACTGTTTTTCCAGAGATGGAAAACAAGAAATACTAATTTCTTTTAGTAAAATGAATTCCGCTTTAAGATATCTTACATTCTCAGTATTTTCCCCTATTCAATAACCTTTGAAATGTTCCCATTCGTTCATTCGTAAAACATCAATATACTTCAACGGTTCAAGGGGCGCAACTCTCGCTTTTTAAAATTTATTTAAAAACTAACTATTTCTTATTACCTTTTGGTAAAAAGAAATAATTCTCTGAAGAGGGTTGGTTTTTTGGGTTTTATGACATATCAACCTTTGTAGGTTATCTAACGCCAAATCCATTCTTATGTAAATCAGTTTTATATCAAGCAATTCATTTTAGCACGAGTAATTTCTATTTCAAACTATTCAGTTTATTCAAACAGTTCTAATTCAGCTAGGCATAAGTACATATTTTATTTACACAGTACAGTGTCAAAAAAGTTCTATATTAACGATTTAGTTTAGTGTAAGTACAGTTTCAATGTCAAAAACGGTTCAATTTCAAACAATTCAGTTTAGCATAAGCTTGAAGTTTAAATATAAGTACAGTATAATTCTGTTTGGCTGTTTGTTTGGGTTTTATGGCATATCAACCTTTGTAGGTTATTTAACGCCAAATCCATTTTTATGTAAATAATTCTATATGAAAACAATTCAATTTAGCATGAGTACAGTTTAATTGTCAAAAACATTTCTATTTCAAACTATTCGAGCAGTTATATGTAATAATTCAGTTTAGTGTAAGTGATAGTTTCAATGTCAAAAACAGTTCAATTTCAAATACGTCAGTTTAGCATAAGCACGCAGTTTAAATGTAAGTACAGTTTAATTGTAAAAAAAAAAAAAACAAAAAAAAAAACATTTCGATTCCGCGCTATTCAGTTTAGTCAAGCAGTTCTAATTGAGGTAATTCAGTTTAGTATAAGTACAGATTTAGTTTACACACAGTTACATGTCAAAACAGTTGTATGTTAAACAATTCAGTTTAGTGTAAAAACTGTTTCAATGTCAAAAAACAGTTCTATTTCAAATAATTTAATTTAGCATAAGCACGCTGTTCAAATGTAAGCACGGTTCAATTGTCAAAAACATTTCTATTTCAAGCTATTCAGTTTGTTTGGTTGGTTGGTTTTATGGCATATCAACCTTTGTAGGTTATTTAACGCCAAATCCATTTTTATGTAAATAATCTGTTCTATTGAAAACAGTTCAGTTTAGCATAAGCATACAGTTTGTCAAAAACATTTCCATTTCAAACTATTCAAGCAGTTGTATGTAATAATTCAGTTAAGTGGAAATACAGTTTTAATGTCGAAAAACAGTTCTATTTGAAATAATTCAGTTAAGCATAAGCATGCAGTTTAAGTGTAAGTACGATTGAATTGTCAAAAACGTTTCTATTTCAAGCTATTCAGTTTACTCAATTCATTTTAGCATAAGTACGCTGTTAGTTCTATTTAACCCATAGATAGGGCCCTATCAGGTGCTACCACTCCGGGCCAGAGTGGACCTGGGATTGTTTAGTGTCTTATCCAGGATATTCTTGGGGGGGTGCTCTTACGCCTCTGCAGAGAAGCAGTCGGTATAGTCTACAGCCCCAGCCGATTTGGCAATTGGTTGTTTGGGTTTCATGGCATATCAACTAAATCCATTTTTATGTAAACAATCAGTTCTATTTCAAACAATTCAGTTTAGCATAAGCACGCAGTTTAAATCTAAGTACAGTTTAATTGTGAAAACATTTCCATTTCATACTATTCAGTTTAGTCAACCAGTTCTTATTCAGCTAATTCAGTTTAGTATTAGTACAGATTTTGTTTAGACAGTTAAATGTCAAATAAGTTCTATATTACACAAATCAGTTTAATGTAAGTACAGTGTCAAAAACAGTTCATTTCAAAGAATTCAGTTTTGTATAAGCATGCAGTGTAAATGTAAGTACGATTTCAGATTATCATAAACAGTTCAATATAAGTATTTAACCCAGAGATAGGGCCCTATCAGGTGCTACCACGCCGAGCTAGAGTGGACTTGGGAGAGATGGCAATAAAAGGGTACTCTGCGTTCCCCAAAGCTCCAGTATTAATGGAACCTCACCATCAGATTTAGTGTCATAAACAGGGATCTCATTGGGATGCCTTACCCCTCTGCAGAGAAGCAGTAGATGTATTCTATAGTCCCAGTTGACTGGGCAAGCTATTCAGTTTTGTCAAACAGTTCTAATTCAAACAATTCAGTTTAGCTGAAGTATGCAGGGTCTTACCCCACTTCAGAGATTCAGTCGGGGGTATTTTACAGCCCCAGCTGAATGGGCCAACTCGCTGGCGGGGGTTGGATCTTACCCCTCTGCAGAGGTGCAGTCGGGGGTATTCTACAACCCTAGTCGCCTGGGGAATGTTTTGGAATACTTTTTATGGTGCTTATGTTGTTTACCGTTTACAATCATATTTCGCTCAAGAAGAATGTCATCCCCGTGGACATTTTCAAATCAATAGTTCATATTGTCTGGGTTGGAAGACCCCCCCCCCCAACAAAAAACAAAGACAAAAAATACAAAACAAAAACCAACAAAGTAAAAACAACGTTGTCTGAGAGCTGAATCTCCACATTCCCTGAGAAAATGTTTTAACAGTGTAGACTGTTTTATATACTAATGACTGGTTATTAAGTCCAGGATGAAAACTAGGTTGGCTAATCCGAAGCCAGATTTATTTAGACCTTATTTTTACGATGCAGGTATCATAAAAATAAGGTCTAAATAAGTTTGGCTTATCCCTACTGCGTTTTCAACCTGGAATATATAGCAAGAGAAACAAAAAATTCTAACTATTTTAGGCATAAAAAACCCCACTTAACGTAGCAAAGATATCGTGAGTGTAAGGGAGATAAGCAGTGAGGGTGTTTGATCACTGGAAACACTTTAAATGATGTATGCGAGTCATAAATGAGAGATATGAAAAAGCAACCGCGGCAATTTGCTGAATAATGTTGGTTGGTTGTTTTACGCCGTATCAACCCAATTTGGGTAATTTAATGCCGACTCAATTCTAAAAAATTATATAAATTTTAAATTAAAATATCGTTTATGAAAATGTATAGTGTATATATTTAATTTGGCTGTTTAGAACAAAGTTTTGGAATGAATTTGTTTCATATTCTGGTAGTATATATATTGTTCAGTACATTCCAATTTCTTTTATAAAATTAACTATCCTGCATGATATTTTCGTAATGAGTTTTAAAAATTGTTTGGTAATATTTTTCCGCATTTGATTAAATTTTGTTAATCTTTTTTTTGCATGTAGAGCATACTGGGGATTCTTATTGGTTGTTTTTTTATGGGTTAACCTTTGTAGGTTATTTAACGCCATATCCATTTGATGAAAATGGTTCTATTTCAAGCTATTCAGTTCAGTCAAGCAGTTCTAATTCAGCTAATTCAGTTTAGTATAAATACAGATTATGTTTGCACACAATTAAATGTCAAAACAGTTCTATATTAAACAAATCAGTTCAATGTAAAAAACAAACAAAACAGTTCCATTTCGAATTAAGTTTAGCATATGTATGCAGTTAAATGTAAGTACGGTTTAATTGTCAAACATTTCTACTTCAAACGATTAAGTATAGCATAAGTGTGCCGCTAGTTCTATTTAATCCATTGATAGGACCCTATCAGGTGCTACCACTCCAGGTCAGAGTTGACCTGGGAACGATGGCAATAAAGGGGTACTCTGCATTCCCGAAAGCAACAGCATTACTGGAACCTCACCATCAGATTGTTTAGTGTCATATCTAGAACACTCATCGGGAGTTTGGTTTATTGGGTTTTATGGCATATCAACCTTTGTAGGTTATTTAACGCCAAATCCATTTTTATGTAAATAATCTGTTCTTTTTAAAACAATTCAGTTTAGCATAAGTGCACAGTTTAATTGTCAAAAACATTTCTATTTCAAACTATTCAAGCAGTTATATGTAACAATTCAGTTAAGTGTAAATACAGTTTTAATGTCGAAAAACAGTTCTATTTGAAATAATTCAGTTAAGCATGAACACGCAGTTTAAATGTAAGTACTGTTTAATTGTCAAAAATATTTCTATTTCAAACAACTCAGTTGAGCATAAGTATGCTGTTAGTTCTATTTAACCCATAGATAGTTTGTTGGTTTGATGGCATATCAACCTTTGTAGGGTATTTAACGCCAAATCCATTTTTATGTAAATAATCTGTTCTTTTTAAAACAATTCAGTTTAGCATAAGTATGCTGTTAGTTCTATTTAACCCATAGATAGGACCCTTATCAGGGGCTACCACTCCGGGCCAGAGTGGACCTGGGAGCAATGGCAATGAAGGGGTACTCCGCATTCCCCAAAGCTCCAGCCTTGCTGGAACCTCACGATCAGATTGTTTAGTGTCATATCCAGGACACTCGTTAAGGAGGGTTTTACCCCTCTGCAAAGGTGCAGTCAGTGTATTCTACAGCCCCAGCCGACTGGGCGATACACAGTTAAATGTCAAACAGTTTTATTTCAGATAATTCAGTTCAGCATAAGTACAGTTTAGACGTCAAAACAGTTCTATTTCGAGCAATTCAGTTCAGCACTAGTACGCAGTTCCCATGTCAAAACAGTTCTATTTTAAACAATTCAGTTTAGCATAAATACGCAGTTTAAATGCAAAAAATCAGTATAGTGAAAGAAGCACGGTTTAGTTCTATTTAACCCATAGATAGGACCCTTATCAGGTACTACCACTCCGGGCCAGAGTGGACCCCGGAGCGATGGCAATGAAGGAGTACTCCGCATTCCCCAAAGCTCCAGTATTGCTGGAACCTCACGATCAGATTGTGTTAGTGTCATACAGGACACTCGTTGGGGGTTCTTACCCCTCTGCAGAGAAGCAGTCGGTGTATTCTACAGCCCAAGCCGACTGGGAAACCACTATGCTGGACCTGCAAGAAAATTGGACATTTCTCCAGAACATGCCCTCAAAAAACGACCACCACAACTTCTGAGACTTCGCCTACCATCACAACGACGGATACAACACCAATTAAAACCATTGAAGACAACCATAACCAAAAAGATGAGGAAGGGTGGACCCAGGTTACTAATGAGAAAAAGACAAAAAAAAGCACCTACGGAAAATAAAACGAATTCCACAACAACTGCCTCCACTGTTACTACTGCTACAAAACAATCACCATCGACTATAACAAAAAAACCAAGAAGAAAAAATAGAATCTATGGACATGTCAGTGAATCTAAAGAGAAGGGATAGCGGGGACTCATTAACGGGAGAGGGGGAGAAAAACCACCCTAAAAACCAACACAAGAAACAAAATCAAGTTCAACACCCTCCCTGCCCCAACTTAAGGGGAAAGGAAAAATAAGTCAGTTCCAGAGCGACCAGCTCAAATAATTCCTCAACACAAAAACAAAAAACACCCCAGCACACCTAACTGAATTCCCACTATCCCCCCAAATCACCACCTCTTTCAATCACAACCCCCAAAATACTGTCACACTCAGTGACAAGACTTTCACCTCCTCCTCAAGCAATAGCACATAAAACAAGATCACGCTCAGCTTCTAGTCCGACGTGCAATAAACGCTTTCCATTTTTGTGAAGATAGATTGAGAATCCAAATCTAGACCACTGTATCAAATCAAAAGTCACTAAAACCATTATCATCCCTTAAGAAAATTAACGAAAAACATCAAACCCTTATCTTTTTTTCCAATGCACCTATGTTGACCACATTCGTCCGTTCGGCTGGTAACCGAACTAAAGAGCCGTGGCACTTTATTGACGAAGCCAGTTGGGCGGACGTAATGTTGGCTGACACTAAAAATGCCATGCTATCATTTTATAGGTCCCTAAAACTGAGGTATCCCATGGATGTTGGCGGAATTACTAGGGATGACCGAGTTAGTACTGAGCTCGGCACCGGTTCCCTGCGTCAGGCCGTCGGCATCCTTACCCCGAAGGATTTCCGACCCGTAGTCGATAGTGAGTAAAGGTAAGTGGGTCTGATGGCTTTAAACCTTGCCAGTTTGAATGTGAGGGGACTGAGGGATCCAAGCAAGTGTACGCGCTTTCTTGGTGAACTCAAGAACCAAGGTGTAGATGTCGCTGCGGTGCGGACTGTCGGGTGCTGGAAAGCGATTTTTACGTTTTCTCAGCATACAGCAGCTGTACCAGCGTTGGGGTCTCTTTGCTAAATTGGACGCAGCCTTGATGCTGATGTTGACATTGTTTTTGCAAGTGACAGGGGGCCGACTGGTTGTGGCCGATGTTACCGTGAAAAGTTTCAAGTTTCGTCTGGTTGCGGTTTATGCGCCCAATGTTGCGGAGAGGGTTTCCTTTTTTCGTCGGTTGGCTCCGTTCCTGGACGATACGAAGCGGCTAGTTTTAATGGGTGATTGGAATGCAATCCTTGATCCCAAGATTGAATCAGGTCGGGCGGGGAGCTAGAAGGTTGAGAAGGTGTGAAGGCAGCCTTGTCGACCTTATGACTCGTCAAGACTTAGTCGACAGGTTTCGTCTGGATCACTCAGGGCGGGAGATATGGACGTGGCTAGATAGCTCGCCCTCTGCCAAAGTAGGCACCTACTTGGACAGGGTATTAAACGAGCTGACATTGATTAGTTGTTCCACTTGATAGCGTGGAATGACCATAAATTTGTTAAGGTCAGTCTACGGTTAGTAAATGGGCCTAGTCTAGCCGGCTACTGGAAGTTCAATACCTCCTTACTGGAGATACGGGACTTCCGGGACCGGCTGGAATCCCTAATCAAGCGGGCGTTAGTGGGGGCGGTTACCGGGAATAGGTGGTGGGTTTCTCTTAAGCATAGGATTAGAGATTTCGCCACCAAGTACGGTCGACAGCTCAACTTAGATAGGACCAAGGAGGCGAAATCTATAGACGATAGAATTTCCCGGGCGGTGGGACTCCCTAACCGTAGAGCTTGCTAGGAGGGACCTTGAGCGTGAGAGTAGCGAGTGCTACAAGGGATTCGTAGTTAAGAGTTCTCAACGAAGCTATGAAATCGAACGCGACTGTGCGTGAAGTGCGAAGGTTCCCCGATCGGTATATCGCTTCTGTCAAGACCCCGGATAGGTGACTGTCGCGATCCGATCGCGAGATGCCTTTCGGGATCGCTTTGCCCGCTGCACTGATCTCCCGCTCCAGGAGTTTCGCAGCTATCTCACCGACTTCCCCCGCCTTGGGGCGGCTGAAGTGGCTAGTTGCGAGGGTGTGGTTTACTGAATGCGAAGTCCATGATGCGTTGAAGCAGGTCGGCCTCAACAAATCGCCAGGACTAGATAGTTTGCCCTACGAAGTGTACTTGAGGATATCGCACATGTTTGTTCCTATTCTGACGGATATGTTCAACCATTGGTTCGCCCAGGGAGCCATTCCTGGTAGCGTTACCAAGGGCGTGATTACATTGCTGAAGAAAGATGGCAGACATGTTTGGGAGGGTTTAGATGACAGAGTTAAAGATTTTGGCTCGGGTCTTAGCGAATCGTTTACAGCTTGTCATTAGCGATCTGATCGGCCCCGAACAGACCTTTGCTGTGAAGGGAAGATCGATCCAGGACAATCTGCACTTGATTCGCGAGGTCCTAGTGGGGATAGAAGACGGCACCAGAGCCGCGCTGATCAGTTTAGATCAGCCCAAGGCCTTCAATAGGGTTGACCATCGGTTTTTGGCGACTGTTTTGGAGACTGCCGGATTCCAATCGGAGTTCCGCAGATGGATTAGCATGATGTACCACAACCCTCAGGCAGTGGTGCAGGTGAACGGAAGGCGTTCGGAGGTGTTCGCGATCGAGCGTTCGGTCCGGCAGGGCTGCCCCCTGTTTCCTCTTTATGTCCTCGCTTTGGAGCCCTTGCTCCGTAGGCTTAGGGATGAGAGGACAAATCCGGCCCTGCGCGGTATCCCTTTTGCTGACCCTCTTTCGGCAAGGGTTTCCGCGTTCGCTGATGATATCAGTCTTTGTATCCCGCCGCCTGGATATAAAGTCTGTGAAGAAGGCGGTTGTCGAGTACGAGCGGATTGCAGGAGCCAAGGTCAGTTTTGACAAAATCGAAGGTTTGTGGCTCGGTGCTTGGAGAGGTAGCAATACACTCAGGGCCCTTCCGCTGGAGAAGCATATAGGGTTTTTCGCGATCCTAGCTGTAGCCAGAATGGTGATTTGGACGACGCGAAACAAGGGATTGTATGACGATGCAAACTTTTCTCATCGTGATCTGATTTTGTATTTTCGACATCAGCTGAGGGTCAAAATCTGACGCGATAGAAAACGCTTGGATTGCATAACATTCAGCAAAAAGTGGGTGAATGCAGCGAGCCTGGTCGTAAGAAAGGAGGCAATGCCGGAGTCATCCTTCCCTCTGCCGGCCCATGGCGTCTACGGTACAGGTCCCTAGGGATCCCAGCCCGGGTAAGTAGGATTTTCCCTCATGAAACCTAGTTAGCAGTATGTTGTGAGTCATTGTCCCTATCATCTAGCCGTTAGTCTTCAAGATCTTGCCCATCCCCATTATTTTTGTACCTCAACCGATACTCCAGCCCGCTTTTTGCTGAAGATCTTTAAGATTCATGTGTATAAAAATCATTACCTACTTGTATCGACCCATACTGCGCCCGACCCTTTGATTCTTTTACCCCTGTAGATTAGGATTCCCGCCCCATCTAGGGTAGGTTCGGCTTGTTTTCGATTCTTTCGCCCTGGAAAACAGTCGGCCTCCAACTATATAGACGGGGGGGGGATGGGAGGGGCAACCAAATTGGGGAATCATTTTTCCTTGGTTTCGCTTTTTTTCGTTTTCGGGAGTTTCTTCTCCCATCCCCATCATATACTTTCATTTTAAATAAATCATCAGTTGTAAATAAAATCATACATATCACTCGGGGTTTTAAGTAGGCCTTTTTCATAGAACAAATGTGGTATTTTGGTGGTTGCTGCGCATATGGCGATGGATGAATGGATATATATTGTACTGCTGAATGGGTCGGCGAAGGTGGCTAGCTAGGTTCCCTTAGAATATATAGAGTAGCATGACCCCTCCCTTCCCCAAAACTTCAAGGCCTTGTGCCTTCTGTGTATTACATAGAAATAAAGTAAGCCTCACCTACAAAGTGATTAAGATGTGTTGATTTCGTACAAATTCACAAATATGATTAGCACCCCCAGCCAGATTCTAATTCGCCACTCCTACGCATCTACCTGCAGAAGCTAACCGGCGACCAGTTATCCGACTTCCCAAAAATCAGATTTCTTCTCAAATGGTAAGTGGCGTAGAATATTGATGACTTTTATCTAAGTAAGTTCAGCTGTTTGGGCGAGAGTTCTTCGCACATCCTGGTTCTACAGACAACCTGTCATACTCCTACTGATTTCGACGGGCCTCTTAAATACACCCTGAGCACAGTTCAGTTATCCGCGACCGCAGTTAAGTGCTTGTGCTACATGTAAGTAGAAGGTTTTCAACCACCGTTAAGTACTCGCTTCCGCTCTGTATTGAAAGCTTTTACTTCGTTGTATTTTGTTCGTGTTGTCCGAATTTATTTTCTTATATAAATATTACGTTCAGTTACTATGAACGACGGATTATTACTGTAATTTACGAAGCTCTTTGCTTCGATGTGGCACAAGGCCGATTGAATGGGGCACCCACGACAGATTATTATTAGTCGCATGCTATAAGTATATAAAGCTTTATACAGTCAACCCTTGTCCAATATTCCTATCTCGCCAATGAATTCTCGTTGCAAACAACCACTGGAGCAACTAACTCCTCTCTACATCGGGCATATATTGATTACTTTCTAAACCGAGTACTTCAAAGCACTCTCAACTACTTGTAGGATCCCTTATCTCCACTAAAAACGTTTGCCGGCGAGGTATAATACTCTGACAGTATTTATTGCAGGAGTATAGGACCGCTTCTGCACATACACTCAAGAGTGAAGTATTCTGTATAAACTTAAACTGGATCTGACAAAACGCCAGTTCTAGGAGGTGGGGCACCACTTCACTGCCATTATTACCATATCCACTGTGACCGAAGTGGTAGTACCGGTTAGGGTCCCATATTTGGGTTGCTCAGTCGGTTGGGGCTGTAGAATACATTGACTGCATCTCTGTAGAGGGGTAAGACCCCTCTCACCGTATGTACTTGACATGACATTAAAAAAATTCAAAGTTCCAGTGATGGAGTTTGGGAAATGCAGAGCACACCTTCACTGCCATCTCTCCTAGGTTCAGTCTAGCCCGGCGTGATATCATCTAATAGGGGCCCTATCTATGGGTCAATAAAGAACTAATCTGCGTACCTATGCTAAACTAAATTACTTGAACTCGCACTGTCTTGACCTTAACTTTTCTACGCTAAATTGAACTATTCTAAAAAGGAGACTTGACATTTAACCATGTGTGTGGACAAAACTATACTTTTACTAAACTGAATTGTGTAAAATAGAACTTTTTGACTAAACTGGATAGCTTGAAATAGAAATGACTTTGGCAATTAAATTGTGTACTCATGCTAGACTGAATTGTTTGAAATCGAACTGTTTATATAAAAATGGATTTAGCATTAAATAACCTACAAAGGTTGATACGCCATAAAACTCAACCCGAGTCAAATAAATCAGTTTAATTCGATTGGACAAGCTTTAAAGAAACTGAAACTATCTACGTGAATCCCTCACTGAGGAAAAGTCTGTACTTAAATATAAGCATACGATTCAGTATAGGGGTCCAAGTTTTGTACTGCAAGGCTACTTGCTCAACTACTTGTAAAATCCACTATATCCACTAAATAGAAGTCTAAAATAGAAATACAGCAGCATAACTTGTATCAAAATAAGTTTAACCTTTCCAACCTGCATCTAAAGTGCCCTTGCCCAGGGCTGTAGACTACACTGACTGCTTCTCTGCAACGAGTGTCCTAGATATGACACTAAACAATCTGATGGTGAGGTTCCAGTGATGCTGGGTCTTTGGGAATGCAGAGTACCCCTTTATTGCCATCTCTCCCAGGTCCACTCTGGCCTGGAATGGTAGCACCTGATAAGGGTCCTGTGTTAAATAGAACTAAACCGTGCTTTCTTCTATACTGATTTTTACATTTAAACTGCGTACTTATAACCGAACAGATTTTCGGTCATCTATCATGCTGGAATGTTCGTGATCTTAGATTATGCCACAGACTTGACAGGCTTCCAACAAGGTTTTTTTCCACGCTTACTCACGGCCAACTTTCAAATGACGGTGCTCTATAACTTAGTTTTACGAGGGGTAGTCCAGATACTGGTTAAAAGCTTTCTCTACAGTTCAAAAAGCTTTTCGTACTAGAAAGCTGAACATTGTTGGCTCAGGCTGCCGAATACACCGACTGCTTCTCTGCAGTGTCCTGGATATGACGCTAAACAATCCCAGGTCCACTCTGACCCGGAGTGGTAGCATCTGATAAGGGTTCTATCTATGGGTTAAATAGAATTAAACCGTGGTCTCTTGACTTAACTGTTTTTGGCATTCAAACTGCGTACATATGCTAAACTGAATTGCCCGAAATGGAACTGTACTAATGCTAAACTGAATTATCTGAAATAGGTTTTGACATTAACTCTGTATTGCCCAGTCTGCTAGGGCTGTAGAATACACCGACTGCACTACTCCAGAGGGGGTAAGACCCCCATCAATGAGTGCCCTTGATATGACACAAAGTACAAAAATAGATTTTAAAATTCCGTATATTTTCTTTGGGTAGCTTTTTGAACACAATTTTGTCCTGGATATGCTCCCAGGTCCACTCTGGCCCGGTGTGGTAGCACCTGATAGGGCCCTATCTATTGGTTAAATAGAACTAACAGCATACTTATGCTAAACTGAATTGCTTGAAATAGAAATGTTTTGACAATTGAACCGTGCTTACACTTGAACTGCGTGCTTATGCTAAACTGAATGATTTAAAATAGAACAGTTTTTGACATTGAAACTGTATTTACACCAAACTAAAATAACAGAACTGTTCTGATATGTAACCGTGTGTAAACAAAATCTGTACTTCTACTAAACTGAATAGCTCGAAATTAATTTTTTTTTACAATTAAACTGTACTTACATTTAAACTGCGTGCTTTTGCTTAGCTGAATTGTTTTAAATTATTTTTGACATTGAAACTGTATTTACACTTAACTGAATTGTTACATATAACTGCTTGAATATTTTGAAAGAAATCTTTTTGACAATTAAACTGTTTATTCATGCTAAACTGAATTGTTTTAAATAGAACAGATTATTTACATAAAAATGGATTTGGCGTTAATATAACAGTAAATAATTTGTCTCAGTTGTAATTGTTTACTCGGGATGATGTATTTGAAAACCTAATAGTAGCAGTCTGCTGTGGGTGTAGAGGAGTAAGACCCTCCCCACAACGAGTGTCCTTGATATGACACTAAACAATCTAATGGTAAAGTTCCAGTAATGCTGGAGCTTTGGGGAATGTGGAGTACCCCTTTATTGCCCTCGCTCCCAGGTCCCCTCTGGCCTGGAATGGTAGTACATAAGGGTCCTATCTATGGGTTAAATAGGACTAAACCGTGGTTTCATGAGTTTACTGTTTTGACTGTGCAAGCAAATGAGTTACATTGTAATACTTGAAACCATTACACCGTGTCCAAAAGTGCAAGCTTTTTTAAAAATGCATCTACAAAATCAGTTTACAAATTTGGCATTAAATAACTATCGATGGTTGATATGCGATAAAACCCAACGACAGAATGGCCCAGTAGGCTGGGGCTGTATAATACACTGTCTGCACCTCTGCAGTGTCCCGAGGGCGTGAATCCTGTAACATTAAAACTTTGGGAGATACGGTGTACTCATTCGCTGCCAGGTCCACTCAGGCCCAGAGTGTGAACACTTGACTGGGTCCTTTTTGACATTTAAACTGAGTGCAGATAAATAACTTTGAAACAGAACAGTTTGGTCATTTAACAGTATGTACAAAATGTGTTTTGCCTAGTCGGCTGGAGCTGTAGAATACACTGATTGCACCTCTGCAGAAGGGTAAGACTGGATGGGACACAAAACAATCTGATGGTTAGGTTCCAGTTATACCTGAGTGTTAGGGAATGCAGAGTACTCCCTTCATTATTATTGCTCCCAAGTCCACTCTGGTCTGGAGTGGTAGCATCTGATAGGGTCTTGTCTGAGTTATATAGAACTAAACTTATGCTAAAATGAATTGCTTGAAATAGTGTTTTGACACTTAAACCACGTACTTCTGCTAAACTGAATTGTTTCATGGAACCATTTTTTGTATGCTAAACTGAATTGTTTGAAATAGAACTTATTTTCATAAAAATGGATTTAGCATTAAATAACCTACAAAGGTTGCTATGCCATAAAACCCAAACAATTTTTTGATTCTCAAGTTTCCTGGTAAGGGTGAATATTTTGGGCTCCTTCAAAGCTGCTGAAAAAGGTTGATATGCTATAAAACCGACCAACTAAAAGCTGGTGAAATGGAATATCGTTACAATAAACTTTCTAAATTGTCACTTTTAAAGTCTTTTTATGGTCTAAATGTATTATATCTTAAGTCATCCAAAAGATACCTCAAAGATTGGCTGCTGCAGACACTAGTACAATCAGAATCAGATATACGTTTTGATTACCTAGGCTTACGTTTCCTAATGTATAAATAGTACACACATGCCAGTTTTGGACTGATTGTTTCAACAGACCAGGTAAAACATTAGATATGCTATGGACTCTGGCTTATTCGATACTTATTGAAAGCTATTGCCGAGCTGTAAATGACCTAGCAATTCAGTTATAAATCTAACAATCAGTACTAAGTGCCTAGTTAGTGGGATTTAAAATACACTGATTATATATCACTGAATGGGACTAGACCCTCGCCTAATTGTTCTCATGGCTGGGGCTGTAGAACATACTGAAAGCACCTCTGCAGAGGGGTAAGACCCTCCACCCAGCGGGTGTACTGATATGACGCTAAACAATTTGATTGAGGTTCCAGTTTTGCTGGAAGTTAGGGGAATACAGAGGATCCTTCCATAGCCATTTCTCCCGGGTCGACTCTGGCCCGAAATGGTTGCACCTGAACTAGAAATATTTTTGACTATTAAACTGTACTTATGTCAAACTGAATTGTTTGAAATAGAACTATTTGCAAAAAATGGATTTGGCGTTAAATAACTTACGACGGTTGATATGCCATAAAACCCGACCAACCAGTCGGCTGGGGCTGTAGAATACACCAACTGCTTCTCGGCAGAGGTAAGACCTCCACCCAACGATTATGATCCTAAGCAATCTGATGGTGAGATTCCATTAATGCTGGAGCTATGGGAATGCAGAGTACCCCTTTGCCATTGTTCCAGGTCCACTCAGGCCCGGAGTGGTAGTACCTGATAGGGCCCTATCTATGGGTTAAATAAAACTAACGGCATACTTATGCTAAACTGAATTGTTTGAATTGGAACTGCTTGACTGGACTGGGTTGCTTGAAGGGCAAATATTTTTGACAAATTAGCTGCGTACTTGCATTTAAATTGCGTGCTTATGCTAAACTGAACTGTTTGAAATGGAACTATTTTTGACATTAAAACTGTACTTACGCAAAACTAAATTGTTTATAGAATTGTTTTGACATTAACTGTGTAAACAATCTGTACTCATACTAAACTGAATACTTGGAATTAGAACTGTTTGGCTAAACTGAATAGCTTGAAACACGCTTTTGACAAACTGTATTCATGCTAAACTGACTTGTTTGAAATAGAACTGATTTGCATAAAAATGGATTTAGCGTTAAATAACTTACGACGGTTTGTCATAACCAATCTGATTGGGATCTATCTATGGGTCAAATAGGACTAAACCGTGGTTTCTAGAGTCTACTGTTTCTCCATTTAAACTGTACTTATGCTAAACTGAATTATCTAAAATAAAACTTTTTACATTTAACTCTGTATTGCCCAGTCGGTTGGTGCTGTAGAATACACTGACTGCACCTTTGCAGATGGGTAAGATCAAGTGTCCTGGATATGACATTAAACGATCTGATGGTGAGGTCACAGCAATGTTGGAGGTTTGGGGGATGTGGCGTACCTCTTCATTGCTACCGCTCCTAGTTCCTCTCTGGCCCGGTGTGGTAGAACCTGATATGGCCCTATCTATGGGTCAAATAGAACTAAACTGCTTACTAATGCTAAACTTAACTGTTTGATAGGGCACCTCTGTAACGGTTAGCAAGCTAGACTAGCAAACCTACACGAGTTCGAGTCTCATTGGGTACCCCATTCATTCGGCCTTGTGCCACATCGAAGCAAAGAGCTTCGTAAATTACTAAACTTAACTGTTTGAAAATAGAACGGTTTTGAAACTTATCTGTATGGATAAAAACTATACTAAACTGAACTGCTTGAATTAGAATTGCTTAACTAAACTTAATAGCTTGAAATGTTTTTGACAAATGGTGTACTTACATTTGAACTAGTACAAAAGTGAATTTTTTGAAATGGAAGTATTTTTGACATTAAAACTGTACTTACGCTAAACTGGTTTAAAATAAAACTGATTATTTGTCTAAAAATGGATTTGGTTTTTGATAACCTACAATGGTTGATATGTCACAAACCCAAACAAAACCCACAATCAGGCTCGTTTAAAAATGTTATCAAGAAAATGTTTACAAAACTTAACATGTATAAACTGCTATTACGCATTAGATAACCGATAATGGTTGAAATGACATAAAACCAAACAAAATTATATATTCAATATTCATGAACAGGATTAATAAAAGCCAAAACAACTAATCCTACTGCTTGATTTAGTTTGCTCTCCTAAATTGTCATGATTGTTCCACGTAAAACGTAAATACAAGTCTTAAATAGTAGATAACTCTGCAAAAGTTGCCTCCCTTGTATCAGAAAACGATCCGTGATTTGTTCACTTTAAATCATTTACGAAACTTTTTTTTTTTTTTTTTCCTAAAAATTTTCAACCATCTGTTGGTGAGGCTCTAGTCCTGGAGCTTTGGGATTGTAGAGTACATCTTTATTGCTATTACTACGAAGTCCACACTGGCCTGGAGAAGTAGTACTTGTTAGTCCATCTATGGGTCAAATAGAACTATTTGAGAGTTTAAGTGTGCAAACAAATGATTAAGTTTAAACTGGAACAAAACATTTAACTGAACAAGAGGTCTGTTAGTGATACATAGACATACTCGGAAACAATTTGTGTGCAAATAAAAACATTAGTATGTAATACTTGAAAGTTTACCTGTATACAAAATAGAATTATTTTTATTAGACAGCATTACTTAAACACTGAATTGCCCAGTCGGCTGGGGCTGTAGAATACACCGACTGCACCTCTGCAGAGGGGTAAGACCCCACCAACGAGTGTCCTGGATATGACACTAAACAATCTGATAAGGTTCAGTAATGCTCGGGTTTTTGGGGAATGTGAGTACCCCTTCATTGCCATCGCTCCCAGGTCCACTTTGGCCCGGCGTGGTAGCACCTGATAGGGCCCTATCAATGGGTTAAATAGAACTAGCAGCATACTTATGCTAAACTGAATTGTTTGAGTAAACTGAATAGCTTGAAATAGAAATGTTTTGACAATTAAACCGTACTTATATTTAAACTGCGTGCTTATGCTTAACTGAATTATTTGAAATGGAACTGTTTTTCGACATTAAAACTGTATTTACACTTAACTGAATTGTTACATATAACTGCTTGAATTGTTTGAAATAGAAATGTTTTTGACAATTAAACTGTACTTATGCTAAACTGAATTGTTTTAAATAGAACAGATTATTTACATAAAAATGGATTTGGCGTTAAATAACCTACAAATGTTGATATGCCAACCAACCAACTATTTTGTGGTGGGAGGGAAGAGTTTAGGCACTTAACGTTGTTAGTTAACAGATCATTGTTAGTGAGTTTGATTCTTACTGGGTGTACCCTTTCTGGGCTTACAAAAGTTGATATGCCTTAAAACCTAAACATTACCCAATAGGTTGGGGCTGTAGAATACACCGACTGGTCCGTAATGGTAGCACCTGATAGGGCCCTATCTATGGGTTAAGCAGAAATAACTGCGTAATGCTAAACTGGATTTAAAAAAAAATAGGAACGTGTTTGACAAATAAACTGGACTTACATTTAAATAGCGTGCTTATGCTAAACTGAATTGTTTGAAATGGAACTGTCTTTAACATTGACACTCTACTTACACTAAACTGAATTGTTTAATATAGAACTGTTTTGACATTTAACTGTAAACAAAATCTGTACTTATACTAAACTGAATAGCTTGAAATGGAAATATTTTTGACTTGCTGTACTCGTGCTAAACTGATTTGTTTGAAATAGGACTGATTTGCATAAAAATGGATTTAGCATTAAATGACCTACAAAGGTTGATATGCCATAAAATCCAGCCAACCTAACCAAATAATTTGGTTCATTCGTGTAGTTGTAAAATTTTTAATTTTCGAAAATGTTACATAAAACTAAAAATTATGGCTAAGGTATTAAGAGAATTGAATATTATGGAGATTTCAATTTTTTAAAGTAAAATCTATCCCAGTCAGGTGGGGTTGACCGATAAAGACTGCGTGTCTGCAGAGTTGTAACGCGTCTTTAATGGGAGTAATGGATATGAATATAAGCAACCTGCTGTTTAGGCCCCAGTCCTGGATCTCGGGAGAATATTCAGCATCCCTTCATTTACATTACTCTCAAGCCCACTTTGACCCAAATTGGTAGTTGCCCAGTAGGCTTTGGCGGTAGAATACACCGACTGCTTATCTAAAGAGTAAGACCCTCCCCACTAACAAGTGTCTTTGATATGACACTAAAAAAAAACGGATGGTGAGGTCAGTGATGCAGGGGCTTTGGGTAATGTGGAGTGTCCTTTCATAGCCATTGCTCCCAGGTCCACTCTGGCCCGGAGTGGTAGTACATGATAGAGCCCTATGAATGGGTTAAATTGAATTACTTATTTTAAATCTTTTTTATTAGATCTGTTTGACTAAACTGAATGGCTTGAAATAGAAATGTTTTTGACAATTAAACTGCATTTACATTCATACTGCGTGCTTAGGCTAAACTGAATTCATTGAAATGGAACTGTTTTGGCATTAAAACTGTACTTACACTAAACTGAATTGTGTTATATATATATATATATATATATATATATATATATATATATAAACTGTTTTAACTTTTAAATGTGAGTAAACAAAATTAGCTGAATTAGAACTGTTTGAAATAGTTCAATTTTCATAAAATGGATTTGGCGTTAAATAACACAAAGGTTGATATGCCATAAAACCCAAACACCCAATATTTGTCGTGGTGATAGCAATTTCATCATGAACTTGTCGAGCTGTAAACTTGGTTAGCCGTAGAGATTCTGACAAACCTTCTTTTGCTTTGAAGATCCAGCTGGCTTGGTCGACCAGATTTTCGTTGCCCAGTCGGCTGGGGCTATAAAATACACTGACTGCACATCTGCAGAGGGGGTAAGACCCCGCATCAACGAGTGTCCTGGATATGACACTAAAAAATCTGATGGTGAGGTTCCAGTAAAGCTTGAGCTTTGGGGGAATGCGGAGTACCCCTTTATTGCCATCCCTCCCAGGTCCACTCTGGTCCGGAGTGGTAGCACCTGATACGGCCCTATCTATGGGTTAAATAGAACTAATGGCATACTTATGCTAAACTGAATTGTTTGAAATTGAACTGTTTTTGACAGTGAAACTGTACTTACACTAAATTGAGTTGTTATATATAATTGTTTGAATAAACTGAATAGTTTGAAATAGGAATGTTTTGACAATTAAACTGTACCCATGCTAAACTGAATTGTTCGATTGCCCAATCGGCTGGGGCTGCAGAATACACCGACTGCTGCTCATCAGAGGGGTAAGACCCCCCCCAACGAGTATCCTGAGATGGCACTAAACAATATGACGGTGAGGTTCCAGCAATACTGGAGCTTCGGGGAATGCGGAGTACCCCTTCATTGCCATCGCTCCCAGGTCCACTCTGGCCCGGAGTGGTAGCACCTGATAGGGCCCTATCTATGTGTTAAATAGAACAAACAGCATACTTATGCTAAAATGAATTGTCTGAGTAAACTGAATAGCTTGAAATAGAAAAATTTTTGACACTTAAACCGTACTTATATTTAAACTGCGTGCTTATGCTTAACCGAGTTATTTGAAATAGAACTGTTTTTCGACATTAAAAGTGTATTTACACTTAACTGAATTGTTACTCATAACTGCTTGAATAGTTTGAAATGGAAATATTTTTGACAATTAAACTGTCTACTTATGCTCAACTGAATTGTTTTGAATAGAACAGATTATTTACATAAAAATGGATTTGGCGTTAAATAACCTACCAAATGTGTTGATATGCCATAAAACCCAAACAAGCAACCAACCTGTTTGCATTAAATGACCCACTGAGGTAAATGTGCCATAAATCAGGTTTTATCCTCAAAAGGAATTTCGGTTATCAATTCTGGATTGATATTCATGGTTCAGCCTGGTGAAACTAACATCTCAACTTCTGGATTGTTACTAAATAGGAACTTTCTTTATAAGACAATTGGGAAGTTATTTTTTAGAAATTAGGATGCATGTAGTGTTTGTATATCTTGCTTTTTGTTTTCCTCACGTTTGATGAACTGCTTGGGTTTGGTACTATTACAGAAGTTGAGATAAGGCCTCTATTATCAGTTATGAGATTTTTGATTGATAAGTTAACATTGTATGTTCACACTGATCAGTGACATTGCTATGAAAACGAGTGACAGAAGTTGACAAATGCTACGACCTTCTGACGTTAGTTTAAGCCTTGTTTATGGCGTTATCATACACAGAAACAAGATGCTTAAATCTGTAGATGATACATGTATTTTAAAACACTTTAGCAACACTTTCAATAATTTGGCTCTGTTGGCAGGACTTAGAACATTTCGTCTGCATCTTCAAGTAAGATAACCTTAACCGACTGGGGTTTTAAAATACGCCGACTACTTCTCTGCTGAGGGGTAAGTCTCACCCTCAAAGGAGTGTCCTGATATGACATAATCTGATGGTGAGGTTCCAGGAATGCAGAGCACACCTTCATTGCCATTGTTTCCAGGTTCACCCTGGCCCGGAATGGTGGTACCTGATAAGGGTCCTATCTATAAGTGAGATAAAACTAAACAGTGCTTTCTTGACTTTACTGTTTTTTGAATTTAAACCTCGTATTCATGCTAAGCTGAATTGTTTAAAATATAACTTTAACATTTAAACTGTGTACTTATGCTAAACTGAATTGTCTGAAATAAAACTGTTTTGATATTAACTCTGTATATTGCCCAGTCAGCTGGGGCTGCAGAGGGGTAAGATATGCCTAATAAGTTCGGCTGGGGCTGTAGAATAAACCGACTGCTGCTCTGCAGAGGAGTAAGACCCCCCCCAACGAGTGTCCTGGATATGACACTAAACAATCTGATGGTGAGGTTCCAGCAATGCTGGAGCTTCGGAGAATGCGGAGTACCCCTTCATTGCCATCGCTCCCAGGTCCACTCTAGCACCTGATAAGGGTCCTATATATGGGTTAAATAGAACTAAACTGTGCTTCTTTCACTATACTGATTTTTGTATTTAAAGTGCGTAATTATGCTAAACTGAATTGTTTAAAATAGAACTGTTTTGACATTGAAACTGCGTACTAGTGCTGGACTGAATTGCTCGAAATAGAACAGTTTTTAACATCTAAACTGTGTACTTATGCAAAACTGAACTCTGACATAAAACTGGACACTTAACTCTGTATTGCCCAGTCGGCTGGGGCTGTAGAATACACCGACTGCACCTCTGCAGAGGGGTAAGACCACTCCTAAGGAGCGTCCTGTATATGATACTAAACAATCTGATGGTGAGGTTCCAGCAGTGCTGGAGCTCTGGGGAATGTGGAGTACCCCTTCATTGCCATCGCTCCCAGGTCCACTCTGGCCCGGAGTGGTAGCACCTGATAGGGCCCTATCTATGGGTTGAATAGAACTAACAGCATACTTATGCTAAAATGAATTGAGTAAAATGAATAGCTTGAAATAGAAATGCTTTTGACAATTAAACTGTACTCGCATTTAAACTGCGTGCTTATGCTTAACTGAATTATTTAAGATAGAACTGTTTTTGACATTAAAACTGTATTTACACTTAACTGAATTGTTACATATAACTGCTTGAATAGTTTGAAATGGAAATGTTTTTGACAATTAAACTGTACTTATGCTAAACTGAATTGTTTTAAATAGAACAGATTTACATAAGAATGGATTTGGCATTAAATACCCTACAATGGTTGATATGCCATAAAACCCAACCCAACCAATCCCCAATAAGTGTCCTGGACATGACAGTAAACAATCTGATGGTAAGGTTCCAATAATGCTGGAACTTTGGGGAATGCGGAGTATCCCGTCATTGCCTTGCCCAGTCAGCCGGGGCTTTAGAATAGACTGACTGCACCTCCTGCAGAGGGGCAAGACCCCCCCCTAACGAGTGTCCTGTAATGACGCTAAACAATCTGATGGTGAGGTCCCACTAATGCCGGGGCTTTGGGGAATACGGAGCACCCCTCTCCCAGGTCCACTCTGGCCAGTCGTGGTACCTCCTGATAGGCCCTATCTATGGGTTAAATAGAACTAACGGCATACTTATGCTAAACTGAATAGCTTGAAATAGAAATGTTTTTGACAATTGAACTGTACTCAAATTTAAACTGCGTACTTATGAAATTGAACCGTTTTTGACATTGAAACTGTACTTACCCTAAACTGAATTATGTATAGAACCGTTTTGACATTTTACTGGGTAAACAATCTGTTCTTACACTAAATTGAATTAGCTGAATTAGAACTGTTTGAATAAACTGAATAGTTTGAAATATAGAAATGTTTTTGAAAATTAAACTGTACTCATACTAAACTGAATTGTTTTAAATAGAACTGATTTACATAAAATGGATTTGGCGTTAAATAACCTACAAAGGTTGATATGCCATAAAACCAAATCAAATCAAAAAACATACCCTCACAAATCCCTGAACACAAGGGGGTGGTGAGGAGTAAACCCAACCAACTATGTATGGGTGAAATAGAACTAAATTGTATACTTACATTTTAAACTGCTTACTTACGCTAAACTCTATGGTTTGAATCGCCCTCTGGAGATGAACTTTGAGTTAATTTGCACTTCGAAACCGGAAAGGTGAGAATCGATAACTATCCTTAAGTTCTTTAACAATTTGAAATAGTAAATTGTTAATCAAGTCAGGACACTTCATACTATTATTCTGCTTACAGAGAAAATTTCTTAGGGCTGTAGAATACGCCGACAGTACCTCTGCAGATGGGCAAGACCTTACCCCCCCCGCCAACCAATGAGACCACCTGTTGGCCGTGGGTGGCGACCCGTAAGTCGCTAAGAAGGAACCCTGGTGGTTGAGCAGTCTTTGATCCGGCGACAGGTCAATGGCTTGCAACACATCACTTTGGCCCTTACTTGGTCAGACAGGCGGTCGGATTGGGCCCGATCCAATCAATCGGCTGGTCATATTAGCATATATATATATATTTTATCCCAACCGTACTTTTAAATCTGCACTTGCAGCAAGTTCCCAACACTTATCTTTGCCCTGTCGGCTGGAGCTGAAGAATACACCGACTGCACCTCTGTAGAAGGGTACCCCCCAATAAGTGTCCTAGATATGACACTAAACGATCTGATGATGAGCTTCCAGCAATGCTGGAGCTTTGGGGAATGCGGAGTACCCCTTCATTGCCATTGCTCCCAGGTTCATTCAGGCCAGGAGTAGGTAGCACCTGATAGGGTCTTACCTATGGGTAAAAAACAAACTAAACGTATATTTCAATTTTATATCGGAGTCTATTTTAATCGCATTTTTATATTTATGTACAGAATTTTAAAAAAATTGTTCCTTTCGAAAAGAAGAAAAACTACCTACCGGATTGAACAAATAACCGAATAACGACGTCATCGCAGCCGGAAATATTTATTGTAAGAAAATGACAAAAGTGGCACAAGGCCGAATAATGGAGGGGGCAGGCCGGTCGAGGTTGAAAATAAGGCTGGCTCCTACCACGCGACACAAGCGTGCAACAGTCACCCACCTTTTGCTAAACTCCAGCGAAGACGGTCTCTTCCTCTCTGACCGGATTTTGACTTTAATTTGGTGTTTATAAAAGGCCACTAGGGGTCTGAGAAGACTCGTCGTCGTAGAGTTCCTTCTTTCTCGTCGTCCAAATCACGACATGCATAATGCCGAGTAAGTAGAGAAACACAATGTTCCTGTCTGTTCAACTTTGGTACCACATAGCTGTACACAGAAGTGGCTTCCAGGACGAAGAACTTTCTATTCAGGATGCGAAGCATGAAGCCTTCAAGAAGCTTGCTCAGCGGCTGCACGACTGGGGAGTGGAAGAAGGCGTGGTCAATACTCCTCTAAAAGCAGCACTCTGGCGAAATGGCCAATTGCGCTGTAAACAATTTCTTGCCGACCCAGACGGCATTCCGGATGACCAGCTTTGCCCAGTCGGCTGGGGCTGTAAAATACACCGACTGCTTCTCTGCAGAGGGGTAAGACCCCCACCCAACGAGTATATGACACTAAACAATCTGATGGTGAGGTTCCAGCAGTGCTGGAGCTTTGGGGAATGCAGAGTACCCCTTCATTGCCATTGCTCCCAGGTCCACTCTGGCACGGAGTGGTAGCACCTGATAGGGTCCTATCTATGGGTTAAATAGAACAGCATACTTATGCTAAAAGGAATTGTTTGAGTAAACTGAATAGCTTGAAATAGTGTTTTTGACAATTAAACCGTGCTTACATTTAAACTGTGTGCTTATGCTTAACTGTTTTTCGACATTAAAACTGTATTTACACTTAACTGAATTGTTACATATTAATTCTTGAATAGTTTGAAATAGAAATGTTTTTGACAAATTAAACTGTACTTATGCTAAACTGATTTATTTTAAATAAAACTGTTTTTGACATTGAAACTGTATTTACACATAACGGAATTGTTTGACATACAACTGTTTTGACAAAACTGAGTAAACAAAATCTGTACTAATGATAAATTGAATTAGCTGAATTAGAATTGTTTGACTAAACTGAATAGCTCGAAATAGAAATGTTTTTGACAATTAAACTGTACTTGCATTTAAACTGCGTGCTTATGCTTAACTAAATTATTTGAAATAGAACAGTTTTTGACACTGAAACTGTTCTTACACTAAACTGAATTGTTATATATAACTGCTTGGATAGTTTGAAATAGAAATTTTTTGACAAACTGTATACCCATGCTAAACTGAATTGTTTTAAATAGAACTGATTATTTACATAAAAATGGATTTGGCGTTAAATAACCTACAAAGGTTGATATGCCATAAAACCCAACAAACCGTTCGACGAACTCGCGAAAATATCTGGCATCCAAAGTGTTAGCAACCACACTAATAGCCCCTCTGTCTACATTGGGATCAAGGACGGCGTTCCTATCTCCCACGAAAATTACCCACTTGGATGGTATCACTACTCGATGCGCCGGAAAAAGGCAGGAAGCTCACTCGTAGCATTGGGGCCCATCCTTATCCTTTATAGTAACGTCCAGAACAGTCTGCCTGCCGGATCAAGAACAAGAGCACGCGTAGCGACCAGACGTCTACTTACCAGCCAGGTGACACCTCTGGAACGACCATCAAAATATGCTAAGGACAAATAGTCCTTCGACTGAATATCGTCATGGAAGTTGGAATCTAAGCGAGTCTCCTGTAGACAACACACATCAATTCCGCGGCCCTGGAGGTATAAACGTAAATGGATCTTCTTGAATCCGACCTCGGGCCGCGGCCATTCAAACTAGCTAGCCTTAAATCCATCATGAACATTACAGGGGTTGAGTGCCCGGACTGAACATACCTGGGGGTCAGGACGTCGACGGTCTGGCTCATGGAACCTGTGGCTATCTCATTTGTGATGGCTCTGTCATGAGCGAGACCCCCGATGTCCTGGGGGAAGGTTAATTTCCCAGCCCTATAAAGGGAGGGTTGCAAGACAAGGCCCTCCCGACAAGGCCTTTACAAGACTGAAGATCGTCCTTGATGTATGATACAGGGCAGAGGGCCTCGTTTGCTTCGCCCAACATTTTCATAACACCTTCCGACCCTCGGTCCTTGCGAATGACAGATTCAAGCGTTTGAAAGTTTCGAGGGTCCTTCACATTTCGACCATTCACCTCCTTGAAATTGTGGAGGACCCTCAAGTCTTTTAAAAGTTGCGGCTGGACCTTATGAAAACGATCCAGGATCTCCTCATCCACCCGGCAAATGTTAGTTCCCGAATGGTGGCGAGGTTTCTTTTTTTCTTTTGTTTCGGGACCTCATCCCCTCGATCGGTCAATGGATAAACTCTGCTGCTGTTTCTTTGGAGATGAAACTGTTGATGATGAATTTGCTGCTGGTGGCTCTTATAGGAGGCGAATCTACCGGCAGAGTGGGGGAATGGTCCCTTTTTTAGATGGTTTTAAAATGGTCATTAAAGGAGGAGGAATGGATTTCTGAGGTGATGTGGTAGGCAGTCCGATAGTCCTGGGCTGCTTTGGTGATGAACGGTTGGATCGAGAAGGTCCTGGTTCGAATGAAGATTTCCGCTGCTGGTCCAGCGGTTTTTTTTTTTTTGTTTATAATTCTAAGAGCTTCTCGAACTTTCCCCGACCTGGACTAAAGGACCTGACCTTTTGAAGGAGTGGGCTGTTTTGGGTAGGTATCTAGACTCCGGGAAATTTGTAGTTTGGGCATAAGTTTGAGAGGGTGGAGAGGAACTGGTGTTCTTGGATTGAGTTTGTGAGGGGGGTGAACTGTTGGTGTCCACCTGAGACAACTTTCGGGATTGAGGACCCGCAGGTTGGATCTTCTTCCCACCTTTCCCTCGGCCACGCCACCCTTGACTCTTCGGTGGTAGCCGTCGAAGACAAAGGGGGAGTGAGGAATTGCTTCCCAGCCGATTCTGGGGCCGTTGCTCTGACTGTGGGCGAGACTACAGGAGCCTCCTTTTCGTCATTCGCAACGACAGCTGAGAGGGTACAGGGGTTTAGGTCGGGCTTTTTCGGGCCTTCTTCCCAGGGCAAATTGCGGAGAGGTGACAATCTCGCCGCAGTGCCAGCAGGCAGGTTTACGGCCAGAAACTATGATTGGCAGCCTGCGCCCTTCCACATCCAACCAGTTGGGAATGGAGTAGGTCTTAACGTCCAATATTATGTCGAACCTCCATTCCCTGCGCATTCTGTCATGTGTGGCTGAGACGATGTCACCAAAATTTAGCATATATGTGGCTAAATTTGCGTCTCCGAGGAAGCTAGGGACCTCATACTGAAACCGTGGTCCACCGCCCCATATACGTTGTGTATTCAATAAGTTTCCAGACTTTTTTTGTACAGGTATTTAAAATTGGTGTAGACTCTTGAAAATTTAGTATGTTATTGCTATACATCTTATGAGATGACTGACCAATTTTTATGATTACAGGTTCAAATGAACACCTACAGCAGGAATTCGAATACACCCTACAAAAGCCTGATTGTCACAGCTGGTGAATTTCAAAAATGCAATCTGGACGTGAGGACACTTTAGAACAATATGCAATAAAATTGTTTTAAACGTGGAAAAATGCCACAGAAACGTATGGAATGCTTCAGACTGCTTTTGGAGCAGATTGCATTAATCTAGCATCAGTTTTTGAGTGGCATAAGATTCAAGGAAGGCAGGGAGTCTGTGAGGGATGAGGTGTGGGAGGAGTAAGGAAGTCAATACACCAGAGTTGATTAGTGTCAAATCTGTCATTGATTGGTGTAACTATGTTGAGGTTTTAAGGGTGTTCAGGAAGAGGCCAGCACTCTTCAAATCGGGTCAGTGGCATTTCCACCAGGACAATGCACCAGTCCACAACTCCATCCTTGTCACAGACTATTTGAGCAAGATGGGCATCAAGACAGTTCCTCAGCCTCCCTGTAGTCCCGACCTTGCTCCCTGTGACTTTTGGATATTCCCTAAGCTCAGGCTGTCGTTATGAGACAATTGAGATGAGAGAGGATGTGACGAAGGTCATTGACACGCTCACACAAGAGGACTTCCATGGGGCATTCCAGAAGTTGTTGGAACGGTACAAGTGCAAATCTTTCATACGACCAAATGCAGAGCGTATCCGCATGAGAAACTCAACACTTCCAAGGGAGTTATCAGGAGTAGAGAGTTGGCATTGGCTACGGAAGACGAGATAGCATCAGCCCTGGGAAAACGGAGTTACAAATATAAAAATCTCCATCAGAAAAGGCTAACAACGAATCCAAACCAACAATTACATCCTAACATTTAATAAGTCCCGTAATCACGAGGTGAAGATCGGCAATTGTCTTGAGAGTCGAGCAGTACACCCCAGCTTCCCTGAGGTGCTTCAAATGTCAAAAATATGGACACCACAGGGAAGCCTGTAGAGGACGACAGACATGTGCCAAATGCAGGGAAAAGGACCCTGACCACGTAGAGGAAGATTGCATGAAAGATTCGATGTGCAAACTGCCAACAAGATTATCCGGCTTACGCAAGATCTTGCGCTGTTAAACAAAGAAATAATTGAGGTTAAACTCAAGAGGTATGATTCCTTCCTGGAAGCTTGCAGAATTTTAGGGAGCTATATGGGAGAAAGCAGCTACGCCTATGCACGAAGGGCGGATAGAACCAAATATAGAACACTCGTGGAGAAATTGATCAAGCTGGAAGCCAATGATTGGCCAAAGTTTCTGGAGCACCTGAAAAATCTACACTTGGTCGAATTTTACCAAGCACCAGCTCAGCAGCAAGTTGCGAATGGTGAGATCCAATGCGGTAGTCCAAAGAAAAACATACGTAGGATCTATCACTCCAACACGAACTACTCCTAAAAGTGCAAAATCTCCATCTAAACAGCCGTTACATAAATCACCAATGCGTCCACCAAAAAGCATAAAGGATCGACTAAAACCTTATCTCCTATATGACCTAAACATGTTAAACAAAAATCACAACTCCCATTAGCCAAACTGCGAAAATACAAATGAACACCAAAGTGAATAAGAAAAAGACCAGGGAGTACATTCAAAATACCCTCAACAGCAAAGTCGCCTATAAGAACCAAACAATCCAATTCTCAACAACCAACAAAACCCCTACAAAGGACGTATAGTATAGAGAGTATGGATAGCGACACAGACCGCGTAGTTGCCAGCCTTAATTATGAAGAAATAATAAAAAAACTTCAATACTTGAAACCACTTAACTGTGGGCAAACTTATAAGCTGTCACTTTTTTTCTTTTTCATTATTCTCTTACAAATACATATCTATTTAAAGGTGTGCAAACAAATGACTTATGTCAAATTCTTATAACATAGAAGCTCTTGTAATAATTTAAATCTGTGCAAAACGAACGAGGAAAAGTAAATAGAAGGATTTATACTGTCCGCATACTTATGCCAAACAATATTTTTGAACAAGAACCGTTTGACTTAATCGAATAGCTAGAAATGTTTTTGCCAATTAAACCGTACTTACATTTAAACTGCGTGCTTATGCTAAACTGAATTATTTGAAATGGAACGGTTTTTGACATTGGAAGTGTACTTAAACTAAAGTGAATTTTTATATATAGAACTGTTTTGACATTTAACTGTGTAAACAAAATTAGCTGAATTAGAATTGATTGAATATACTGAACAGTTTGCAATAGAAATGTTTTTGACAATTAAACTGTGTACACATGCTAGACTGAATTATTTGAAATAGGACTATTTGTATAAAAATGGATTTGGCGTTAAATAATCTACAAGGTTGATATGCCATAAAACCCGAACAACCAATTGCTCTGTCACCTGGGGCTGTAGAATACACTGAATGCACCTCTGCAGAGGGGTAAGACCCTCCCCCAACGAGTGTCCTAGATATGACACTAAACTACCTGATGGTGAGGTTCCAGTAATACTTTGGCCTGGAGTGGTAGCACCTGATATGGGTTCTATCTATGGGTTAAATAGAACTAAACCGTGCTTCCTTCACGATTCTGATTTTAGGATTTAAACTGCGTATTTATGCTAAACTGAACTGTTTAAAATAGAACTGTTTTGACACTTAAACTGTGTACTTATGTTGAACTGAAATATCTGAAATAAAACTGTTTGATATTAATTCTGTATTGCTCAGTCGGCTGGGGCTGTAGAATAAGCCGACTGCTTCTCTGCTGAGGGGTAAGACCAAACTTCGTGCTAATGCTAAACAGAATTATTTGAAATTGAACTGTTTTTGACATTGAAACTGTACTTACATAAAAGCATCCAACCGCAAATACCATTTTGTGTTGATTTCCAAGCTTCCTCGGAGTGAGCGGAAACGAAAGAGCTGACTCAGCAGCCAAATCGGCCTTAGATCTAAGCCCTTAAGATCTCTCCATTCCATATACCGATTTGAAACCGACAATCTGTAAATTCCTTAACAAAAAATGGCAACAATGTTGGGAGAATGGAGACCAGTTTTTAGAAAATCAAGAGAACAAGTCGTTATATTCCGATTGCACATTGGTCATACAGTGCTTACTCACGCTTTCATACTGAAACAGGAACCACAACCACAGTGTTTGACCTGTCAGACAACATGCACGGTTATATACATTCTTATAGAATGCTGAGCTTTTGCTGTCATCAGAAAGCGATTTTTCAAAGTGACTAGTCTAACCGAATTGTTTGAAAACGTCAAAATAGATGTTCTTTCCTTCTTGCGAGAGACAGGGTTGTACGAAAAAAAAAAATATGACGAATTAAAACTGATTATGTCCAAGCAAATGAAATCCTGCTTGTAGAAAATTCTACCTACTTAGTATTCGTCCAGAAATCTTTGGTTAAATGTATATACATATAGACAGAACTTGGCGTTAAATAACCTACAAAGTTTGATACGCCATAAAACCAACAATGTACTTACACTAAGCTGAATTGTTATATATAATTGCTTGAATAAACTGAATAGTTTGAAATAGAAATGTTTTTGACAAACTGTACTCGTGCTAAACTTAATTGTTTGAAATAGAACTGATTATTTACATGAAAATGAATTATGCGTTAAATAACTTACAAAGGTTGATATGCCATAAAACCAACCAAATGCCAAAAATATGGACACCATAGGGGAAGACAAACATGTACCAAATGCAAATTTATGTTAAACACAAGAGAATATATCCTTCCTGGAAACAAGGAGAATTGTAGGGAGCTAAATAGGAGAAAGCAGTTACACCTCTATTGCACGGAGTGGTGATAGAACCAATGACAACAAATATAAAACATTCGTGGAAAATTGATCAAGTTGGAAGCCAATGATTGGCCAGTTTCAGAAGCACCTGAAAAACTACACTCGGTCGAATTTTACCGAGCACCAGCTCAGCAACAAGTTACGAATGGCGAGAGATCCAATGTGCTTATGCTAAGCTGGATTATTTGAAATGGAACTGTTTTTGACATTTATCTGTAAAGAACATCTATACTTACAATAAAATGAATTGGCTCAATTAGAACTGTTAGAATAAACTGAATAGTTTGAAATAGAAATATTTTGACAACTGTGTACTCGTGCTAAACTGAAATAAAAACACGTAAGATCTATTACTCCAACACGAACTACTCCTAAAAGTGCAAAATCTCCATCAAAACAACCGTTACATAAATCACCAATCGGTCCACCAAAAAGCATTAGAGTTCGACTAAAAACTTATCTCCTATAAGACCTAAACATGTTAAAAAAATCACAAGTTCCAATTAGCCAAGCTGCGAAAATACAAATGAACACCTAAGTGAATAAAAGACCAGGAAGCACATTCAAAACACCCTCAACAGCAGTCACCAATAAGAACCAAATAATCCAATGCTCAGCAACCAACAAAACCTCTACAAAGAACGTATAATATAGAAAGTATGGATAGCGACACAGACCGCGTAGTTGCCAGCCTTAATCTTGAAGAAATAATAAAAAAACTTCAATACTTGAAACCACTTAACTGTGGGCAAATTTATAAACTCACTCACTTTTTTTTTCTACATTGTTAATCTCTTACATATCATACGTATGTATTTAAATGTGTGCAAACAAATGACTGATGTTAAATTTTTATTGTTACATAGCAAATCTCGTAATAATTCAATTATGTGCAAACAAATAAGGAAAAGCAAATAAAATGATTTATCCTGGATAGAAATGCTTGAAATCTTTAAACTAAAAAAAAAATAAGCTCAGGTTTAAAATGTTTGAAAAATTTGTTTCAATTAGAAATGTTTGACAAAATCGAATACCTTGAAATAAAATTGACTTTTAAACTGAACTTACACTTAAACGGTGTGCTTATGCTAAGCTGGATTATTTGAAATGGAACTGTTTTTGACATTTATCTGTAAAGAACATCTATACTTACAATAAAATGAATTGGCTCAATTAGAACTGTTAGAATAAACTGAATAGTTTGAAATAGAAATGCTTTGACAACTGTGTACTCTTGCTAAACTGAATTATTTGAAATAGAACTATTTGCACAAAAATGGATTTGGTGTTAAATAACCTACGAAGGTTGATATGCCATAAAACCCGAACAACCATCCAAGTTTTCTAAATGGCTAATCGATTTTTCGTACAAGGTCCTACTACGAACCTATTGTATAGAAAGTATATATACTGACACCGACTGCGTATTTGCAACCCTTAATTTGAAATGGTTCAAGTATTGTTATTTCTTTAACTGTGGGCAAACTTATAAGCTTACTTACCCCCCACCACTTTTTCAAATGATGATCTTACATATCATATCTATTTAAATGTGTGAAAACAAATGACTGATGTTAAATTCTTACTGTTAAATAGCAACTATCGAAACCATTTAACTGTGTGCAAACAAATGAGCAAAAATAGAATTATTCGTATTTGATAGAAATACTTAAACATTTAACCGAAGAAAACTTAACTTAGGTTTGTTTAAAAAATCTCATTAGAAAAATGTTCACAAACCATGTGTATTTAAAATATAAATCTAAACAGGGTTGTAGAATACACTGACTGCACCAACGAGTGTCCTGGATATGACACTAAAACGTCTGAGGTCCCAGAAAAGCTAGGGTCTTGGGAATACAGAGCACCGCTTAATGGCCATTGCTCCCAGGTCCACTCTGGCCCGGTGTGGTAGCACCTGATAGGGCCCTATCCTATCTATGGGTTAAATAGAACTAACGGCATACTTATGCTAAATCGAATTGTTTGATTAAACTGAATAGCTTGAAAGAAATGCTTTTGATATTGAAACTGTACTTACACTGTATATAACTGCTTGAATTGTTTGAAATAGAAATGTTTTTGACAATTAAACTGTACTCATGCTGAACTGAATTGTTTTAAATAGAACTGATTATTTACATAAAAATGGATTTGGCGTTAAATAACCTTCAAAGGTTGATATGCCACCAAACTAAACGGGATTTGTCATTGAACAATTTGCAATGTTTGAAATAAAACCAAACTTACGAAGAACTATTTTTGACATTTTAACTGCGTACTTATGTTAAAGTAAATGGTTTGAAATAGAACTATTTCTATATCTTATTGTGTAAACAAAAACTCTACTCGTGCTAAACGGAATTGTTTGACATAGAAGGATAAGAGGATTTGGCATTGAAAAATGACTGATATGCCATAAAACCAAACCAATAAAAAATAGACATTTTTAATTCTTAGCTTTTTATCGTAACATTTTTGAAGACGTAACTGACATCCCTTTAGCATTGCTCGTGGAACTAGAACAGTCTACCCTGGTGAGCGAAATAAAGGGCAAAGTTCGACATTCCAACCACCTGAAGAAGGCCGGAGCGTACGACTGAAACGTTGTGATAAACATGGCGACAAAGATGAGGACGATAGTCCGATGAGTGTAAATGATGTACATAATACCTCATCTCGGATATAGAAACATTTTTGAAGGTTAAAAATAAAATGAATTAATCGAATATCAATGTTACCGCCGTAACTCAACAAGCATTTAAAAACTGAATTAAGTCTTTGTTATATCTTAAAAACGTCTTACGTGAAAATTGTTTAAAACTACTCGCGAATTTTGGGTTACATTTTCTAAAAATAATTTCAAAATTTAAACAGTCTTAAAATAGATAATTGAAATACGTGAATTCTTGAATACTTTATCGTTAAATTTTTTTATTCAAGCTCAGTTACAGACTTTAGTAAAAAAAAATAAAAAAATGGTGCTTTTCCGAAATTTATTACTTCAAATTCTTATCTACTTTCTAAGTTGTCCAGTCGGCTGGGCTGTTGAATAAACCGACTGCTTCTCTACAGAGGAGTCAGATCCCCCACCCCAACGAGTGTCCTGGATATAACACTAAACAATCTGGTGAGGTTCTAGCAATGATGGAACTTTAGGGAATGCGGAATACTCCTTCATTGCCATCGCTCCCCGGTCCACTCTGGCCTGGAGTGGTAGCACCTGATAAGGGTCCTATCTATGGGTTAAATAGAACTAAGCGGTGGTTGGCGTTTTTTTTTTTTTTATACATTTAAACTGCGTATTCATGCTGAATTGTTTAAAATAGAACTGTTTTGATATTAAAACTGCGTACTGATGCTAAACTGAATTGCTCGAACTAGAACTGTTTTAACATCTAAACTGTACTGCTGCTAAACTGAATTATCTAAAATAAAACTGTTGACATTAACTCTGTGTATTGGGGCTGTAGAATACACCGACTTCACATTTGCAGAGGGGTACCCCCCAATGAGTGTCCTGTTATGACTCTAAACAATCTGATGGTGAGGCTCCAGTGATGTGAGCATGTGTGTGTGTGTGTGTGTGTGTGAGATATATAATCACGTAGCACCTGAAAGGGCCCTATCTATGGGTTAAATAGAACTAACGGCATATTTATGCTAAACTGGATTGTTTGACGAAACTGAATAGCTTCAAAAAGAAGTTTTTGACAATTAAACCGTACTTACATTTAAACTGCGTGCTTATTCTAAACTGAATTATTTGAAGTGGAACTGTTTTTTGACATTTAACTGTATGTAAACAAAATCTGTACTTATACTAAAATTAGCTGAATTATAACTGCTCGACTAAACTGAATATTTGAAATAAAAAATGTTTTTCGCAGTTAAACTGTACTTAAATTTAAACTGCGTACTTATCCTAAACTGAATAGGTTGATATGCCATGAAACCCAACCAAACCTAGACTGAATTGTTTGCAACATTTCCATTTTCATAAAAATGGATTTGGCGTTAAATAACCTACAAAGATTGATTTGCCATAAAACCCAACCAACCACTATTGCCCAGTCTGCAAAGGGGGCAAGAGTACCCCCCCCAACGAATGCCCTGGTATGACACTAAACAATCTGATGAGGTTCCAGCAGTGCTGGCGCTTTGAGGAACGCCGAGTACCCCTTTATTGACATCGCTCCCAGGTCCACTCTAGCCCGGAGTGGTAGCACCTGATAGGGCCCTCTCTATGGGTTAAATAGAACTAAACCGTGCTCCTTTCACTATACTGACTTTTTGCATTTAAACTGCGTATTTATGTTAAACTGAATTGTTTAAAATAGATCAGTTTTGACATTGAAACTGCGTACTAATGCTAAATTGAATTGCTCGAAATTGAACTGTTATGACGTTTAAACTGTACTTATGCTGAACTGAATTATCTGACATAAAACTGTTTGACATTTAAATCTGTATTGCCCAGTCAGCAGGGGCTGTAGAATACACTGACTGCACCTCTGCAGAGGGTAAGACCCCCCCTCCCTCCAACGAGTGTCCTGGATATAACACTAAAGTCTGGTTAGGTCCCAGTAATGCTGGGGCTTTGGGGAATACGGACCATTCCTTCATTGCCATTGCTCCCAGGTCCACTCTGGCCACGCGTGGTTAAATAGAACTAACGGTATACTCCTGCTAAACTGAATTGTTTGAAATAGAACTGATTATTTACATGAAAATGGATTTGGCGTTAAATAACCTACAAATTTTGATATGCCATAAAACCAAACCAACTGACCACTTATTAAATTGTTGAGTAGACTACTCTGGATTTAGTATATTAGGGTTGCTTTACAATTTGACAAAGCCAGATTGGAGCGAGAGGAAATGAAAGAGCAGACTCGGCTGGAAAATCGACCTCAAATCTGACCCCCCTACAAATTCAGGATTCCGTATACTGAATTTAAACCCAAACATTAACAAATTACTTCAAGCAAAATGGCAACAACGCTGGAATAATAGCATCCACAATAAATTCTTTCAGATCCAGCCCACTTTAAGAGAATGGAGACGAGCTTTCAGAAAATCAAGAAACTGAAACGAACAACAACCAGTTTTTGAAATGTGAAACGCTTTAACACGTTTTTATAGAATGTACAGCTTTGGCTCTCATCAGAAAGCGATTTTTCAAGGTGAAATGTTTGAGCCATCTGTTCAAGAACGATAAAATGGATGACGTTCTCTCCTTTGAGAGACAGGGTTGTGTTAAAAAAATATGAATTGAAACTATTTAATCGTGTGCTAACACATGAGATCCTGCTTATCTAAAACATTATCTGCAAAGAATTCATTTAGAAATTATTTGAATAAACTGAATAGTTTGAAATAGAAATGATTTTGACAATTTAACTTTGTACTCATGTTAGACTGGATTATTTGAAATAGAACTATTTGTATAAAAATGGATTTGGCGTTAAATAACAAAGGTTAAGCCATAAAACCAAACCAACCATTCATTTAGAAATCTTATGTTATATATATAAAACAGAATTTGCCATTAAATAACCTACAAGGCCCCCGGTCCACTCTTACTCGGAGTGGTAGTATTGATAGGGTCCTATCTATGGGTTAAATAGAACTGTTTTGACATTCGACTTTTTAACAAAAAATATACTTATACTAAACTGAATTCTTTGAATTAAATCTGCATGACAAAAACTGAAGATTGCTGTAGAATACACCGACTGCTTCTCTGCAGAGGGGTAAGACCACCACAACGAGTGTCCTGAAAATGACACTAAACAATCTGTGGGGAATGCGGAGCACCTCTTCATTGCCATCGCTCCCAGGTCTACTCTGGCCCGGAGTGGTAGCACCTGATAGGGGCCTATCTATGGGTTAGAACTAACAGCATACTTATGCTAAACTGACTTGTTTGAGTTAACTGAATAGCTTGAAATAGAAATGCTTTTGACAATTAAACCGTACTTACATTTAAACTACGTGCTTATGCTAAGCTGAATTATTTGAAATAGAACTGTTTTTCGACATTAAAACTGGATTTATACTTAACTGAATTGTTACATATTAATTCTTGAATAGTTTGAAATAGAAATGTTTTTGACAAACTGTGTACTTATGCTAAACTGAATTGTTTGAAATTTTACATAAAAATGGATTTGGCGTTAAATAACCGACAAAGGTTGATATGCCATAAAACCCATCAAACCAACCAAAAACTGAAGATTGCCCAGTTGACTGCTTCTCTGCAGAGGAGTAAGACCCCCCCCCAATAAGTGTTCTGGATATGACACTATCAGATCTGATGGAGAGGCCCCAGCGATGCTGGAGCTTTGGGGAATGCGGAGCACCCCTTCATTGCCATTGCTCCCAGGTCTACTCTGGCCCGGCGTGGTAGCACCTGATGGGGCCCTATCTATGGGTTAAATAGAACTAACGGCATACCTATGCTAAACTGAATTGTTTGAAATAGAATTTTTTTTACAATCAAACCGTACTTGCATTTAAACTGCATGCATACTCGAAACTGAATTATTTGAAATGAAACTGATTTTTGACATTTAACTGTGTGTAAACAAATCTGTACTTATACTAAATTGAATTAGCTAAATTAGAACTGCTTGACTAAACTGAATAGCTTGAAATAGAAATCTTTTCACAATTAAACAGTACTTACATTTTAAACTATGTACTTATCTTAAACTGAATTGTTTGAAATAGAACTAACTATTTGCATAAAATGGATTTGGCGTTAAACAAACCTACAAAGGTTGATATACCATAAAACCCAACCAACCAAACTGAAGAGCTTGAAATAGAAATATTTTTGACAATTAAACTGTGCACTTGCTCAGTCGACTGGGGCTGTAGAATACACCGGCTGCATCTCGGCGAGAGGGTCTTACCCATCTGCAAACAAGTTTCCTGGATATGACACTAAGCAATTTGATGTTGAGGTTCCAGTATTGATAGAGGTTGGGGGAATGAGGAGTGACCTTTTATTGCCATCGCTCCCAGGTCCACTCTGTCCCGGAGTGATAGGGTTCCATCTATGGGTCAAATAGAACTTAATTGTGGTTTCAAGAGTTTATCCAGTTTAAATGCAAAAACAGTATTTATTCTAAACTGAACTGTTTTGACATTTAAACTGCGTACTTATGCAAAACTGAATTGCTCGAAAGAGAACATGTAAACTGTATCTACGCTACACTGAATTGTTTGAAATAGAACTGTTTTTGACATTGAAACTATTCTTACGCTATACTGAATTGTTTGAATTTGAAATCTTTTGAAAACAGATCTATTTTAAGCTATTCAGTTTAGCATGGGTACACATTTTAATAGACTAAACTGAATTGTTTGATATAGAACTGATTATTTATATAAAAGTGGATTTGGCATTAAATAACCTACAAAGGTTGATATGCCATAAAACTCAAACTAAACTGACAGAAATAATCAATGATGCAGACTACGTTGGTGAAACAGTGAATCCTTCGATTTTCACAAATAAACCTATTCAAGCCGAATCTCTGCATAATAGCCTGGAGCTGGAAAAGCAAGAAGCATCAGCCTCTTTATGAACTCTGTCCGAGTTAATCTATTTTAAGATAGCGCGATCTTATCATTAATGGCAAATCTCTGAAATTAGTAGTTCATATACTTCGGTAGCAATATCTCCTCTACTGAAAGTGATGTCAACGTACCCATCAATAAAGCGTCGACAGATTATCGGCCATATACAAAATTTGATCTATATAAAATAAAACCAGAATTCGTTGAAACTTTTGCCGTATCAGTACTATTGTATGGCTGCACCAAGTAAACTTTTACAAAACGCATGGAGAAAAAGCTAGATAGGAATTACAATGAAAATAACATTTGTTTTTTTATCTTCTCTTGAAAAAAGTTATTACTTTCTGAATGCACACACACACACACACACACACACACACATAAGTTTAAAGTAAATTGGTTATCTTGTAAGTGGAAGTCTTGTGGATCTTGATAATAGCACATTATCCTTTATCGGGTTTAGATGGTTAGATATAATCCTTCTTTACATAACAAAAAATAATCTTAAGTGCAGTTATTTCGTCTTTATTTACTGGCTGCCGCAACCGGCATTCACTGAAGTAATCACCATGAGAAACTAAGACGGAAATTACTTTCAAGTCAAGGATATCAATTTAGTTTTTAGATCCTCAATAAATATCGGTTTATTTCCTTGTCAACCGCCCAGAAATAATCACCTTATCAGAGGTTGTCAAATTGCCTTCCCAATCGCAGACATACATAAACAATATACGTATAAAAGTCTGTCTGTTGTAAGGTTGCCCAGACGACTGGGGCTGTAGAATATACTGGCAGCTTCTCTGCAGAGGAGTAAGACCCCCCCCCAACGAGTGTCCTATTTATGACACTAAACAATTTGATGGTGAGGCTCCAGAGGTTGCTGGAGCTTCGGGGAAAGCGGAGTGCCTTTTTATTGCCATCGCTCCCAGGTCCACTCTGGCCCAGAGTCGTAGCACCTGATAAGGGTCCTATCTATGGGTTAAATAGAACTAAACCGTGCTTCCTTCACTATTCTGATTTTTGCGTTTAAACTGCGTATTTATGCTAAACAGAATTGTTTAAAATAGAACTGTTTTGACATTTAAACTGTGAACTAATACTGAATTGAATTGCTCGAAAGAGAACTGTTTTGACGTCTAAAGTGTGTAATTATGCTAAACTGAATTACCTGAAATAAAACTGTTTGACATGTAACTCTGTGTATTGCCCAGTCAGCTGGGGCTGTAGAACATACTGACAGCATCTCTGCATAGGGGTAGGACCCCCACCAATGAGTGTCTGAGATATGACACTAAACAGTCTGATGGTGAGGTCCCAGTAATGCTGGGGCTTTGGGGGAATACGGAGCACCCCTTCATTGCCATTGCTCTCTGGCCCGGCAATGGCTTGCTACACCCCTTTTGGCCCTTACTTGGTCTGACGGGCGGTCGGATTGGGCCCGATCCGATCAATCGGCTGGTCATGTCAAGCCCTAGCACCTATATATTTGATCTCGACCGTACTTTTAAATCTGCACTTGCAGCAAGTTCCCAACCCTTATCTGTTAGTTGCTAGAAGGCGGTGGCTGAGGGTCAATTGTGTTGAGAAATTGGCAACGGCTCTGAAGCCTACTCTCAACTCGAGTATACTGGTCGCGTATCCCCCGTCTCAACCAAGACGAATGGGTTACCCCTTTGGTTCATTCTCAACACAAGTTGGACTCCGCGGTGGGTGGAGAAGCGCAGGGCCAGCGAAAAATATACAGCATATATGGCGTCTTAAAAAAAAAAAACGAAACGAATACATCTCAGAATCAGACTCGGGGAATGAGGTAGCAGACTTCGCCAGATTCATTGTTATTGAATCTTTGGAGGAGGTATGCCTAGCCAAATTCTCCCCTTTCCTAATAGAAAAAGTAATATCTACAAGAGCTAGTACGAAAACTTTAAAACAAGAAATATTAACTTGCTTGTTGAGGTAGACAGCCGGAGACGGGCAGAAAATAGATTAAAAATAAAAACGTTTCATACGACCAAATGCTGGGCGTATCCGCATGAGAAACTCAACACTTCCAAGGGAGTTATCAGGAGTAGAGTTGGCATTGGCTACAGAAGACGAGATAGCATCAGCCCTGGGGAAAACAGGGAGTTACAAATATAAAAAGAATCTCCATTAGAAAAGGCTAACAACGAATCCAGACCAACACTTACATCCTAACATTTAACTCCAAAAGAGGTGAAGATCGGCTATTGTCTTGAGAGAGTTGAGCAGTACGTCCTAGCTCCCCCCGAGGTGCTTCAAATGTCAGAAATTTGGACACCCCAGGGAAGCCTGTAGAGGACGATAGACATGTTCCAAATACGATGAAAAGAACCAGGACCATGCAGAGGAAGATTGCTTGAAAGAAATTACATGTGCAAACTGCCAACAAGATCATCTGGCTTACGCAAGAACTTGTACTGTTTACCAAAAAGAAATAGAGGTAAAACACAAGAGGAATGTTTCCTTCCTGGAAGCTAGCAGAATTGTAGGGAGCTATATGGGAGAAAGCAGCTACACTTCCGTTGCACGGAGGGCGGATAGAACCAATGACGACAGCAAATATAGAACACTTAGAGAAATTGTTCAAGCTAGAAGCCAATGATCGGCCAAAGTTTCAGGAGCACCTGAAAAATGTACACTCGGTTCAATTTAACCAAACACGAGCTCAGCAACAAATTGCAAATGGGGAGAGATCCAATGTTGTAGTTCAAACAAAAACACACGTCGGATCTATCACTCCAACACGAACTACTCCTAAAAGTGTAAAAGCTCCATCAAAACAGTCGTTACATAAATCACCAATACGTCCACTAAAAAGCATTAAAGATAGACTAAAAAACCTGTCTCCCATAAGACCTGAACATCTGAAACAAAAATCACAACACCCCATTAGCCAAGCTACGAAAATACAAATGAACACCAAAGTGAATAAGGAAAGACCAGGAAGTACATTTAAACTACCCTCAACAACAGTCGCCTATAAGAACCAAACAATCCAATTCTCAACAACCAACAAAACCTCTACAAAGGACGTATAGTACAGAGAGTATGGATAGTGACACAGACCGCGTATTTGCCAGCTTTAATCTTGAAGAAATAATCAAAAACTACGGTATTTGAAACTACTGTCAGCAAACTTATAAGCTCAGTCACTTTTTTGAATTGTTAATCAGTTACATATCATACGTATCTATTCAAATGTGTGCTAACAAATGACTAATGTCAAATTCTTATTGTTACAGTTAAATTATTACAAGAGTTGCAGAGTGCAAACAAATGAGGAAAAGTAAATGAAATGATTTTATACTGCCTGCATATTTATGCCTAACAGAATTGTTTCTTATGCTAAACTGAATTATTTCAAAGAGAACTGTTGACATTGAAACTGTACTTATACTAAACTGTATTTAAACTAAACTGAATTATTTAACGTAGAACTGTTTTGACGTGTGACTGTGTATAAACAGGATCTGTACTTATACTAAACTGAATTAAAACTGCTTGATTAAACCGAGTAGCTCGAAATAGAAATGCTTTTCACAATTAAACTGTATTTACATTTAAAAAGCGAGCTTATGCTAAACTGAATTATTTGAAATTGAACGGTTTTTGACATTGAAACTGTAAAAAGTTGGCGACCATAGTCGAGGGTAACCCGAAGGCTCCCTTTTCGATAGCTACTACACCAAGGTGTAGGGGAGGGCGCTACTCCTTCCCTGGATTGCTCTACTTTGCCCTTGATCCGTACCTTATAATGCTGAGTGTTAAGCAAGGAGGCATCAAGTACCATTTTTTTGAGTCTTTGGTATGACTCGACCTGGGATTGAACTCAGGTCTCCCGGGCCATTGGCGAACACTACTTGCACTAAACTGAGTTATATGACTGCCTGAATAAACTGAATTGTTTGAAATAGAAATGACTAACACCAAATCCATTTTTATGCAAATAAATAACTACTAAAGTTGATATGCCATAAAACCCAACAAACCAATCTGGCTTGGTAGCACCTGATAGGGCCCTATCTATGGGTTAAATAGAACCAACGGCATACTTATGCTTAACTGAATTTTTTGAAATTGAAACTGTACTTACACTAATCTGAATTGTTATATATATATATATATAACTGCTTGAATAGTTTGAAATATAAACGTTTTTGACAATTAAACTGTGTACTCATGCGAAACTGAATTGTTTGAAATAGAACTGATTATTTACATGAAAATGGTTTTGGCCTACAAAGTTTGATACGCCATGAAACCCAAACGACCAACCTATTGCCCAGTCGACTGTGGCTGTAGAATATACTGACTGCTTCTCTGCAGAGGGGTAAGACCCCCTCTCCAATGCGTATCCTGGACATGACACTAAACGGTCTGATGGTGAGGTCCTAGTAATGCAGAGCACCACTTAATTGCCATTGCTCCCAGGTTTACTCTGGCCTGGTGTGGTAGCACCTGATAGGGCCCTATCTACGGGTTACATAGAACTAACGGCATACTTATGCTAAACTGAATTGTTTGAGTAAACTGAATAGCTCTAAATGTTTTTGACAATTAAACCGTACTTACATTTCAACTGCGTGCTTATGCTAAACTGGATTATTTGAAATAGAACTGTTTTTTGACTTTGAAACTGTATTTACACTAAACTGAATTGTTTAACATGAAACTGTTTTGACATGTAACTGTATATCAACAAAATCTGTACTTATCCTAAACTGAATTAGCTAAAGTACAAGTGCTTGACTAAACTGAATAGCTCGAAATAGAAATGTTTTTCACAATTAAACTCTACTTACATTTAAACTGCGCGTTTATGCTAAACTGAATTATTTAAAATTGAGCTGTTTTTGACATTGGAACTATACTTACACTAAACTGAATTATTATATATATCTGCTCGAATAGTTTGAAATAGAAACGTTTTTGACAAACTGTGTACTCATGCAAAATTGAATTGTTTGAAATAGAACTGATTATTTACATAAAAATGGATTTGTCGTTAAATAACCGACAAAGGTTGATGTGCCATCAAACCCAACAAACCAACCAATCTAATTGTTTGAAATGAAACAGATGAGTTAATGGTGAATATCACTTTTGAGATTAGAGCAATTTTCAGGTGGTATTCAAGCACAGCCTCAAAAGCTTCACGCATAATTTGTAAAGTGAAAAAAAAAAAAAAAAAGAAAATCAAATATTATCTGACCGTATTTCTATAGCTGGCTCAAGCGTTGTAAGAGTGATGGCTTATACTATTGGAAAATTTATTTAATCCAACTTAAAAAGATGTTAATTATTAACCAACGAAATACTCATCTATTTTTTTTTTTGTTTTTTTTTTTGTGTGAAGTTTTATAAGAAAAGTGAACACATAGCTCAGTCAAATTTATATTGCACATATTCAAGCACTTATACACACGAACGTGCGCCCTAAAGGCATCACGTATCTCGCGATTCGATCGCAGCACGCGCCCATCCGGGGACTTGACGGAATCGATATACCGACCGGGAAACCTTCGCATTTCTTCCTCACGTGCACTTGCGTTCGATTTCACAGCTTCGTTGAGAACTCTTTTTAACCTAGATCTAACAACGAATCCCTTGTAGCGCTCGCTAGCCTTACGCTCAAGGTCCCCTCTAGCTAGTTCTATGGTTAGGGAGTTCCCTCCAGCCACCGCTTGCCCAGTCGGCTGGGGCTGTAGAATACACCGACTGCTTCTCTGCAGAGGGGTAAGAACCCCACCCCCAACGAGTGTCCTGGATATGACAATAAACAATCTGATGGTGAGGTTCCAGCAAAGCTGGAGCTTTGGGGAATGCGGAGTACCCCTTCATTGCCATCGATCCCAGGTCCACTCTGGCCTGGAGTGGTAGCACCTGATAAGGGTCCTATCTATGGGTTAAATAGAACTAAACCATGCTTTCTTCACTATACTGATTTTTGCATTTAAACTGCGTATTTATGCTAAACTGAATTGTTCAAAATAAAACTGTTTTGACATTGGAACTGCGTACTAGTACTGAACTGAATTGCTCGAAATAGAACTGTTTTTAACATCTAAACTGTGTACTTATGCTGAAATGAATTATCTGACATAAAACTGTTTGACATTTAAATCTGTGTATTGCCCAGTCAGCTGGGGCTGTAGAATACACCGACTGCTTCTCTGCAGAGGGGTAAGATGCCCCCCCTAACGAGTATCCTGGATATATGACACTAAACAGTCTGATGGTGAGGTTCCAGCAGTGCTGGAGCTTTAGGGAATGCGGAGTACCCCTTCATTGCCATCGCCCATAGGTTCACTCTGGCCCGGAGTGGTAGCACCTGATAGGGCCCTATCTATGGGTTAAATAGAACTAACAACATACTTATGCTAAAAGGAATTGTTTGAGTAAACTGAATAGCTTGAAATAGAAACGTTTTGACAATTAAACCGTACTTAGACTTAAGCTGCGTGCTTATGCTTAACTGAATTATTTCAAATAGAACTGTTTTTGACATTAAAACTGTATTTCCTCTTAACTGAATTGTTACATGTAGCTGCTTGAATAGTTTGAAATGGAAATGTTTTTGATAATTAAACTGTGTACTTATGCTAAACTGAATTGTTTTAAATAGGAAAGATTATTTACATAAAAATGGATTTGGCATTAAATACCCTACAATGGTTGATATGCCATAAAACCCAACCAACCAACCCAGCCATAGATTTCGCCTCCTTGGTTCAATCAAGGTTGAGCTGTCGACCGTACCTGGTGGCGAAATCTCTAATCCTATGTTTAAGAGAAACCCACCCCCTATTGGCGGTAACCGCCCCCACTAACGCCCGCTTAATTAGGGATTCTAGCCGTTCCCGGAAGTCCCGTATCTCCAGTAAGGAGGTATTGAACTTTCGGTAGCCGGCCAGACTAGGCCTATTAGCTAACCGCAGACTGACGCTATCAAGTAGAACGTAGGACAACTAACCAAGTCGCTATCAGCTCTTTTAACACTCTGTCCAAGTAGGAACCTACTTTGGCAGAGGGTGAGCTATGTAGCCGCATACACATCTCCCGCTCCGGGTGATCCAGTCGATCGAGTCATGAGGTCGACAAGGCTGCTTTCACACCTTCCCAACCTTCTAGCTCCCCACCCGATCTTATCTATCTTGGGATCAAGGATCGCATTCCAATCACCCATTAAGACTAGCCGCTTCGAATCGTCCCGGAACGGCGCCAACTGACGAAAGGAAACCCTCTCGACAGCGGTAGTGGGTGCATAAACCGCAACCAGACGGAACTTGAAACGTTTAACGGCAACATCGGCCACAACCAACCAGCCCCCGTCACCTTCAAAAACAACGTCAACATCAGCATCGAGGCTGCGTCCAACGAGCAACGAGACCCCAGCGCTGCTGCGGCTGTCATATGCTGAGAAAACGTTAAAATAGTTTTCTAGCACCCGACAGTCCGCAGCGCAAATGACGTGGGTCTCCTGCACCACAGTGACATCTACTCTAAGGTTCTTGAGTTCACCAAGCAAGCGTGCACACTTGTTTGAATCCCTCAGTCCCCTCACATTTTGTGGCAAGGTTTAAAGCCATCAGACCCACTTACCTTACTCACTGTCGATTACCGACAACCTGACGCAGGGAACCGGAGCCGAGTTCTTTGCTAACTCGGTCGTCCCTAGTAATTCCCCCGACATCCATGGGGTACCGCAATTTTAAGGGACCTATAAAATGACGGGTGAACATAAATAGGGACCCTTCCCGTACACTTATTCAGAATTTTATCGAACGAAGGGGGCTCCAACTCCGCCAGCCTTATGTCCGCCTGACTGGCCTCCTCAAGGAAACGCCACAGCCCCTTTGTACGGGTGCCAGCCGACCGAACAAAGGTGGTCACCATGGGTGCACCCCCTGAACAAATACGGATTCGTCACATCTTTTTCTTTTATCTTTTTAAAATTGATTAATGGTTTTAATGTTTTTTCAAATGAGCATCAAACGTGCCCGTGGTGTAGTCGTTATCGCCGTAGGAAATGAACACGGCGATACGAGTTCAAATCCTGGACGATACTGATTGCATTTCACATAGCACTAATACCCTTGGGAAAGGTATGAATCCAATTATTCTCCCTCCAGCTATGGGTAAATAGTAGGACAGACTAGGTTCTTCAGCCTTGGTGAGGCAACTGGTCTAGGAGAAGGAAAAACTCTGAATTCAAACCTGTTAAACTCCGCTTAAAAATTGACCTTGTGTCATATCCTGCCCGAGCGGAGGGGTTGGTAAATAGTATCAAACGTGGACGGGTCTAATGTATCTGCGCAAAAATAAGTTGCGGTGATAACTTGTCGAGCCTCATTTGAGACTGACTTGTTTCTTTTCCTCGTTGATGATGCTGTTGAAGGTGCTGGTTCTCTTGTTTCCGAATGAGATCGGGAGAATATTTTGGGGGTTGATACAGGGGATAGGGAAGGTAATGTTGGGGGGGAAAAGGGGGGGGTGTTCAATGACTTGGGTATTTTCTTGTTGTTGTGGGGGAGGAATGAGTTAGGCTATTTGATAGGGTTGTTTTTGTTTTTTCTTTTCTTTGGGTTGTGGCTGAGAGGATGATTCGGGTTGCTGTGATGGTTTTGGGGATGGTTTTAGGGGTGGTTTTTTTTTTTTTTTTTTTTTTTTTTTTTTTTTTTTTTTAAGATGTTTTTCTTCTCCTCCTCCTCTGCTAGTAATTCCTCACTGTCCCTTCTCCTTTTCAGGTTGTAGCTAATGTCCATTTTTTCTTTTTCCTTGTTTTGTTGTACTTTTACTGTTGATGATTTTTCTTTTTGGGACAGTTGTAGTAGCAGTATTATCGATGTTGACGGTAGATGTTTTGTTTTGCTGTTTTTCTTGTGTTTTTTCTGGTTTTGTGTTTTTAATGGGGACTTTTTCTTATTTCCCTGAAATACTTGGGTCCACCCTTTATTCAGGTTGTCCCTAGTTGCAGTTTTGGGGTCTTCGTCAGTCGAGATGGTAATTGTCGCTGTAGTCGAAGTTGATGATATCGGTTTGGTAGTTGTTTGAGGGCAAGTTCTGGAGAAATGCCCCAACTGCTTACAATTCCAGCATTGGGGCTTAGATGTAATAGTACTGCTTGACAGCCAGTTCTTCTGATGGCAGCAGGACATCCCAAGTAGCTAAGCTACGTCTGCAAAAATATTTGGCTGGGATCCTTGCTGCCCTTAGTAACTCCTCGAAAGTCTCCTTTCTGATCCCTACCTAGTCTTAATGTCAGTTATGATGAATGACAGGGTCTTATTTTCGACTTTTTAAATTAATTCAGGGATTGGCAAAATGCAATTTCCCTAAAAGTACTGTTCATATTTTGCCCTGTCTCTAGAATAGTCCTCCAGGGACTTTTTGTGGGTTTGTGTTGCCCAGGAGACCGGCAAAGAGGGTGTTTTTTTTGTCCGGGTTGTATTGAGCTGGCCGATGACGATTGTGACGCATCTTCCGGCTTCGAGAGGGGGTTCCAATTCGTTAAAAATGTCATTTTGCGATGAAAACGTCGTTTGTGTGTTAAGTGATGCTGTTTTAGGTGACGTTTCCTCCATAGCAACCAGGAGGAATAGTGTCCGTATGTTACGTTGTTATGAACAAATGAAGTACGTATGATGCAAGCAAATGACAAAGTGAAAAATGGCTGTCGTTTTTTTTTTTTTAATTAAAGTAAACAAAATGAATCGAGTTTGAGCCCCTCCTCAAAACCAAACAACAATAACAATTGTTTGAGAGGGGTCACGAAGAAGTAACAAATGCAATTCAACAATAACAGTAGTAATAACAATAATTTTAACTTATGCACTTCTAAGAAAAACACTTACACGGTATTATCCGACGTCCTTTTGATTATTCTTAAAAATTAATACTTGTGAGAAGTTATATTTTTTATTTATTTAAATTTTGTAATTTTGTTTTATAATGCAAAATTATATAGAAGGAATATTTATTTCTAACAATACCTGGAAATAAGTACCATATCACCACGTTTGTTTCAATCTACTTAGATTGAGATTAAGCAGACATAGATGAGTCTGTTCTGATCTATCAATCTATCTAGCTCGTCTGTTGCTAGTATCAATCGCTGAAACTATTTATCGATGTTTATTGAATTTATAAAAATTGATTTCTGTATTCATTTATCAAGACATATGAAAATTATTTTCCTTTTCGAGTCTAAAAACGGCTGATGGACATTAATCCATTGTCGCTTATGATGCTTTAAAGGAGCCTAACGGTCAACATCCGTAAAGCTTTCAGAAGACACAAGACTCATTCATCGAAAGATTCTGTAGCTATAAAGCATCCATCCTTTTCTTCACGCCCCAAACCATTTAGCCGACCGCACCCCTGAAGCGGGAAAGTACAGGATCAGAAAAATCAAAGCTCGATATTCAAGCAGTCAGGTCGCTGGTCGTTTATTCTTAATCAAGTTATTGACTCATTTTACCGCCGGAATTCAGACAACAGTTCTAGACAACTTGACGTTTGTAATTATTCTCGATAAATATACGGATCATCCTTCAATAAAGAAAGCTGAATCGGAACTTTCATTTGAACTGTCATGCTTAAAGCAATATCTGTATTGAGGTTAGAGCTAAAACTTTATTGGTTAACGTTTTTCTGTCAGAAGGACTGTATTTATAGACAAGGCTACGCCATTATTTATGTACATATCTACTTCATTTCTTTTTTCTGTTTGTGTGTGTGTATATATATATATATATATATATATATATATATATATATATATATATATATATATATATAAATAAAATGTATGGCAATATCTACCTCTGTGTGTTCATATCAGTCACTCCCCCCTCTCTCTCTCCATATCTATCTATCGAGTTTATGTGTACTTATCTCGGTCTGTGCAGACCTTCCTTACTCTAAAAAGTTTATTGGTTAATCTTTGATATCTTCTGTCAGGATCTTTAATCACACTGAAGAAGGCTACGGCCTTATGTTCATGTATAAACTTCTTATTTTTGTCTGCTTCTGTCTATTGTATTCTAAAGAAAACCACGTGATTATAAGTCTAAGACAAAAAGTTATGATATAAGCTATATATGCACACAAATGAATTTGAATAAGCTTTAATTTTTTTGATTGCTACAATGATTATTTCTATGAAAATAATTTATACTTGTATAAAATCCAAATTTGCACATCAAATGTATTTATAATATAACTTAGATTTATTTTTTTTTTTGACAATACGTATAATTGCGCTGTCGGCTGGGGTTGCAGAAAACGCCGACTTCACCTTGAGCAGTCATTAATCTGGCGACAGGGGTCAATGGCTCGCAACACACCACTTTGGTACTTACTTGGTCTGAGGGGCGGACGGAGAGGCCTGATCCGATTAATCGGTTGTTTCCATCATGCCCTAGCACACGTATGTTTATTTTCTCCCGAACACGTTATCCAATTCGCTCTGGCAGAACAATTCCCAGCCCTGTATGTCAGCAACAAGTTGGGAATGGCGAGAAATCCAATGTTGTAGTCCAAATAAAAACACGTAGGATCTATCACTCCAACACGAACTACTCCTAAAAGTACAAAATCTCCATCAAAACAGCCGTTACATAAATCGCCAATATGTCCCCCCAAAAGCATTAAAGATAGACTAAAAAACTTGTCTCCTATAAGACCAGAACAACTGAAATAAAAATCGCAAGCTCCAATTAGCCAAGCAACGAAAATACAAATGAACACCAAAGGGAATAAGGAAAGACCAGGAAGTACATTCAAAATACCCTCAATAACAAAGTCGCCAATAAGAACAAATCAATCCAACGCTTAGCAATCAACAAAACCCCTAAAAAGGAACTATAATAGAGAAAGTATGGATAGCGACATAGACCGCGTAGTTGCCAGCCTTAATCTTGAAGAAATAATCAAAAACTACAATACTTGAAACTTGCCCAGTCGGCTGGGGCTGTAGAATACACTGACTGCTTCTCTGTAGAGGGGTAAGATCCCCCCCTCCAACGAGTGTCCTGATATAACTCTAAACAATCTGATGGTGAGGTTCCAGCAATGCTGGAGCTTTGGGGAATGCGAAGTCCCTTTTTATTGCTATCACTCCCGGATCCACTCTGTCCCGGAGTGGTTGCACCTGATAAGGGTCCTATCTATGGGTTAAATAGAACTAAACCATGCTTTCTTCACTATACTGATTTTTGCATTTAAACTGCGTATTTATGCTAAACTGAATTGCTTAAAATAGAACTGTTCTGACATTGAAACTACGTACTAGTGCTGAACTGAGTTGCTCAAAATAGAACTGTTTTGTCGTCTAAAGTGTGTACTTATGCTGAACTGAATTATCTGAAATAAAACTGTTTGACATTTAACTCTGAGTATTGCCCAGTCGGCTGGGGCTGTAGAATACATTGACTGCACCTTTGCAGAGGGATAAGAACCCCCCTAACGAGTGTCCTGGATATATGACACTAAACAATCTAATGGTGAGGTTCCAGCAGTGCTGGAGCTTTGGGGAATGCGGGGTACCCTTTTATTGCCACCTCTCACAGTTCCACTCAAGCCCAGAGTGGTAGCATCTGATAGGGCCCTATCTATGAGTTAAATAGAACTAACAGCATACATATGCTAAACTGAATTGTTTGAGTAAACTGAATAGCTTAAAATAGAAATGTTTTTGACAATTAAACCGTACTTACATTTAAACAGCGTGATTATGCTTAACTAAATTATTTGAAATTGAACTGTTTTTCGACATTAAAACTGTATTTATACTTAAGTGAATTGTTACACATAACTGGTTGAATAGTTTGAAAGGGAAATGTTTTTGATAATTAAACTGTGTATTTATGCTAAACTGAATTGTTTTAAATAGAACAGATTATTTACATAAAAATGGATTTGGCGTTAAATAACTTATAAAGGTTGATATGCCATAAAACCAACCAACATGAATTGTTTGAAATAGAAATGTTTTTTATAAACTGTGTACCCATGCTAAACTGAATTGTTTTAAATAGAACTGATTGTAACATAAAAATGGATTTTGCGTTAAATAACCGACAAAAGTTAATATGCCATAAACCCAAGAAAATAAACCATCTACAAAGGAAATATAGAAAGTATGGATAGCGACACAGACCATGTAGTTGCCAGCCTTAATCTTGAAGAAATAATCAAAAACTACAATACTTAAAACCACTTAACTATCGGCAAACTTATAAGCTCAGTAACTTTTTTGAATTGTTAATCTCTTACATATCATACGTATCTATTCAAATGTGTGCTAACAAATGACTGATATTAAATTCTTATTGTTACAGAGAAACTCTTGCAATAATTTAACTGTGTGCAAACAAATGAGAAAAAGTAGATGGAATGATTTATTCTGCCTGCATATTTATGCCAAACAGAATTGTTTCTTATGTTAAACTGAATTATTTGAAATAGAATTGTTTTTGACATTGAAACCGTATTTACATTAACTGAATTGTTTAACATAGTTTAATCAAGCAGTTCTTATTCAGCTAATTCAGTTTAGTATAAGTACTGATCCAGTGTCAAAACAGTTCTGAGTAGCTCCTAATAAAAATGTTTTTCACAATTAAACTGTACTTATATTTAAACAGCATGCTAATGCTAAACGGAATTGTTTGAAATGGAACTGTTTTTTACATTGAAACTCTACTTACACTAAACTGAATTGTTATATAACTGCTTGAATAAACTGAATTGTTTGTCAAAAACATTTCTATTTCAAACTGTGTACTCATGCTAAACAGAATTGTTTTAAATAGAACAGATTTACATAAAAATGGCGTTAAGTAACCTACAAAGGTTGATATGCCATAAAACCCAACAAACCTAAACTATTTGATGGTGAGGTTCCAGCAATGCTGAAACTTAGGGGAATGTGGAGTGCCCCTTTATTGCCATCGCTCCCAGATCCACTCTCGCCCGGAGTGATAGCACCTGATAAGGGTCCTATGTATGGGTAAAATAGGACTAAACTGAGCTTCTTTCACTATATTGATTTTTGCATTTAAACAGCGTATTTATGCTAGACTGAATTGCTCGAAATAGAACTGTTTTGAGGTTTGAACTGTGAACTTAGGCTAAACTGAATTATCTGAATTATAACTGTTAGACATTTAACTTAGTGTATTCTACAGCCCCAGCTGACTGGGCAATACGCAGACTGCACCTCTGCAAAGGGGTAAGACCCCCCCCCACCCAATGAGTGTCCTGCATATGACACTAAACAGTCTGATGGTGAGGTCACAGTAATGCTGGGGCCTTGGAATATGGAGCAACCCTTCATTCCCATTGCTCCCAGATCCACTCTGGCCTGGCGTGGTAGGACATAGGGCCCTATCTATGTGTTAAATAGAACTAACGGCATGCTAAACTGAATTGTTTCATTAAGCTGAATAGCTTGAAATAGAAACGTTTTTGACAATTAAACCGTACTGATATTTAAACTGCGTGCTTATGCTAAACTGAATTATTTGAAATAGAACTGTTTTTTGACGTAGAAACTGTAATTACACTAAACTTAGTTGTTTAACATAGAACTGTTTTGAATATTAAACGTGTGTAAACAAAATCTGTACTAATACTAACCTGAATTAGCTGAATTAGAACTGCTTGACTAAACTGAACTGCTAGAAATGTTTTCCCAATTAAAATGTACTTACATTTAAACTGCGTACTTATGCTAAACTGAATTGTTTGAAATTGAACTGTTTTTGACATTGAAACTATAGTTACACTAAACTGAATGATTATATATAACTGCTTGAATAAACTGAATAGTTTGAAATAGAAATGTTTTAGACAATTGAACTGTGTACTCATGCTAAACTGAATTGTTTTAAATAGAACTGATTATTTGCATAAAAATGGATTTTGCGTTAAATAACCTACAAAGGTTAATATGCCATACAAATCAACCAACCAAACGATATCAACATATTCAATGCGGAAGCGTGCGCAGTAGATATAGCGCTCGTTCTGATTCAAAAATCAAAGATTCATTATTTTTTCTGACTCGTTGTCAGTGTTAACATCGTTGCAAAGCAAGAAACTAGACTACCCACTTATTTTTTTCTAATTTACATGAGTTTTATAATGTCAGATGACAATGAAATACTACTATGTTGGATTCCAAGTCACACAGGAATGAGTGGAAATGAGCAAGTTGACAAAGCGGCTAATTCTGCCTAAGGTATTATTCCTGAAACAACTGAATCAAAATTCCATATTAAGACTTAAAAATCTAAATATATATATATATATATATATTACAACAAAGATAGCATCGCTGGAGCAACAATAACAAGCATTTAAAAAGCAAGAATGGAAGCACAGTTTAAAAAGCCGAAAAGAAGTATTATCTAGACTGCGCATAGGTCACACAAGAATTACACATTCTTACTTGCTTAAAGAAGAGAAACCAATATGCCATGCATGCCTGACTGCGTACACAATAAAACTTATTCTCATTGAATGAATTGATCTGGTCTCTAAAAGAGATTTTACAACGCAAGCTCTATGAAAGAACTCTTTAAAAAACTGAAGTGGACGCTATAATGTCCTTCCTGAAAGCTGTGGGCCTATATGGAAAAATTCAAAGACCTAACTAATATATAATAAACAATAGCAAAGTATATTTAAAAAAAATGATTGCTGAGGTGTAGTCGGTGTATTCTACTGAGGGGTAAGACCCCCCCACGAGTGTCCTGTATATGACTCTAAACAGTCTGGTGGTGTGGTCCCCGTAATGCTGGGGCTTTGGGGAATACGGAGCACCCCTTCTTGCCATTGCTCCCAAGTCCACACTGACCCGGCGTGGTAGCACCTGATAGTCCTATCTATGGGTTAAATAGAACTAATGGCATACTTATGCTAAACTGAATTGCTTAAAATAGAAATGTTTTTGACAATTAAAACCGTACTTACATTTAAACTGCGTGCTTATGCAAAACTGAATTATTTGAAATTGAACAGTTTTTGACACCGGAACTGTACTTACACTAAACTGAATTATTATATATAACTGCTTGAATAGTTTGAAATAAAAATGTTTTTGACAATTAAACTGTGTACTCATGCTAAACTGAATTGTTTGAAATAGAACTGTTTTACATAAAAATGGATTTGGCATTAAATAACCTATAAAGATTGATATGCCATAAAACCCACCAAACCATATAAAAAATGAGTATCTGAAAATCACAGTACACCATGAATAAATATTTGAAGATACGAAGACCTTTTTACAAACTTTCATCAAAATGATTGCCATTATAGGGCTGTAGAAACATCGACTGCTTCTTTGCTGAGAGGTAAGACCCACCCCAAGGAGTGTTCTTGATATGTCACTGAACAATCTGATAGTGAGGTTCCAGTAATACATGCGGTTTGGGGAATGCGGAGCACTCCTTCATTGCCATCGCTCACGGGTCCACACTTGATCGGAGTAGTAGTACCTGATAGGGGTCCTATCTATGGGTTAAATAGAACTAAACCGTGGTTTGAGCTTACTGTTTTTTGCATTTTAACTGCGTATTTATGCTAAACCGAATTGTTTAAAATAGTTCTATTTCAAGCAATTCAGTTTAGCATAAGTACGCCGTTTAAATGTCAAAACAGAACTGTGTACTTATGCTAAACTGAATTATCTGAAATTAAACTGTTTTGACAATAACTTTGTGTATTGCCCAGTCGTCTGGTGCTGTAGAATACACCGACTACACCTGTGCAGAGGGGCAAGACCCCCCCCTAATGAGTGTCCTGGATATGACACAAAACAATCTGATGGTAAGGCTCCAGTGATCCTGGAACTTTGGGGAATGTGGAGCACTCCTTCAATACCATTGCTCCCAGGCCCACCCTGGCCCGGAATGGTGGCTCCTGATAGGGCCCTATCTATGGGTTAAATAGTTCTAATTCAAATAGTTCAGTTTAGCATAAGAATGCAGTCTAGTTCTGTTTGAAATAGAAATGTTTTTGACAAACTGTGTGCTCATGCTAAACTGAATTGTTTTAAATAGAACTGAATATTTGCATAAAATTGATTTGGCGTTAAATAACCTACAGGGGTTGATGTGCCGTAAAACCCAAACAACCAACTAACCATTTGTAAGTATTTGTCTGATTTTTGGTTTGAGGTCAGTATAAGGTATTTAATTTTTTTATCTGCACCATACTGAGAGTAACTTTAGCTAATGAATTCACTTTGTTTCCCTGGATTCCTATATGGCTTTGGATCCAGCAGAATACCACTTTTTTGCAATGGTTCATGAAAATTGAGTTTGTTTAGAAGCTTGACAACGAATGGATTGTCAAGTTTTATACTTTTAAGAGATTGTAGAACTGAGATGGAGTCTGAATTATGATTTTCTTTTTTGCTTGTTGAAACTAGTTTAAGTGCCAAATTTATTGCACAGATTTCGGCAGAAAATATGGAGGCCTCTTTTGGGAGTTTTTTTTTTTTTTTTTTTTTTTTTTCAAGGTTTTCTTGTGGAGAACTGCTCCACATCAGCTTCCATTGTTGTTTTTGGTGGCATCCATGAAAATGTAAGTAATTGGGATATCTCTCCAGAATGTTCAGTTTCTCTTGTTAGGTTAGGGGATGAGTATTATTTTTAGGGAGCTTGTTTAAATCAAGGATAACCACAGGTTGCTTTAGTAGCCAGGGAGGAGAGTTTAGTTGTATGGTACCATGAATGTTTGTGAGGGAAATGTCTGTCTTCCTGTATGTGTTTCATGCGAACACCGAATGTTTTTGTCTTTTCTCTCTGTTCAAATAGGTTTTGCTGTTTTGGATTGAAAGTGCAGTCATAAGCCGGATTGGATGGTAGTGATTTCAGTTTACTGTTGTATTGTAGACCTAATTTTGTGAATCTAAGAATTTAGAGGTGGTTCGTAGGCTTCAGAATTGGGGCTTTTAGAACATCTCCAATGGAAAGCCTTTAAGACAAGTCTCATGGTGGATTGTCTGTAATGATTTGAGGTAAGATTTTCTGGCTGCTCCATATATGTAACAGCCATAGTCAATTTTTGAGCGGAATAAAATTCTGTATAATTTCAGCAAGGTGTGCTGGTCTGCACCCCAGTATTTGTGGGCTATTAAACGAAGGAGTTTTAATGTTTTGCTACATTTCTCTTTTAAGTATCGAATGTGTGGAATGAAAGAGCTTTTTATCAAAAATAACGCCGAGGGATTTGTACTGATCAACGATGGGTATATCTGATCCGACCAGATTTAAAGTAGGGTTGTTATGCATTTTTCTTAATTGACAAAAATACACTCACTGAGTTTTGTTTTTGTTATGGAAATTTTAAAGCCGTTTATCATTGCCCATTTGTTTGTTCGTTGATGACTTCTGCATCACTTCTACATACAAATATATACGTACAGCAAAACATCAACTATAACTGGGCATCAACAAAATAAATACCTTTCCCAATTGGATTCATACCATACCCTTGGGAAAGGTATGAATCCAATTATTCTCCCTCCAGCTATGGGTAAATAGTAGGACAGACTAGGTTCTTCAGCCTTGGTGAGGCAACTAGTCTAGGAGAAGGAAAACTCTGAATTCAAACCTGTTAAACTCCGCTTAAAAATTGACCTTGTGTCATATCCTACCCGAGCGGAGGGGTTGGTAAATAGTATCAACAAAATAAATACTTATCAACTCCAGGATTCAGGCAATTGCTGATGATATTTTTATGTTGAAGAGGGTTAATGATAGTATACTCCCCTGAGGAACTCCCTCTTCTTGACTTTGGATGTTTGATAGGGTTGAACCAATATGGACTCAGAATTTCCAGTTCGAAAGAAAAGCTTTTATAAAATTTGGAAGTCTGCCTTTCAATCTCATATTGTATAGGTCATTCATGATACCATACCTCCAAGTAGTCACGTATGCCTTCTCCAGGTCAGAATATTACTACGAGATGTTGTTTTTGTATAATTGCCTCTCGTATCTGATCACATGATCCATTGTTGATCTTCGGCTCCTAAAGCCGTATTGGAAGTTAGTAAAAAGATTATTAGATTCTATGAATCAAACTAGAGTTTTATTGACCATTAGTTCCATGGTCTTGCTCTGGCAGCTTGTTAAAGCTGTTGGGCGATAATTTTATGCGTAAAGATTATTCTCTCCTGGTTTAGGTATTGGAATGATGGTAGCTAGTTTCCATGATACTGGAAGATTGCTATTTTTCCAAATGTTAAATGCACTAAGGAGGTATTCTAAGGATTTTGGAGGTAATTCTCTGAGAAATTCGTTGTGAATTTCATTTGGGCCGACTGCAGTGTTGTGGGGTTTCTGGATGTCTTTTCGTTCTGATAATGAAGAGTTCAGTGTTGTCCGATTTAAAATTGCGCTTGTTTTTATTTCTTTTCTTTGTATTTGTGAAATTCTGTGTTGACTTTGTGGAGGAGGAATTTGCTGAGAAGGCCTCAGCTAGTGTGTCGGCAATATCTTTTATATTGGTGACTTGAGTATTATTTTTAATGAGGTGTTTGAGTGGAGTAGACTGGTTTTTACCAAAGATTTTGCGGATCATTTTCCATATTGTTTGTTTTAGTGGACGAATTAGGTTTATTTATATCATTTTATCAACTGATATTTTTGGCCTCTTTTAATGTTTTTCTTTGCCTTTGCTCTGAGCAGTTTAAAAGAGTTTAGATTGCTTGTTAAGGGTTCTTTTTTTGAATTTGAGGAGGGCAGCATTTCGTAGTCTGATTGCTATTTTGCATTCATTGTTAAACCAGGGTGTGTTGCGTCTGTTTGAGGGTGAGGTTTTTTTTGTATAGTTTCATTTACTATTGCAATTAATGTTTCAGTAAAATGTTTTATTAGAACTGTACTATTTGGGTCTTGAACCAGTCATCTATGTCCTGGATATGACACTAAACAATGTGATGGTGTGGTTCAAGCAGTGCTGGAGATTTGGGGAATGCAGAGTACCCCTTCATTGCCATCGCTACCAGGTCCACTCTGGCCCGGAGTGGTAGGACCTGATAGGGCCCTATCTATGGGTTAAATAGAACTAACAGCATACTTATGCTAAAATGAATTGAGTAAACTGAATAGCTTGGAATAGAAACGTTTTTGACAATTAAACTGTACTTACACTTAAACTGCGTTCTTATGCTTAACTGAATTATTTCAAATAGAACTGTTTTTCGACATTAAAACTGTATTTACACTTAACTGAATTATTACATAGAACTGCTTGAATAGTTAGAAATGGAAATGTTCTTGACAATTAAATTGTGTACTTATGCTAAACTGAACTGTTTTCAATAGAACAGATTATTTACATAAAAATGGATTTGGCGTTAAATAACCTATAAAGGTTGATATGCCATAAAACCAAACCATACTTGTTTTATGGAGATTTATTACGCTGAACTCCTTGGGAATAAGTAGTGGTCTTAGAGCCTACTATCAATTTACGGGCTTCATTGTAAGGAATATTATTCTGATGTTTTACTGTTAATACTTCCTTCTCTTGCCTCCAACCCTCACAAGATCTTGCGTACCCCGGATGATCGCCGCCACAATGGGCATATTTACATGGAAATTGACAATCATTAATGTGGTACTATTTACCAACCCCTCCGCTCGGGCAGGATATGACACAAGGTCAATTTTTAAGCGGAGTTTAACAGGTTTGAATTCAGAGTTTTCCTTCTCCTAGACTAGTTGCCTCACCAAGGCTGAAGAACCTAGTCCGTCCTACTATTTATCCATAGCTGGAGGGAGAATAAGGGGGTTCATGCCTTTCCCAAGGGTATTAGCCCGAAAGTGAACGTAATAGCGCGACTGGAGTACGAACTCGCGTACTACGATTCCGCAGTTCATCGTTTTCACCATTACACCACGAGAACACCCCCTAATTAATGTGGTGGTCAGGATTTTTTAAACCACATTTCTCGCACACTTCATGCCCTCTACAATTATCCTCATGGTGGCTATATTTTTGGCATTTGTAATATCACAATGGGTTCGGTATGTATTACTTCACCCTCTCCGATATATAGCCCACTTTTATTTTTTCGAGTATTTTGGGGGTGTTAAAATTCATTATATAGGTATTCGTCTCTATTGTTTTCCCCTCTTTTTTAATTGATACTCTTTTCTCTTCAGTCACACCTTGCTTTTTTAGCTCTCTTATTTCTTCGATGGTGCATAAGGAGAGTTCTTTACTTCTCACAACCCCCCCTTACTTACGTTCAGGGATTTGTGAGGGTAAGTTTTGACACAGATATTGTGAAACTTCGTCATTTTCAGGAGAAAATCAGCGTGTTTTCTCTATTTTCACCTCGACAAGCAGTTTGATTTAAAAAAAAAAAATTGACAGTAATTGGCATTAAGTTTGTTGATATTACTTTTTCAATTATGACGAGTGATAGATTAGTAATCGAAGCACTGTTAGATTCAATGATTATGAATCTAGGAAAAGGTGCTTCTGTTTCATTATCTGAATAGTCTGTATCGTTTAGATTACGTTTGAACTTTTTGTTTGAGAAAGAAACCATATCCGTTTTTCACTTGTCCTATGCTCCACCGCCCACCACAGAATCCAACTTGAGAAGGGAATGAACGAAAGGGGAAACCCATTTGCCTTGGCTGAGACGGGGATACAATACCAGTATACTCATTAAGAACAAGATTTCGAGCCTCTGCCAAATTCTGTTTTTTATGACTCAGTCTGTGGTCAAAATGTCCTTTCCTCTAGCACCGATAAGATAAATGGTTGGACATTGTTCCGCAAGAGCAGATTAGATAATACGTTTGGGAGAAAATAAACATGTGTGCTAGGGCATGACTGGCCCTTACTTGGTTTGACGGGTGGTCGGATAGGACCGATCCGATCAATTGACTGGTCCTAAGTGGTGTGTTGCATGTAATTGGCCACTCTGTCGCCGGATCAATGACTGATCAACCACCAGGGTTCCGTCCTAGCTCCTTAAGGGTCGCCACCCTCGGTCAACAGATGGCCTCATTGGGGGCGTCTTACCCCTCTGCAAAGCTGAGTTGGCGTATTCTACAGCCCAAGCCGATAAGGCGTAAGAGTAAAATGAGAAAACATGAAAATAGCATCCAACAAATGCCAACGCACAGAAACTTAAAAAAGCCCAAAGAGAAATAAAACATACGAAAAGGAATAACTAGAATACTTTCAAAGCCAAATCAGCAATATGAGAAACTTGGTCGAAAATAGGCAATTACAATGAGCTTAACAAACAGTAACTGAAATGAGCAGAAAGAACACCATGAGAGGAAAACTAAAAGCTGCCAGCCAAGAAGAAAGAATACAGAAGTGGAAAGAACATTTCAAGAATCTGCTTGGAAACATATCTAAAGACACAGATAGACCTATAAAAAAAAAATTAAACATCAAATTTGGACAGTTTACAGAAGGACTTGATGTAGTACTAAAAAATTTAAAAGTAGAAAAGTTCCAAGTTTCGACGAAATGCCTCCAGAAGTATTGAAAACAAGAAAATTTGATAAATTACTTGTATATTACATATAGACAGCATTGCATAATCGAAAAAGGGGGTACACCCTCCTCTTCCTCAAGAAACGTGACCCCTTTCCCACAAAAAGTACATATTCTTAACCTATACAGTTATACCTGCTGAGGTTTATAATGCCCTGCTTTTCAACCGTATCAAAACTGAAACCGAAAAATTCTTAGGAAAAATTAGAACAATTTTTTGAGAAATCGATCCACCCTTTCATAGATTCTGACAATTCATCGAATCATCGAAGGAGTTTGTCCAAAAAATCTCGTGTCTCACTACCGTACATAGTTTTCGCTTCATCTTCCCTCTGTATGGAATCAAATGCTTTTGAGAAATCTACAAACATATAGTCTCCCCAAATGAACTGTTACAACTACAATGGTGCTTCATAAAAACACAAAAGCAATGGTTCGCTCAACTAATGGAGACGCAGACTTCGACATTTTCACTAGATTTTTGCTTGGAGAGACAACAGCACCATATTTTGTTTATAATCTGCCAGTTTGCGACAACACAAAAAAACAAAAAACGACGGTCGAAGTATATAGTCTAAGTAAAGTTAGTTTTTACAAGCTTCTTTTTTTTTTGCGACAGGGGTTGGACAAAATAATGGAAACACATGGTATTTCATACAAATTTATTTTAATATGGTTTTCTGATTTTGATTTATGGAAAAGTTTTTAGAACGATCTTTTTATCCCACTAATATATATATATATATATATATATATATATATATAGTCAAAATAATGGGCAACGATTAAAAATGATTGATTTTAACAGTTTTAAATAATCATGAACATTTAGTACAACTGCCAGATTCACGACCCAAGTCGATTATCATGTACCTGGTTTTAACGGTCTTCTATAGGTTTTTAATTTTTGTCCATTATACTGACTGTTTTGTGGTTCTATTCTGAATATATTTTATTAAAACGCAATTTTTGTTTTAGCTATTTTTACTATATATATATATATATATATATGGAGAATGAGGGGGCACCTACTTGGAGAGAGAGGTAGGTAGAGTTGTAGAGAGGTGGCAATAGGTAAATAAATGGGGAAGAGGGGTGGATAGAGACGAACAGAAGGGTGGAGAAAAAGAGAGATAGTGGGGGAAGAGGGAGGTTGAGATATATATTAGAGAGAGAGGGGCTAGAGAGGCTGATAGAGTAGTGGAGAAATTGATAAATATATTTCTTTTATATCGGAATCTACACATTTAATTTCGATAAACTCGGCTAAGCTCTCAGATATGAACATGTTGAGATATGAACAAAACAAAATTGTAAGATAATAGGAATATTTAATCACCCATAGAAATGAATTAAGTAAATGAATGAATGAAACACAAGAATCTTTTGACTTGTCTCTTTGCGGAAAAGTATTCACAATAAATAGAATTTTAAGTGGAAGGAATTTCACGTTCTGTCTTCGCATCTATCATTATTTAGAAATTGTTTTAAAATCCAGAAATCAAAACGGATATTATAAGGTATTTAACAAGATAGACTAACAGACCATTTATAGCGAGTTGCCTTTGTGCTCAACTAGGGATATCAAAAACGCACCAGAACAATTTTTGTGACTACTATTTTTCTTAGACATGGTAATTTTTCCCCTCGCCTCTGACCATGTTTCTTCCCAAAGAAGTTTGGTTTGGTTGTTTTAATCGCATATCAACATTCTTTGGTTATTTAATGCCAAAGTCATCCTTTTAGAAGAAAGGAGTGGCTCTATTTAACCCATAACTTGGAGCATTAGGGATTCATACCTTTTTTCCAAGGGTATTTGTCTGAAAGGGAACATAATAGCACGACTGGAGTTCGACCTCGCTTACTGCGATTCCGCAGTTCAGCGTTTTAACCATTACACCACGAGGACACCCAGAGAAGACTATAATATACTTTTATATTTCAATCACTTTCACTTCAAAATCAGAAGCTTTGATGAATTTGGAGTACCCCTTAGGGTCGGAGTGGACCTAGGAGTAATGGTAATGGAGTGGTAGTACCTTTTAGGGTCCAATCTATGAGTTGACAAGTCGGCTGGGGATGTAGAATACACCGACTGCACTACTACAGAGGGGTAAGACCCCCAACAAGTGTTCTGGATACGACATTAAACAATCTGATGGTGAGGTTCCAGTGATGCAGGAGCTTTATGGAATGCGAAGTATCCCTTCATTGTCATCGCTCCCAGGTCTACTCTGGCTTGGAGTGGTAGCACCTGATAAGTGTTTTATCTATGGGTTAAATAGAACTAAACTGCGTACTTATGCTAAACTGAATTGTTTGAAATAGAACTATTGTTGACATTAAAACTGTACTATACTAGATTAAATATCAAAACAGTTCTCTTTCGACTAATTTAACTGCGTGGACAAATACTCAAAAAAACTTAATTGTGTTTTAATCAGAGCTTTTTGACTAAACTAAAGGATAAAAACATTTCAATCTATTAAAATTATGAACTCCCGCTGAACTGAATTGTTTGAAATAGAACTGATTATTTTTTTTATAAAAATGGATTTGGCAGTAAATAACCACAGTTTGATATGCCATAAAACCCAACCAACCAAACAATTCATAGGTCAAATAGTTTCGTGCATAGTAAATGATTAAACAGTTCTATTTAATATTGATTATTTATTTGCACAAATTTAAATTGAATTATTTGATCGTAATACTTGAAACCATTTGACTGGCAGATAGATGGGGTTGGGTTGTTTGGGTTTTATGGCATATCAACCATTGTAGGCTATTTTATGTTCAATCTTGTTTATACATATATATCTAATATATGTGATTTGTAATCGCATATTTCGTCGATAACTTTTTTTTTACAAACCTGAACATTCTTATAGAATGCAGAGCTTTCGCTGTCATCGGAAAGCAATTTTTCAAAGTGAATAGTTTAATAGTTTAACCGATTTGTTTGAAAACGTCAAAATAGATGACATTCTGCCCTTCTTGCGAGAGACAGGGTGGTACGAAAAAATATGATGAATTAAAACTGGTTAATCATGTGCAAACAAATGAAATCCTGCTCATAGAAAATTTTACCAACTAAGTATTCGTTCAGAAATCTTTAGTTGAATGTCTATATACATAGACAGAATTTGGCGTTAAATAACCTACAAAGGTTGATACGCCATAAAACTCAACAAACCTGAGCTCATTTGTTGGCACACAGTTAAATGAGTCTAAGTATTACTATCTAACACTAGTAGTTCTATTAGATATTTGTATTTTGTTTGTACACAGGAAAGATGTTGCAAATATTGATCACTCATGAGTCTACATCCTTGATAGGAAGCAAATAAGTACTTTCAAGTATTGCAATTTAACACTAATAGTTCTGTGTGCAAACAATAAATAGCAATATTTGAAACCATTTAACTGTGTGCAAACAAATAAGTTCTAACTAGTTTTAGAAATAGATATCAACAAAGTATTCGTATACAAATCATATATTGGATATATATATATATATATATATATATATATATATATATATATATATATATATATATATATATAATAAAAATAATACTTACATAGCCACGATCGAGTCTATCTAGGTTTCACCAAACAGCTCTTTAGGATTGTTCCGGCGAAGTGGGTTAGGACAAAATACATTTTATTCGTTAAAAAGACCCCTCACCTATACAAAAATTCTCATTAAAAAAAAAAAATTTATTCGAGAAACCGACAAAAAAAATCCTTTTTTTTTTCTTCCTTTCCAACATTTTTTTCTCTTCATTTTATGAAGGAAAGAAAAAAGGATGTTTTTTTTTTTTTTTTTTTTTTTTTTTTTTTTGTCGGTTTCTCGAATAAAGTTTTTTTTTTTTTTTTTTTTTTTTTTTTTTTTTTAATGAGAATTTTTGTATAGGTGAGGGGTCTTTTTAACGAATAAAATGTATTTTATCCTAACCCTATTCGCCGGAGGTTTAGGTGAAACCTAAGTAGACTCACTTGTGGCCAAGTAGGAATTATTTTCATAATATGAGCTCTCTTATGCGTTGTGCACTTTGTTTTAGCTTAGGTAATTTTGTCGGTGTTTTTCTTTTAACTAGACATACATAGGGTTCATATGCCATAAAACCAAACCAACAGACATACATGCTGCTTGATTATTTTCAAGTAGCACATTTTTTAAAGATTAAAAAAAAAATTTTTTTTTAATTTTTCAAAAAATTAAAAAAAATTTTTTTACAAGATTTATTTTCCCAGATATCAGTTTGTAGAATTTGTTGGTGTGAAAAAAACCCAGATTGTACAATTTGCAGAATTATAGATTAGATATAATGCTGTATGGAAGCACTACATGGACATTAACTAAACGTATGGAGAAAAAGCTTGACGGCAATTACACAAGAATGCTGCGAGCAATATTAAACAAGTCCTGGAAGCAATACATCACAAAGCAGTAGCTGTACGGCCACTTACCACCCATCATGAAAACTATCAAAGTTAGACGAACCAGACATGAGTTCGTCCCTATTTCTCCATCAGTGTCCCGCATAAGTGACATACTCCGGTGGACCCCTTCACATGGACGAACAAAGGTAGAACGACCAGCTAGAACCTACATACAACAGCTTTGTGCCGATACAGGATGTAGCCTGGAAGACCTACCAGGAGCGATGGACGATAGAGACGAGTGGCGGGAGAGGGTCAAAGAGATCTGCGCAGGCGGCGCGACATAATGATGATATATGAACAGGATTTGGCATTGAATAACCTTCAAGGGTTGATATGCCATTAAACCAAATAAACTTACCCAACATATGTATATATAACCGCATAATGGTTAGAGTTCGGGAGACTGGGTTTCAATCCCCGGTCATATCAAAGACTCAAAAAATGGTACTTGATACCTCCTTGCTTCATGGAACAGACGATTACAGCATCAATGAAATTTAATTTGGTTTTCACTTTCAGTAAATTCTCATTTTTTTTCGTTTTCACTTTTAATAAAGAAAATTTGTCCCCTTATTTATCATATACGTATTTATTTTAATAGGAAAAGAAAGCAGCCTATCACCTCTATTGCAGATTAGCATTATAAAAGGTAGAAATGACGCCCCCTCTCATTTTGGCCTGCTATGCTATGTAATGACTCTTTTGATTGGTTTGGTTTGGTTTCTTTGTTAAATGGCATATGAGCCTTTGTAGGTTATTTAATGCCAAATCTATTCTAGAAGAACAGTAGTGGTACTATTTAACCCATAACTGGGAGGATAAGGGGCTTCATACCTTTCCCAAGGGTATTTGCCCGAAAGCGACTAGAGTACGAACTCTCTTACTATGATTTCGCAGTCCATCGCTTTAACCATCACACCACGAGAACCACCCCCTGGCTCTTGACATATTGAAATTAAGACACCTGTGCTAAACTAAGTTAATTCTAGTAAATGAAATTTTTCTTACTTAGACGGCGGACGGCATTGAATTGAAGCAAATGAATAGACTGAATGCCAATTTAAAACAAATTTACGAGCAACGGCTTGCTTGGCTAGCATAATTAACCACAGCTCCGCGGCAGGTGATTCTCGCAACTGGTTGATACGTTCTAATTTTAGTCTCTCTTCCAACCAATCTAATACCCACCCAAATAATATGTAGTTATCACAAAACTAACTCAGCACTTTTTCGCTTGGCTGCTCATATTGTTTGCCTTCTCTTCCTCCTCCCTCACATCTTCTTGCTTCCCACCTCTATTTTCTCCTTTACCACTCATATCTCCCCCCCTTTCCACATCTTTCTGCTTCCCCTTCTCCTCGCCTGTTTCTTCTTTCGAAATATAGTTTTCTTTCTTCGACACAAGCGAGTATACATGCACCGAACCTTCTAAAATATATATTTTTTTACTCTTCTCCAATCTTAGCAAATATCCGAAACAATTGACTAATCAGACAGCCCGAAGCTTGAACATTTCAACCAACCAGGAAGCCCGCTGGACTGTGTCATAACATCCTAGATTCCTCAGCCTGAACTTTTGACCCTTCTATCTGACAGTGACGGGTCACGTCAAATATCTTTTTTTTTTTTTTTCACTCTTTTACACCTTGCGTGTCAGCTACTTAATACTTGACATTTTCTTACCTTAGATACTTTATGCCTTCGTAGGATTGGCCTGTGTTCATAGTTTTTCACTTAGTTTACTTTATTTTGTCTTTGTTTTATTATTGCCGAGTCGGCTGTGGCTGTAGAATACACAGATTCCTTCTCTGCAGAGGGGTAAGACTCCCACATCCAAACGAGTGTCCTAGATATGACACTAAACAATCTGATGGTGAGGTTCCAGTAATGCTGGAACTTTGGGGAATGCGAAGTATGCCTTTATTGCCATCGCTCCCAGCTCCACTCCCGTATTTATGCTGAATTGGATTGTTTAAAATAGAACTGTTTTGACATTGAGACTGTGAACCAATGCTAAACTGAATTGCTCGAAAAAGAACTGTTTTGACGTCTAAACTCTGTACTTATACTAAACTGAATTATCATAAATAAAACTGTTTGACATTTAACTCGGTGTATTCTATAGCCCCAGCCGACTGGCCAATACACAGACTGCACCTCTACAGAGGAGTAAGATTCCCCCAACGAGTGTCCTAGATATGACACTAAACAATCTGATGGTGAGGTCCCAGTAATGCTGGGGGCTTGGGAAATTCAGAGCACCCCTTCATTGCCATTGTTCCCAGGTCCACTCTGGTCCGGCGCCCTATCTATGGGTTAAATAGAACTAACGGCATACTTATGCTAAACTGAATTGTTTGACTAAACTGAATAGCTTGAAATAGAAATGTTTTGGACAATTAAACCGTACTTGCATTTAAACTGCGTGCTTATGCTAAACTGAATTATTTCAAATTGAACTGTTTTTTGACATTGAAACTGTACTTATATTTAACAATTCAGTTTGGTGTAACTGCTTGAATTGTTTTAAATAGAAATGTTTTGACAATTAAACTGTGTTCTCATGCTAAACTGAATTGTTTTAAATAGAACTGATTATTTACATAAAAATGGATTTAGCGTTAAATAATCTGCAAAAGTTGATATGCCATAAAACCCAACCAACCAGCGAGCCTAGTTGTACGAAAGGGGGCAACGTTGGAGTCATCTTTCCCGCGTTTTCCTCCGCATGGCGACTACAGTCCGGGTCCTTCGGGACCCCATCCCGGGTGATTCGGGACCCCATCCCGGGTAACTAGTCATTTTGTCCCCTATTTCCCTTGTTAGCAGTATGTTGTGAGTTGTCTAGTCATCTCGTTGCTAGCTTCCAAGATCTTCCCCGCCCCCATTCTTTTTCGTACTTTAACCCTCCATCCAGTCCCACTTTTCTGAAGATCATGGAATCTCATTACTGTATTCTCATTATTGTAGCCCACATTAGCTTCCCGCACCGCGCCCCACAAGGCGTTTCTTTTGTCCCGTTAATTTTGTTTCCTCCCCCATTAGGGAAGGTCCGGCTTGTTTCCAGTACTCTCGGACACTGGAAAACAGTCCGTCTCCATATTATAGACGGGGGATGGGAGGTAACCAAACGGAGATTTTTACCTTTGTTTTTACTTTCTTTTTCGGTTTTTTCTCCCACCCCCATCATTTTCATCAATTGTATATGCAGAGTGGAACGATAAAATTGTCGTCCTAAAGAAAACAACACTACAGCTTTATTTTAAAACTTTTATTGAAAAAAATCTATTCAGGTAACTTGATTATGTAGTAGAACTTACATCTATTCAATGTAGCCGCCTTCAACCTCAATCACCGCCTCGATACGGATCCGGAACTGGGAGCATACCTTTTCCACAAACGCCGGCGGGAGCTCGGCGGATGGCAGTGATTAGGCTGACTTTGGTGTTGTGGGAGTTCATGTTGGTAATGTTCTCGACGTATGACCAAACGAAGTAGTCCAGCGGGTTCAGGTCGAAGGAGGTGGGGGCCAGTGAGAGAAGGGTACAAAGTCATAGTACTCCTTCTGAAGCCAAGCCTGGGTCTCTTTGGACTTGTGGGCTGGCGCCGAGTTCTGCTGCCACACTCAGGGTCTGCCACCGGCCACCTGATTGCACTAGGCGATCACCACACTCTTCAGCACATCCAGGTACACTTTGGTGTTCACTTTCAAGCCGAATTCGAAGATGTCAGGTGGCATGATGTGGCACTCACTTGAAACCATACCAAAGACCATAACCGTAGCCGGAAAAATTTTCATCACACTGGGCACGTTCCTGTTATTCGTGGCAATCCAGATTTGCATTTTGAGGGCGCTGGCAATGGTCCTGTTGTCATAACTTGGATCGGTAGAGACCATAAGTTGTACAGCGGCGCATCCGATCTCGCTCTTTGAACATTGTCTCTTTCTGACATGATAGAAGGCTCCTATCGCTCTTGGGATTTGTACACAACTGGCCAACTAGTAGTTGGTCTGCAACAAAAAAAGAAAACCGGTTTTCATTAAACGGAAATGGAATCATGTCGTCTTTTCTAGGGCGACAATTTTATCGTTCCACCCTGTATACATATCATCTTTTGTAAATAAAATCATGCATTTTCATTCAGGTCTTTAAGCAGGTCTTTTCTCACGAAGCAAATGTGGTATTTAATGAGCTGCGTCGTGCCAGGCGAAGAATTACTGCGTTCATTGTATTTTGTGACTGGGTCGGCGAATGTGGATAGCTAGGGATCCTTAGACTACGATAGTTAAGCATGACCACTCCCTTTCCCTCCAAAAAGAAAGCTTGGGGCTTCATGCTCCCCAAAAATATTATTTGAAAAAAAAAATTTCTAGAAATAAAGCTGATCTCCCTCAAACAACCCAACGTTAAATCATAAGGAAATCATGTTCTATAAAGTTGTTATTGATTCTGAAATATTTTTAGGTAATGCAGTTTCTCAATGGTTATTTTAAAAATCTTGTGTTAAAAAACCTAAATAATAAAACATATCAATTAAAGCAGTTTGGTTTCGATTTCTTTGAACCCAAGCGGATTGTTAGTTTGCAACAAATTTTGATACATATCATTTGAAGGTAAATACTTTATAAAAATCATATGGATTTTTTTTATTAGTGACGCTAGCTATATGTCTAGCCCGGGATTTTGTAAACATTTCTAACATGTCACTTAATATCTAATACTAATAATTCAATTTAATATTGTTTGCACATATTTAAATGGTTTCCAGTATAGTAAATTAATGTTTGAAACTATTAACTCAAATAGTTTCAAGTATCACAAATGATCATAATGCTATTTTATTGAGTGCAATTTAAAATTCGTTTTAAATAACAATATTTGAAACCATTTAACTGTGAACAAACAAATGAGCACTAAAAACTCGTTTAAAAATAAAGTTACGTACAAATTATTCACTTTAAACATATATTAAACATGATTTTTATGTTAATTCACATTATTTCGTTTAATGGCATATCAACCCTTGATGGTTATTTAATGCCAAATCCTGTTTAATGTCAAAGCAATATTCATGCTAATGCCATTCCTTGGAGGCGGATAAAAAAAATTCATACCTTTCCCAAGAGTGTAAGTCCGGAAGTGAATGCAACAGTGTGAAATAAAAGAAAGGATCAGTGTTTCCGATTGAAAAATATTTTAGGATTCTCACATTTCCATCATTTTGCTGGATAATTGAAAAAAATCTGCTCGTTGTCAAGTAAAAGGCAATTTTCGTTCTGGTTGTATTTCAAAATAATTTTCGATTCAGTCTTGTAATTCTGTAAAAATTGGAAATAATTTGTTATATGCCATTGAAATATGTAATTAGTTTAATTGCCTTAAAGTCATTTATTTTCAAATGAATGGAATGTAATGCATCTAATTTTGAAATTTAATTATTAGTCTGAAAAATGATTCTAATCCCATAAACTTGCCGATAAAAACTCTTTATTTGTCTAAATTTCTGATATTATGCTTGGTGATTATTATTACTCAAAATATTCAGACAATTAACCTCATCTTCGGCCTTCAAGTGTTTTATGTCGTACTGGGAGTTCATACAGAATCTCGAATGAAACCCTTTGTTTGAAATACAGGGGGTAGACTGTTCCAATAACCTCCTGATGATTTCATTCAGAAGCATATTTCTAACCATACGCCTTTTCCACAGTGCAATGTGTCCTAAAATTGTTTGCCCAGTCGGCTGGGGCTGTAGAATACACCGACTGCTTCTCTGCAGAGGGGTAAGAACCCCCCCCCAAACGAGTGTCCTGATATGACACTAAACAATCTGATGGTGAGGTTCCAGCAATGCTGAAACTTTGAGGAATGCGGAGTACCCCTTCATTGCCATCGATCCCAGGTCCACTCTGGCCCGGATTGGTAGCACCTGATAATGGTCCTATCTATGGGTTACATAGAATAAAACCGTGCTTCTTTCACTATACTGATTTTTGCATTTAAACTGCATATTTATGCTAAACTGAATTGTTTAAAATAGAACTGTTTTTCGACATTAAAACTGTATTTACACTTAACTGAATTATTACATATAACTGCTTGAATAGTTTGAAATGGAAATGTTTTTGACAATTAAACTGTGTACTTATGCTAAACTGAACTGTTTTCAATAGAACAGATTATTTACATAAAAAATGGATATGGCGTTAAATAACCTACAAAGGTTGATATGCCATAAAACCAAACAAACCAAACTAAATCATATTTAATATATATATATGTATAAACAGGATTTGGCATAAAATAACCTACAATGGTTGATATGCCATAAAACCCAACTAAACCAAATCATATATATTTAATATATATGTATAAAGAGGATTTGGCATTAAATAACTTGCCCAGTTGGCTGGGGCTGTAGAATACCCCGACTGCTTCTCTGTAGAGGGGTAAGACCCCGCCCCGGACGAATGTCCTGTATTATGAGACTAAACAATCTGATGGTGAGGTTCCAGCAATGCTGGGAATACGGAGTACCCCTTCATTCCCATCGCTCCCAGGTCCACTCTTGCCCAGAGTGGTAGCACCTGATAAGGGTCATATCTATGGGTTAAATAGAACTAAACTGTGCTCCTTTCACTATACTGATTTTTGCATTTAAACTGCGTATTTATGCTAAACTGAATTGTTTAAAATAGAACTGTTTTGACATTGAAACTGCGTACTAGTGCTGAAGTGAATTGCTCGAAATAGAACTGTTTTTAACATCTAAACTGTGTACTTATGCTGAACTGAATTTTCTGACATAAAACTGTTTGACATTTAAATCTATGTATTGCCCAGTCGGCTGGAATTGTTGAATACACCGACTGCTTCTTTGCAGAGGAGTAAGACCCCCCCCTAACGAGTGTCATGGATATGACACTAAACAATCTGATGGTGATGTTCCAGCAGTGCTGGAGCTTTGGGGAATGCGGTGTACCCCTTCATTGCCATCGCTCCCAGGTCCACTCTGGCCCGGAGTGGTAGCACCTGATAAGGGCCCTATCTATGGGTTAAATAGAACTAACAGCATACTTATGCTAAAATGAATTGTTTGAGTAAACTGAATAGCTTAAAATAGAAATGTTTTTGACAACTAAACCGTACTTACATTTAAACTGTGTGCTTATGCTTAACTGAATTATTTGAAATGGAACTGTTTTTGACATTAAAACTGTATTTACACTTAACTGAATTGTTATATATAACTGCTTGAATAGTTTGAAATGGAAATGTTTTTGACAATTAAACTGTGTACTTATGCTAAACTGAATTGTTTTAAATAGAACAGATTGTTTACATAAAAATGGATTTGGCATTAAATCCAACCCAAACAATATCTATCTAATCCTCGTAATTTGTATAGTTATATGGTTTTTGAATATTTCAAACGATTCTCTGACATGTTAATTACCAAGTCGGCTGGGGCTGTAGAATACACCGACTGCAACTCTGCAAAGGAGTAAGACTCCCCCAATGAGTGTCATAGATATGACACTAAACAATCTGATGGTGAGGTTCCAGTAATGCTGGGTTTTTGGGGAAAGCAGAGCACCCCATCATTGCCATTGCTCCCAGGTCTACTCTGGCCCGGCGTGGTAGCACCTGATAGGGCCCTATCTATGGGTTAAATAGAACTAACGGAGTACTTATGCCAAACTGAATTGTTTGAGTAAACTGGATAGCTTGAAATAGAAACGTTTTTGACAATTAAGCCCGCAGTTTAAATGTATGTACGGTTTATTTGAAATAGAATTGTTTTTGACATTGAAACTGTACTTAGATTTAAACTGTGTGCTTATCCTAAACTGAATTATTTGAAAGGGAACTGTTTTTTGACATTGAAACTGTATTTAAACTAAACTGAATTCTTTAATATAGAGCTGTTTTGATATTTAACTGTGTGAAAACAAATGTAGTACTGAATTAGAACTTCCATTTCAAGCAATGTTTTTCGCAATTAAACTGTACTTACATTTAAACTGCGTACTTATGCTAAACTGAATTGTTTGAAATAGAATAATTTTCATAAAGATGGATTTGGCGTTAAATAACCAACAAAGGTTGATATGCTATAAAATTCAACCAACCAACTGACACGTTAAGATACAAACGCATCACTAAATCCGGGCAGGAGATCCCCTGCAAAAAAAAAAACAAAAACAAAACAAAAAACAACAAAACAACCAAAGAAACCAAGAATAAGGAAAATACATTAACATAATTAAGGGCACTTTGTGAGAAACGAACTCGCATGCTCAGTAACCATTACTCTACGCAAGGTGCAACATACTTCTCGTAGTAAATAAACTTAGTAAATAACAAGTTTATCATTTTTGCTGTACTTCAGTCATCACTTGGTTGGGACTGTCTAATACGCCGACGGCATCTCTCCAGAGGGGTAAGACCTCTATCAACGAGTATCCTGTTTATGACACTAAAGTATCTGATGGTGAGTCTCCAGTCCTAGAGCTTTGGGGAATGTGGAGCACTTCTTGATTGTCCAGATCTATTCTGATTTAATAGTTCTATTTGGCCCATAGATATGACCCTAGCAAACACTATCGCTTCAGACCATTTATTATACTTGAAACCATTAAACTGTGTGCAAACAAATGATCATTGTTGAATTGAATTATTAGTATTATGTAGAAACCTTCTAATTGCGAACAAATGAACAGTGTTCAATAGAATTTTTACTGTTAGATAGCAATAACTGAAATACTTGACTTGGGATCGTTAATAAAAAATAAAACTATTTGTGTTAAATAGTTCTATTTGCGCACACTTAAATGGTTCCAAGTATTGCTATTATTGTTCGGTTGCAATATATGAAACCGTTTGACTGTGTGCAAACAAATGAGATCTAGCTCATTTAGAATTTAGCGACTACACCACAAGGACTCATCCTCTATGTTGCCCAGTCGGTTGGAGCCATAGAATATGCCGATTGCATCTCTGCAGAGGGGTAGGACCTCCCCCCGCAATGATGGTCTTGGATATGACACTATACAATCTGATAGTGGGGTTCCAGTAATGTTGGAGCTTCGGGGGAATGTGGAGTACTCCTTTAATGTCATCGCTCCCAGGTCCACTCTGGCCCGGAGTGGTAGCACCTGATAGGGCCCTATCTATGGGTCAAATAGAACTAAACTGCGTACTTAGTCCTATTTTAACCTATTCAGTTTTGTATGTTTTGAAATTTAAACTGTGTTCTTATGCTAAACTGAATTGCTCGAAATAGAACTGTTTTGACATTCAGCTAAGTACAGTTCCAATGTCAAAAACAGTTCTGTTTCAAACAATTAAGTTTAGCAAAAGTACGCAGTTTACACAAAGTCTAAACTAAAATTCGAAATAGAGCTGTTTTGACATGTAAACAAAATCTACACTTATACAAAACTAAATTGTTTGAATTAGAACTGTTTGGTAAAACTGAATAGCTTGAAATAGAAATATTTTTGAATATCAAAATGTGAACTTATGCTTAACCGAATTTTTTGAAATAGAACTGTTTACTTGTATAAAAATGAATTTGGCATTAAATAACCTAAAAAGTTTGATATACCAAAAGACACAAACAAACAAATCATCCTCTATGTATTGTAAAATTGAAGACATTAAGAGAAAAAAATAACTTCCATTGTTTAGTTACAAACTTTAAAGGTTTTTCTCAATATTAGATGCCCAGTCGGCTGGGGCCGTAGAATACACCGACTGCTTTTCTGTAGATGGGTAAGACCCCCTCCAACGAGTGTCCAGGATATGACACTAAACAATCTGATGGTGAGGTTCCAGCAGTGCTGGAGCTTTGGGGAATGCGGAGTACCCCTTCATTGCCATCGCTCCCAGGTCCACTCTGGCCTGGAGTGGTAGCACCTGATAGGGCCCTATCTATGGGTTAAATAGAACTAACAGCATACTTATGCTAAAATGAATTGAGTAAACTGAATAGCTTGAAATAGAAACGTTTTTGACACTTAAACCGTACTTACACTTAAACTGCGTGCTTATGCTTAACTGAATTATTTCAAATAGAACTGCTTTTCGACATTAAAACTGTATTTACACTTAACTGAATTGTCACATATAACTGCTTGAATAGTTTGAAGTTGAAATGTTTTTGACAAACTGTACTTATGCTAAACTGATTTGTTTTAAATAGAACAGATTATTTACATAAAAATGGATTTAGCGTTAAATAACCTACAAAGGTTGACATGCCATAAAACCCAACAAACCAACCAATCAATATTAGGTCAGACCTAACTGTCGAAATCAGAAGGTGATCTCGGTTGCGGGATATCTACTCTGTTTGAAGATATCTAGAGTCCATTATCTGTAGTACAGAGCATTAGCCATTCATTTCAAGTGAAATTCCTTTTCATGTAACGCATTTCTATGTGATTCACGTGCGAAACTTCCTTTATATTCCTGAGGCGATCGTTCTCAAATAGACTCAATTCTATCATTTGTAGAATTTATGAAATAATTATTACAGCGAATTTTTGCGTGTGTATGTATCGTTTGCAATTAATGTTTGTTTTTTTTATATTTCACATATGATAAAATTTTGACTCAAACTAGTAAAATCAATATTTCAAGCTATTTCATCTTTCGTATTTCAAATACTTCAGCGGGCAAGTTTACGGAGGAGTAGATTGTTATTGCTTTGTGAACGATCGAGTTCTGCCGATAATGTACGAGTGTGTGTGCTTGGCTGTTGTTCGACCATTTTGAGTTAAACCTCATATTTCTCAACAGAAAGTCGATCAGACTTTGGTTTTTCTTCGAGGTTGGCATCACCTTCTTCGAAATGTTTGCATTAGTTTTGTGTCTCACGTTTATTGACTACTCCTGAGCTTTCCTCACCATTCATTTATTTTGCCGTTGCCCTTTTTTTCACCGTTAGCGTAAAATGGCTCTAACTGCTATTTTTTTCATCACTAAATATAAAAACTGTAAAATAAAGAGAAGAATTTTGCTATGATGCTATTTAAACCCTAGCTGAAGAGGATAAATTGGGTTCATTACTTTCCCAATAGTATAGGACTGAAAGTGAACGTAATAACGTGGTTGGAGTTCGAACTCGCTTACTTTAAGAGCACAGTTCAGTACTTTACCTATTGTCAGTGACGTCATAGCTAGAGTATTCGCCAATGACTCGGAAGACCAGGGTTCAATACCAGGTCGAGTCATATCAAAGACTTAAAAATGGTACTTGATACATCCTTGATTAACACAGCATTATAAGGTACATATCAAGGGTAAAGTGGAGCAATCCAGGGAAAGGAGTAGCACCCTCCCCTAAACCTCGGTGTTGTGACTATTGAAAAGGGAGCCTTCAGGTCATCCTCGACTACGGTCACCAACTTTGAATATTTTTATATGAAAAAAAAGAATCAACAATGCAGCAATGATTGGACAAGTATCAATTTTTTTGTAACTTGTATCTCCATGTTACATAATTAATCATCAGAATTTTTTTTTTATCTCAACCTGCAAGCTTGAAATATTGCAGAACTTTTGACTCACCCAAGTATAAACCACACCAAGCAAAATAGGTTGTTACATAAGTCATCAATCTGTCTTTCGTGCTTTTTGGTGGACAGACTTAAAACCTTCACTCCTAAAACCCCGAAAAACTTAAACAAACAAGCTCCCATTTACCAAGCTGGGTAAATACAGGTGAAAATCAAAGTGAACAACGAAAAACCAGGAAGCACATTCAAAATGCCCTCAAGAACAAAGACGCCTATTTAAATCAAACCGTAGATGTTTAGTTGATACCTGAGCATTGCACGAAGAACCTATAGTATAGAAAGTATGGATAGCGTCACAGACCTCGTTGTTGCCAGCCTTAATCTTGAAGAAATAATAAATGGTTTTAAGTATTGTAGTTATTTAACTATGACAATCTTATAAGGCCACTCACCTTTTTAAATATTAATCTCTTACATATCATAAATATCTATTTAAATGTGTGCAAACGAATAACTGATGTTAAATTGTTACTGTTACATTGCATACAGTAAAATGATTTCCTAAGTTGCGAACAAATGAGGAAAAGTAAATAGAATGATTCGTATTAGATAGAAGTACTTGAACAAACCTGAGCTCATTTTTCTTTACTGTTAAATGTTTTCAAGAATGTTATGTATTAAATACACATGGTATGTGAACATTTTTCTAATAAGCCTAAACAGGATTTGGCATTGAAAATTTGTATTACTTGACATGACCTAAAACTAAACTTACGAATTGCCCAGTCGGCTGGGGCTGTAGAATACACCGACTGCTTCTCTGCAGAGGAGTAAGACCCCCCCCCAACGAGTGTCCTGATATGACTCTAAACAATCTGATGGTGAGGTTCCAGCAGTGCTGGAGCTTTGGGGAATGCCAATCGCCATCATTGCCATCGCCAATCATTGCCAATCGCCATCATTGCCATCATCGCCAATCATTGCCAATCGCCATCATTGCCATCGCTCCCAGGTCCACTCTGGCCCGGAGTGGTAGCACCTGATAGGGCCCTATCTATGGGTTAAATAGAACTAACAGCATACTTATGCTAAAATGAATTGAGTAAACTGAATAGCTTGAAATAGAAACGTTTTTGACACTTAAACCGTACTTACACTTAACTGAATTATTTCAAATAGAACTGCTTTTCGACATTAAAACTGTATTTACACTTAACTGAATTGTTACATATAACTGCTTGAATAGTTTGAAGTTGAAATGTTTTTGACAATTAAACTGTGTACTTATGCTAAACTGAACTGTTTTCAATAGAACAGATTATTTACATAAAATGGATTTGGCGTTAAATAACCTACAAAGGTTGATATGCCATAAAACCAAACCAAACCAAACCAAACCTAAACTTACGAAGAACTATTTTTGACACTTGAACAGCTTACTTAGTAAAATGTAAAAACAGTTCTATTTCAAACAATTTACTTTAACATGAGTGTAAACAAAACTGTACTTATGTAATGCCAAATCCACTTTTATACATATAAACAGTTCTATTTCAAACTGTACAGTTTAGCATAACATAAAATGGTTGATATGCCCTCAAGCCAACCAAACCAAATCACCCAAGTATAATGATCTTGTCATTTCCAATCCCACCACCCACAACATTATTTAACAATGGCGATTTAGACCATTGTTTGATTAGCTAAGTTCGGAGACTTTATTACTGTTATATGGCTCAGTCGGCAGGGTCCTGCAGAATACACTGACAGCTTCTTTGCAGAGGGGTAAGAACCCCCCCCCCAACGAGTGTCCTAGATATGAAACTAAACAATCTAATAGTGAGGTTCCAGTAATGCTGGGGCTTTGGGGGATACGGAGCACCGCTTCATTGCCATTGCTCCCAGGTCCACTCTGGCCCGGAGTGGTAGCACCTGATAGGGCTCTATCTATGGGTTAAATAGAACTAACGGCATACTTATGCTAAACTGATTTGTTTGAAATATAAACGTAAGTTCGGTTTCAGTTTAGCATAAGGACGCAGTTTAAATGTAAGTACTGTTTAATTTTCAAAAACATTTCAAATGCATGCTTATGCTAAATTGAAACAGAACTGTTGTTAACATTGAAACTGTATTTACACTAAACTGTTTGACATTTAACTGCGTGTAAACAAAATCTGTACTTTCACTAAACTGAATTAGAACTGTTTGACCAAACTGAATAGCTTGAAATAGAAATGTTTGACAATTAAATTGTACTTACATTTAAACTGCGTGCTTATGGTAAACTGAATTGTTTGAAATTGAACCGTTTTTGACATTGAAACTGTACTTACACTAAACTGAATTGTTATATAGAGAACTGTTTTGACATTTTACTGCGTAAACAAAATCTGTACTTGCGCTAAACTGAATTAGCACTGTTTGAATAAACAGAATAGTTTGAAATAGAAATGTTTTTGACAAACGATGTACTGATACTAAACTGAATTGTTTTTAATAGAACTGATTATTTACATAAAAATGGATTTGGCGTTAAATAACCTACAAAGGTTGATATGATATAAAATCCAAACAACCAACACCCCTTGAGGGGCTTCAAATGCCAAAAATATGGACACCACAGGGGAGCCTGTAGAGGACAACAGACATGTGCGGTGAAAAGGATCCGGACCACGTGGAGGAAGATTGTACATCGAATTTCTTTCAAGCAAACTGCCAACAAGATCATCCGACTTACGCAAGATCTTGCGCTGTTTACCAAAAAGAAAAAAAAAATATCGATTCTAAACACAATAGGAATGTGTCCTTCCTGGAAGCAAGGAGAATTGTAGGGAGCTTTATGGGAGAAAGCAGCTACGCCTCTGTGGTGCAGAGGGCGGATAGAACCAATGACGACAACACGTTGGAAGCGAATGATTGGTAAAATTCGACTGTGTAGTTTTTTTAGGTGCTCTTGAAACTTTGTCCAAACCCCAGCTCAGGAACAAATTGGGAATGGGGAGAGATTCAATATTGTAGTCCTAAGAAAAACACACGTAGGATCTATCATTCCAGCACGAACTACCCCTAAAAGTGAAAATCTCCAAAACAGCTAGGGCTGTGGAATACACCGACTGCTTCCCTGCAGAGGGGTAAGACCCCTCCCCAACGAGTGTCCTGTATATGACACTCAACAATCTGATGGTGAGGTTCCCGTAATTCTGTAACTTTGGGGAATGCATTGTACCCCTTTATTGCTATTGCTCCCAGGTCCACTCTGATAGGGCCCTAACAGGTGCGACCACACCGGGTCAATGGGTTAAATAGTAAACTCAAACCACAGTTCGGTTCTGTTTTTTGCATTTAAACCATGTATTTATGCGAAACTGAATTGTTTATTATAGAACTGTTCTGACATCTAAACTGTGCACTTTTACTAAACTGAATTATCGGAAATAAATCTGTTTTGACATTAACTCTGTGTATTGCCCAGTCGGCTGGGGCTGTAGAATACAATGGCTACACTTCTGCAGCGGGGTAAGACCCCCACCACAACGAATGTCCTTGATATGACGTTAAATAATCTGATGAGTTTTCAGTGATGCTGGAGCTTTGGAGAATGCAGAGTACCCCTTCACTGCCATTGCTCCCCGGTTCACTCTGGCTCGGAATGGTACCACCTGATAGGACCCTCTCTATGGATTAAATAGAACTAACGGCATATTTTTGCTAAACTGTTTGAATTAGAACTGTTTGACTGAACTGAATAGCTTGAAATAGAAATGTTTTTGACAATTAAACTGTATTTACATTTAAACTGCTTACTTATTCTAAACTGAATTGTTTAAAATGGAACTGTTTTTGACATTGAAACTGTATTTATACTAAACTGAATTGTTTAATATAGAACTGTTTTGACTTTTAACTGTGTGTAAACAAAATATGTACTTATACTTAACTGAATTACCTGAATAAGAACTGTTTGACTAAACCGAATAGCTTGAAATAGAAACGTTATTGACAATTAAACTGTGTACTCATGCTAAACTGAATTGTTTGAAATAAAACCAACTATTTGCTTAAAAATGGATTTGGCGTTAAATAACCAACAAAGGTTGATATTCCATAAAACCCAACCAACCAACACAACAAAATTATTGGATTTATATTTTAGTAATCAGATTATAGAACTTTGCGTGATCCATAGATAGAACTCTAGCCAACACTACCACTTTGATGTGCATAGTCTGGTCACTATTCACAAAGACTTTAGTAGATCGAGTAAACTCATTGTGTCTTTATAGTTACCATGATATGGAAAGGTGTAAGTATATTTTCTGGAGTGATAGGTAATGCTTTGTGCTACATAATTAAATGAAAGGGGTTCTTGGTTGAATCTTTCACCTGACCCCCTCTAACAATTCAACTCTACTTACGCTAAACTGAATTGTTTGAATTAGAAATGTTTGACTAAATTGAATAGTTTAATTGTCAAAAACATTTCTATTTCAAGCTGTGTACTTATGCTAAACTGAATTGTTTGAAATAGAACTGTTTGGATTTGGCATTGAATAACATACAATAGGTGATGTGCTATAAAACCCAACCCTTTCTACTAAAAAAAAAGTGGTGTTCCATCTTTTTAATCGTGACCCTTTTCTTTTTCAGTGTTTATCTCATGAACCTCCATATAAAATGGCGAGCATAGTCGAGGGTGATCCAAAGTCTCCCTTTTCGATAGCTACTACACCGAGTGGCATGGGGGGGGGGCTCCTCCTTTCCCTGGATTGCTCCACTTTACCCTTGATCCGTACCTTATAATGCTGAATGCTAAGCAAGGCGGCACCAAGTACCATATTTTGATTCTTTGGTATGACTTGACTTGGGATTGAACGTCGGTCTCCCGGGCCATTGGCGAACACTCAACTCATTAAGCCAATGGCCCGGTTGGCATTTAAACTGTGAGCAAACAAATTACTTTTGTTAAATTGAATTGTTAGAAAGTCATTTGTTTATACACAATCAAATGGTCAAATATTTCTCATTCTAATTGAATTGTTTGTGATACATAAGAATACTTGGAACCATTTTTTAACTGTGTACCAATTCAACATCATTTACACACAGTTAGTTTCAAGTATTGATATTTTACACTTATAATTCTAAATTGAATTATTAGTATTACATAGCAATAGTTGGATTTTTTTGACTGCAAATGAATGAAGTGTTGAATAGAATCATTAATGTTGAATAGCAATTCTTGTAACCACTTCACTGTGAGCAAACAAATGATTGATTTTGAATAGAATTATAGTGTTAGATGGCATAACTTAAAACCATTTAACTGTGTAGAAACAATAGAAATAACTTGTTTGCTCACTAGTATTGCTAACTCATTTAGAAATGAAATTACCTGCAAACTATTCGCTTACAAATCATATATGTATATCCATTTAAATATGAGCAAACAAATGCTGATGTAATAGTTAAATGGTTTCAAGTATTGCTATGTAACAGTAACAATTAGTGTAAACAAATAATCACAGACTCGTTTGAAAATGTTGTCTACAAATCATATATATAATATATGTATAAACACATTTTTTGTTTGGGTTTCATGACATATCAACCCTTCTAGTTGATTTAATGCCAAATCCTCTTAACAAAAAAACTACCTCTTCGGATCAGAGTGGACCAGGGAGTAATGGCAATGAAGAGATACTACACATTTCCCAGAACTCCTGAACTAGAGCCTCACAATCAGATTGCTTAATGTCATATCCAGGACACTCGTTGAGGGGTGGCTGGTTTTACTTCTCTTCAGCCGAATGTTTTAATTACAAAAAAAAATTTTTTTCTCTAAGCTGAAACAGACATGAAGATACATGTCTCGAATTATAGCTTTATTATCTGATAACCTCAGTGGAATGTTGGTTAATCCCAAAATAACTTACGTTTCAAGTTATTCTACTCTTCATTAATTTTTCCTTTTAATCTGACATAATTATAAATTAACCGACCTTATTATAAGATAATTGTAAATAGTCAAGGATCTAATTAGAATAATTGATTAAATGTCATTTCTGTCTCTCAAACTTTTTATCACGTGACTCCAAATTCTCTGTCGTTTTAGTTTGACATGGCAACTCGACTGAAAGAATAATATGAGTTGCTATATAGTGAGACACAATTCTGGATGGTAACGGACCATATTAGACTGGGAGATGCCGAGCTCGCCTGATACTCTCCGAGTGCTACTCGCTGGATTTACCTCGATGGCTTGCACAGTCGGCTGGGGGTGTAGAATACACCGACTACACATCTGCAGAGGGGTAAGACCACCCAACCCCCAACGAGTGTCCTGGATATGAAACTAAACAATCTGATGGTGAGGTTCCAGTGATGCTGGAGCTTTGGGGAATGCGGAGTACCCCTTTATTGCCATCGCTCCCAGGTCCACTCTGGTCCGGAGTGGTAGCACCTGATATGGGTCCTATCTATGGGTTAAATAGAACTAAACAATGCTTCTTTCACTATACTGATTTTCGCATTTAAACTGCGTATTTATGCTGAACTGAACTGTTTAAAATAGAACTGTTTTGACATTTAAACAGCGTACGAATTCTAACTAAATTATCTGAAATAGAACTGTTTTGACGTTTAAACTGTGTACTTAGAGTAAATGTCAAACAGCTGAACTGAATTATCTAAAATAAAATTGTATTGCCCAGTCGGTTAGGGTTATAGAATACACCGACTGCACCTCTGCAGAGGGGTAATCCCTCCAACGAGTGTCCTGATTATGACACTAAACAGTCTGATGGAGAGGTCCCAATAATGCTGGGGCCTTAGGGAATACGGAGCACCCCTTCATTGCAATTGCTCACAGGTCTACTCGAGCTCGGTGTGGTAGCACCTGACAGGGCCCTATCTAATGGGTTAAATCGAACTAACTGCATACTTATGCTAAACTGAATTGTTTGACTAAACTGAATAGCTTGAATTAGAAATGTTTTTTGACAATTAAACCGTACTTACATTTAAACTGCGTGCTTATGCTAAACTGAATTATTTGAAATTGAAGTGTTTTTGACATTGAAACTGTACTTGCACTAAACTGAATTGTTATATATAACTGGTTGAATAGTTTGAAAGGGAAATGTTTTTGACAATTAAACTGTGTACTCATGCTAAACTGAATTGTTTGAAATAGAATAGATTATTTACATAAAAATGGATTTTTGCGTTAAATAACCTACAAGGGCTGATATGCCATGAAACCCAACAAGCCAAATTACCTCTATGGCATGTCACACTTAACTTTGCCTGATAACTGAGGCTCTTGCAACCCGAGCAAAATGTCTTAGTCGATCATAGTTCAGTAATCAAATGGCTTAAGTCTACACTTTTTGCACAACAAATGATTTTGGTTCCTTCTATAGGATTATGGTCCAATTTGAACTTGTAAATGATAATCATCTGTGCAGCATTCAAATCACACGCACTTAGTGCGCTGACACGTTGTACATTTCTTCCCTAACTACCACGATACTACCAACCACTGGCCCAATTAGCTGGGGCTGCAGACTACACCAACTACATTTCCGTAGAGGGGTAAGACTCCCCAACGTGTGTCCTGGGTATGACACTAAACAATCTGATGGTGAGGTTTCTGTGATGGTACTATTTACCAACCCCTCCGCTCGGGCAGGATATGACATAAGGTCAATTTTTAAGCGGAGTTTAACAGGTTTGAATTCAGTTTTCCTTCTCCTAGACTAGTTGCCTCACCAAGGCTGAAGAACCTAGTCTGTCCTACTATTTACCCATAGCTGGAGGGAGAATAATTGGATTCATACCTTCCCCAAGGGTATTAGTGCTATGTGAAATGCAATCAGTCTCGTCCAGGATTTGAACTCGTGTCGCCGTGTCCATTTCCTACGGCGATAACGACTACACCACGGGCACCTGGTGGAGCTTTGGGAAATGCGGAGTACTCCTTCATTGCCATCGCTCTCAGGTCCTCTCAGGACCCTACCAGGTGCTAGCATTTCCAGTAAATCTATGGGTCAAATAGAACTAAACCGTGTACTTACACTGAAAGGAATTCTTTGAGATTAACTGTTTTTACATTTAACTGTGTGTGTAAAAAAAAAAAAAAAAAAAAAAAAAGCTGTACACAAGCTAAACCGAAATGTTTGAATTAGAAGTGTTTGATCATTTAACTGTGTGTAAACAAATAGCTGATCCTTTATTAAATTGTTTAGTTCCCAGTATTGGTATGTATCACATTTAACATCGTTGACATGCTAAACTGAATTGTGTGAAATAGAACAGTTTTTACATTTAACTGCGTGTAAACAAAAATTGTATTTAAACCAACAATTTACTCTAAACAAAAAAACTGTATTTAATTTCAAACAATTCAGTTGAGCATTAGTGAAACTATTTAAGTGTGAGCAATACATATCTCATCAACTACTGTACCCTTTGATCATCGCAAAAAGTGTCACTTTTATTTCCTGGTCTTTTAATTTTACTATCTTCCTATTTTTTTACCGTCCAGTCTCTCTTACATATTCATACTTTTCAACAAATACAAGATGTCACCTTAAGGTAAAATACTTATATATATATATATATATATATATATATATATATATATATACAAATTGGTATGAAAAAATGCTTAAAGGCATCATATGTAATTACAAGGAGATGGAAATGAGAGGAGAAAAAATTAAGTGGAAAATATTTTATTGTACATGACACTAGAGCTCTTTCATCCGCTGATTTATCCATATTTACCAACCCCTGCGCTCGAGCAAGATATGATACAAGGTCATTTTTTTAAGCGGAGTTTAACAGGTTTGAATTCAGAGTTTTCCTTCTCCAAGACTAGTTACCTTACTAAGGCTGAAGAACCCAGTCTGTCCTATTTACCCATAGCTGGAGGGAGAATAATACTTTTCCCAAGGGTATTAGTGCTATGTGAAATGCAATTAGCTTGGTCCAGGATTTGAACTCGTATCGCCGTGTCCATTTCCTACGACGATAACCATTACACCTCCACAATCCGCTGATTTATCAAGAGATACAAATTGAGGACGTTTAAAAGTCAAGATATAAACAAGAAATGAGTAAAAATGGGGTGATATGAGAAATGTAGGCTTGACAAAGGGGAGGGGAAAAATTATAAAATAAAAACACACACACGCGTGTATATATAAAATCATTTGGACACCTCTGGTGGTGTAACGGTTAGCAAGCTAGACTAGGAAACCTACACGAGTGAGTTCGAGTCTCATTGGGTGCCCTATTCATTCGGCCCTGTGCCACATCAAAGCAAAGAGTTTTGTAAATTACTATATATATATATCAGTTGACGCCAGATTTTTATTAGAAAATGTCTTGTAACTACAGACTAATTGATAATGGGATGGGATAACATAAACCTGGTTTCCACCATATACTTGGTTTGATCACTTACATTTTCCTGATGATCAACAAATTGTGAAAGCTATTTAGTGATTTTTATTATTATCATTATTATTATCTCTCGTCTCTCATATATAAGTGATTGAAAAGCAACTCCCAAGTATATATATGATTTAATTAGTAGTTTTTCCTCATAAGCTCATATACTGATTATAGTATAGAAAAATGGTGAATTGCCCAGTCGGCTGGGGCTGTAGAATACACTGACTGCACCTCTGCAGAGGGGTAAGACCCCCCCAACGAGTGTCCTGGATATGACACTAAACAATCTGATGGTGAGGTTGCAGCAATGCTGGCGCTTTGGGGAATGCGGAGTACTCCTTCACTGCCATCGCTCCCAGGTCCACTCTGGCCCGGAGTGGTAGCACCTGATAGGGCCCTATCTATGGGTTAAATAGAAATAACAGCATACTTATGCTAAAATAAATTGAGTAAACTGAATAGCTTGAAATAGAAACGTTTTTGACAATTAAACCGTACTTACATTTAAACTGCGTGCTTATGCTTAACTGAATTATTTCAAATAGAACTGTTTTTCGACATTAAAACTGTATTTATACTTAACTGAATTGTTACATATAACTGCTTGAATAGTTTGAAGTGGAAGTGTTTTTGACAATTAAACTGTACTTATGCTAAACTGAATTGTTTTAAATAGAACAGATTAACATAAAAATGGATTTGGCGTTTAATAACCTACAAAGGTTGATATGCCATAAAACCCAACAAACCAAAAATGGTTAAATCTGGATTTTGAAGCATGAAAATCAGTTTTATATACCTACTAAAGCTACCTTGGCTTATTTCGGTGAATATTTTCTTTATGGATTTCTTTCAAATGAGATTCTATTGAAGTCTCTGTACAATATATAAGTCTCCTCTTGTTTGTATATATTTTTATTTTATATATATATCCCCTTACCTACCTTTTGATCGTCACAGAAAGAGTCAAGTGTCAGTTTTATTTCCCTTACATCTTTTTTGGGACGGATGTACCGAGATATGGATGCAGAGAACAAAACCAGAGTGGCAGGCATTTAAAAGAGGGATTTGTTCAGCTTTGCCTTGGGTATATATCTCCTCAACTGCACCGTTGTTGATAATAATTATAATAATAATAGTGTAAGAAATTTAAATTTGACGATACAAACAAATGGTATATGCACAACCCAGAATCTGTCTTGGAGAATGCGACGCACAAACTTCTCTGGGATTTTGAGATACAGACGGATTACCTAATCTCGGCCAGACAACCAGACCTAATGATAGTAAAAAAAAAAAGAAAAAAAGAGAACCTGCCGAATAGAGAACTTCTCCGTTCCAGCTGATCACTGGGTAAAACTGAAAGAAAGTGAAGAGAAAGATAAGTACCAAGACCTAGCTAGAGAACCAAAATACTATGGAACATGAAAGTGACGGTGATATCAATTATAATTGGTGCGCTCGGTACAGTCACTAAAGGATTGGTAGAGGGACAGGAGGACATGGAAATAATAATGCTGTAGTTTGGATGGTATCCACTCGTTCAGCAAGATAAGCAAGAATACTGAGAAGAGTCCTGGTGACGTGAGGAGACTTGCTGTCACTCAAACTCCAGTGGAGGACTATCAGCTTACGCTGGTATGAAAAACTCTTAAAGGAGTAATAATAAATATGATAATGATTTTTCGAAAAGCGAGTTAATGATTTTTAGATCAGATTTGGTTTAAGCGCCTTTTAAAACCAAGAATTTTAAAATTACAATCTCACAGAAAATGTGTCTGTGTGTGTCTTTGTGTTATAACCCGGCAATATACTTCCCATTACTTTGAGTTTTTTGACTCATCACACACACACACATATATATATATATATATATATATATATATATAATGTGTAAACCAAATGCACTTTAGTGACGAGTTTGTCTTTTAATGTCACTGGCAAGTGTTGGAAAATTACTTATTTTAACATTTCATAAAAAAATTACCTGCTGAGTGACTTAGCCAGCCTACGTGAAGAATAAAATACTTAATGACATTATCGTTTGTTATCACTTTTAAAGGCAAGTGGCCATTTTTTAAACATCAACAGGTAAAGTCAAAGAACAATGAACATCTGTATCAGACACTTTTATCTTTATCGTATCAAACAACATAGTCATCATCATCCCACGAAAACATTTTTTGTTCTTTTTAAAATTATTATCTCTTTTTTGTTATCTCCAATTTCACTGTCGTTTGCTGATCTCATATTGTTTTCTTATCAGATATGGCTGTCTCGATCGTCTTGAAGCTGAACTTTAATTATGTTTCTGCACTAATCGCTCGATCTAAAACCCCAAAGGAAGATTAAGTTGCTTTCCATTTAAAAGGAACACTGTGTGCATGAGTGGATTTTGTGGGGAGTAAATTTTTAAAAGATGGTGGTCGGCTTCTTTGTTTTCTTAAAACACCATTATCGACAAATGATGACCGTCCACTTGTTGATTTTGTTTCAATAAATACAGAGTTGGAAAAAAACAAAAAAAAAAAAAAACAAAATTAAACACCCCACCCTAAAATTGAAAATACTTCAAACCCCCTCTCCAAACAAAGCAAAAACAGGCAGCGGAAAAAAACTGAACTATCTTTTATTGTCTTAAATTTTAATGAGACTTCGAAAGCTTAGGCACCCTGTCGGCTGGGGATGTAGAATATGCCGATGTGCACCTCTGCAGAGTGGTAAGTCCCCCACCAATGGGGCAACCTGTTGGCAATGCGTGGCGACCCGTAAGGACGGGATCCTGGTGGTTAAGCAGTCATTGATCCGGCGATTGTGGACAATGTCTTGCAACCCACTATTTTGGCCCTTACTTGGTCTGATGGGCGGTCGGATAAGCCCGATCCGATCAGTCGGCTGGTCATGTCAAGCCCTAGCACCTATATATTTTATCCCGATCATACTTTTAAATCTGCACTTGCAGCAAGTTCCCAACACTTATCTCTTAGCTGCTAGAAGACGGTTGCTGAGGGTCAATTGCGTTGAGAGAATAGGAATTTGACCAGTTCTGAGAACTTGAAATTGGCAACGGCTCGGAAGCCTACCCTCAACTCGAGTATACTGGTCGCGTATCCCCGTTTTAACTAAGGCGAATGGATTCCCCCTTGTTACATTCCCAACACAAGTTAGATTCCGTGGTGGGTGGTGGATATACAGCATATATGGCGTCTTCAAAAAAAAAAACAAAACCCAACGAAACCTCTCAGAATCAGACTCAGACTCAGAGAATGAGGCAGCAGACTTCCCCAGATTCATTGTTATTGAATGTTTTGGAAGAGGTCTGCCTAGCCAAATTCACGCCTTTCCTCTAAGAAAAGGGCTAGTCCGAAAACTGTTAAGAAAACCAGGAACGGAAACTTACTAGTCGCGGTGGACAGTCAGGGGCTGACAAAGCATATTAAACTCAACACTTCCAAAGGAGTTATCAGGAGTAGGGAATTGGCATTGGCTACAGAAGAGTAGATTGTAACTCCCCATTTTCACAGGACAGAAAATGCGAACAACGAATCCAAACCAATACTTACATCCTCACATTTAATTAGCCTCGTACTTCCTAGGAGGTGAACATCGGCTATTGTCTTGGGAGAGTTAAGCAGTACGTTCCAGCGACCCAGAGGTACTTCAAATACCAAAAATATGGACATCTTTGGGAAGCCTGTAGAGGACAACAGACATGTTCCAAATGCGGTGAAAAGGACCCGGACCATGTGGAGGAAGATTGCTTGAAGGAAATTAGAACTGCCCGCAAGATATTGCGTTGTTTACAAAAAAGAAAACGAAATACTTGAGGTGAAACACAAGTGGAATATGTCCTTTCTGGAAGCAAGGAAAATTGTAGGGAGCTACATGGGAGAAAACCACTACGCCTCTGTTGCACGGAGGGCGGATATAACTAATTAAGACAACAAATATAGAACACTTGTAGAGAAATTGATCCAGTTGGTAAAATCCGGCCGAGTGTAGTTTTTTTCAGGTGCTCGTGAAACTTTGACCAATCATTGGCTTCCAAGCACCAGCTCAACAACAAACTGGAAATGGGGGGAGATCCAATGTCGTAGTCCAAATAAAAACACATGAAAGATCCACCACTCTAACTGCCGTTTGGTAGGAGATTTTGCACTTCTATACTTGTTCTGAGTTTAGAACTTACGAAGAACTGTTTTTGTCATTTGATGTCATATCAAACCTTGCAAATTGTTCAATTACAAACAATGTTCAGATTTATAGATTAAATACACATGGTTTGTGATCATTTTTTGATAACATTTTTAAACAAAACTAAGCTCATTTTTCTTCACAGTTAAATGATTTCAAGCATTTCTATCCAATACGAATCATTCTATTTTCTTTGGTTCATTTGTCTGCACACTGTTAAATTATTACGGGAGGGAGTTGCTATGTAACAGTAAGAATTTAACATCAGTTATTTATTTAGGCACATTTAAATAGATACGTATCAGAGAGGAACATTTGAAAAGGTAAGTGAACTTAAGTTTTCCCACAGTTAAATGGTTTCAAGTATTGTAGTTATTTATCATTTCTTCAAGATTAAGGCTGGCAACTATGTGGCCTGTGTCGCTATACATACTTTCTATACTATAGGTTCTTTGTAGGGATTTTGTGGATCCCTGAGCATTTTACTGTTTGATTCTTAAAGGCTATGCTGTTGAGGGCATTTTGAATGTGTTTCCTTGTCTTTCTGATTCACTTTGGTGTTCATCAGTATTTTTGCAACTTGGCTAATGGGAGCTTGTGACTTTTGTTTTAGTTGTTTTGTTCTAATGGGAAACAAGTTTTTACTCTGTGTTTAATGCTTTTTGGTGAACGGATTGGTGACTTATGTAACACGAACAACTCAGAATCTAATCATTACTTTTAAGAATTTAATAAGATATAGGGGTTCCCAAACCCTTTAGCTCTTTCTTAAAAATTATTAATCTATGATAAATTTAACAGGCGTTCAGTTTACTGGTGACTGTCCACAAAGTTGTGGCAATAAAGTCACCGTTGGTAAATTTATTTACCATGCAAGAAATTTACCAAACGATGATAAATTTAGCGGCGATCAATTTGTAATAAATTTGCCTAACGATAAATTCACCATATGATAAATTTTCCGCGATGAATTTACTAAAGAGAAAATTTTCAAAAATACAAAAAATTGAAAACGTCGTTGAAATTTCTTCTTGAAAGCAATACTAGACACTGTCAGGCAGTAATTGATGCTAATGGATTGCCTAGCAAATATTAAGTGGTCACAAATTGTCATAACTACATCAATTGTCATCAGTTATTTTAATCAAATTTTTAAAGTCAGCTGTCTGTTTTTTTTTTTTTTTTTGTCTAATATTGTAAACCGTCACACAAGAAACTTTCAAGCCAGTTTTGTGCATTAAGGTCGATTATTGTTTCATTTCTTGTTTCTTGGTTTCTTTATTTTATTGCATATGAACATTCGTGGGTTATTTAATGCCAAAGACAACTTTGGGTTAAATAGTACCACTACTGTTGTTTTACAAACCTTGTGTTATAAGATCATACCATTTCCAAAAGTATTCATTCAAAAGAGAACGTAACAGCTCGACTGGGGTTCGAACTCTCTTACTACGATGTCGCAATCAAACATGTTAACCACAACACCACAGTGATTTCCCGTTTCAGTTCTTTCCATTTGACGTATTTTACAAACAGTTCCAGGCCGAATTTAAAACAATACCTCAAAATTGCAGGAATCTCAATAATTGCTGATTGATTGATTTTAATGGCAGTTAAACGTCTTGGGTTATTTTATGCCTTAAGGTTAAGGAATCGCATTCATTATCCGTTCAGATTACCATTTTTTGTGTAGGTGTTTCCTAAGAGAATTTTTGGCATACAATCCTATCGATTACGAATAAGATTTATTTGACCAGCAAATGGGACTCAAACAGGTTTTACCACTACAGGTCAGAGTGGACCTGGGAGTAATAGCAATAGAGGTGTTCTCCATATTCCCCAGATCTCTAGAAGTGGAGCCTTTTGGTACAGTTTTAGCGTGATACTCAGGACAAATTTTGCCCAGTCGGCTGGGACTGCAGAATACACCAACTGCTTCTCAACCGATGGGTAAGAAGCCCCTAATGAGTGTCCTGATTATGACACTAAATTTGATGGTGAGGTTCCAGTAATGCTGGAGCTTTGGGGAATGCAGAGTACCCCTTCATTGCCATCGCTCCCAGGTCCACTCAGGTCCCTTATCAGGTGCTACCACTCCGGGCCAATGTATGGGTTAAATAGAACAAACTGCATACTTATACTAAACTGAATTGTTTGAAATAGAACTGATTATTTGTATAAAAATGGATTTGGTGTTAGATAACCTACACAGGTTGATATGCCATAAAACCAACCAACCAACCAACCAGGGCAAATTATTTTTTTGGTGTGTGTGTGTGGGGTGGTCTTATTCCTCTGCTGAAGATACATATTTTAAACCTCGCCGACAGAGTTTGTTTCAAAACAGCCGTTACATAAATCACCAATCGGTCCACCAAAAAGCATTAAAGATAGACTAAAAAACCTGTCTCCCATAAGACCTGAACATCTGAAACAAAAATCACAACTCCCCATTAGCCAAACTACGAAAATACAAATGAACACCAAAGTGAATAAGGAAAGACCAGGAAGTACATTCAAAATACCCTCAATAACAAAGTCGCCTATAACAACCAAACCATCCAATTCTCAACCACCAGCAAAACTCCTACAAAGGACGTATCGTATAGAGAGTATGGATAGCGACACAGACCGCCTAGTTGCCAGCCTTAATCTTGAAGAAATAATCCAAAACTACAATACTTGAAACTACTTAACTGTTGGCAAACTTATAAGCTCAGTCACTTTTTTGAATTGTTAATCTCTAACATATCATACATATCCATTCAAATGTGTGCGAAGAAATGACTGATGTTAAATTCTTATTGTTACATGGAAACTCTTGTAATAATTTAACTGTGTGCAAATAAATGAGGAAAAGTAAATGGAATGATTTATGCTGCCTGCATATTTATGCCAAAGGAGAATTGCTTCCTATGCTAAACTGAATTATTTGAAATAGAACTGTTTTTGACATTGTACTTATACTAAACTGAATTGTTATATAACTGCTTGAATATATTGAATTGTTTGAAATAGAAATGTTTTTGACAATTAAACTGTGTACTTATGCTAAACTGAACTGTTTTCAATAGACCAAATTATTTACATAAAAATGGATTTGGCGTTAAATAACCTACAAAGGTTGATATGCCATAAAACCAACCAAACCAAAACTTTTCCTAGTATTCGGGCCGATCTTTGTAATCCTTGTAGTCTGGATTTTTTAGATTCTTCCTTTGATTTTTAGTCCCCCGAGTCAGCTATTCAAAGCCTTTGGGGGCCGTTTGAAGGGCTCCAACTACAGTTGGTATCACCGTCACTCTCATGTTCCGCAGATTTTTAAACCCTTTGTTAAGATCGAAGTATTTGTCTATCTTTTCGTTTTCTTTTGTTTTTACTCAGTGGTCCGCTTGGACGTGAAATCCTCTAGATGACAAGTTTTTCTTGTTAATTAAAACTTGACTAGTCTTCCGGTTTGGATGTGGTAATCCATTAGTCTCTCAAAGTTCCAGAGAATTTCATGCCTCTTTTTTCTCGGGCAGATTCTGGTTGTGCATATATCCTTTTTCAGTATGGTCAAATTTCAATCTCTTGCATAATTCCCAATGGTTAACTCTTCCCACCCCTTCGTGTTGTTTCTTGTATTCTTTTTTGCCAGTTTGCTGTATCCGTTTATTATGTTGCATATTGACTGTTGACCTAGCCGTCAATTAGAGATTCTCTGCCCGGGATGCACCAGCGAAAACAAGTTTGAACGGAAATGTGTGGGTGTTACGAAACGATATACGCAGATGCCCACGTGAGATACGGGCAGTCTGCCAGACTGAGTCTCAGTCTTGAGTGTCTGGGTGCCCCGCTGAGGCAGGTGCCCACAGTGGGCCTCCGGATGAGTACCTCCCGGCCGAGAAGCAGAAGTGCAAAATAGGACCATGAAGATAACACTGGTGTGAGAGACAGATACAGACAGACGGAGACGAATGGAGACTGCCATGTTGGTCCATAACTTCTTATTCTCTTGACCATACCACGCTAAGAAGCTTTGACTCCAAGAAATAATATAGTTATATTTCTATAACCAAGTGTTATGGTCATTTTCCTCCTCTATGTATTTGCCCAGTCGGCTGCGGCTGTAGAATACACTAACTACATCTCTACAGAGTGGTAAGACTCACCTAATCTAAACAATCTGATGGTGAGGATCCAGTGAGGCTGAAGCTTTGGGGAATGCAGAGCACCTCTTCATTGCCATCGTTCCCAGGTCCACTCAGGCCCTGAGTGGTAGCACCTGTTTTTTTTTTTTTATGAGAAAAGGAAAATGTTGAAAATATTGTTTTGTCTGAAAAGTTGTCAGGCGAAAGTTGTCGATTTTGCTCGCATCAATATAAACAAGTTAAGCCTGACACACTGACAGCCAAGTAGGCTGAGTACAATTACGTTTGGAAACTGAAATTTTTGATGTAATTCTTTATCTAAATTCGAAGCGTGGGGAGGCTTTATTTGACCATTATGATTCAAACGAAAATATTGAGAAGGGAAAGGCCTACCCCTTTTTGGATAGAAGGGAGAGGAAACCAAGCCCTGAAAGTGGAAGGAATAGAATGAATTAATAGAAAAAAATTGGGGAAAGCCAGCTTCTTTGGGTATAAGAGAGAAGAGATCAAGTACTTTAGGCAGAGGAGATCGACGGGGTGGAATTGAAATCCAAATTAGGAGAAAATTAATATCATCCAGCACCATCCCTTGGATGAGAGAAAACACATTTAAGCAGAGGTTTTCATTACTAAGCGGAGACCTGCTGGGACCGGCGGAAAGCAGCTAATTGACCTCTCGTCTCTCTGGCTTTGCGTCGGACTGCCAAGAGTGGAGAGGCAGAGGGATCTCTGAAATGGTGCGGCGCTTTGGAGAGACCGAGAAAGCGTGAGGTAATATATTACTTCGAGATGGCCTTGCACCAGCCTGACCAGGGTGGAGAGGTAGAAACCAGAGATAATGACACTTTGAGAGAGATAGCTGAGATATCACGATACAATAAGGCGCCCTTGTACCAGACCCACGAAGATAAAGAAGCGAAGAGAAAGCAAGATAATATGATACTTAAGAGACCAGCGCAGAATAGCTAAGAGATTACATAATGCTCAAATCTTGACCTTTTACCAGACTCCCTAACACAGAGAAGCTGGAAGCAAGAAACTGAGAAAAGTGAACATAATACACAACTTGAAATCACCTCGTACCAGACTATGGAAAGCGAAAAAAGAAAAGCCTAAATTTGATACGATAATTCGAGAGGCCTTGTGCCTGACTTTGAATGCCGATAAATTGGTTGACAGTTTATCATATTTACCAACCCCTCCGCTCGGGCAGGATATGACACAAGGTCAATTTTTAAGCGGAGTTAACAGGTTTGAATTCAGAGTTTTTCTTCTCCTAGACTAGTTGCCTCACCAAGGCTGAAGAACCTAATCTGTCCTACTATTTACCCATAGCTAGAGGGAGAATAATTGGATTCATACCTTTCCCAAGGGTATTAGTGCTATGTGAAATGCAATCAGTCTCGTCCAGGATTTGAACTCGTATCGTCGTGTTCAATTCCTACGACGATAACCATTACACCACGGGCACAGTTTATTGGTAAATTATGTCTCTGTTTTATTACTACTACCCACTGGGAAGAGTATGTACCATTGTAATAACAATAATATTTAGTTTAGTAAAAAAAAAATCTTTACAAAGTCGTGTCCTGTTTTTTTTATTGGCGTTCGAATGTTTTTCTTAATTGTGCGATTTCGTCTGTCCGCTCATCGACTGGCGACACAGATTAGTGATCGATGAGCTGTTAGGATCGAAAACACGTAGTAGGCAGATCGACCGTGTCACTGAGTCAACCAAGCAGAACACTCAGCGGATTGAAAGCGGATCCACATTATTTGGGGATGGTGGATGTACTGGCTCAATACTGCAGTTTAACACATTTAGTATGCCGTTTTGAAGTGTAACTCTAGAAAAATCCATTAAAAAGTTGATTATATCTTGGTTGGACCTATAACCTTTCAGCACTCTTCTGGTAATATTTCTCCGCCGAAAAAAAAAAAAAAAAAGAAAAACTAAGCAAGAACAATCCAAAAGAAATAAGAACCCCCACCCCAAATCAACAAAAATCAGACCCTGCCTCAAAAAAACAAAAACAAAAAACAAAAACAAACCCCAAACCAAATCAAAACATAAGAAATCACAACATAAGAAAAAAAAACAACAAAAAAACAACAACAAAAAACAAATACTTCTTAACACGAAGAATATTCGGACTATTGTCATCATCGTTATACTCACAATGTTTCGGTTGATGCATCTCTCGGCTTTTTTTAGATGTTTCTTGTCTAATTCAGGAGTCCACACGAAACTTCAAACTGAACCCTTTATTTAATCCACGGGGTTAGATTGCTCTAATTCCGTTAATCATGACTGAGGACAAGTGTTAAGTTATTGTAAAAATTCCTTGTTATTTACCTGTAGTTGGGATTGAACCAGCCACCTTTTCAACCAAATGCCTACATCGGTTGCACCAAAGTGTCCTGCTGAAAAATTCAGAGTGATTTTTTTTTTTTTTTTTTTTTTTTTTTATTTATTCATAAACCTAATGTCTCGATTAAAAAGAAAAAAGAATAACAACGCAAGACAGAAATTGTTACCTATTTGACAATAATTGTTTCCGACATAAAAATTCGAGATGAAAAACCCGTTTACATTTCTCGCCCTCTCGGTGGGTCTTAGAATACCCACAATAGATAAATACCTTCCCCCAAAAGAAGTTCGAGGTGAGCAGCTCATCCCACATGAATTATTAAGACGGCCTTAAAACACTACATCCGGGTCTTCTCAGGTACAAGCGTCGGCCATTGGCGATCATTATATATGTAGGACTAATTATTCGGATGACAGTTTCTCTTGTCTTGCTCAAGGCTAGGTCTAGACAATATCTTGCCCTTTTAGAGGTAATAGTTCTTACGCTATGAGGGCAGAGAAGAAATTCGACATTCTTTATCTGTTTGGGGAATTGGGTGGGAATCATGGAAGTTTATTTATTTATTTTTTAATTCCTTTCCACTGTGATTTAAAACTTTACTTTTTAAACGATTCCGGTGTATTTGTTGAAAACGCGCCGGACGAAAGGGACCCTCCAATTTATTTATTTATTAAAATCATAAAAAAACAAATATGATTCCCTTACTCTTCGTAATGAGATTATATATACTCATGAGATACTAGTTTAGAATTGATGTCAGCTCGTTCAGGAATACAAATAATGTGCGTAACAAATTATAAGATCCTAGTGTTCAGTACAATACAGAAACTACTTTTTAGCCTTTTAGCCAACAACGTAATAAAACCAAATAAGTCTTCTCGCTATGACGTTAAACTGGAAGTTTTAAGTTTTGATTTCTAGAGATCTGGGGAGTATAGAGTACTCTTTCATTGTCATTACTCTCAGTTCACTACCACACGTAGGAACGTGTACAAAAAAAAAAAAAAAATTTTAGAGAAAACATATAAATGTGCAATAAATGCAATTCCTTAACCTCAAGGCATAAAATAACCCCAAACGAAGTGGCATACCGTTAAAATCAATCACTTGTTCATATTTTTACGAGGCAGTTTGGTTACAGAATGATTTTTTTTCCTGATCGTGAGAAAAAAAAAAATTTTCAATATCGAGGCTGGAGATTACTTTTTTTTTTTTTTTTTTTTTTCTTTAAATGTCAATTCTATAAAGCGAAAAATTCTGCTCTAATAGGAAATCTTTTTTTTTTTTTTTTTTTTTTTTATCGGAAATCACTGACAGCGCCCATGAAATACTCGCACACGTCTTTTCAATTTGATCACCTTTTACAGTTCATCTGACATGAAAAGGTTAAAACGTGCGGTGCTAACTGCGTCGTCACAAAAGTAGCTTCTGTTTGCCATTCGAATCGTGAAATTTGAACTGGTTCCACTTTTTCTGCATGATAAAACATAGGATGATATGACATAGGTCATAGAGTACTTCTTCCATAAATGTTAAAAAAAAACGAAAAAAAAAAGATATCTGCATTTTATGCATTTTTTTTTTTTTTTTGTAAAGGACTTAATACTTATTATAAGACGGTTGAGTTTATTCGTACCTGTCTTGACAAATTCTGGAAGCAATACCAGCCAAAACAGCAGCTATACGGCCATCTTCCTCCTATCTTACAAATCCTCCAAGTAAGATAAACAAGACATGGAGGGTACAGCTGGATGTAATTAGGATGAACTCATAAGCGACGTCAGCAAAATCTTTATAAACATCAACTCTGTGCGGACACAGGATGCAGCCTGGAGGACCTGCTAGTAGCGACGTATGATCAGGATGGATAGTGAGAGGGACTTTCAGAAAATTTGATATATATATTTACCAACTCCTCCGCTCGGGCAGGATTTGACACAAGGTTAATTTTTTTTAAGCGGAGTTTAACAGGTTTTAATTCAGAGTTTTCCTTCTCCTAGACTAGTTGAATCACTAAGGCTGAAGAGCCTAGTCTGCCCTACTATTTTACCCATAGTTGGAGGGAGAATAATTGGATTCATACCTTTCCCAAAGGTATTAGTGCAATGTGAAATGCAATCAGTCTCGTCCAGGATTTGAACTCGTTTTGCCGTGTCCATTTCCTATGACGATAACCATTACACCACGGGCACATCCACGATTCAGAAAATTTGATATAAATTGAGATGTACAAGGTGTTTCGAAAAATATAGTGTCTCAAACGCAGTTTCTTCCAGGCAGCGGTCACATCGATACTGCTATATGGATGCACTACATGGACGCTAACAAAACGGCTGGAGAAGAAACTAGATGGCAATTACACACAAGAATGCTGCGTGCAATCCTGAACAAGTCCTGGCAGCAACACCCCACAAGACACCAACTGTACGGTCACCTGCCCCCTATCACAAAAACTATTCAAGTTAGACGAACCAGACATGCAGGACACTGCTGGAGAAGCAGAGATGAACTCATAAGAGATGTACTCTTATGGATCCCCACACATGGCCGCGCAAAAGCAGGGCGACCAGCTCGAACGTACATTCAGCAGCTATGTAAGGATACAGGATGTTGTCCTGAAGACCTGCCTAGGGCGATGAACGATAGGGAGGAGTGGCGAGAGAGGGTCAGGGATATCCGTGCTACCAGCACGATATGATGATGTGACTGCAAATAACTCTACTACTAATAATGATTGGGAAATAGTATACTATAACAACTTTTAATCCTCGATCAAAATGCCTTGGACAAGAGAGGAAAAAATGTTTTGCGTCATTACTTAGTTTTGAATGATTTTTGTCACCAAATGTCTCAAAATAGATGCAACCCACTAATATGATAATGATTAATTACTGAGACAAGAAACTCAAAAAATATTATATCAGTTTCCTGAACATGCAATAACAATTAAAAAAACATTAATTTGATTTCTCTAACTCAAAGTATGTATTTTTCACAGGACGTTTTCCAAATCACCGCCATTGCGCTTGTGTCAGTTAAAAATCATTATCATTAATGGGTGGCATCTATTTTGAGACAACCTGTATATCATTTGAGATGCAGAATGTGTTTGTAAAAATTTGATACCACTTGAGATATACAAGGTGTTTTAGAAAAGTTGATGGTTTGGTTTGGTTTTAGGGTATATCAACCATTGTAGTTTATTTCATACCAAATCCTTTTTATACATATATTAAATATATAATTTCTGAACATATTTTGCAGATAACATTTTTAAACGAACCAAAGCTCATTTTTTTTGCACACAGTTTCACTTAGTTCTATTTGAAACTATTCAGTTTAGCAAGTGAACAGTTTGAAGTCAATAGAATTATTTGTATTAGCCAGAAATAAGTTAAATGATTCCAAATATTGATATGTAACTGTAACAATTCAATTAAACGTCAGTCATATATTATACAAGAGATCAAACAGTTCTACTTCAGACAATTCAGTTTAGCATAAATACACAGTTTAAATGTCAAACACTTCTATTTGACCCATAGACAGGACCCTATCAAGTGCTGCCACTCAGAGCCAGAGTGGGCGCTCTGTCGGTTGAGGCACCCTGTCGGTTGGGCCTGTAGAATACGCTGACAGCGTAAGGGGCTAAGATCCTTTTAGTGAGGCCACATGTTCACCGTAGGTGGTGACCCGTAAGGCGCTTGGACGGAACCCTGGTGGTTGAGCAGTCAATGTCTTGCAATACACCACTTAAGCCGTCACTTGATCTGACGGGCGGTCGGATAGGCCCGATCCGATCAATCGGCTGGTCCTGTCATGCCCTAGTAAACGCATCTTTATTTTCTTCCGAACGTGTTATCCAATCTGCTCCAGCAGAACAATTCTCAACCCTTTACCTTATACAGGTGAGGGCTGAGATTCACTTGTGATGAAAGAAAAAGCCTTTTGACCACTGTTAGATTGTAGAGAGATAAAAACCAGAATCTTGCTCTTAACACGAGTATACTGGTATAGTATCCCCGTCTTAACCAAGATGAATAGGTTTCTCCCTTTGTTTATTCTCAACACAATTTGGATTCCGTGGTGAGTGGGAGAGCATAGGATCGATGAAAAATAAAATGCTACTTATGGCGTCCTCTTATAAAAAAACAAAACGAAACCTTAGTGATACAAATTCAGAAAGTGAAGAGGATGAAATCAGTAGGTTTCCAAGATTTATTATCTCGAAATCCCTAGATGACTCTCCATTAACAAAATGTGTCCCCATTTATTATAGGAAAAATAATATCTGCAAATCTAAAGCCTAAAACGGTTACAAAAAACTGAAAAATGGAAACCTCCTAATAGAAGTGAAAAGAAATAAAACATGCAGATTTTCTGCTAAAAATGATCTTTTACACCAAATAAATAATTGCCTACCATTACCAAAACCTTAATACATCTAAGGGGGTGGTGAGAAGTCAAGAGCTCTCCTTGTGTCCTCTAGAGGAGATAAAGAAAGAACTGAAATCACAAGGAGTGACAGAAGTGAAAAGAGTTACAATCAAGCGGGATGATAAAATTAGCCAAACAAACACCTACATTTTGACTTGATTTGCCAACAATCCCACCAAAAATAAAAATTGGCTACACAATGGAAAGGGTAGAACAATTGCCGCAAGTACGCACATCACAAAGACAAATGTAATGGAAGGATTTTTTGTGGAAAATTTGGAGAAAGGGACCCCCGACCACTCTACAGAAGAATGCAAGAAAACTCACAGATGTGCCATCTGAGGTGGAGACCACCCGGTGTATGTAAAAACATGCGAAAAATGAAAAAGAGAAAAAGAGATTCTGTCTGCAAAATACACCAGAAACATATCTTTCCTCGAGACACGGAAAATAATTGAAGCTACAAATAGAGATAAAACTTACTCTCAAGCGGTATCATCGAAAACCAGTACAGGACCGACAAGCAAATACCAAAATCTTGTCCGAAAATGCTTGATCTTGGACCAGGGGACTGTCCAAACTTTGTCAAAAACTTAGGAGTAGAACTCAAGGAACCAAAGGAGAAAACAAAAGATGAAGGGGGAAAGGGCATCAATATACCGCCTACTCAACCGGATGACTCCACTCAAGATACACTACAAGATAAAAAAAAAAACAGAGCAAAATAACGGAAAGCTACCTATCGACTGCATTGAACACCCAAGGAAAACAGTTCTGACTCGAATCCAGCAAGGCCACACTAGATTAACGCACGACTTTATTCTAAAAGAAGAACCTCCTCCTAAATGTCCATGCGGAAACCATTACACAATTAGGCATATTTTAATAGAATGTACAAACATATCTCGCATCCGAAAAAATTTTTATAAAGTTAATAGTATGAAGGAATTATTTGAGAAGATAAACCCTAAAAACGTAATAGAATTCCCGAAAAGAATTGGCCTTCTATCAAGGCTGTAGGCTCATAGACCTACAAATTAATTATATTAAAAATCAAATGCTGACTTCAGCAGACAATTCAAGACTGCATATCGTTTTATTTTGATGTCGTTGGTATTTGTTTATAGCGTTCAAATAACTATACGCATAAAAATTATACCAAATAAAAACGTTTTCGGCATAAAATAACCCGATGGGTTGGCATGCCGTAAAATCCAACCAACCAACCATCGAATCCAGCAAAAGAAACATCTGGGGAGAAAATCTCCAGTTAAACTAACTGAACGAAAATAAAATTAAACTTAACACGGAATAGATTCGAGGGCCAAGAAGTAATGGACATAGCAGACCAAAAATCCGAAACAAACAAACCAACCAAACAAAAACCGGTCAGACGAAACATAAATTCAAACTGATTAACCATGGGTCAAAAAATAATCCAGTGGAATTGTCGGGGATTGAAAGCAAATATCAATGAACTACTATTAATAATGCAAGAATGTCCTGCAGTTATCTGCCTCTAGGAAACCTTCCTCCAGCAAGATAACATCATCATCATGTCGTGCCGCAAGCACGGATATCCCTGACCCTCTCTTACCACTTCTCCCTATCGTTCATCGCCTCTGGCAGGTCTTCAGGGCTACATCCCGTATCCTCACATAGCTGCTGGATGTATGTTCGAGATGGTCGTCCTGCTTTTGCTCGGCCATATGTGGGGGTCCATAGGAGTACATCACTTATGAGCTCGTCCCTGCTTCTCAAGCAGTGTCCTGCATATCTGGTTCGTCTAACTTGGATAGTTTTCGTGATGGGAGGCAGGTGGCCGTATAGTTGGTGTCTTGTGGGGTGTTGCCGCCAGGACTTGTTCAACATTTCTCGGAACGTTCTTATTAAGAATTATTAGCTGTTTAATTACCTTTATGACTCCGGATGCAGGGCTTCTGGAGGAGTATCGGTTCTGATCAGAAACGACATACCACACAGCAAAGTAAATATCAAAACAAATATCAAAGCAGTTGCCATCAAGGTCCCACTGCATAAATCAGTGAATATATGTTCAATATATATTCCACCAAGTGATGACAGAGGAAAATGAAGTAACGAAGCTAGTTGATCAATTATCCAAACCTTTCATCTTATTAGGGGAGTTTAATAGTTACAATACATTTTACTTCCAATCAAAAAACATGGAAAATTACAATAGCCTATTTTCACTAAGAGACGCTTTAAAAAGATCTCATATTAGTGCTGTAGGACCGGATGTGGTCCACTATGAATTCTTGAGACAACTACCAAAAGATTCTTTTAAACTGCTCTTAAAAATATACAACAATCTATGGACAGGAGGTAAGTTTCTTGATATATGGAGAAAAACCGCAGTAATACCAATGCCAAAACCAGGTAAAGATAACTCAGACCCTCAAAATTATAGATCAGTTTCTGCAAGATAATGGAGCGGATGGTAAATGACAGATTGATTTGGTATCTGGAATCCAGTGGCATTATTTCCAATTTATAATGTGGATTCCAGAATAAAAGAAGTACAACTGACCACTTGATCCGTCTGGTAACACCTATTAGAGAGGTCTTTATTAGAAAGGGACATCTGACGGCTATTTTATTCGATTTAGAGAAGGCCGACGATACTACGTGGAAATATGGAATAATGAGAGACCTACGCTATTTCGGTGTAAAATGCAGACTTCCAGACTTTGTCAACTTACTAGACAGGAAATTTAAAATTTGCTTTGGATCCACTCTCTCTGATATGAAAAATCAGGAAGAGGGAGTTCCACAGGGCAGTATATTATCCGTGACTCTGTTTAGCATCAAAATAAACAACATAACCAAATGCTTATCTCCAGGAGTGGACGGATCTTTATACGTTGACGACCTCTTAATATGTTACAGTTCGAAATATAAACACATCATTGAGCGCAAACTCCAACAGTGCTTAGAAAAAATCAACAAATGGGCAACAGAAAATGGGTTTAGATCTACTAAAACTAAATGTGTCCATTTCTGTCGTAAGAGAAAACTACACAATGACCCAAACCAGAATCTTGAAAAGGCAGAAATTCCAGTTGTAGATGACTTCATATTTCTAGGGTTAATATTTGATAAAAAGAAAAAATTACCTTTATTCCCCACTTGAATTATTTGAAGGCTAAATGCAGTAGAGCATTGCAACTGTTACGTATCATAGCCCACACGGAGGGAGAGAAGATCGAAAAACTGTATAGGTCACCGATTAGATCGAAGCTGGATTATGGTAATTTTATATACCAATCTGCAAGAAACATCTATCTAAAATACTTAACTCGACTACCATGGAGGCCTGAGATTAGTACTTGGAGCCTTCGAAATATTTCCGGTTGAGTCTTTATGCAGAGGATAACGAAGCACCGGCAGATATCAGAAGCAATAAATTGGCCCTCCAGTATAATGTCGAATTAAAATCATGCCCATCTAATCCTGCATATGATGGTGCACTCCGCCAAAATATAGGGAACTTTTCGTAAGAAGTGAAAATGCTATTTTGGCCTTAGGATGGAAATAATAAAGGCAAGAATAAATTTAACAAAAGTACATAATACGATCATACCAAAAATCCCACCTTGGACAATAAGGACTTCAAAAATAATTCTAAACCTTTGCAAATTCCAAAAGACTAAAACTCATCCTCTAATTTTCTCTAGTTCTTCATGGAATTTTGAAGATAAATTTGCTAGACATTCACACATCTCTACAAATGGTTCTGAGTATGAGAAAACAATTCGATGTGCTGCAGTATACAATAGAAAAACGGATTAAAAAACATCTCCCCAATGATACCTATATATTCAATGTGGAAACGCGCGCAAGTAGATATGGCGCTCGATCTGATTCAAAAATCAAAAAATCAATGATTCGTTATTTTTTCTGACTCGTTGTCCGTGTTAACATCGTTACAAAGCAAGAAACTTGACTACCCACTTCTAATAAAACTCTCATGTAAATCAGAAAAAATGCCAAATGACAATGAAATACAACTATGTTGAATTCCAAGTCACACAGGAATTAGTGAAAATGAGCAAGTTGGCAAAGCGGCTAATTCTGCCTTATGTATGGTTCCAGAAAAAAAAAACTTTTAAAATTCATATACGGACTTAAAAAATTAAAATAAATACATACTACAACAAAGGCCACATCGCTGGATCAAACATAACAATAACGAGCTTCTAGAAATCAAGCCTATTCTAGAAGAAGGGAAGCAAAGCGTCAGAAAAAGTCGAAAAGAAGTCGTATTATCCAGACTGCGCATACGACACTCAAGAATCACAAATTTCTACTTGCTTAAAGAAGAGAAACCAATATGCCATGCATGTCAGACGGCGTACACAATAAAACATATTTCTCATTGAATGCATTGATCTGGCCTCTACAAGAGAAAGATTTTACAACGCAAACTTTATGAAAGGACCATTTAAAAAAAACTAAAGTGGACGCTATAATGTCTTTCCAGAAAGCAGTGGGCCTATATGGAAAAATTTAAAGACCTAACCAATATGATAGAAACAATACCTAAGAATATAAAAAATGAGTATCTGGAAATTACTGTACACCATGAAAAAATATTTAAAGATACGAAGACCATTTTATAAACTTTCACCAAAATGAATTGATTCGGCGCTAAATGACCCGAAAAGAGTTGATACACCATAAAGCAAAACAACCAACCTGTTGGCTGGGGCTGTCGAATACGACGACTGCACCTTTGCAGAGAGGTAAGAAACCCTCAATGGGGCCATCCGCTGGCCATGGGTAGCGACCCGTAAGAACCGAGGATAGGATCCTGATGGTTGAGCTGTTATTGATTCGGCGACGGAGTGGGCAATATCTTGCAACACACTACTTTGGCCCTTACTTGGTCTGACGGGCGGTCGGATAGGCCCGATCCGATCAATCGGCTGGTCATGTCAAGCCCTAGTACCTCTATGCTTTATCCCGGCCGTACTTTTAAATCTGCACTTGCAGCAAGTTGTCAACCCTTATCTGTTAGGTTCTAGAAGACGGTTGCTGAGGGTCAATTGCGTAGAGGGAATAGGAATTTGACAAGTGCTAGGAATTTGAAAGTGGCAACTGCTCGGAAACCTTCTTTCAACTCGAGTATACTGGTCGTGTATCCCCGTCTTAACCAAGGCGAATGGGTTTTCCCCTTGCGTCATTCCCAACACAAGTTGGACTCTGTAGTGGCCGAGGGAGCGCAGTTCCAGTGAAAAGTATACTGCATATATGGCGTCTTTAAATAAATAATACTAAAGGAAATATTTGGAGAATATCTGCCTTGCCAAATTCTTACCTTTCCTCATAGAAAAAGTAATCTGTACAAGGGCTAGTCCAAAAACTTAAGAAAACAAGGAATAGCAACTTGCTTGTCGAGGTGGACCGCCGGAAGCAGGCAGAAAGCATGTTAACCTTTCATACGACGAAATGCAGAGCCTACCCGCATGAGAAACTCAGCACTTCCATGGGAGTTATCAGGAGTAGGGAGTTGGTATTGGCTATAGAAGAGTTGATAGTCCCAGCCCTGGGAAAACAGGGAGTTACAAATATAAGAAGAAACTTCATCAGAAAAGGCAAACAACGAATCCAGACCAACACTTACATCTTAATATTTAATCAGCCTCGTACTCGTAAGAAAGTGAAGATCGACTATTGTCTTGAGAGAGTCGAGCAGTACGTCCCAGCGTCTCTGAGGTACTTCAAATGCCAAACATATGGACACTACAGGGAAGCCTGTAGAGGACGACATACATGTGCCAAATGCGGTAAAAAGGACCCGGATCAAGTGGAGGGAGATTGCTGGAAGCAAATCAGATGTGCAAACTGCCGACAAGTAAAGGAAATAATTGAGGTGAAATACAAGAGAAATGTGTCCTTCCTGGAAGCAAGGAAAATTGTGGAGACCTACATGGGAGAAAACAGATACGCCTCTGTTGCACGGAGGGCGGATACAACCAACGAAGATAATAAATATAGAACACTCGTGGAGAAATTGATCAAGTTGGAAACCAATGATTGGCCAAAGTTTCTGGAGCAACTGAGAAAACTACTTTCAGCCGAATTTTACCAAACATCAGCTCAGCAACCGGTTGGAAATGGTGAGAGATCCAATGTTGTAATCCGAACAAAAACACACGTAGGATCTACCACTCCAACACGAACTACTTCTAAAGGTGCAAAATCTGAAGCAAAACAGCTGTTACATATGTCACCAATCCGTTCAAAAACCATTACAGACAGACTAAAAAAACTTGTCTCGCATAAGACCTGAACAACGTAAACAAAGATTACGAGCTCCCATTAGCTAAGCAGCGAAAATACAGATGAACACCAAAGTGAACAAGGAAAGACCAGGAAGCACATTCAAAATGCCCTCAAGAGCAAAATCACCTATAAGAATCGAACAGTGCAATTTTCAGGGATCGAAAAAAAAAACCCTACAAAGAAGCTATAGCATAGAAAGTATGTATAGCAACACAGACCATGTAGTTGCCAGCCTTACTCTTGAAGAAATAATCAATAACTACAATACTTGAAACAATTTAACTGTGGGCAAACCTATAAGCTCACCCACCTTTTCAAATGTTCAACTCTGACACATCATACGTATCTATTTAAATGTGTGCAAACAAATGACTGATGTTAGATTCTTACTGTTACATAGAAACTCTCGTAGTAATTTAGCTGTTAGCAAACAAATGAGGAAAAGTAAATAGAATGATTTCTACTGGATAGAAATGCTAGAAATCATTTAATTGTGAAGGAAAATGAGTTCAGGTTTGTTTATTGCCCAGTCGGCTGGAGCCGTAGAATAAACTGACTGCACCTCTGCAGAGGGGTAAGACCCCCCTCCCAATTTGTGTCCTTGATATGACACTAAACAATCTGATGGTGAGGTTCAAGTAATGCTGGTGCTTTGGGGAATACGGAGCACCTCTTCATTGCCATTGCTCCCAGGTCCATTCTGGCTCGGAATGGTAGCACCTGATTGGGCGCCATGTATGGGTTAAATAGAACTAACTGCATACTTATGCTAAACTGAATTATTTGAAATAGAATTGTTTGACCTAAACTGCATAGCTTGAAATAGAAATGTTTTTGACAATTAAACTGCACTTACATTTAAACTGCGTGCTTATATTTGAAATGTAACTGTTTTTGACATTGAAACTGTACTGACTCTAAAGTGAATTGTTATATATAGAACTATTTTGACATTTAACTGTGTGTAAACAAAATTAGCTGAATTTGAATTGGTATAATAAACTGAATAGTTTGAAATAGAAATGTTTTTGGTAAATTATGTACTCATGCTAGACTGAATTGTATGAAATAGAACTGACTATTTGCACAAAAATGGATTTGGCGTTAAATAACCTACAACGGTTGACATGCCATAAAACCAACCAACCAACTAACTATCAAAACCAGCTGTGACAAGATTATCAAGTCGGTAGTGGGTCGCCATTAAAAAATCGAAAAGAATATGAAAACAGCAAATTGCTGTCTTCATTTTCCAGCAACCACTCTTCGCAGCAGAACCAGTCAGAAAAAATAGTCACCTTGTAATACTGTATTCAAAGGTAACGGTATCTGTCATGCACTAGCCTCATTCGTGCATCCATTCCATTACGTTGTGTCGGCTATGATGCTTTCAGGATTACTCAGTTTATCAGTGCGGTTTACCCGTTTTAAAAATTTTGGGTCATTGAAACGTCGTGACAGCATTCGACGTAGTCCAAGTTAAAACGACCATCTCGTCGCACTATGGAGGTGCCCGTGGTGTAATTGTTATCGTCGCAGGAATTGGACACGGCGACTCGAGTTCAAATCCTGGACGAGACTGATTGCATTTCACATAGCACTAATACCCTTGGGAAAGGTATGAATCCAATTATTCTCCCTCCAGCTATGGGTAAATAGTAGGGCAGACTAGGTTCTTCAGCCTTGGTGAGGCAACTAGTCTAGGAGAAGGAAAACTCTGAATTCAAACCTGTTAAACTCCGCTTAAAATTAACCTTGTGTCATATCCTGCCCGAGTGGAGGGGTTGGGTAAATAGGATCTCGTCGCACTATTCAAATTAAAAGTCACTGAATTAACGATTCATTATTGAGATCTCGTACGTTGACTTCGCGCGCGAAATCCAATCGTCATGCTACAAAACTTCCGAGTTAGACACGCCAAAGAAATGGTATAAAAATAGCACATATGAAATGAATCCCTTTCGACACATGTAACTTTTTTATCGGCTTTTTCTCTATACTCAGATATTTGTTGGCCCAGTCGTCTGGGGCTGTAGAATACACTGGGTAATCCCCCCACCACGAGTGTCCTGGATATGACACTAATCACTCTGATGGTGAGGTCTCAGTAATGCTGGGGCCTTGGGGAATACAGAGCACCTCTTCATTACCATCGCTCCCAGGTCCACTCTGGCTCGGCGAGGTAGCACCTGATAGGGTCCTATCAATGGGTTAAATAGAACTATCTGCATACTTATGCCAATCTGAATTGCTTGATTAAACTGAATAGCTTGAAATAGAAATGTTCTTTGACAATTGAACCGTGTTTACATTTGAACTGCGTGCTTATGCTAAACTGAATTACTTCAAATAGAACTGTTTTTCGACATTGAAACTGTATTTACACGAAACTGAATTGTTTAACATAGAACTGTTCTGACATGTAACTGTGTGTAAACAAAATCTGTACTTATACTAAACTGAATTAGCTGAATTAGAACTGAATAACTCGAAGAGGAAATGTTTTTCACAATCAAACTGTACTTACATTTAAACTGCGTGCTTATGCTAAACTGAATTATTTGAAATTGTGACTGTTTTTGACATTAAAACTGTACTTTCAATAAACTGAATTGTTACATATAACTGCTCGAATAGTTTGAAATAAAGATGTTTTTAACAATTAAACTGTGTACTCATGCTAAACTGAATTGTTTGAAATTGAACTGGTTATTCACGTAAAAATGGATTTGGCGTTAAATAACCTACAAAGGTTGATATGCCATAAAAACCACCAAACCAAACAATTCAATTTAGCATGAGTCATTCTTTGCACCCAGTTTAAATATCAAACATTGTCCTGTTTATGGGTCAAATAGAAATATCAGGTGCTACAACTCTTGGCCAGAGTGGACCTGGCAATGAAGGGGTACTCCATATTCCCCAAAGCTCCATCATTACTGGTGCTTCGCTATTAGATTATTTAGTATTATATCCTGCACACTCGTTGCAGAGATGCAGCCAGTGTATTCTACATCCCCATTTGACTGTTTTTTTTTGTATAGTTGTTTCTTAAAGGTTATTTTTACAGTTAAATGATAAGTATTCCTATCTAATACAAATAATTTGCACAAATTTGTATAGTTTCTAGTATTCCTATCTGATAGTATTAATTCATATAGAAACATGATTTCAAGTAGTAATTTCTTTTCGATAACAGTCATTTTTTTCGCACAGTTATACGATTTCAAGTACCTAATAATTATAATCCTTATTAACAAATTTGTTTGAAATGGAACTGTTTTTGACATTAAAACTGTACTTACACTTAACTGAATTGTTATATATAGGACTGTTTTGACATTTAACTTTGTGTAAATAAAATTAGCTGAATTAGAACTGTTTGAATAAACTGAATAGTTTGAAAGAGAAATGTTTTTGACAATTACATTATGTACTCATACTAAACTGAATTGTTTTAAACAGAACTGATTATTTACATAGAAATGGATTTGGCGTTAAATAACCTACAAAGGGTGATATGTCATAAAAAACCAACCAACCAACCAGCCTTAGTAAACAATTATAGCATCAAGTAACTTTTCTTAATACGAATAATTTTGAGTTATATATATAAAGTAGTTCTATCTAATACTTATCTCATACCCTTGGGGAAGGTATGAACTCCTTTACCCCTTCAGATATGGGTTAAATTCTACCACTACTGAAAAAACAATAAATTAGTAAAAATGCTACATTGTACTCTTTTTTAGTCAACACGGTTACAAAAATATAAAATCAGATTGGAAGAAATGTTCTATTCGATTTTAGAGTATATATTATGAATGAAAAAACTGCTTATAGAAATATCTAACCATAACCAAAATCTCCATTACTTTCTAGAACCTCATTCCATCTGTTAACAAGCATATAGACGCCGCGCTCATAAAATTCTTTAGGCTTACATTCAAAATATGCAACCAACTCGTGTTCAACTTCTTCTATTGATTTCAACCTAATACCATCCAAATGATTCTGTAATCCCCTAAACAAGTGATAATCAGAAGAACATGGAGTTCTGAAGAATATGGAGAATGAAGCAAATCTTCCCAACAGAGCTCTTCTAGAAGATCTTTAATGCATAATATTAATTTAATGGATAGAAAATAGACCTACATTTATCGCCGAGGGAGATGCAGCTGGATGCAGTCTCACATACTCGCACCCGCCCCCTCAAATTTATCGCACGGCGCATGTATCTTCATACATCTACATGCTAAATATCCCTTATACGTCCCCACAAAATAATACACAAATATTCCCCCCCCCACACGCACGCACGCACGCACGCGCGCGCTTACACATAAAGAGTTGTACACAATTCTAACGTTCTGATGACTGTACTTTTCGATTTTTTCGATTTCTTCATTATCTTTCGTTTGCCCAGTCAGTTGGGGCTGTAGAATACACTGACTGCACCCCAGCAGAGGGGTAAGACCCCCCCCACACACAACGAGTGTCCTCGATATGACACTAAACTATCTGATGGTGAGGTTCCAGCAGTGCTGGATCTTTGGGGAATGCGGAGCACCCCTTCATTGCCATTGCTCCCAGGTCCACTCTGGCCCGGAGTGGTAGCACCTGATAGCGCCCTATCTATGGGTTAAATAGAACTAACAGCATACTTATGCTAAACTGAATTGTTTGACTAAACTGAATAGCTTGAAATAGAAATGTTTTTGACAATTAAACCGTACTAACATTTAAACTGCGTGCTTGTGCTTCACTGAATTGTTTGAAATAGAAATGTTTTTCGACATTTAACTGAATTGTTACATATAACTGCAACTGTTTTTTGACATTGAAACTGTATTTACACTAAACTAAATTGTTTAACATAGAAATGTTCTAACATAACTGTGTGTAAACAAAATCTCTACTTTTACAAAACTGAATTAGCTCAAGTAGAATTGCTTGACTAAACTGAATAGCTCGAAATAAAAATGTTTTTTCACAATTAAACTGTACTTACATTCAAACTGCGTGCTTTTGCTAAACTGAATTGTTTTAAATTGAATTATTTTTGACACTGAAACTGTACTTACCCTAAACTAAATTGTTATATATAACTGAATAGTTCGAAATAGAAATATTTTTGACAATTAAACTGTGTACTCATGCTAAACCGAATTGTTTTAAATAGAACTGATTATTTACATAAAATGGACTTGGCGTTAAATAACCTACAAAGGTTGATATGCCACCAAACCAGCAAACCAGCATAAAAATTATACCAAATAAAAACAATAAATAAAAATGCTTTCGGCATAAAATAACCCGATGGGTTGGCATGCCGTAAAACCCAACCAACCAACCAACCAATCTCTAAGATATCATGCATATCTATTCAAATGTGTGCAAACGAATGACTGATGTTAAATTCTTATTGTTACATAGAAACTCTTGTAATAATTTAACTGTGTGCAAACAAATGAGGAAAAGTAAATGGAATGATTTATGCTGCCTGCATATTTATGCCAAACAATTGTTTCTTATGCTAAATTGAATTATTTGAAATAGAACTGTTTTTGACATTGTACTTATACTAAACTGAATTGTTATATAACTGCTTGAATAAACTGAATTGTTTGAAATAGAAATGTTTTTGACAAGCTGTGTACTCATGCTGAAGTGTATTGTTTGAAATAAAGCTGATTACTTTCATAAAAATGGATTTGGCGTTAAATAACCTACAAAGGTTGATATGCCTTAAATTCCACCACAAAACAAACATTATCTTTCGTTATCTGCCTGATGATTGTCGTTCATAAAACGTCATGAAACCTAAGGTCGCAGACAAGCTTCCATGCTATTAATTATATATAAAAACTAATATATATTTACTTTTAATTATTATGCAATTGCTCTATCACAGATATTGAGCACTTTCCAAATTATATCGCATTTGGTTTACCACAAACCTATTAAGTGAGATAATGACAATCCAACACTGTTATACTTATATATATATATATATATATATATATATATATTAGCCGTAGTATCTGCTCTTTGTTGCAATTTGTTTTTCAAGTTTCGATTTACAATCACGCAAAGTAGCAATGCCTTAGTATCAGGTTGAAACGAATGTAATTTCCGATTTTATAGTCTCTATCATAAACAAAAAAAAAAAAAAACTTACGCTTATAGAAATATAATTATTAACATAACGTCCCTTACTTTCTAAAACCTGATTCCATCTGTTTACAAACTAATAAGTGCCCTGCTTGTAAAATTCTTTTGGCTTACATGTAAAATATGAGACTAACTCGTGTTCAACCTAATACTATCCAAATGATTCTGTAATCTCTTGTTAGGAGTCATTGCTTACACGACAACCTCCGGTACCTTTTTCAGACTGGTTTGTTACTGGTTATGAGAAGAGGATTCTTTATCATAACGTTAAACGCCTTCATCAACCGTGGAAACAGACCTGTTCAGCAATCAAGGGGTAGACTTCATCCAAAGAAGATCATGTTGAATTTATACTGGGATATTCAAGGAATTGTTCATGAAAAGTTTTGGGTCATTTGGTCTATTTTAAGAATTTTGTCTGATTTTTATAAAGTTATGGCCTGAATGGTCTCAATTTTTTCTCCTGATCTCTTGTTCTATTAGTCTCTTTTCCAGACCCATGGGAACCATTATAAACGCTCAAACTACAATTAGTATCACCATTATTTTCATGATCCATAGCTTCTTCAGTTCTCTGGCAAGATCCAGGTTTTTGTCACTCTTTTTGCTTTCTTTTATTTTCCCTCTATGGTTTGCTAGAATGGAAACAATCCACCAGTTAAAAAGTTCTTTTCTTTTTGTTACGAAACATTGGGTCTCTTTTTTTTTTTTTTTTTTTTTTTTTTTTGGTGGGATTGGCTGATTTGTTTGTATCTCAAAGTCTGAGAGAATTTTGTTTCTTGGACAAATTATGGTTTGTGTGTTTACTATTTGTCAGTATGGCCTAACTTTAGTCCCTTCAACAGGCCCCTAGCCCAATCAATTGTGGCTGTAGAATACACTGACTGTATCTCTGCAGAGGAGTAAGACTCACCCAACGAGTGTCCTGGATATGACACTAAACAATCTAATTGTGAGGCTCCAGTAATGCTGTAGCTTTACGAAATGCGGAATATCCCTTGCCATGGTTCCAAGGTCCACTCTAGCCCGGAGTGATAGCACATGATAGGGTCCTCTAATATCTACTGCAATCAACATTGTCATTTTAAAACAACTTTATACAAAAAAAACCCTGCCTCTCCTTTGTCACCTGAAAAGGTGTCATCCTCCATCACGATATTACCTGTCTTTACACAGATCAATTGACGAAATATCTTTTAGAGGAGCTAGGTAGAGAAAAAATTGTTTCGTCCTCAACATTCTCCTGATTTTGCGCCTTCTGACCATCACTAGTTTTGAGGATTACAGAATCATTTGGAAGGTAATAGGATGACATCAAGGGAAGAGGATGAGCACAAGTTTGTTTCATATTTTGAATCAAGACCTTTAAAATTGTACCAGCGTGGCACGTATAAGCTAGTTGACAGATGGAATAAGGTGCTAGGATATAATAAAGTTTTTTTTTAATGATTAAATATTTCTATAGGCGTAAGTTTATATATATATATATATATATAATAAACAAAATAACCTTTTTATTGAATTGATCATTAAAATGTGTAAAAGTCAAGACTAAACACAATAATCTTTTCAAATAACGAACATGCCAAAAACATGTTTGGTTTGGTTTTATGGCATATCAACCATTGTAGGTTATGTAATGACAAATGTTTTTTTACAAAAAATGATATGAGTATAATATCGATTTTCAAGGCTATTTTTTTTTGTAGCTCATTCGTTCCCGTTAGTTTCTATCTTTTGGTTGCTGTGGTAACGGATAAATAATTCTCATGCTGTGACCATTTTTTAAATGTAGGTGATGAGAAGCCAACTTGGCAAGGATGACAAAGACAAAATGGTTTAGTTTGAAATACCGAGTTTTTCTTTGGCGATTCGTGCACGAAGAATTTTTGTGTGCAGGGTCCCTGCTTCTGAATACAGTCCATACTGCAATGTCGAAAGTCCGTGCTGTCAAATACAGTCCATGTTAGTGTCGAAAGTGTAAACTCGGCTGTCAAATAGTTCTTGGTGACAGCCTATATAGACGATCTGGAAAAGATCTTGATGCTCTGGGTAGGTTGTTGGTGGAGATGTGAAACCAGGTATCTGTAGACGGGCGAAGTGTCGGACGTGTCCGGTCACAAAAGCCAAGTGATCGATATCCCAATTGTTGTGTCGCTTGTTAACCGAGAGTGTAGTCGATGTTGACTTTAAAAAGTTGACGATAATCCGAGCTGTGTCGTCTGTTTGTAGACTGGTCCTTTGCTCCGAGTGTTCGTGGCATCTGGCTGGCATTTACGTCATCATCTCGTGGTGCTGATAAGATAAGACCTGCAGAAAATCCTTAAAAGACAGGAGAGAGAGAGAGGAAGCAAGACCTATAATCCCGAGAAAAAAAAAAACTGTAAAAGACTTTCGAGGTTTTATAGCCCTAAAAAGGACTGAAAAAAAAGAGAAAGCTGAATGGTGATCAGGCTGGACCTATGCATCTGCTGCCATCAGGTGCTATCACTTCAAGCCTTAGTGGACCTGGGAGCGATGGCAATGAAGAGGTGCTTCACATTCCATAAAGTTCCAGAATCACTGGAACCTCACTATCAGATTGTTTAGTGTCATATCCGAGACACTCGTTGGGGGTCTTACCCCTCTGCAGAGGTGCAGTCGGTGTATTCAGCTAGACCCTTCAGACTGAAAATTGCCCAGTCGGCTGGGGCTGTAGAAGTAGGGAAGGGCGCAACTCTTTTCTCTGGATTGCTCCACTTTACCCTTGATTCATCCCTTATAATGCTGAGTGCAAAGCAAGGCGGCATCAAGTACTATTTTTTGAGTCGTTGGTATGATTCGATTTGGGATTGAACTTCGGTCTCCCGGGCCATTGATAAACACTCTAACCGTTAGGCCAATGGACACAGTGATCCAAGTTTAATCATGAACGTTGCTGCTTGCATTTTAGAAAGTGTTAATACTCTTGGTAAAGGTATGCAGCCAACCATTCTCTCTCCAACTATGGGTAAAATGATGGGGCAGACTAGTATGGCAATCGGTCTAGGAGAAAGAAAGCCCTGAATTTAAACTGGTTAAATTTCACTTTAAAATGGATTTTGTGTTGCCTCCTGCTCAAGCAGAGGGATTGGACTGAAACATATATTTGTTTGACTTATATAAGTCTAAGAAATATATATATACATATATATGTATATGTTTGTTAGACTTAGCTTAATATGACTTGCCCAGTCGGCTGGGGGTGTAGAATACACCGATTGCGCCTCTGCAGTTGGGTAAGAACCCCCCCAACGAGTGTTCTGGTATATGACACTAAACGATCAGATGGTGAGACTCCAGTGACGCTGGAGTTTTGGGGAATGCGGAGTACCCCTTCATTGTCATTGCTCCCGGGTCTACTCTGGTCTAGAATGGTAGCACTTGATAGGGCTCTATCTATAGGTTAAATAGAACTAACTGCATACTTATGCTAAACTAAATTACTTGAAATATAAATGTTTTTGACAAATAAACCGTCTTCTTACATTTAAATTGCGTGCTTATGCTAAACTGAAACTGAATTGTTTGAAATGGAACTGTTTTTGACATTGAAACTCTACTTACACTAAACTGAATTGTTTAATATAGAACTGTTTTGACATTTAACTGTGTGTAAACAAAATCTGTACTTATACTAAATTGAATTAGCTGAATTAGAACTGTTTGATTAAACTGAATAGCTTGAAACAGAAACGTTTTTGACCATTAAACTGTGTAGTCATACTGAGCTGAATTGTTTGAAATAGAACTGATTATTTGCATAAAAAAGGATTTGGCGTTAAATAACCTACAAAGGTTGATATGCCATAAAAAACCAACCAACCAACCAACCAACCAACTTAATCTGATGCAAGTGTAAGATATGTTAAGTAGGGTTCGAACTCATGACGATAATAATTAAAGATTAAGCCCTACTCGAAGCGGAGCGATTTGCAAGTAAACGTATTATAAAAAAAGTATACACATCTTTACGTCAGCACAGAATAATTTTCAGATTAATCAGCTACATGTCCATTTGTTATTTCTCCCAAGCAACAATAAATTATACCTCTGTTATATGATTCTGACTTTACAGAGTGGGTCAGTTTGGCACAATGGAGAAAGTTCATTGTAAATAGACGAGAAAAAGACATGAAAATAATGTGACTTTATGTATTAATATTTACTTTAATTCATATATAAAATAAATCATTTCTATCTCTCCATCCACACACACAAACACACACACATGTGTGTGTGTTACACAATAAATAAAGTCTCAAAGGTGAAGGGAAATATACAAAGGGCAAGAAAATAATTCGAATAAGATCCTGGAAACTAAGTGTTTATAAATAAAAATGCTGTGAATTTATGCAGAAATATTTACTTTGTAAATGAAATAAATTATAAATCTCTCTCTCGCTATCTCTCTCTCTCTCTCTCTCAATATATATAATATATATATATAGTCGTCCACAGACAGACTGTTTCGTTGTATCGCAATTTGTCAGTGTAGCTTGACACGCAGGATGCTTCAAGCAGGTATATATATATATATATATATATATTGTATACATTAAGCCTCAAAATTAGAGGCTGAAATACGTGAACAGATACTAGGAGAATAATCTTCATAGAGTAATTTCAAAACAACAGGAAGAGCTTGAATTTTCTGATGTTTTAAATGTCTCCAGATTATATATCATCATCATCATCATATCGCGCTGGTAGCACGGATATCACTGACCCTCTCTCGCCACTCCTCCCTATCGTTCATCGCCCTAGGTAGGTCTTCAGGACAACATCCCGTATCCTCACATAGCTGCTGAATGTATGTTCGTGCTGGTCGTCCTGCTTTTGCACGGCCATGTGTGGGGGTTCATAAGAGGACATCACTTATGAGTTCGTCCCTGCTTCTCCAGCAGTGTCCTGCATGTCTGGCTCGTCTAACTTGAATAGTTTTCGTGGTAGGTGTATATACATATGTTTATATATTGGTACATGGATATGTAGATGAATGCATTTACCAACCAAAAATGAAAAGATTGAGACACAGTCAATTTTTAGCAGAATTTAAAAGATTTGAATTCAGAGTTTTTCTTCTCCTTGACAGCTTACCATATAAAGGTTAAAGAGTTGAGTCTGTCCTACTTTTTATACATAGTTGGAGGGAGAATATTTGGATTCATATTTTTCCAACAAGTATTTGCACCATGTGAAATGCAACAACTTCGTCCCGGATTTGAACTCGAGTCACCGTCTCTATTTCTTACAACGATAACCATTACATCACGTGCGCCTTTCTTTTCAGTATCAAGCGAATGACTGACACGTTTTGACACCAAACTTTGCTGTGGGAGGTAAATATTTTGGTGTCACTTTTCACCAGATATTGAATGTAATCTAATGTTTATACAACGGGATAATATTTACGACGCACACATATATATACGCATATATATCTAGTCAGTCGACCTTAGTCGAGGATGACTCGAAGGCTCCCTTTTCAATAGCAATTACACCGAGGTGTAGGGAAGAGCGCTACTCCATTCCCTGGATTGCTCCACTTTGTCCTTTATCCATACCTTATAATGCTGAGTGTTAAGCAAGGCGGAATCAAGAACCATTTTTTGAGTCTGTGATATGACTCGACCTGGGACTGAACCCCGGTCTCCTAGATCATTAGCGAACTCTTCTCATTAGGCTAATACTCATCATATATAGTAATTATTGTTTATTAGTAAAATATCCCAGAAAAATAAAGTGTTGTTAGTTTCTTGTTCGTAAGTAAAATCTCTGGTAGATTCAATTTTGTTTAATGTATCCGTAATTTTTGTTGAGTCATTATTCTGTCGATATATAAGTAATAAATCATCTATATAACAGAGATAGTTAATCTTTGGTTATTGTAAATTTAAAAGAACCAGATTCGTGAAATTTAAGGAATAGGCATGCAAGGACCCAACTAAGAGGTGAACCCTGGAAAAACCAAAACATTTGTTTAATAGATTTGTAAACAGAAACATTGGTGTATGATTAATATTATGCTGGCTAGAGATTTTTCCATATTTATATTACTTGTTTGGTTGATTAAATCAGAAAAATGGAGAGTGAGAGAAGAGAGAGTGGAGTAAATAGAAAAAGTGAGTGGTGAAGAGGGAGAAAATTGGAGGAGAGAAGAGAGTGAGATAAAGAGAGTTGTAAAGAGAGAAAATTAAAAAGAGAGAAGAGAGAGTGCGATATAGAGAAAAAGAGAGTAGTGAAGTAAGTGGAAATTGGAGGAGAGAAGTGAGTGTGATAAAGAGACAAAAAGAGTTGTAAAGAGAGAAAAATTAAAAGAAGGAGAGAAGAGAGAGTGCGATAAAGATAAAAAGAGAGTGGTAAAGAGAGAGAAAATTGGAGGAAAGAAGAGAGTGTGATAAAGAAACAAAGAGTATGGTTAAGAGAGAAAAAAATTGGAAAAAGGTAGCTAGACAAAAAGAAAAAAAAAACAGAATCCAATTTGGAATTTTAATGAAAACTCTGATTTGTGCGTCTACAGAACACGGTATGGGGTAAACATGAAATTAAAAAAAAATAAGCAAATAAGAAGACCGGAAGTAACACGTGATCAACGGAAGACAGAAAATCTGAGTATCAAGAAACTTTTAATGATAGTCGCAAGACAGACCGTAAAACCAAATCAACATTGAGAATGTTTAACTTTAGCCTCGTTTTCATTTCGTTTAAATTCATACATCTACACCGTTTAGTTTTGTTTTTGTTTTTTTTTTTTAAATATTATTGTATCTTTTTTGATTTTCATTTCATAATTTAAAAAAAAAGTCTGAAAATTGTCCTGATCTACTGTAAAAAGTTATCAAGTTCTTGATGTAAATGCACATTTTAAATTAAATTTTGAGAACGAAAAAAAATTTGCCGAAATAATTTATATGTCTGGAAAGTGCTGACAATACTTTTTCTTTTAAATATTTTGTTCTGTATTTCGTTGAGAAAAATAGGATTTTTTTTTATTCCAACAAGAAAGAATTATTGATTTCAATTTTATCTTTTTCCCTTCAAGTGGTTTTTTAAATGAAAGGTTAAGTGTTCGGAGAAAAAAAGTTTCGAATGAATAAGAAACCATACGATTGAATATTTACGGGCAGTGAAACGTTATTTTTAGACATTAATTTTGTTAACGAACGATATATATATATATATATATATATATATATATATATATATATATATATATATATATATATATATATAAATAAAGAGATGGAGAAAGAAAGGTAAAAAGGAAGATAGTTCTATTTCAAATAATTCAGTCTATTTGTATAAAAATGGACTTGGCGTTAAATAACCTACAAAGACCCAACCAACCAACCAACGTTTCTATTTCTCTTCGTACTATTGCTTTTCGATGTTCCTGTTGTCTTACTTTCAGAGGACGGCATGACTTGTCTTTGTATACTTTGTCAAAGCTGCAAGAGATGGAATATACGAAATTTTTGGTCATGCAGTATTTTGCTGGGGATTTGACTCGGAGGAGATGTTTATGAAGAGTTCCATACTTAGATAAACAAGGGATACCTGAAGAAGGCCGGAGGATACAGTGGCCAAAACTTTGTGTTACTACTAGCAGCAATAAAGATGGTGACAACAGTTAAAAAAATAACACACAAAATATTACACAAACCTCATCTAAAAAATTCAGACAAAAACTATACTTTGATATTCTATCGTCAGTGCCAAATTTTGGCTACGCGTCGGTCAAGCGTCACAAAACAATATTAAAATAATATCAAAAACAAACTATGAGTTTCACGATGTTCTAATAATCAGATATTTATTATTAACAATGTTCAGATCCCCTGGTGATTGGATCATAGTGAAATTCTGAATTGTTGGAAACTCTATAATCTTCAGAGAGTATGATTTCTGCTGACGGGAAATTGTTGGCCAGTGAAACGCCAGATATTACACAAGATTAACAGTTTAAAAAAAAAAAAAAAAAAAAAAAAAAGGAATTTCAAATACTCGAGTTCTTAACTATTAAAAACACCTTGAATAAAATCTTTTAACATTTTCATTATTTCTCACTGGCCAACACCATTCTCATTTGAAATGTAACTGTTGCACGACGTCATCCAAAGCTAACTTGATTTAAGTTGTACAAAAAACAAATTTGAAAAAAAAACATTAGTCACCATTATTGAGATAGTTTAATGTACTGAACAATTAGAATTCCCGCCTCCTCATAACTGATGTATGACGTCATTCAGCGCCTCAACGGTCAGTAACATTATCGTTTGAACAGTGCATGTTGCACGACTTCAATTAACATTTCAATGGTCAACACCAACTTCTGTTCAAAACAAATCAATAAAAATCAGATCAAATCATTCTTTTTTCCCAGTAGGCTGGGGTGGAGCTGTAGAATACACCGACTGCACCACTGCAGAGGGGTAGGGCCTCCCACCCAACCAGGGTCCTGAATATGACACTAAACAATCTGATGGTAAGGTTCCAGTAATGCTGAAGGTTTGGAGAATGCAGAGTACACTTCATTGCCATTGCTCCCAGGTCCACTCTGGCCTGGAGTGGTAGCACCAGATAGGGTCCTATCTATGGGTCAAATAGAACCAAGCTGTGTACTTATGATAAACTGAATTGTTTGAATTAGAACTGCTTTAATATTTAAACTGCTTACTTATACTGAACTGAATGGCTCAAAATTGAACTGTTTTGACTTGTAAACTGCGTACTTACACCAAACTAAGTTGTTTGAAATTGAACTATTTTGACATTTAACTGCGTGTAAGCCAAAGCTATATTTATATTAAACTGAATTGTTTGAATTAGAACTTTTTTGACTAAACTGAATAGCTTGAAATAGAAATGTTTTTGACAATTAATCTGTCTACTGATGCTAAATTGAGTTGGCTGAAATTGAACTGTTCGTTTGTATAAAAATGGATTTGTCATTAAATAACCTACAAATGCCATAAAACCAAACCAAACCAAATCAAACCAAACCATTCTTTAAAAATTACAGAGAAAATGAACCTTGTTTAAGTTCTGTAAAAACGAATTGTAACATTCTTAAAGATAGCTGGAGACAAAAGCGAAAAAGCTCGAAGACCTGAATATTTCTGATGATTTCTACATTAATTCATTACTTCCAGGTCCATTCTGACAGAGGACAGTTTGCCTTGTTTGGGTCCAATCTATGGGTCAAATAGATGTTTAAACAAATAAAAATCTTAAAAGAAAAACGAAAAGAAAACTAACAAAATTCTTAAGAAATACAAACTAAGGAAATTTTGAACGTACAATAAACGAGATTCTCTAACTTCTAGACTTAACCGGAAACGGTTTGACGCGCTATGAAAATCAATCACTTATTCAATTCGGATTGTTTTTAATTTTGTTTTTAAACTAAAACAATTAAAAAAAAATATCTTTCTTTCTTGTCTGTTCTTTTCAGATGCCGTCAAGTTTTTTCTCATTACGCTTAGTCAGCGTCCAAGTGGTGCATCCATACAGTAGTATGGACACCACTGTTGCTGGGAAAAAATTGTGTTTTATTTTATCAGATAGGTCTGACTTCCGTAATATAGATAGCCTATCGACAACTGTCCATGCCTTCGCTAGCCAAGTGTTGATGTCATTTTCGGTTGATGAGAAGCTGCTTCCGAGGTAAATGAACTTGTCCTCTAGTTTCAGAGAACCGCCATTTAGTGTGGAGATTTCGCCTCTTTGATTAAAGTACACACACATACACACACATATACGCGTATATAGTAAAGTAAGTAAGTAAAGTTGTCGACCGTAGTCGAAGGTGACCCCAATCCTCCCTTATCGATAGCTGTTACACCAAGGCGTAGAGGAGGGCGTTACTCAATTCCCTGGATTGCTCCACTTTACCCTTGATCTGTAACTTATAATGCTGAGTGTTGATCAAGGCAACATCAAGTTAAAATCTTTTATTTGCAAAAAAATTACCTCTAGCTTCTTGTGGTAATCCTTTTTAAACTAAAATAGTTTTCAACACAATAAATAATATATAATACATATTAGATATTCAAAAGAATGAATCATTTATCTTCGTCTTCATCATCAAGTCAGGATATGTATAATAGCTAAAATTACTAATTTAAAAAAATGTATCATATAATTTTGAGTTGTTTGTATTTCTGAGACGTCCTTTATTTCATCCACAGGTGTCGCTTGCTCTGATTCCGTTAACCATAACCAGATACCAGAGTTAAGTATTCTTGTATTGTTACTGGCTAGCAGTCAGGATTGAACCTGCAACCTCCAGATGATTGTCACTTAGAAGCTTAGGGAACCAACGCCTATAACCGTGGCGCTATGTGTCATGCTGGACACATAGCGTTACGGTTATAAGTGAAATTCTGCGTAGGCTTCCGAGTTCAGCAAGAAACACTTGAAGAAGGCCAGAGGACATACCGGCCTAAACGTTGTGAATATAACAATGAATAACAAAGAAAAAAAATCATCAAAATTCCTCACAGAAATTCAAATAACTGAAAATTATATAATACATTTTTAAAAATTAGTAATTTCATCTGATGGTGAGGCTCCAGTCTTAGACATTTGGGGAATGTGGAGTACCACTTCATTGCCATTGCTTCCAGGTCTACTATGGCTCGGAGTGGTACCTGATAAGGTCACATCTATGGGTCAAATCTGTGCCCCAGCAAATGACTCATACTAAATTGAATAATTAGAAAAATAACTATTTGATCATTTAACTGTGTGTAAACAAATGACTGATATTTAATTGAATTGTTAGTGATACATAGCAATACTTGAAACTATTTAACTTTGAATTATGTTTTAAAATGATATATATCTAATATATGAATAAACCGGATTAAATAACCCGCAATGGTTCATATGCCATAAAACTAAACCAATATATACATAGTGCTCGATTTAGTGGTTATTTAATGCCAAAGCAATCCTTACGCACAGACAGCAGTAGTACTAGTAAACCATATTCGCAGGTATTAGGGAGTTCATACCTATCCCTCGGAAAAAGTGAATGTTATGTAACTGGAGTTTGAACTCGCTTACGATGATGTTTCAGTCAAGCACGTTAACCACTATGCCACGGGGACACTCCTGGTGTGTTCGATCCTTTAGGCCAACCCAAGTTAACAGATAAACATTTTTTCAAAAGTTTTTGTTTTTCTATACACGACGAATTTCAGACACCTGGCTGATAAGAATATACGGTTTTCTTTACAGAAGAAAAAATTCTTTCAGTTCTACGGCAATTCACGAATTCACAACTGCTTTGTTTAAATATCAAGGATTGTTATTCATTACGTACTGTTTTATGCTCGGATAATCGGTGATTATATTATCCGAGGTCTTTTATTCCATTTCATATTTGATGTCAACCTGTCACGCTAGTGTTATGGCAAGGGCTTAAGTTTTATTTCGCTTTTGTCAGACATAAGCCTCGTCAATGAAAAGATAGTTGTGTAGATGTGTGACCACCAACAGAAAGTGTCATAATATTCAGAGACCGTTGCAAAAATAATGAATAGTTGATAATTAATGTGAACATTAAAATAAATTCCTTAGAGAATATTTTTTATCACTATACGAATTACGTAAGGCAAGTTGTGAACGTTAGGTTAGACGTTAGAGCAATGGATTTGGACTTTTAAGGTTCAGTCGCAGCACCATTAGTGTGATTAGATTTAATCTATGACGAATTATGTCACCGAAAATTTATTTACCATGGCAACGTTAATGCGTCAGGAATCAGTACTGCAGCTAAAACACGAAATCCTAAAAAGTTGTAGGAAATGGGATCGGAGATCTGAGTTCTGTTTCTGGATGAGGCCGACAGCGTTTCACTTCGCGCTAATGCCGTTGCGAAAAGCATATATCCATCTGTTCTCCTTCCAGTTATGTTAAAATCACAGGATAATCTGGATTATTTAGCTTTGGTCAGGCAACTAGTCTGGGAGTAGGAAAACTCTGAATTCAAACCAACTGTACTCCAGTTAAAAAAAGGATCTTGAGTCAAATCCTGATCGTGGTGGATAAATGTTAATTGAATAAATACATACTCTGTAATACTTGACATAAAACGTGTGTATATATATATATATATGTGTGTGACATGACGTGCAGTTAAGTTTTAATTTTTACATATTAATTAGGTATTTATGAAATATATGGAAATGGATATATATATCTCAAAAATAAAAAGATCCTTGAAATAAGTATCTTATTGTTCAAAGCTGAAATTGACCTAAAAAGCTGGTTGATTGTACGTAAAGGTCAGTTAAGTGCGAGACAATTGTTTTTGATTTTAAAGGTCAGTGAATTTATATAATTTTTCGGTTATCAACTAGCTTCATCGATCATAATGATGAAACTGGTCATTTCGTAAAACATTTTTTCTAGTCCTTATCTTAAAGGTCAATGTCAAAAGGGAGATTTAATTTAGCTCCACCCTAAATAAAGGTGAGCTGGGCATGGCTCATCCAGTCAAGTGAAGCTTAGAATTTTTACTTCAGCCCCATTGCTCTAGACCTGTTCACATTGGTCAAAGTATCTAAAAAGTGTTTTCCCTATACCTTTAAGATATAATCCGGAACTAGGATTGGCTGACCAATGGGAATATGACTCCTAATTGTCTCCTAATTGAACATCCAATCAGAAACTTTTTTTAGTCCAGATATTGATCTATAAAAACAGGATGATGAAACGAATTATCAGAAAGGATGAGGAAAGAGACCAAGAACAAACTCAACACTGCCGAAGAAGCATCCCTTCCATTCTAGACCCGAGGCACCCTGAACAACCTTCAGACTTTAGAGACATTAGTGTCATGCTAACTGCACGTTATCATCACTCTTCCTCTCTCGATGTTCTTTCTTCTTCTTTTTGCCAGGAAAGCATACATTGTTTGCTTGTTATGAATTGTCTCACAAACGTGTTTCAATGAAAAACATTTTTGTTATTTTTTAACAACAGGTTTTCTCTATTCCCTGAGTTGCAAGACAATCTAGCCACTCATATTACCTGACCGTCAGAAGAAGATCCGTCTGAATTGTGTCAACCCCTCTTCGTGGATCTTTCAAACACAGCATAGGAACGGAAGGACTTGACAAAGCAAGCAGTCGGAAGCAAACGTTGTAGTTATGAACACAACAACCACAACAAGTACTGTGACTAGTTGTCACAACACATTGGGCTCCGTGACTAGCATAGGACTACGCACGCACGCATATATATATATATATATATATATAAGTTGGCGACCTGAAGGCTCCATTTTCATTAGCTACTACACCGAGGTGTAGGAGAGGGTTCTACTCCTTTTTCTTGTTTACCCCACTTTACCCTTGATCCGTACCTTATAATGCTGTTACGCAAGGCGGCATTAAGTACCATTTTTTTGGTTTTTGGTATGACTCGACCTGGGATTGAACCCCGGTCTCCCGGTGAACTCGCTATCCTCTTGGCTATTGGATATATATGATTAAAATTAACGTTAAAAGCGTTTTGAACCTGTAAAATCTTTTCAGTACTTAATGTACGAAAATCCAGAATAATAATTTTGCCACTATATACATATATATATGTATATTCATTCATTCATTCATTCAGAGAGAGAGAGAGAGAGAGAGAGAGAGACTTATGCCAATATATATATATGTGTGTGTGTGTGTCTGTATGTCTATGTATGTGTGTGAAAGAGGAGAGAAGAAAGAGTTGATAAGAAGAATAAGAGAGTGGTAAAAAAATAGTAAATGAGAGACGTGAAGTCAGCCAAAGGGCAACTCGAGTTCAAATCATAGACGAAGCTGTTTGCTTTTTAATTTACACTAACCGTCTTAAGAAAAGCATGAATCCATCTTTCCCTGCAGCTATGGTTAAATAATAGGGTAATCTGGATTCTTTAGCCTCAGTTAGACAACCAGTCTAGAAGGAAAAAATTTGAATTCAAACCAGCTGTACTCCAATTAAAAAAATTGACCTTGCGTCACATCCAGCTTGTGGGGGAGGGGTTGGGTAAATACATACGAGGAACAAAATAACAGCGTTGGATATAGCACTCTTAAAAGTCTGCACCAGCGAAAGCCACCAACTTTTTCACGGCATTAATCTATTCTCTCCCAGCTAAAAAAGGGAAATATCTTTATTTTTTTTTTTTTGAAATTTCCCTCATTTTTTAATCAAGTTCGTATATAGATATATAGATAGATAAGATATTCACGCTCACACACACACACACATATATGTATTATGAGAGAGAGAGAGAGAGAGAGAGAGTGAGATTGACTTTTGTATAATTCCCCTTTTTAAAAGTCATGTTTTATTTTCATGTCCTTCGCTGAGCGAGGATTCTCATTGATCTAGATATCGTTCTACGATGGACTCACCCATGTATATAGAAATGTTCATATACACACGTATATTAATTGATTGATTTTAGCATGCCAACCTGTCAATGGTTATTTTATGCAAAGAGATAAGGTGAACGTTTTCATTGTACGTTCCTATTTACATTCTTCTGTTGTTTTGTACTGTACACGATCCTATCGTCAATAAACAGATCCATTTAACCAATAGATGTGAACCTATCAAGTGCTACTCCAGGACAGAGTGGACTTGGGAGTAATGGCTATGAAAGAGGACTCCAAACTCTCTAGATCTACTGAACCGAAACCTCACTATCAGATGTATTTTGTGTCATCATATTTACCAGCCCCTCCGCTCGGGCAGGATATGACACAAGGTCAGTTTTTAAGCGGAGTTTAACAGGTTTGAATTCAGAGTTTTCCTTCTCCTAGACTAGTTGCCTCGCCAAGGCTGAAGAACCTACTCTGTCCTACTATTTACCCATAGCTGGAGGGAGCATATTTGGATTCATACCTTTCCCAAGGTTAGTGCTATGTGAAATGCAATCAGTCAGGTCCAGGATTTGAACTCGTTTTGCCGTGTCCATATCCTGCGACGATAACCATTACACCACGGGCACCTCCATCGATAATCATTACACCACGGGCACCTCCATGTATTTTGTGTCATACTCGTTAAAACCCCTTTTTGTGTTTGGTGTTGAGGTTAGGGGAGGTTTTCGCGCTTTTGCTTGATCGAAAAGATCGAAAATAGATCGATAGATTGAGAAAGATGATTAAACTGTTTAGTGCTAGACGACATTAATTAAAGTCCCCCCTTTTTTGTTATCATTTTGTCCTTTACGCACTGTTGTAACTAATTCGTATTTTTGAGTTACGCTATTAACTCCAAGAATTGATATCGTTCTATTCTCGGCCGGCATACACCAGAGAAAAATAACAAACAAATAAACTGCGATTATGCTGAAGGTGTTGATAATAATTTCTGGTTGAGAAAGTCACCAGTTGTAATGATCGAGGTAATAATTGCGCCACATACTTCTTACCGGTGGTAAGGATTGGTGTTTGAACCCAGATTGTTGAAAAATGTTCGGTAAATCAAGAGTGCTCAAATGTAAACCAGCTGAGCAATATATATCCTTTAAGTTAAAATCTCATCTCTTTATCATCATCATCATCATATCGTGCTGGTAGCACGGATGTTCGCATAAAATGATCTTGTCATCGTATTCATATCGATACATAAAACATTTTAGAACTAAGTTTTTAAATTTCTTTCTTTCTTTCTTTCAGAAAAAAAAAAACTTATATATATATATATATATATATATATATATATATATATATATAAAAGAGACGTTCAAAAAGTTCTAAGCCTCACCCAAATTTTAGCTGTCAGACAGCTCTTACCATTGCATGAACCTCACCGGCACAGAAATTAACGCAGAAGTCTGAATTAGTTTTTCTAGTTTTTTTAAGGAGTTATAGTGTATTGCCACAATAAAAAATTTCGGCTATAGCTCTTTTTTCTGAATCTGGCTTACAACCTTTCGTACGACCCTTGTCCATACACACACACACACACACACACACACACACACATACATACATATATATATATATATATATATATATATATATATATATATATATAATATATATATATATATATAATTTACTGCTTATCTTGGACATAACTTCTTGTATTATTAAATGTTAGGAGCATGAATCTATTTTTTTTTTTGCCCTTGACAACAGAAGATTTTTGTCTACCTACCCGTCTCACCATTCTACTTCCATTTTCTCCATGATGCCGAGAAATATTTTGTATCTCTGAAGCACTTTTGGTAATGATTCGCCTCCTTCTTCATTCTTATCGATTGATAACATTCGAAGATTGCAATGTTTCCCTCACAAGAAAATTGTATGAAACTGGTTGTAATGCAGCCGTCAAGGAAGAGGTAAGTGAACTAAGTTTTTTTATAGGTTTTATCTCACTTTGTCGTCCGTTATTGAGCGCAGAATTTTGTTTGTTTTGAAATACGTTCTTAAGAAAAATCTTGTTCTCTCTCTCTCTCTCTCTCTCTCTCTCTCTCTCACACACACGCACACATACACACATGTGTATATATTGTTACATGTGCGTGCTCGTTGGTTACGTAACGAGAATAATAATAAGGAAAATTTTGGTCCCGGATTTAAGTAAAACAATAAAAGAAAGAAAAGCCAGGGAAGGGAACTCCTTCTCCAGGCGCTTGTGAAAACAAGAGAAGACAACCAATAAACACACTTGCGAAAACATAGAAGACAACACAAAAGTTTTAAATATAACAAGGTTTATTTACATGAATACAGGAAGCAAAATATCGAACAAAAGAACAAAACTTAATGAAGGAAAGGAATACTAATACACACACACACACACACACACACACACACACACACACACACACACACACACACACACACACACACATATATATATATATATATAATCAGTGAGTGAAGAATACATTTATATAGATAATATCAGTTTATGAGACGAAAAAAAAAGGGTTAACTTATAATACTTTGAAGGAGTGAATTTGAAGTGTAACTCAAAATTTGGTTGGATAGAGTTCAATATATAAGAAAGTTATTTTTATAGATGAACGTCGACGAAATGAATTCAAGTCATTTGGGAACGTATACAATGTTTAAATCGGTACACGACGAAAGTGTTCTAAACTTTCATTTAGGTTGGAGGCTACAGGACCTTCCTCCGGGATAAACTGAACTTGAGTATCCTAATGACTTTTTCTCTGGCGCAGAAAATTGAGGAATTCAGTGGAATTCCAGAATTTGATATTTTGTTTTTTTTAGTGACAAGTTGTCAGGATTCTTTTTTTTTATCCATTGTTTTTTTTAAATTTTTAACGCGAAAGAGGAATTATTCTTTTTGTATTCTTTTTGTAATCGACATGACTTATCCAACTGCCCGTCGCTGGTATTCTGTGCCGTGGACTTAAAATTCGTAGGAATCTTTTGTTGGTCACACGTTTGATTTTCATAAGCGTATATGTTTGATTTACGTGGATGTATGCTGCTGATGTAATTTACTTTGAATAATGGTGTGATATTTGTCGACCTTGAGAAAAAGCAGAGCGGAATTACTTCAGACACTTTTGGCGGGAGTTTGGAATCGGAGAGAAGAAAGTTATATATTTTAGCTCGCTGATAGATATTAACGAAAGATTTTTTCTTCTTTTACGCATAAATTAAAAACAAAATAAAAAGTATTTTAAAAAATGCATTTTCGCTCGCTAGTACTTTTTTCTTTTTTTCTTCTTACATGCTTGTAAAATCTGAAGCTGGTGTTTAAAATACTGATATGTCTCAATATACATATAAATAAATAAATAAAATATATATATATATATATATATATATATATAGAGAGAGAGAGAGAGAAAGAGTTCTCTAGGTAAAGCGCTCATGATGTAACGTATCGTCTTAGAACGTAGTCACAGCGACCCGAGTTCAAATCCTGGGCGAGCTTCTTTGCATTTTCACAAAGCACTATTACCTATGGGAATGGTGGGAATCCAACTATTCACTCTTTAGCTATGAATAAATAGTAGGGCAGAGTTAATTTGTAAATTTCGGCATGTTAGAGGTTTAGAAGAAGGAAAACTCTGAATTCAAACCTGTTAAACTTCGCTAAAAATTGACCTTGTATTACATTCTGCCCGTAGCAGAGGAGTTTATATATATATATGTGTGTGTGTGTGTGTACATGTATATATATATATATATATATATATATATATATATATATATATCCAAGTAAGTCGACCATAGTCGAGGGCAAACTGAAAGCTCTCTTTTCAATAGATTCAACATAGAGGTGTAGGGGAGGGTACTACTCCTTTCCTTGGATTTCTCCACTTACCCTTGATCCGTGCCTTATAATGCTGAGTGTTAAGCAAGGAAGCATCAAGTACTACTTTTGACTCGATCTGAGGTTGAACCCCGGTTTCCCAGGCCGGAGAAAGGTGAAAATGATTGAATAAAACTCTGTTCAATAAATTTATAAATTTCATTTCTGAGTTTGCTGATAAATAGAAGTTACAAAATCTTTCCTTGTAACCAAAGATAATATTAGTCATGACGTACATAATTTTTATAGACATTGTCAAGATATTGTGAATGAAATATAGCAGTTTTTGTTAGCCTAATCGATCAGCAGGAGACAGATGGAATAGTTTTATGAATATTTTAACATAATGAAAATGTTAGTAAACATATTCGTTGATTTTAAGAAAATTTAAACGATGTCGAAATGAAATGCATTCTTGAAAGAAAAGAATGTAGACTTCAACTCAAAAGAAATAAACCGAAAGTTCTTGTGGAAATAACAGTTCCATATTTACAGAAGAAATATTTATTTCTTCGCTTATTTATACAATTTAGGTAGGTTCAAATTCAGATTGATTGATAAATCATTAACTTTTTTAAAAATAAAATTGGCCCCAAAAAATCGTATTTTTAACATTCTTGGAGGGAAAAGATTAATTGAACTATCTAAGGTTTTGATCCTTCAAAATTTTCTCAGTCAAATATTGTCGTCTGTGAAGTATTTCGAAATTGAGAAACTAGTGCGAATGTGCTGATTGGTCGATAAATGCCACACTACAGTTACACCGGACATTGGCATGATGATTCGAGTGTTCGCCAATGGCCCGGGAAACCTGGGTTCAATCCCAGGTCGAGTCATACCAAAGATTCAAAAAATGGTACTTGATGCCCCTTTGCTTAACATTCAGCATTATAAGGTATGGATCAAGGGTAAAGTGGAACAATCCAGGGATAGGAGAAGCGACCCCCCTTACACTTAGGTGCTGGAGCTATCGAAAAGGGAGCCAACTTTACTTACAGTTACAAAAATTGTAGCTTCTATAGCTTTCTTTTTGCACAAAAATTAACATTTTTGTAAATATGGAAATGAATTGAGTTTCTATCTCTCTCTCTCTCTCTCTCTCTCGATATATATATATATATATATATATATATATATATATATATATATATATATATATATATAATTGTATCTGAGTGTTCAGCTCAGCGTCATAGACTTGCATGTTCATATAAATATGACCTTTAAAAAAAAAAAAAGAAACAAGTATTGTTGACAATACCCGTTCTATGTCTACAGAAATTAAAATTTAGTAAAAGAGAAGGTAATCAACTTAAAGAAAATAATATTTTTGAAAACTCATTCAAGACATTTTTTTGGACTACTAACGCAACACAACATTTCCAATTCTGCTTAATTTTATTTGATCTTGTATCAGACAAAGGGTTAATATTTTTATGTATCTTTAACTTGTATTTTAGCCTTCGAGTGTTCAGTCAACATTTTATTCAATCAGTCAGATATGTCGCTACAGAAGCTATATTCTTGTTGAATGGCTATTATATGATAAAAGATTTAAGAAGCCAAAAAGAGTTAAAAAGACAATGAAAATGCATTAAAAATTTATGTACAGTATAATAAAATATTTACATCCCAAAATATTCTAACAAATCCGTCATTACGTAAAAATTACATTTCACCAATTTAGACTAAAATATTCTTTAAATTCGTTAATGTCATGACGAGATTTATATTCTTCCGAGTGGAGATGACAGACAACTAATACGCCCATGAGGAAATTCTTTTGTTTCTCAACTTAAGAAGAGATAGATTTGTCCACTAATATTGGCATGAGGAAGGTGAGATGCCAAACCAACAGAAAAAAATAGAAAGTTATAGTTTGATTGCTACATAGAAATAGATAGCCCTGTCGGTTGGGGCTGTAGAATATATTGATTGCATCTTTCCAAAGAGGCAAGACCCTGCCCACCAACAAGTGTCCTAGATATGATACTAAACAATCTGATGGTGAGGCTCCAGTAATGCTAAAGCTTTGGGGAATGCGGAGTACCCCTTCATTGCCATTGCTCACAGGTCAACTCTGGTCTGGAGTGGAAGCACCTGATAAGTTCCTATTCCTTCTTACTGGTTTTTGTCTGTCCTTTTGTTACTGAGATCAAGAGAAAAACTCTCCATCTCCTCAGGCTTTCTTCATTAACCTTTGAGACTCCAACATAACAATACTGACATCCACAGATAGTTTGTAGGGACAGATTGAGAAAAATAGGAAAATACTAAACTGTATAGATATGAATAAAGTTAGATATAATTTTGACATAAGGCTGGATGTATAGGGCCCCTAAGGAAAATCAAATATACCAGTAACGGTCTTCAGGTTTAGCTCGTTAACCGGGGGTGTCTTCGTGGTGTAATGGTTAAAGTGTTGGACTGCAGAATCGTAGCACGCGAGTTCGTACTCTAGTCGCGCTATTCCGTTCACATTCGGGCAAATACCCTTGGGAAAGGTATGAGCCCCCTTATCCTCCCAGCTATGGGTTAAATAGTACTACTACTGTTCTTCTAGGAGAATGACTTTGGCATTAAATAATCTAAAAGAGTTGATATGCCATTAAACAAAGAAACCAAACCAAACCAAACCAGCTCGTTAACCATTACGCTTAGTGAGGCGCTCGGCTAGATAGATTGATAGGTGGCAACCGATTGAGTAGGACAGAGAGATAGTTATTAAAATTAGTTCACTTGTGGCTTCGCGCCTGAAGAATAAAGTATACAGTGAAAACTGAACACACTTTTAGTAGTTTGCAAGTCTGGATCACTTACCATTACATCACGCAAGATACATAAAAATAAAAAAAATAGGTTGAGAAAGATTGACTGAAAAGACGGTATATATATATATATATATATATATATATTAAGGGATGTACTCTTATGGACCCCCACACATGACCGTGCAAAAGCAGGACGACCAGCACGAACATACATTCAGCAACTATGTGAGGATACGAGATGTTGTCCAGAAGACCTACCTGAGGCGATGAACGATAGGGAAAAGTGGCGAGAGAGGGTCAGGGATATCCGTGCTACCAGCACGACATGATGATGATGATGATATATATATATATATATATATATATATATATATATATACATATATATATGTGGATATCGGACGCTTTTTCCACCACGGGAAAATATAGATATTTACGCCAGAATATGCTCTTAAGTCCTGTTAAAATTCTTTGGGAGTTTTGATTCATATCAATGCTCTTAACAGGATGGAAATAAATTTATTATCCTTATGTGACCGAATGTTTGTTTTTTTATTGAATATATATATATATATATATATATATATATATTTACTAATCTACTATCTACTAGCATTCACGGTTACCAGAAAAAAAGAAAAAAAACCGCCAGGAACAAGAGATAAAAATATCTCGAATCACCGCCCAGGAGAAAAGGAAAAGATAGCATAGGACAAAAAGAAAGAAAAGGCCAACCCCGCCATACTAGTTGAAAAAATCAAGAGATATGCAGTCAGTTGGTCAAAAGAAAACTAAAACCCACCGTAAACGCTGCAATGCTACAATTATGAGAGTGCTCAACACAAGTGGAGCCAATTACAAAATTAACTTAAATCGCGAGTCGGAATTCTCCTACTAAAGTTTCACCTTAACGGATCATCAGGAAGTCTCATACCGACCAATGATAAAGGAGAAAACGCCGTTATTCATATTCACCAAACACCTAGGTTAAAATTTACATAACAAAAGAAACAAATAAGATGAAAAAAAACCTTACTTAAAAAAAACAAAAACAAAAAAAAACATATATATATATATATATATATATTCCAACCGGCAATGAAATAAAAAAGAATTAATAAATAAGATAAATAAATAAACCGAAGTGAGAAAAAACGAGGGGATAACTCTTCACCCCTCTTCCATCACCATTCACCCTTCCCCTCCCGTGTCTATTCTGATTTATTTATCCATAAGATCTGAAGAAGTCCTGTTAAAGTTTTCTTCGTGTTTTTGGTTTACATCAGAAACACATAAAAGGATGGAAATAAATTTATAACCTTAAAGTGACCGGTTTTTTGGTTTTTCTTAAACAAATTATTGCTCTGTAATATTAATTACATTGAGCTCTTTACCAGGAAAATTTAAATGTTCAGGTTTTGAATGATTTTCTTGTCCCGATGGAATTACTCCCAACTCTTGTTTAACTGGACCGAATAATACTATATATATATATAAAGAAACCTCATTTAGTCACATTCCATGAGAGAATCTTGGTCACCCAATGAACTTTTTCGCTAATCCTTATATATATATATATATAAATATGGATCAGCGGAAAAGTTCATTAGCTGACCAAGATTATCTCGTGGAATGTGACCAAATGAGGTTTCTTTTTCAACATAGTTCTTTTCGTAGTCCACACAATTTTCCATTGGTGTTGCAGCGCTTGGATCTCACTTGTAAAATGGTTTAGTTTTATGGCATTTCAATCATTGTAGGTTATTTAATGCCAAATCCATTTTATACATATAAACAGTTCTATTTCAAATAATTCAGTTCAGCCTAAGTACGCTGTTTAAATGTCAAAAACGGTTCAGTTAAGCATAAGTATACGCTATAGTTCTATTTAACCCATTGATAGGACCCTATAAGATGCTACTATTCCGGCCCAGAGTGGACTTGGGAGCGATCGCAATCAAGGAGTACTCCGCATTCCCCAAAGTTCCAGTATTGCTGAAGCCTAACCATCATATTGTTTAATGTCATATCTAGGACACTCGTTAGCAGAGCCGAAGTTGGTATATTCTACAGCCCTAGCCGACTGGGTCATCACTGGTAAAAGTCATCAATAGCAGATATGATGTCATTTTAAGAACTTTTCAGCTAATGAACCTTTCAGCTCACGCTCGTATATATATATATATATATATAACAGATCGGGAGAGATAGACACAAAGATGGGTAGATAGATAGTAACAGATTTAGATAGACGTATAAATATAAACTGATTGAGATAGATAGATAGATAGATAGATAGCAGAAAAACATAATCCAAATAGGTGAATTTATCATGATTTAAAGTCAACGTTAACGTTTCCATTTCAATAACCATCATCAGGACTTGGATATCGGAAAAAACAAATACCAAATACAATCTTACACGACATTTAATATGGATGACTTGAAAACGATCTATATATATGGAAAAATAAATTGAGTAAACTGAATAGCTTGAAATAGAAACGTTTTTGACAATTAATTCGTATTTCCGAATAAACGGGAGTTTTTGTCTCGTTTTTTTTTTTCTTTTTTTGGCAAATCCAACATTTTCAAATATGTTTCCGCGTGCCAGACACGTTCTTATGACTTTTGAATTATGAACGCTATGTGGACGTTTGAGTATCTTTTCGTTGTATATTTCTCATTTGCTCCTGTCATCTCATCAAGCATCCATCGCTATATGAACTATTGTGATATCCAAGTCCTGATGATGAAACCGAAACGTTAACGTCGACTTTAAATCATAATAAATTCACCTATTTGGATTATGTTTTTCTGCTACCTTCATACTGTCTGATTTAAATCCATATTTACTTTCATTGATAGATAGATAGATAGATAGATAGATAGATATGAACATCCATCAATAGATAAATTAATGAATAGATATGAACCAAAGATGGATAGATCTGTAGATATAGACATCCAAAGATTGAAAGATATGAACATCCAGAGAGAGAGAGAGAGAGAGAGAGAGAGAGAGAGAGAGAGAGAGAGAGAGAGAGTAAGACAAAGTGAGAGAGAGTGAGAGTAAGACAAAGTGAGAGAGAGAGAGAGAGAAAGTGAGAAAGCGAGAGAGAGAGAGAGAGAGAGAGAGAGAGAGAGAGAGAGAGAGAGAGAGAGAGAAAGTGTGTGAGAGAAAGAGAAAGATATATAGATCGTTTTCAAGTCATCCATATTAAATGTCGTGTAAGATTGTATTTGGTATTTGTTTTTCCGATATCCAAGTCCTGATGATGGTTATTGAAATACACAAAGGTGGATTGATTGATAGATCGATAGATATGATTACACAAGGCTTGATAGTTATGAGCATCTAAAGATAGACACAAATTTATGAACATCCAAATATAAATTTGCCCAGTCGGCTGGGGCTGTAGAATACACCGACTGCTTCTCTGCAGAGGGGTAAGAACCCCCCCAGCGAGTGTCCTGAATATGACATTAAACAATCTGATGGTCAGGTTCCAGCAGTGCTGGAGCTTTGGGGAATGCAGAGTACCCCTTCATTGCCATCGCTCCCAGGTCCACTCTGGCCCGGAGTGGTAGCACCTGATAGGGCCCTATCTATGGGTTAAATAGAACTAACAGCATACTTATGCTAAAATAAATTGAGTAAACTGAATAACTTGAAATAGAAACGTTTTTGACAATTAAATCGTACTTACACTTAAACTGCGTGCTTATGCTTAACTGAATTATTTCAAATAGAACTGTTTTTTGACATTAAAACTGTATTTACACTTAACTGAATTATTACATATAACTGCTTGACTAGTTTGAAATGGAAATGTTTTTGACAATTAAACTGTGTACTTATGCTAAACTTAACTGTTTTCCATAGAATAGATTATTTACATAAAAATGGATTTAGCGTTAAATAACCTACAAAGGTTGATATTCCATAAAACCAAACCAAACCAAACCAAACCAAATATAGATATATATATATATGAATATCCATGTATATATAGATATAGACGTAAGCACCAGAAGATAGGCAGATTAGAAGGTCCATAGATAGATAGATAGATAGGAACAGACTTAGATCGATACTCAGTTTATTTGGGTTCTCTGTTTTCTACAATTTAACATTAAATGATTTTTTTATCACTTACAACCCCCCCCCACATATATATTTATGAACATACTGGGAAAGATAGATAGATACGAACAGAGTCAGGTAGAAATATAGATATGAACAGACTGAGGTAGATAGATAGATAGATAGATAGATAGATAGATAGATAGAAACAGACTTGGATAGATAGATTCTCAGAATAACGTTTAAATATTTTCTTTTTTATATGAACTCTAAAGATGGATAAAAGTGACAATATTCTATTGATGCCAATAGTTTTTAGCTATACACATTCCCTCCCCTTCTCATAAACGTCAAATCATTGAAGTTGCCACTAATCGGAGTTGATACAATGCCGCCAACTCCAAAACTTTATATCTTCTAAAAACGTTTCATTTTCCATTAATACGTTAAAAATAGGGAATAGTTTTCCAAAACAGTCGTTAATTTTCTTTAAGATGAGCGTTGCTATGAAGAAACGCTATTTAACACTTGTCATCAAAGAAATCTTCTCCGGTTTATTGAAATCATAATGTCTGCAATGTTTGTAGTGAAGAATCGACTCTCTTTTAATATCCACATTATTCTTGCAGTATAACTCTTTGAAAAAAGAAATCAAGAACTTTCTGAATCTTTTTTAATGTTTGTTTTGACAAATATTTGCGTTCAAGAAAACAACAGACAAAAAACGACAAATTTTATTATAATGGCGAGTATGAGTTTGTACAGGGTGTCTCAAAATAGATGCAACCATTAATATAATAATTCCTATTCCATCAAGTTATCTTTCATCTGAATCTTAAAAAGCAACGATATTACTTCAGAAAGGTCAAACAGGATGACAAGGACAGAAATCGATTGACTTTATCCTACAGTACACCTGAAAGACTAAGTTCTTGGGAACGTCTTTGGAGTGACTTTTTCCGATTTTTTCCGACTTTTTCCGACAGAATCTTTCACTGCATCCAAATTTTTAGGACATCTTGCAGTCAACTTCCAACCAGATCTGGGATTTTCTATCTTCTAGTTGAGGTTGTTTACTGACCCTGTGGCTTGAAATTTGTGTACCCAACCATAAATTTGCCTTTTCTAGGGATAATTGTTGAAGTTAAACTTCCTGGGAAAGTTTACTTGCACAGTTTTGAATGATTTTGTCTTCAAAAAAGTAGTGACATAAATATTTTTCCTCTCTTGTCCAAGACATTGTGATCGAGGATTAATAGTTGCTGTAGTATACTATTTTCAAATCTGAAACAAAAAAGAAACCCACAACTTAACATTATTACAGTTATTAGCAGTCACATGAGTCCCATGTATACTGAGAAACTCTGTATGCCTGTAACCGAAACAATGAAACCACCGACGTCACAATTCCCTTAGATATTTACATTATATTCTTAATGATAATGGAATAATCCTTATTTGGTCTCAATTAGCATATTATTTATCAATAATGTCTCTATTAAAGTCTCGATGCGTGAGATTTGCTGCAAAAAAAGCCCATGTTATTAATGCGGTATTTTTCCGACTTCACACCAGATCAGATTTGACGTGAAGTCATTTTATAGTGGCGAGCTACACACGACTTGAGACTCATCCGTGGCCATGACAAGAAATGCTTGATCTTCCGGTATTCCTCGATTTGGAGTGCCTCAAGCCCCAAGCAATAAACTTAGCCCAGCCAAGTCTTTATAATATAATATGATATTGATCTTTTAATGTAATATTATGTTGTTTTTCGAATGCAATATAAGATTAGTCTTTCTAATGTGATATAATATTAGTCTTTTTCATGTTAGTCTTTCTAATATTATATAATATTAGTCTTTTTAATATTAGTCTTTCTAATATTATATAATATTAATATTATTCTTTCTAATATTATATAATATTAGTCTTTTTCATGTTAGTCTTTCTAATATTATATAATATTAGTCTTTCTCATGTTGTGACGTTACCCCCTCGGCCCCCACGTTACATCAACTTCTTCGAACCCATTTCTCTTTACGGCCGGTGATCAACTAGTGGTTCCGATAGGGGGCATCGCACATTTCTTTACCGCTACAAGAAATACAATCGAGGGAGCGGGAGAAAAAAAGAACAAGCGAACAATATGCTTGGGTTAACTCAAGTGCAGAAGGGGAGTTATGTAGCATTGTGCATGTGTAGACTAACGCTTGCGTGGATTTCAAGCGAAAATTCTACAACGCTACTGGAATGCCAACCTATCTTGACCGGACTTCACTCACTGGTCTGGACCCTCTCTCATGCCGACTCGTCTCTCTGCTGTCCGGTGTCGACTGGTCACTCGCGTCACCCTTCGCCAACCCTTCCTCGAGCTCCTTTGTCCAAATCTCTTCTCGCGATCCCTTACCCACTTCCGGTCACCCGAGATCTCGCGTCCAAAACCCTTTGTCTGGTTTTGCGCCAAAACAGACAAAGGAATCGTCTGCTTGGCGGACCACCTACGTAGTGTTACAATGTGATATAATATTAGACTTTCTAATGTTATACAATATTAGTCTTTCGATTGTAATGTAATATTAGTCTTTCTGATGTAATATTAGTCTTTTAATGTAATATAATATTTTTCTTGCTGATTCTATATAATACTAACTTTTTTAATATCATATATATAATATTAGTCTTTCTGGTGTAGTATAATATTAATCTTTCCCATGTAATATAATGTCTTTTTAATGAAATATAATCATTAGTTTTTCTAATATAACATAGTCTTTCTAGTGTTATATAATATTAAACTTCCTCATGTAATATAATTATTAGTCTTTCTAATATAACATAGGCTTTCTAAGGTTATATAATATTAGACTTTCTCATGTAATATAATTATTAGTCTTTCTAATGTTATATATTTTATTGTACTTGCGTTTTGAGGGTATATATTTTTGCTCGTTATTATAATGGTTATGACAGCGTAATTTAAACGCGTTTGTACAAATACAAAGATGTTTTTCTGTCGAGAATGTTCTATTGGCGAGGCATAGAATACGCTGACTATATCCCTTGCACCCAAAAGGGTGTGTACTCGGTATGCCGCTAAACTGCGTCTGATGGTTAGGTTCTAGTTCTTGAGATCGGATGAATGTAAACTACCCCTTCGTTGCCATTACTACCAGGTCCACTGTCACGCGAAGTTGTAGTACCTATTAGGGACCAATCTATAGATCTGATTCTTATTCGATAGGACCGTGTGCAAAAAAAGAAAGAACTTTTAAAAAACAACTACCAAACAAATGTAAATATTAACGTACAATGAATGTGATTCCCTAACCTCCTGGCTTAAAATAACCCTGGACAAGTTGATATGCCGATGAAATTAAACAATCAATCATTTACTCTGTGGGTTTCGTTTCTTTTGGTTCTATTTATCTATGTATGTATGGGAGTGTGTGCTTGAGTCAAAAGACAAGACAGAAATGATAGAGAGATAGATTTGTGAGCGGAGAGAAAAGTTTAAAGATTTGAAAATGTAACCATAGATAGAAGGACAACAGGAGATGAATGAACAAACCCATCCTCCCGCCTGCCACCACAGGCAGGGATGTGACACAAAGTAAATTTTTAAGCGGAGTACTGCTGGTTTAAATTTAGTCTCGTCCAGGATTTGAACTCGGGCCTCCTCGTTCATTTCCTAAGACGATAACCATTACATCACGAATGACTCGACAACAATTTTGGTTGGATGGTTGGTTGTTGTTTTATGACAAATCAACGCTTTTGAGTTATTTAATGCCAAATCTTGTTTATATATATGATTTGTAAGTAAGTTGGCAACCATAGTCGAGGGTGACCTGAAGGCTCCCTTTTCGATAGCTACTACACCAAGGTGTAGGGAAGGGCGCTACTCCTTCCCTGGATTGCTCCACTTTACCCTTGGTCCATAACTTATAATGTTGAGTGTTAAGCAAGGAGACATCAAGTACCATGTTTTGAGTCTTTTGTATGACTCGACCTGGGATTGGACCCAGGTCTCCCGGGCCATCGGCGAACATTCTAACCGCTCTGCCAATGTCCGGTATAATGTATATGATTTGTAAGCGAATATATTGTTAGTAACTTTATCTGTAAACGAGTTGTTAGAGCCTATTTCCGTGCACACAGTTAAATGGTATCAAGCTTTGCTATTTAACATTAGCAGTCGTATTTATTAAGTATTCTGATCTAATATAAACAATTTGCACACAGCTGAATGGTTTCAAAAAGTAATAATAATAGTCTTGAGTAAATGATTGAAAAGTTCTATTGAGACCCTAACAAGTAATACCAATTTGCACCAGGGTTGACCTAAGAGTAATGGTAATGAAGGGATAGTTTACATTAATCAAAACATAGGACTGGAGCCTGAACATTAATATAGTTTGCTGGTGGGGACTTACTCCTCTGCAGAGACGCAGTCGGCATATTCAACAGCCCCAGCCGACAGAGTAGGCCTCCACAACAAGTATGTGCGAAGGTGTGTTTGTGCATTTGAGAGTGTGTCTGCGTGTGTGTATGTGTGTGTGTGTGTGTGTGTGTGTGTGTGTGTGTGTGAGAGAGAGAGAGAGAGAGAGAGAGAGAGAGAGAGAGAGAGAGAGAGAGAGAGAGAGGCCATGCATATATCAGGAGAAAGAGAGTAGGAAGATGGAGAATATAGATTTCTTGACAACAATAGTCGTTCATTAGTATGTATTACCAAACTGAACACGGTGACATTTGTATGTCATATCGAAACTCCAGATGACAAAAATGATTTAAACAACAACACCATGTTTTGTGAGATGCACTGCACAATCAATTTTCATTATAAGCCACTAAAGGGTAATAGGGTTGCTGAACGTTTTTCTAACAGTATCCCAATATTTACAAGATATCTATCTACCGTGTCAATCAAGAAAATGATTTTTTTTTCAGGCTGGCTTGTTTAATTACTCTTGAATACGTGTAATAACGTTTAGTTCATGCTTACCTTTCCTATCTCTCTTTTCCATAATCGGCTTAGTGTAACACAATGTATGCCGTCAGACAGGTTGCTCCCATATTGAATGATCTTTTCGGGGGAGTTTTTTTAGTAGGTATGGAACGTCTTTGTATAGTTTTGATACGATATTTATTTTCTTGGAAGAGTTTATTTATTGGTGGGGGTGCATTAGTTAGCTTGTAAGTTGCTGAAGATGTTTAATAGATAATTATAAAAAAAAAAAGAAAAAAATTATCTGAAGACGATGGATCGATATAATCAAAAGCGCTTGGGAGCAGAACCTACAGCGACTCCTCTAACGATTGGACTCTAATACAAACCGACTGACAAGAAAACTCGAGAAAAATATTATAAGATCTTAACAATGGAAATTTACTAAGCTTTTTGCTTAGATGTGGCACAAGGCCATATGAAAGGGGCACCCAATGAGACTCGAACTCACTCGTGTAGGTTTGCTAGCCGAGCTTGCTAACCATTACACCACCAGAGGCGCCTCATAAGATCTTAACAATGGAAAGTTCCGTGGTCTTTAATCAAACATGTCTAAACAATAACTAGTAGCCAAATTGGTTGGTTGACTGTTTGTGTTCTAAGGCATATCAACCTTTGAAGAGTATTTAATGCCAAATCCATTTTTAAACAAATAATCAGTTCTATTTCAAACAATTCAGTTTAGCGGGAGTACAGTCTCAATGTTAAAAACAGTTCCATTTCAAACAATTCAGTTTAGCATAAGTACGTAGTTTAAATGTAAGTAAAAAAGTGGGCGTCCTTAGTCGAGGGTGGTCCGAAGGTTCCCTTTTCAATAGCTACTACATTGAGTTGTAGGGGAGGACAATCTCCATTCCCTGGATTGCTCCACTTTACCCTTGATCCTTATCTTATAGTGTTGAGTGCTAAGCAAGGCGGCATCAAGTACCATTTTTGAGTCTTTGGGATGACTCGACCTGGGATTGAACCCCTGACTCGTGGAGCATTGCCGAACACCCGACTCATTAGGCCAATGGCCCGGTAATTGACAAAAACATTTCTATTTCAAGCTATTCAGTTTAGTCTTACAGCTCTAATTTAAACAATTCAGTTTAGTATTAGTATAGTTTTTGTCCATACACAGTTAAATGTTAAAACAGTTCTATTTCAAACAATTCAGTTTACCATAAGTACGCAGTTTACATGTCAAAACAGTTCTATTGCAAGTAATTCAGTTTAACATACGTACGCATTTTAATTCTATTTGATTCACAGATAGGACCTTATCAGGTGCTACTACTCCGAGCTAGAATGAACCTTGGAATGATGGCATGAAGGGGTACTCCGCATTCCTCAAAGCTCCAGCATTACAGGAAGCTCACCATCATATAGTTTAGTGTCATATCTAGGACAATTGTTGGGAGGTGGATCTCCAGAGGCGCAGTCGGTGTATTCTGCTTCCCCAGCCGACTGGGCCCAACTGGCAGCCAAGATATATATATATATATATATATATATATATATATATATATATATATATATATATGAAAATGAACAGTGATAAAAAAATACAATAGGTCTTCAAAGGATTAACTTATTTATAGAATTATTTGCCACTTTAAGCGTTTCGGTTTTTTGACCTTCACCAAAGTGTGTGAATGATTAAATGAAACGAAAAAGATGACAAAAATTTAAAACTTTCTATTCCCGTTGGTTGCGTCCAGTTTCAAATTTGTGTTCTGTAATTTGCGTTTTAAAATTTATCAATTAAAAAAAAGAGATAGAAAGAAGAGGGCTAACAAAGACACAGGACAACAGATAATAGGTTGATATGAACTAAATAATTCAAATATCAACACACACACACACACACACACACACACATGTAGATGTGATATGGACTTTTTATAATTTGAAATATGCCGCTCTGACAACTATCTCTCTGTTTTCCAATCTATCTATCTTAATTAGGATATACTAGTAAAATGAGAAAAATATTGTTTTGGGAGAGGCAGCGCATTCAGGGAAAATGGTCCATTGCTTGCCGTTATATATGTAGCATTCGGAAGTAGTTGTAAGCAAAGATCTATTTTTTAGCCTTTTATTTTTCTTCGCATCAACCTATGAAAAGGTCCTATTTAAATGGGTTGAGATAAATAGATGGTTCTGTTTGCTCTTTACAAACAGTACACGTCTAGTTATTATACACAGAGGGAAAAATGTATAAAAGTATTATCTAAGTTATATCTGGAGACACTGAGTGTTATGCAACTGTTATATATTACTGTCTACACTGGTTTGATTTCTTCGTTTAATGCCATGTCAACCTTTGAAGGTTACTTAATGCCGAAGTCATACTTCTAGAAGAACACCAGTTGTACTATTTAATCTGTAGCTGGAAGGATAAGGAGCTTCATACCTTTCCCAAGGGTACTTGTCCAAAAGTGAACGTAATAGCGCTACCGGAGTTCGAAATCGCTTACTACACTTCCGCAGTCCATCGTTTTAACCATTACACCACAAGAACACCCCTCGTCTATATAGTTCTAATTTGAAATTATCTCAGAGATTTACATTTGCTGCTAAAGGCAATAAAGAGACATTAGAAGCAATATTCTATCAACGTTTGAACGCTGTGATCGCTGCATTTTCGGAGATTTTCCGGTCATATTCACACAGTTGATTATTGATGCCGTCGGTGCATTCACCATAGAGACATTGGCTGCAATCAGACAAATATTAATCTCGAGAATTTCCAAAGTGTATTTCGCGCCTCGGGCGCTCTGCAATGGGTTCCCTGGGTCCCCACATGATATTTGTAACGGCTAACAATTCCTGGTCATCTTAATTCAATGTGCTAATCAAATAGTGCGTAGAAGTTCACATGGATTCAAAGGTAGATCTGGATCTAGTAACTACTTGAATTTAAGAAGGAATAGAATCTTATTGAGCTTATTTAATCCCGTTGAAGGAAGATGATTTTATTGAGCTTATAGAATCTTATTTAAAATGATATTAGCCAATTTAGGATTAACTGAGTTTTCGATAGATGTAAAAGATTTGAATTATCTACTATAAACACAACTCGGTGAATTATAATTTCATCTGCAGCAAATCCTAATTATATTTGCAACGCTAGCTGTTTTGGTTGAACAAAAAAGCATCGTAGTAAAAAGTGCAATTAGACCAGTTAAGCATTAAGGTTATCATCTTTCTATCCCCCAATCTATCTATCTATCTATCTATCTTATTTCATCCACCACTTGACAGATATTAGTTGCATTTCTATGCCAACAAGAGTAGAGAAATTCACCTTTTTGTAATGTAGGTATTTTTTGTGACGAATTTGATTATCATTTTTTTTTATCAGTTTATAGCTGGTGTTATTGTTGTTAAACAAAGCTGGTGACAGACTGATGGAAATGCATTGTTGCTTATGCATTTTTGGCGATTAATGTTCCGTAATTCAGTTCTCTGATTAACTCGGGATGGCTACGGATTGTTGGTCATGTACGAACCGTAATCTGGAACAACTATAGTAGAAAGCTATCGCTGTTGAGATAACCGAGGCTTTGTTTAATTAAATTAGTAAGGATTATTAACAAAAGCCGTTCGGAAAAAATATGACTTACAAAGAAGTCAACCAAGTAACGATTATATATTATAAAATATAATTCTTATCTCTCTTTTAGTATATATATATATATATATATATATATATATATATATATGTGTGTGCATATACATGCTTATTAATTATATAGGCAAATTATATATATATACATATATATATGTATATATGTTTATTATATTATAAATATATGCTTATTATATATAATTCTTATATATTCTATAAATGAATGAATGACCTGAAGAGTTCACAGATTGAATAGAAAGTAAGGATTTGCAATTTTTAACCTTTCGATAAAGATTTTATATGACCTCGGGGCGATGGATGATATGGACATATGGAGGGTAAGAGCCTGGGAACTCCGTACTCTCAGCATGAGTTTTTGATGATGATCTATCTATCTATCTATCTATCTATCTATCTATCTATCTATCTATCTATCTATCTCAGTCTATTCGTTAATATCTATCAATCTATCTTGGTTTTTACGTATCTATTTCAGTCTGTTCATAGCTATCTATCTATCTATCTTGTCAGTGTATGTATACATGACCTAGATATAAAGGATGATACTCACCTTTACACTTATTGTCAAGGTCGGTATTTATTTAATTTAATACAAGCCCACTTAGTTGCGGCTGCTTGTGTTTCTATGCGTTCGACTTAAATAGGCGAACAAACCTGAGCACAGTGTTTATTCTCCTTTGATGAGGAATTATCACAGTCAAACTGATACTTTCTCGGATTTTGATAAGGCTTCTTAATGGTTGAAGAAGTATTCTGGTAAGATCTCATCAAAACGAGATCACATGAAAAAAATTATGATAATGTATAAAAAACAAAATAAAATAGAGAATGTATTATGGAACATTCACAACAAAAACATAATGACAATAATGATAATAATAATAAACTGAATCTCTTCTAATTGCAACACAAAACAACGCCATAAGAACAGATTATGTTAAAGCGAAAATAGATATGATACCACAGAATAGCAAATGTAGGTTTTGTGATGAGAGAGACGAAACGATTTATTGCATAATAAGCGAATGTAGCAAACTAGTGCAAAGTTAGTATAAGACCAGACACGATTGGGCGGGGAGGGTGATCCACTGAGAATTGTGCAAGAAATTGAACTTTGACTGTACTATCAAATGTTATATGCGCATTCCAGAATCCGTTATCCCGGCCAGAATACGAGGCCTACTGACGAGATAGTTAAGAGAAACATAGAACTTGCCGTAATAAGGAAATGGTGTCCTTACTGACAATTGTGTAAAAATCAAAGAAAGATGAAATGAGAGGCAAGTACTTAGATCTTACCAGAGAACTAAGAAAGCTGTGGAGCTGACACGTTTGGAACGGGCCCCAAAGATTTGGAAAGGTGACTAGAAGAGTTGGAAATCGGAGGACAAATCGAGACCATCTAGATTACAACATTGCTAAGACCAGCCTGAATACTGAGAAGGGTTCTCCTATCACTCAGACTCCAGTGAAAGTCCACCAGTTAATACTAGTGTGAAAAAATCAACATGGCTGACATCAAACTGTTTGCCAAAAAATGAAAAAGAATTTGAAACCTTAATACAAGCAGTGAGAACATACAAAGAAGTTATAGGGATAGAAAAATGTGCCATGCTAATAATGAGAAGCGGAAAATGAGAAATGACGGAGCAATAGAAAAGGAAGCTTATAAAAACTTGGGAATATTGGAAACGGACACCATTAAACATAATAAAATGAAAGAAAAAATGTAAAAGAATGCTTCAGGAGAACGAAAAAAACTACTCGAAATCAAATTACATAGCAGAGATCTCATCAAAAGGATGAGATCTCTGCTATGCAATTTAGGCTGTCCACCACGTAAGATACTCGGGACCATTCTAAAATTGGACGAGAAAAGACTTTAATAAATGAACCAAAGTACAAGAAAACTCATGATGATACATAAGGCCTTATATCCCAGTGATGACATAGACAAACTGCATGTGTCAAGAAAAGAAGGAAGAGGACTCGCCACCATTGAAGATTGCGTCGATGCATCGATGCAACAACAAGAAGACTTCATGAAAAAAGCTCGGTGGAAAACTGATTGCAGCCACCAGAAACAATTCAGACAATGAAAGCAACGACAATATGAAAATAACCAGAAAACAAAAATAGTAAGGGAAACAAATGTATGGAAATCTAGAGCGATAAACAAGCAAAATCTCACTCGACAAAACTTGGATATAGCTAAGAAATGGAAACCTTAAGAGAGAAACTGAATCTCTTCTGATAGCAGAAAAAAACAACGCCACAAGGACTATATCAAAGCAAGAATAGACAAGACGCAACAAAATTACAGATGTGATAGAGATAAAACGATCAATAACATAATAAGCGAATGCAGTAAATTAGCGCAAAGAGAGTTTAAGACTAAAAATGACTGAGTTGGGAAGGTGATCCACTGGGAATTGTACAAGAAGTTTAAATTTGACCATACAAACCAATAGTACTTGGCGGTCTTCACAGAAGTCCTTGTGACAGCAAACTTTCTTAGTTGTCCTGGATTCTTCATTGTATTTTAGTGGTGCTATGGTGTGGACGGTATCAATTCGTCCTTAGATTTCTACTTAGCCCAATAACTTCTCTAGGTTCTTGGGGATTGTTCCAAGGGCTTCAACTGTAATCATCATAACTATCATTTCCATTACTATTATTTTACTCCTTGTGAGTTTTTCATATCAACGTTAGCTGATGGTCTTTCACAGGAGTCTGAATGACAGCAAGTTTCCTCGTCTCCAGGACTCTTCTCAGTATTCTGGCCGATCTCAACAGTGTTGTAGTCTACATGTTCTCGATTTATCTTCCGATTTCCAACTCTTCCTATTCCTTTACCAAGCCTTTGAAGACTGTTCCAAGCCCACCAATAAAATTTTGTATCACCGGCATCTTCATTGTCCTTAGCCTTTATAGTTCTCTGGCAAGGTCTAAGTACTTGTCGTTTTTTTGTTTTTGCTTTCTTTGATTTTCTCTGCGCTCCGTTAGAACTGCAAAATCCACTAGACAACAAGTTCTTTTGTGAATTGAATTACCATGACCAGAAAATCCGGCAAACACCTACGCACGACATACGGAAACACTGGATAGCTGTTTCGACCTTATTAGGTCTCATCAGGAGTGTATACCGTGATCTCCACCACTGGAGGTCAAACCAGCGACCACAGATTGCAGAGCCGAAAAACTCTACAACTGACCATCAGGCCATATTGCGCAAATACCATTTGGTAAATTTCAATTTCTTGCACAATTCCCAGTGGATCTATTTTCCTACCCAGTCGTGCTTATACTCCGTTTTCGCTAATTTGGTACATTTCTTCTTCTTCTTCTTCTTCTTCTTCTTCTTCTTCTTCTTCTTCTTCTTCTTCTTCTTCTTTATTATCATTATTATCATTACACATGTTATATGTACAAACTAGAATCTATATTGGGAAAAGAGATATAACATTCTTTACAACAACTCGACCTTTTCATAATAAATAAATAGCTTCACCGTTTCAGTTGACAACCGAGTGAATTTAAAGAAATTCGAAAAACTTGATCAATAACTAGACCTTGCCTGAGAACTGAACCACCCTTAGTCTCGAATAAAAATAAAAGTGACAGTAATACCAAGAATAGCAGGAACCCCAGGAACAATACCCTAAAACCTGGAAAAAACTGGATGACCTGGAGATATGTGGAGAAATGAAAGTATTCACACCACATCATTGATTTCTTTGAAAAGTTAATTGATTTTTTTCTGTATTAAATATACGAATATTCAATCATTTTTAGTGGAAAATGAAAAAATTATTAGGTATTATTTATTGCCAGACTCTGCAGCATCAAACCAGTGTAAAAAAACACAACTAAAAAACAAAATTCAAAAAATGAATAAATATGTATATATCAGGGGTGTATTTCTTTTTGGATTGCTACATATTAATATTTTCCATGTCAGGGTGGGCCTGAGAATAATGGCATGTAAGATATACGCCACACTTTCCAGATCAAAAGAACTGGAGTTGTTTTATAGTCATAATGAGGGATGTTAATGGATGAAGAATGACCACCACAGTCGGTTATAAAAAATATACATCTCACATTTTGTTCTCGAAAGGGGTTGAATCTTCTGTGGTGTGTGAGACAGACGGACGGTGACAAAGATAGATTGCTATATTGACCCATAACTTCTTCTTCTGTTGACCATAGTACGCTGCGTTATATTTAAGACCCCACATAGCACTTCTTCTGCTTCTCGGTCAGGGTTACTCAACCGGAGGCCTTGAGGCTGCCGTCCTCTGCGAGGCGCTCTTAGTGACTGCAATCTGGCTCTCTTTCTGACCCTCACTGACTGCAACTGACTAGCAGGTATCTGCATATTATTTCATAATGCCTACAACTTCCGACTAGATCACATGATCTTCTTCTGCTTATTTACACAGGTGCATCAATGACTGACGGCTCAGTCAAGGGTCAATATGCAACAGAGTTTATCCATCAGATGTAGTTTAGTGTAAAACCCCAGAAAATTGGAAATTGGAAAACTCATACACGGTATTAACGGCAAATAAAAAGAAAAATACCTACCCGACGAGACAAGGGAAATAAAGCATTTGATCAGTTAATCACAGGAACAATAAATAATAAAATAGAAGGATTTTTGGCTGCTTAACATCTACTTCAACATCAAAGTTTATATAAACAAAATATTCCTCTTGTGATTTTGTGAACATTGTGGCGATTATATCAAATGATGAAGTTGTCTCCGATATGGCCTGCAGATTACTTTTCACCTCTTTGAAGTTGAAAATTGAGATTTAGCTCACCATAAATAGCATCTTTCGTAGATTTTCAAAGAATTTAAAGAGAAGAAGAATAAAAAGAAGAAAAAGAAGAAGGAGGAGAGGAAGAAAAAGAAGACAATACTAAGAAGGAGAAGAAGAAAAATAATAATAATAATAATAATAAGACACCCCAAGAAGAAGAAGAAAAAGACAAGAAGACAACACAAATAAGAAGAAGTAGAAGATGATACTATGAAGAAGAGAAGAAGAAAAAAAGAAAAGACAACACAAAGAAGAAGAAGAAGAAGAAGAAGAAGTAAATAACAAGAAGATGAAGAAGAAGTAAAGAGAAAAAGACAACACAAAGAAGAGGAAGGAGACGACACGAAGAAGAAGAAGAAGAAGAAGAAGAAGAAGAAGAAGAAGAAGAGACACTAAGAAGAGGAGAAGTAGAAGACAACACCAAGAAGAAGAAGAAGACACCAAGAATAATAATAATAATAATAATAATAATAATAATAATAAACACCAAAAAGAAGACAACACACACACACAAAAAAAAGGAAATAAAGAAGACAACACCAAGAAGAAGAAGACAACACAAAGAAAGCGTAGAATAAGAATAAGAATATATTTATAAACTGGAATTGGCATTGAATAACCTCCAAGGGTAGATATGTCATTAAAATCTTTCCAACCAATCTGCTAATGTGACAAAAACATTGCTATTTCTGTTTCATTATAGCAATAAATGCATTTATTTGCAGATAATATATTTGCATATATTTTCATGTAATATAATGTATTTGCATAATAAATATGATATAACGTTATTTTGTTGTACTCTATTGACTATATTATAACCCGTCCCCAATTTTTTGGTACTTTTTCTTTTAATACTATGTGAAGAATTTTCTCTTTACAGAATTTTATAGAAAATCTCATCTTTGCTGTGATTCCTTCTTGTGTTCTGGGTATGAATCTGATTGTGAGACTCCAGTTTTAGCGTTTGAATACCCCTTTATTACCATTACTTTCAGGTCCACTCTGACCCGGAGTTGTTGTTCCAGTTTTGGTCCCATCTTTGAGTCAAATAAATTGGTTGGTTGGTTGGTTGGTTAGGTTTTATGGCATATCAATCTTTCTAGGTTTAACACCAAATCCATTTTTATGAAAATAGTCAGCTCTATTTCAAACAATTCAGTTTAGCATGGGTACAGGGGTTCAATTGTCAAAACAGTTCTAATTCAGCTAAGTCAGTTTAGTATAAGTACAGATTTTGTTTGCACACAGTTAAATGCCAAAACAGTTCTATATTAAACAATTCAGTTTAATGTAAGTAGAGTTTTAATCTCAAAAACAGTTCCATTTCAAACAATTCAGTTTAGCATAAGCACACTGTTTAAACGTAAGTACAGTTTAATTGTCAAAAACATTTCTATTTAAGATATTCAGTTTAGTCAAACAGTTCTAATTCAAACCATTCAGTTTAGCATAAGTATGTCGTTAGTTCTATTTAACCCATAGATAGGGCCCTATCAGGTGCTACCATTCCAGGCCAGAGTGGACCTGGGAGTAATGACAATGAAGGGGTTCTCCTCATTCCCCAAAGCTCCAGCATCACCGGAACGTCACCATCAGATTGTTTAGTGTTATATCCTGGACACTCATTGGGGGGGGGGGATCTTACCCCTCCGCAGAGGTACAGTCGACAGGGCAATGAGTCATATAGAACTGTTCAATCTTTTACTAGGGATTATTATAAACATTAAATAGAATTATTTGTTAGATGGCAATACTTGAAACGATTTGTGAGTAAACAAATGATTTATATTAAATAGAATTATTACCGTTAAATAGAAATACTTATAACCATTTAACTGTGTGCAAACGAATAATTAATATCAAATAGAATAATTAATGTTAGATAACAATACTTGAAACCATATATGTATAAACAGGATTTGGCATTAAGCAACCCACAAAGGTTGATATGCCATAAAACACAAAGAAAGTTTGAAGTAGATTAAAAAAAAAAACAAGCTATTCACTTTAGTCAAACAGTTTTAATTCAAACAATTCAGTTTAGTATGAGTATAGTTTTTGCTTACACATAGTCAAATGTCAAACAGCTCTATTTCAACCCATTCAGTTTAGCATAAGTACGTAATTTAGTTCTATTTGATCCAGAGATAGGACCCTATCAGGTGTTACCACTCCGGGCCAGAGTGGATCAGTCAGCGATGGCAATAAAGACGTACTTTGCATTCCCCAAAGCTCTAGCGTTAGTGGAACCTTACCTGGGGATCTGAGAAGTGTGGCGTACGTCTTCGTGAACATTACTCCCAGATCCACTCTGACTCAGTGTGGTAGTACCTGTTGGGGTCCCATCTACGGATCAAATAGATCTATTTGAAAATTCGCATTTAACAAGAACGTAATTCCCTATTCTCTGAACGGAAAGTAATCCAGGACATTTGACACGCCGTTAAAATCCTTCGATCGAATAATCTGCGAAAACATAGAGCACTTTTTACACCCTTTTCTTATTCATTTGTTTGTTATTTATTTTTGTTTACACACGCACGCACGCACGCACTCACGCATATATATATATATATATATATATATATATATATATATATATATATATATAGCATCTGACAATCGATTTTTGTTTCGTGAAATTGACAGTTATGCTATTCGCCTTGTGACAACCATTTGATTTTTACCGTATTTTTACGATTTTTAAAACGTGTTTGTGTGTATGAGCACGTGTGTATGGAATACTTTTGTAGGAAGGATTCTTAATGTAGTGTATGTGTTTAAAAAAACTAAAGAAGGAATACACATATGAAATTTGATTTTCCGCTAGGAACATTTGTGTACCTCCCATAATATACGTGATCTTTCTGAAAAAAAAAAAAAAAAATGAAAAAAAAAAGTTCTTTCCATTTCACGCTCCACGATGTATTCTTGTTTTAGCCACTAAAATTGACAAAAGTGATACAGCTGATAGAAAACCTTTTTTCTGCTTTATGGATAAAAAAAAAGCTTATATGTATTAAGAAAATTACAACGAACAAACAAACTTTCTTAAGGCCCGTAGAACCCAAATCTTTTGTAAAATGAGCATTTAGAGGGTTCCAAAAACCCAAAATGCGTAAATTAACAAATCTACAGTTTTAGAAAGATTAGGATTTTAGAGAACAACATATCGTGTTGGATGCTAATTCTTTGGTGGAACAGTCAGCAATAGAAAACAGTTTCCTATTGATGATTTTACTATTTCAAAAGGTATTCACACACACACACACACACACACACACACACACACACACACACACACACACATATGTATTTTCCAACCCCTCTGCACGCGCAGGATGTGACACAAGGTCAATCTTTATGCAGAGTTTCCCAGGTTTCCATTCAGAGTTTTCTTTCTCCTAGACTGATTACTGGCCCAAGGCTAAAGAACCCAGTTTGCCCTACTATTTACACCGCAACGAGTAATGGTTATCGTCGTAGGAAATGGACACGACGACACGAGTTCAAATCCTGAACGAGACTGATTGCATTTCTCATAGCACTAATACCCATGGGAAAGGTATGAATCCAATTATTCTCCTTCCAGCTATGGGTAAATAGTAGGGCTGACTAGGTTCTTCAGCCTTGGTGGGGCAACTAGTCTAGGAGAAGGAAAACTCTGAATTCAAACCTGTTAAACTCTGTTTAAAAACTGACCTTGTGTCATATCCTGCCCGAGCGGAGGGGTTGGTAAATATCTACACCACAACGAGTATCCTACTCAGTCATTGCTATTATTCTCAGGTCCACTCTAACGTAGAATGATAATTGTACTGATTAGGGTCTCATCTAGTGGTCAAATCGAACTAGTCCTTGATATGAGACTAAACTGCATTTGACGATGAGGCTCCAATCCTGGACCTTTGGAAAATGTGGAGTAAGCCTTCATTGTCATTGTTCACATGTTCATTTGTCCTAGATGAATAGTACCTGTTAAGGTCCCATCTATGGGTCAAATAGAATAATTTATTATACTTCTGAATATCTAACTGTGTGCAAACAATAAATAGCAATACTTGAAACCATTTTACAGTATGTAAACAAATGATTAATATTAGATATAATTATCAGTGTTAAATAGCAATACTCGAAATCATTTACCTGTTTACAAATAAAACTCTTAGATTTATATAGTAATACTTGGAACTATTTAACAATGTGAAAACAAGTTAGTAATACTTAATAGAATTATTAATGTTTGATAGGAATACTTGAAACCATTTAACTATACGCAAAGAAACTATTAGGCTTATATAGTAATAAATAGAACCATTTTGTGACACAACGTGCGGTTAAATTAAAATTTATGAAATATATGAAAATTAATATATATATCTCAAAAACAAAAAGATCCTTGAAATAAGTATCTTTTTGTTCAAGGCTTAGATTGAACTAAAAAGCTGGTTGATTGTTCCTAAAGGTCAGTTCAGTGCGAGACAATTTGATTTATTTGATTTTTCGGTTGTCAACTAACTTCATCGATCATAATGATGAAATGGGTCATTTCGTAAAACATATTTTTCTAGTCTTTATCTTTAAGGTCAATGTCAAAAGGGAGATTTAATTTTGCTCCTCCCTAAATAAAGGTGAGCTGGGCATGGCTCATCCAGTTAGGTGAGGCTGAGAATTTTTACTTCAACCCAATTACTCTAAACCTGTTCACATTGGTCAAAGCATCTAAAAAGGGTTTTCCCTATATCTTTAAGATATAATCCGGAACTAGGATTGGCTGACCAATGGGGATCTGACTCCTAATTGTCTCTCATTGGACAACCAATCAGAAACCTTCTTAGTCCAGATATTGTGATATAAGAACAGGACGAAAAACGAATCATCAGAGAGGATGGGGAAAGAGACCAAGAAGAAACTCAACACTGCCGAAGAAGCATCCCTTCCATTCTAGACCCGAGGCACCCCGAACAATCTTTAGACTTAACAAAAATTCAAAGTCCCAGACTTTAGAGACATTAGTGTCATACTAACTGTACCTCATCGTCACTCTTCCTCTCTCGATATTCTTTCTTCTTCTTTTTGCCAGGAAAGCAAACATGGCTTGTTTGTTATTTATTGTCTCACAGACGTGTTTCAATTAAAACCATTTTCGTTATTTGATAACGGGTTTTTTCTATTCTTTGAGTTGCTAGACAATCTAGCCACTCATATTACCTGACCGTCAGAAGAAGATCCGGCTGAATTGTGTCACCCCACCCCTTCGTGGATCTTTCAAACACAGCATGGGAACGGAAGGACTTGACAAAGCAAACGGTCCGAAGCAAATATGGTAGTCACGAACACAACAGTCACAAGTACTGTGACTAGTAGTCACACCACATTGGGCTCCGTGACTAGCATAGGACCACAATTTAACAGTGTGAAAATGAATTAGTAATACTTAATAGAATTATCAGTGTTAGATAGGAATACTTGAAACCATTTAACTATAAGCAAAGAAACTATTAGACATATAATAATACTTGGAACCATTTAACAGTGCGAAAACAAATTACTAACACTTAATCGAATTATTAGTATTTGATAGGAATACTTGAAACCATTTAACTACACGCAAAGAAAATATTAGACTTATATAGGAATACATGAAACCATTTAACTACACGCAAAGAAATATTAGACTTATATAGGAATACATGAAACCATTTAACTACACGCAAAGAAATATTAGACTTATATAGGAATACATGAAACCATTTAACTACACGCAAAGAAATATTAGACTTATATAGGAATACATGAAACCATTTAACTACACGCAAAGAAATATTAGACTTATATAGGAATACATGAAACCATTTAACTACACGCAAAGAAATATTAGACTTATATAGGAATACATGAAACCATTTAACTACACGCAAAGAAATATTAGACTTATATAGGAATACATGAAACCATTTAACTACACGCAAAGAAATATTAGACTTATATAGGAATACATGAAACCATTTAACTACACGCAAAGAAATATTAGACTTATATAGGAATACATGAAACCATTTAACTACACGCAAAGAAATATTAGACTTATATAGGAATACATGAAACCATTTAACTATATACAAAGAAACTATTAGACTTATATAGTAATACTTGGAACTATTTAACGGAGTGAAAACAAATTATCAATATTAGATAGAATTATCGGTATTAAATAGCAATACTTGAAACTGTTTAGAATCATACTTGTTTGTAATACTCGAAACCATTTGACTCCGACTCATTTTAAAATGATATTATCAATAAAATGATCTCTAAAAATTCAAATTGGATTTGACATGAATTGACCTAAATAATCCACATGGGTTGATATGCCATAAAACGCAACCAAACCAAACCAAGTCCTTGGACTACTACGATGTTTTAATCCAAGTGATAAATGGGAATTTTACTTCAAAATTAACATCAAAGCCCCCACATGCCGACTAATTGTTGTCCGTTTCTAAGCGACACTTTTGTGTTACATTTTGCTATAAATTTTTTTAATGAATTTTTTTTATATCTTATCATAAAACGGGTAAAAACAAGCGAGATACCCAGTCCTCATCAACCACCAACCAGGGGGGATTCTACAGTTTCTGTGGCTAAGGTTGTATAACTGTCACGACTGGAGATTATTTAATGCATTATTGTTTGGTTCTATAAATATTTTGTCATAAAATCTATTTTTCTATTTTCATGAACAGATCACATTAAAACTCCAGTTGTTTGGCTGGGTTGATTAATAAAAGGAGCGTGTGACACAAATATGAGTAGAGAAATGAGCAGTTTGGTTTCTTTAATGGCTTGTCAACCTTCCAGTGTTATTTATTGCCAAATATTTTTTTGTAAAAGAACAGCAGTGATACTATTATCCCATAGCCAAGGAATAAGTGGGGTTCATAATTTTGTTGAGGGTATTAGTCCAAAAGTGAATGTAATAGCGTGACTGGAGTTCGAACCCGCTTATTTGTAGGCTGCAGTCACGCACTTTAACCATTCTCCCGAAATAAAAAAAAGATATAAACCTGAGATAAAACATATAGACAAGAGACAGCTTCATCTGGATAACAACGTAATATTTTAAGCAGAACTACAAACAAATCTCTTTGATCCATAGATGAAAAACTGACATGTACCACCACCTTATAGAGATGCCCGTGATGTAATGGTCATCGTCATAGGAAATGGACACGGCGATACGAGTTCAAATCCTGGACGAGGCTGATTGCATTTCACATAGCACTAATACCCATAGGAAAGGTATGAATCCAAATATTCTCCCTCCAGCTATGGGCAAATAGTAGGGCAGACTAGGTTATTCAGCCTTGGTGAGGCAACTAGTCTAGGAGAAGGAACACTCTGAATTCAAACCCGCTAAACTCCGCTTAAAAATTGATCTTGTGTCATATGCTGCCCGAGCGGAGGGGTTGGTAAATATGGACATGTACCACCACTCTGGGGTGAAGGAGAACCTAAGAGTATGTATTTACCCAAAGACCCTCCCTCCGCCACGGGCAGGGTGTGACAAAGGATTGTTTTCAAGCGAAGTATTGCTGGCTTGAATTCAAAGTTTTCCTTTTCCTAGACTGGTTGCCTAAACAAGGCTAAAGAATTTAATCTAAGCGACTGTTTATACATAGGTGAGAAAACAGATGGATCCATGCCTTTTCTCACGGCATTAATGTGAAGCGCAATCAACCTCGTCCTGAATTTTGTGATTCCGTTTCCTTTGACGAGTACTAAACGCGCATCCTCGGTGGATCTAACGAAGCGCTAACTTCCCGTAACACAGCTCCAAAAACTGAAGACTAACTACCGAATAAGTTTTGTGCTATACCCAGGACACTGAGACAAACGTATCAATTACATTGTACGCTCGGTTTCTTCCTTCTTTATTTTAATGGCATTACAACCTTCATGGGCTATTTAATACCAAATCGATCATTGTAGAAGAACAGCAGATGTACTATTTAAACCATAGATGATGCAGGGATAAGTGAGTTCATACCTTCCCTAAGGGTATTAGTCCAAACGTGAACTTAATAGCACGACTGGAATTCGAACCCGTTTACTCTGATGAAGCAGTCCAGAACGTTTGCAATTATGCTTCGGGGTCTCCCCTTCTGTGCTGGGTCTTCATGATCTTTTACTGGTATCCTTCGAACTTCGAAAAGATCCTTTTTCTTCGTCTGATGACCCTGCTCCCTTTTTTTCTCCTTCGGAGATTTGAGCATCCATCTACGGCAGTGGTTTCAAACTTAAGAACTCAAAAAGGCCAATACGTCCCGCCAATTTTAATTGGTGTATTTTTTACTGTAGTCTGAGTGACAGCAATTTTTCTCAGGTTTCCATGAATCTTCTAAATTTTCGAACTGATCTTAACAATCCTGGTCTCAATTTTTCCTCGCTTTATTTAAGTAAAAGTGAAATTGGCGACCGTAGTCGAGGGTGACTCTTTTTAATTGGTACAACACCAGGGTAAAGGGGGAGGACGCTACTCCATTCCCACTTTACCCTTGATCTGTACCTTATATTGCTATGCATAAAGCAAGGCGGCATCAAGTACCTTTTTTTGAGTTTTGGTATGACTCGACCTGGGATTGAACCTCGGTCTCCTGGACCATTGGCGAACACTCAAACCATTATGCTAATGGCCTGGTTAAACTCACTTAATTGTCTTTTACTCATATGTTGTTTGCTATTGTTCTATTTTTTGTTTCTCTCTGTATTGTCGTCCCACGGGTCACTTGCGTTTTTATGTATTTTAATCAATTGTTTGTATTACATGAACCGCTGAAAATAGTCTACGGTGTCGAGCTCATTTAATTAGAGTGCATTATTATTACTGGGAAATTTATTAGGAAAATACACATGGAGAAATAACAGAATTTCTGTTTATAAGTTAAGTAGTATAAGAACTTTTCATTGTTTTTTTCTTCCAGGTTCAAGTGTTTTCGACAATTTCCTAGTCATAATCAAAGACAAGAATGAGGCATAGATATAGTCTTCAGGTAAAACTAGAATGGTGAATTGCTCAAAACTACCGAAGAAGGATTTTCACCGTAAAGTGAAGAGAAATAAATAAAAATGTTCATAGATTGTAAAAGTATATCTATTTAATTTTTTTTTTTTTTTTTTACTGCTAACCAGTTTCTCACAACAGCGTTTGCTGATGGTCTTTCACTGGAGGCTGAGTGTTAGCAAGTCTACACATTATTATTATTATTATTATTATTATTATTATTATTATTCCTGAGAAAGTTTTTCACACCAGCGTTAGCTAATGGTTTTCCATTGCCGTTGAAGTGATAGCAAGTCTCCGCAAGTCTCCAAGATTCTTTTCAGAATTCTGGCCGATTTTAATACTGTTGTTGTCTGGATGGTCTCCACTTGTCCTCTAATTTCCAATTCTTTGGGGATTGTTCTGAGCGTAACATTTACAATTGGTATCACAGTCTCTTTCATATTCCATAGCTTTTTTTCGTTCCTTTGCAATGTCTAGGTACTTATCTCTCTTTTCACTTTTACTGTGGTCTGGTTTTCACACCAGTTTTAACTGGTGTTTTTTTTTTATAAGAGTTTGAGTGACAACAAGTCTCCTCAGGACTCTAGGATTCTTCTAGGTCTTCAGGCTGATCTAACTAGTTCTGTGGTCTGAATGGTTTCTGATCCTCATTTCTGATTTCCAATTCCTCCAGCCTCTTTTCCAAATCTTGGAAACCGTTCCAAGCGCACCATCTACTGTTAATATCACGATCATCTTCATCTTCCGCAGTCTTATCAGATCTCGGGCAAGATCCAGGTATTCGTCTATTTTTTAGAAGTCTTAATGAGTAGAGAGTTCGCCTATGGTCCAGGAGACTGGGTTTCAAATCCAGGTCGAGTCATACTAAAGACTAAAAAAAAAAGAAAAAAAAGGTGCTTGATGCCGCCTTGCATAGCACTCAGCATTATTAGGTAAGGATCAAGGGTAAAGTAGAGCAATCCAGAGAATGGAGTAGCGCCCTCCCCTACATTTCTGTGTAGTAGCTATTAAAAAGGGAGCCTTCGGGTGACCCTCGACTAAGGTCGCCAACTTTACTTACTATACTAATTTTTAAACAAGTCCGCTGAAACAGCAAAATACATTTTTTCTTGTGAATTAAGATGAGGTCTGATCTTTTGGTTGGGATTTGGAAAATTTCTGGGGTCTCATTTTCTTGAACAGATATAAAAAGCGATTTAATCTAATTGATATTGAAATTCATTTGTAGACGATCATTTATTTTATTATGTTTATTTTATTGTAAACGGTTTTTTATTTTTACATGTTCATTAAAGGAATTGAACGTTTGAGTAACTTGTTATACAAGTAATGAAACGCTGTGTCTGTGTGTTAGGTTTGAAAAGTCCATTCGCCGGTGTTTCAAATTTAACAATAACATCCGGTGGCGTTTTGAACTCCAAGTGTTTGCTATTAACGAAGCAGAAAGAAAATTCAATTTGTATGGTTCAGATATACTTGTTTCTTTCTCCAATTTTTCGTAATATTAAAGAAAAATCGTAATTTGTATATTTATAAAGTTATGATCATAACTTTTATACTCCCTATTTGGTAAATAGGGACAATCCAAGCCCTCCGCTCGGGCAGCATTTGACACAAAATCAATTTTTAAGCGGAGTTTAACAAGTTTGAATTCAGAGTTTTCCTTCTCCCAGACTAGTTGCCTACCAAGGCCGAAGAACCGAGTCTATCCTGCTATTTACCCATAGCTAGAGGGAGAATAATTGGATTCAATACTTTCCCAAAAGTATTATGTGAAATGCAATCAGCCTCGTCCATGATTTGAACTGGTGTCGCCGTGTCCATTTCTTACGACGATAACCATTACACCACGGGCACCTCATAACTTTCATATTAAACTTTTATACATACTTACTTATGTATCCATATATAGCTTTTATTGTAATTTGAATAAGCAGGTACATTTTTAAAAGAAAAGTTGACACTAGAGTTGAATTAGTCTTTTTTAAACCAAGTACATTTTAAAATGAAAATCTCTAACAAATATTGTTAAAGATTAATGTTTGAGAATAATTCTCTTTTTTACAGTTGTAATTAACACGACAGGTTTTAATTCCTATTAGTTGTATCTGCTAATAAAAAAATTATTTAGACTATATTATTTAAGAGATTTTTCTAACTTATTGCATATTATCAAACATGCAAAAAAGAAAAACTCTTATAAAAATTGTCTTTATGCCTTTTTTAAAAAGTTGTATTAATATTACAATATTACTTGAAATATTAAAACTTAGCTTTTTTCGTTACCTGTGATACTGTAAAACTGTTAATTGTTTATCTTCAAGATATCGCTTGAGAACTTTTCAGCAAATATTTTATATATTTTTTTTTGTGTTAAATAAAAATTCTTGGATTGGATTTCTGAATTTTTAAATTTATCTTTTCATTTTGAAAACTTTCAACTGTAGCGTCCAAATTTGCCGACGCTTTTCCTTTTATTAATATCAGAATTTATCTTTTATCTGTCTGATTACTTTTAATTGTAAATCACATCTTTTTCTGCACAGAAACTTTTTGTTATCTTTGTAAAAAATTAAAATAGAATTTATAAAATTTTGCTTTAAAAAATTATTATATTTTGCTCAACATTTGCAACAATAATTTTTAATTCTATAATCAATATTTTTTTTATCATACAGATTCTAGTTTGTGTATATAGCATTTGTAATTATGGCGAAATTTTAATCTCTTGCACAATTCCCAGTGGATTACCATTCCAACCCAGTCGTGCCTAGTTTTGTACTCCTTTTGAGCCAGTTCGCTACATTCGCTTATCATTCATTACTATTACTATCATTATATGACTATGTATAAATCTAACTGTATCCATATTATATTATTGATAAAATATATAATATCAATAATATGATATTGATATAATATTAAATATTGTCTGCAAAATCGACCATTTATAAAACTAATTAGCATTATTAATCAAATGAGATTTTAGTAGGATAAATAATACGTTATTTTTTTCATTATAAAGTTTTAAAATTAAACCTCTGATTGATTAATTATTTTGCTGCAACGTGGATTCCTATGAATCATTGCTAGAACATTCATTTTAATAAGAGCTCTTCTTCCCGTTATAGGGTCAATCTTTGGACATTATAAAGTAAATCTCGGTCAAACTGTTCGGTCAACTATAAAGGATAGACAAAGAAACATTTTTCGATCGCGTGCCGGACTGTCAATGCTCAACGGCAGACTTGAGGCCGAAAGGCCCCGGGTTCGCTTGAGCCGGGTTACCTTCGGGTGGGCGAGCTGCATTATTGACACCCTTGATACTCTTTAATAGCACTGGACCTCGCCGTCCAGTTTAACCTATAATCCAGCATCCGTGCCTGGACTCATGTTTGGGTCCATGTCTAGCTAGGCTCATCAGGCCCACATTGCACTAAGTAGGCCGATGACCAGCATAATCCAGCAGGGCTCGAGACTCGGCTCCTGCTCGACCTTCCCCTAAAAAAACCCCACGATAATCGACCTTCGGGTCATTGACCTTGTATCAAGTCCTGTATGGTGGGAGACAAAGACAAAGAAACATTTTCCAATTTTTAGTATAGAGAGAGCATCTTTCACATTGAGCAATCAAAAGTCCAGCGACGCTGAGTAGCGTATCCTTACAGAATGTAGTACAGATTTTGCCGTTGCTCGTTGCGAACTGAGCACTTTTAATTTTTAACAACTATTTGAAGTTAAAAGACGTTCACGATTAAAATTTAGACCATGGACGACGTGGATTTCCGCTAAGTATTGTTCTTTGCTAGAAACCCATTTATCGATGAAAGCCCTTATATATAAGAAAGGAAAAAATATAGAAAAAGAAGAAAACAGCGAAAAGAAAAAAGAAAGAAAAAAAGAAAAAGAATATATATATATATATATATATATATATATATATATATATATATAAACAGGATTTATGATTAAATAATCTTTAAGGGTTAATATTAGAAACATTTATTACGCTCTGTCGACCGGGGCTGTAGAATACACCGACTGCACTTCTGCAGAGGAGTAAGACCCCTCACCAACGACGCCATCTGTTGGATATGAGTGGCAAATTGTAATGCTTGGGGACGGGATCCAGTTAGCTTAGTCCTTGACCCGGCAATTGAAGTGGACAACTGATTCGCAACACTCCGCTTTGGGCCTTATTGAGCTAAACTGGCGGTCGGCGAAGGCCGATTCGTGTAATTCACTGGTTATTCCAAGCCCAAACGCCGATATAATCGTCCCGACTGTATTCTTCAAATTACTCTTGTAGCAAAGAAGTACCCTTGCCTAATCTATTTTAAAGGTGCTAAAAGTCAATCGCTAAGGTTCAAACGCGATGAGATTGTAATATATTGAAATTATCTATGTACAAACAAATGATTGATAATGAATAGAATTATTAGAGGTAGGTAGCAATACTTGAATCTATTTAACTGTGTGCAAACAAATGACTGATATTTAATAGAATTGATAGTGCTAGATAGTAATACTTGAAACTATGTAATTGTAAACAAATAAACTAACTCGTTTAAAAATAAAGTTACCTTCTAAATATTCGCTTTCAAATTATATATATATATATATATATAGTCGGTGCTAGGTACCCTGAGGAGTCGTTTTAGGCGAAACTGTAGCAGGATAGTCCCGACTCACGATTTAATTGATATATATATATATATATATATAGGCACGATTTTAACGGCACGTCAACCCGTCTAGCTATATATTAAGGGATCATGTTCATATTTGTATTTTTGTATAGTTCTTTCTTGAGAGATTTTTTTGCTCCTGGTCCTATTGAATACGAATAATTTTTGTACAGATGTATGGGACCCATAGAAGGGAATGTAATAATCACCACCACTTCTGATCAACCTGAGCGTGATGGCAATGAACGGGAACTCTAAACTCACTAGATGTCTAGAACTGGAGCTTGATCATCAGACGCAGTTTCGTGCCATAATCAAGGTACCCATTTATCATGTGTCAGATAGGTTGGTCTTACTCTTCAGCAAGGAAAGCATCCAGCGTATTCTATGCCTCGTCGGCAGGGTGTGGCTTTACATGAAACCATTTGACAATTCACTGAGAAAAGACAACCCAACACTTCCAAATTATTAATGAAGATGATAGACACGTTGCTCAAAGTCGAGTTTATGAAATATTTTTTCAACGTTCAAATGTCCTCTGGTACGTGTGGTATGAATGAAATGTTGATGTAGAAATGACAATCAAATGCGAAAGAAAGGAAAAATTTTAAAGTAGCGATAATCTAAAAAGTGCTTCGTGTTTATCTAATATCAAAGAAGATAATTTCACGCATTTTTTTTCTCATATCTATAAACCTTTGTTAGAAGAAATACAGCGGATATCAATCTGATATGTGACTATTGTATTGTTAGAAAACCAACAAAGTAAATAAATAAATAGAGATTAAAAAATAAACTAAGAGATGACAGATAAAAGGAAAGGGAACACTGTAAGGACATTAAAAGAAAAAATTAAAAAAAAAAGATAAAGAAAAAGACATTATAAAGCATAAAAAGTAGGCCAGTATCTTATTGGGCAATATTAAATAGTTTTGGCCCAAGCTAAATCAAAGGAAGTTTGTAATTTTTTTACCCAGAATTCTCCAAGAAATATGTATGTAGGTTGTACTGTAAGATAAAATTGAATTCCGGAAGAAGGGCGTGAAATGGAGACCAACGAGAGAGAGAGAGAGAGAGAGAGAGAGAGAGAGAGAGAGAGAGAGAGAACGCGACAGGAAAAGTACCGAGCAGAGAAAGAAAAGTAGAGGCTTACACACAGAGAGGGAGAGAGAGAGAGAGAGAGGGAGAGAGAGAGAACGTAGCATGAAACGTATCCATCAGAGAAAGAAAAGTAGAGGCTTACAGAGAGAGAGAGAGAGAGAGAGAGAGAGAGAGAGAGAGAGAGAGAACGCGACAGGAAAAGTACCGAGCAGAGAAAGAAAAGTAGAGGCTTACACAGAGAGAGAGAGAGAGAGAGAGAGAGAGAGAGAGAGAGAGAACGTGGCATGAAAAGTATCCGAGCAGAGAAAGAAAAGTAGAGGCTTACAGAGAGAGAGAGAGAGAGAGAGAGAGAGAGAGAGAGAGAGAGAGAGAGAGAGAGAACGCGACAGGAAAAGTACCGAGCAGAGAAAGAAAAGTAGAGGCTTGCACACACACAGAGAGAGAGAGAGAGAGAGAGAGAGAGAGAGAGAGAGAGAGAGAGAACGTGGCATGAAAAGTATCCAGCAGAGAAAGAAAAGTAGAGGCTTACAGAGAGAAAGAGAGAGAGAGAGAGAGAGAGAGAGAGAGAGAGAGAATAAGTCACAAGTGAGGTATTAAGTACAGAAAATAAGGTAGTTGCTTACTAAGAAATGGAATGGGAGAAGAAAAAATATCAGAGAATTAATGCCCCCCCCAATGATGTTAATATGTGACGCAAGGTTGGTCTAACATGCACTGCCCCGCAGCAAGCATACCTCCCGAGGGGCGAACCGTTAAAGTACCTACACTGGCAGGCTAATTTTTAAGCAGAGTTTGAATACAGATTTTTCCTTCTCGTAGACTGGTTACCATAAAAAAGTTAAAGAGTTCTGTCCGACCTTTTATCTATTCATAGCTGGAGGGAAGATAATGGTGAATGTCAGTGTAGAACCAACCGCACATTTTTGATAAGCTTATAACAGAAAAATGAACCAAAGATTGTCCTGAGCAACAAACATTCCTTCTGTTTTGATTTTTTTTCTTTGAGTCCTTCCTTCTCTTAGACCAGTTGCCCCATAAAAGCTAGACAGTCCTGCCTGCTGGCGATGAGAAGAGATAGATTCCTGCCTTTCCTAAAAGCATTACCGTGAAGTAAAACACAAACAGCCCAGTCTGGGTGTTGCTGCAAAAGTTTTCCTTGTTATGAATGGAATAGTCGTAATAGACGAGTTTCGTTTAGCATATAAGCAAATAGATTATTATACTATGTAAATCCAAAAGCACCAACAACGTTTCAGGTTGGGTGTGTCATGTCACTAGATGTACCTCTGGCCTCAGGGGGCCGTCCCCACAGGCTTTAACCCTCTTCGGAGGGGTTGGGTTTATCGCCAGGCGCCTGAGGCGCCCCTTTTAAGGGGAATGCCGACGGGGTCCGAGGCATTTTTGGAAATGCCGGGCGCGTGTGGGCTACGGCCCTGTGCTTGGACCCACCTTAAAAAAGGCCGTGTGTCATACTCGTCAGGTTGGTGGGACGGAGGACAAATACCATCCACAAGCACTAACTTTCTCGGGTGTGGCTTGTAGCTCGGTCAAAGCCATATGGCGTGGGTAGCGGGAAAGCTTAGCACTAATGCCGTGTGGCTGCGACTGATATTTCCTCGAGCCTCAGTAGGCCGTCACCCCAGGCTCTAACCCTTTCTGGAAAGGCTAGGTGTATCGCCTGACGCCTGGGACACTCCTCTTTAGGGGAATCCCGACGGTGTCTGAGACATTTTTGGAGCTGTCGACGCATCTGGGTTACGACTCTGTGCCCAGGCCCACCTTAAAGAAGTCTTGTGCCGTACTCGCCCGTTTGGTGGGGCCTGCAACAAATCCCATGAACAAATATCTAAAAAGTAGAATAAAGCTTATCTTTTAGTTTATTCTGGCTTCCCTTTTCATAGCTTCGGGATATAAATTTTAAGCCATGTATGTCGCCTTTTCAAGTCGTTATACAAACTCCACATGGCCAATAAATGTTTCAGTAACGTTAAGTTCGGATAATCTTGTTAGTTATTTTTTTCTAAATCAGTTTTTGATTTAATTCTTTCGCTTGTTTGATACTTGAAATTCAATGAATTAAAGAGAGATCTTTTGCCTGATTCAACTGTTGCCAGTAAAGATTCGTTACCGTAAAGTTGCATTCAGCTGTCGTATTCTAATTCTGCTTTTTAAAAAGTTATTTGATTCATTTTAAAGTCTACTGTGGAATCTATAGAATTCATTGGTTTCACGCCAGGGTCACTGCAAAGTAAGGCCTTGCGCCAGATACAGGCTGTTTTTTAAGATAGTCAGTGTAACTGGACATGTGAAAATCTTCAATTTTTGAACAAACACACTTTTTAAAGTTTTCTTTCTATAATCTTTTTCGTTGAAATTTTCCGGTGTTTTGAAGTTAAGTTTTATTCAAAAATTAATGATGAACTTGTACTTGCAATTTTATCATCAAAATTTTGGCACAATCTTTAAAATCCCTTTCTAGCTCAGGGATAAGCTGATTTAAAACAAAATACCTTTATGCTTTTTTTTTGGTTGAATTTTTTTTTAGACTGAAAAGTTTAATATATTTTATGACTATTTTAGTAATATTTCCCTTTTTATAACCAGACTTTAAATGCTTGAATTTCGAGTAAAAAAAAAATACCAAGACATTTTTTGTATATCTGGAAATATAAAAATACCTGGGTAAAACTTACTACACATATACATTCTAAAACAAAGACCAACTTTCCCAGTCGGCTGGGGCTGAGGCTGGGGCTGTGGAATACACCGACTGCACCACTGCAGTGTCCTGGATATAACACTAAACAATCTGATGGTGAGGTTCTAGATATGCTGGAGCTTTTGGGAATGCAGAGTATCCCTCCATTGCCATTGCTCCCAAGTCTACTCTGGCCCGGAGTGGTAGCACCTAATAGGGTCCTATATATGGGTCAAATAGAACTAAACTGAGAGCCTATTCTAAACTGAATTGCTTGAAATAGAACTGTTTTGAAATTTAGGCTGCGTACTTATGCTAAACTGAATTGTTTGAAATATAACAGTTTTTGTACGCAAAACTGAATTGTTTGAAATGGAATTGTTTATTTGTATAAAAATGGATTTGGCATTAAATAACCTATAAAGGTTGTTATGCCATGAAACCCAAACAAATAAACAAAGATCAACTTGCTATCTGGTTAAAGTAATTTCATTTAGTTCTGTCTCTGCTATTTGGAAAACATCAATTATCAAATTTTTCTTGAAATGGTAATATTTTGTTACCGAAGTTGATTTCTAGTATAAATAGCCGATACATGACATATTTAATTTAATTGTCAGAAGCAAAAATCCCAGTCAGACTGTGTATTCATCTAATTTAGTTTGATACTGCCATGTGGTATTGATTCTCCTCTCAAGTCTAGTTTTAAATGGGTTTCATCTATAATCATATGATCCATTTAAAAAAACATGCGCTTTTACGTATATGCTAAAAGTCTTATAAATATTAAATTATTTTTAAGCATAGGTCTATTCAGAGGGTATAAATAGATTCCTGGTGAAATTGTGGTCGTAAACATGTGCCTATTGTATGGTTTATTATATGTTCTGACTCATTTGCAATGTTCACTACAACAGTTCACATATCAGCCGATTTAACCCTCTGTGGGGCGGGAGAAGGTTTCTATGGAAAGACTATCTCTTGCCTATTCTGTAGGTTTCCACTGTTCACAACACTAATCTTATCCAAGGTAAGATACAACTACAACTTGGTAAAAGTATCGCCACCGACCGAAGCTGAAAACAACGTTTTAACGATTCAGTGTTTTCCTTCTCCTATATTGGTTGCCTAACAAAGACAAAAGTATCCAGTTTGCCCAACTATTTAACTATTGATAAAGGGGAGGAGAACAAATGAATTTATATCTTTCCCAAAGACTTTAGCAAAAAGTGAAACGAAAACAGCCTCGTCCAGCAACTGAACTTAGATCACTAATTCCATTCCCTACGACGCTAATCACGACTCCAGCAAGTAATTGCACAATCCTTTAAAAGAACTTCCTAAAAGCATGGAATACTAGGTACGGAGTATCTACGATAGAGCGGATTATTTCGAACAAAAGTGTTGACTCTTATTAAATTATATATATATATATAGAGAGAGAGAGTGATTAAAATTTTCCCACTCTTATAGTAGTCTCTTTATGATGTAATTTAAAATACCCTCTACATTCCTGTCGACAGATTCTTGAAATCTCCGACAGGTGTGTAAAAATGTTAATATTTCGATAAGGGTATCTTTATTAGAAAAGCAGAACTGATATTACAGAGACCATCTGGGGAAGATTCCAATAATGTTTTGACAAGGATGGTAAACAAGTGGCAACTCTAAAGTCATAGATTGGTTGGCTGGTGCGTTTTACAGCATATGGAGCTTATTAAATGCCAAATCTTGCTTATACATATATACTAAATGTTTATGATTTACAAACGGATAGTTTGCAGGTAACAATTTTAAAATGAACAAGAGCGCATTTGTTTGCACACAGCTAAATGGTTTCAAGTATTGCTATGTAATACAAATAATTCATTTTAACAGTCATTAGTTTGCATACAGTGAAATGGTTTCAAGGATAGAAAATGATTAAACATTACTATTCGACCAAAAGACAGGACCCTGACAGGTACCACCAGACCAAGTCAGAGTAGACCTGGGAATAATGTCAATGAAGGGGTGTTCAACATTTCTCAAAGCTCCAGTACTGGAGCCTCACTATCAGACGCAGTTTACAGTCATATCCAGCACACTCGTTGAGTGGGGCTGGTTCTGACCTCCTTGCTGAGATGCAGTTGACATATTCTACAAACCTAGCCGACAGGCCAGAGTATCTTAAAGGAACTCCCGTAAAAATGTTAATATTTTTTAAACACCCTGTATTTTACATATATATATATATATATATATATATATGCGCGGTAATATAGCCACAGGAAATCATCCGGCAAGCCTCCCAGAACTGTATTTTGAGAATGTTTACAGTTGTGACCTGAAACGTTCAGACCCCGACGAGACAGCTGGGAACTGATCGCAAATGACCACAGAGGCTGGCGCCATGATATTCGAAAAAAACTCGAGGAACGATGAAAACTGCAGCGAACAACTGGAAAACAGAAGACAGCGTGAGAAGCAGAAATAGAAAATATGGAACTTTAATCTACTAATAATGACCGCCTCGCATTACTTGTGACTCTGGTACCCAGCTACGTGACCGACAACGAAATATCAATCTCGAGAACTTTTGTTGTATGTGCAAGTGATTGTCAATCACGTATTGAACAAGGGCAGCCGTTAGTTACCGGGAAAGCGACGAGTGGCAACCAAAAGTAACTCTTCACGTTTTCATCTTTTTCAGACAGGTCCCGAGCGAATAAAGTCAATGGAATTATTTTTGTGACCACGTGTCTGATTTGTTTTTCTGCTAAGAATAACCAAATCTCGTCTTTGTCTCCTCGTCTCCGTCAACTTTCTTCGATTGATTTTAACGGCATGTCAAACCGTCAAGGGTTATTCGATGCCTTGAGGCTAGAGAATCGCGTTTCTTGGACGTTTCTATTTGGGTTTTGTCTGCAGTTGTTTTCAAAAAGTTTTTTTCGTACACGGAACCTATCAAAAGTAAATAATTTTTAAAGAGATCTATTTTACCCATAGATGAGACCCTAACAAGTACTATCTTCCAGGATCTCTTTAAGAGGTCAGAGTTGATCTGGGAGTAATGGGAATAAAGGGGTATTCAACACTTCCTAGATCTTTAAACTTCAACTGATTGTAAGGCTCCAATTTTAGTGTCATATCGTGAATACCTTTTTTTGGTGGTGGGAGTGACATCCCTCTGAAAAAGACAGTCAGCGTATTCTAATCTCCGTCAAAAGAAGGTCTTTCTTTGAGAGGCCCGTAAATCTTTCATACACTGATCTGTGCTGGGACACTCTATACCCTATTCCCAAAAGGACTGATTTTGAACTTCCGAGTCGCAACAATCATCTCATCTAGCTGTGAGTAAAATAGTATCACTACTATCCATCTGCTTTTTCATTAGATAACTAAAGAAGTTTGATATGACATTATACAAAGAAATGAAACCATTATCATCACCCTAATCTTCAAAGCGTTCCAAAAGCACGGCTTCCTTGGATTCTCTTTCGCCATTCATCCCTTTCGGCCATCGTACTCGTTAAATCCTCCAGATGGCTCCCAGTGTTCGCACAGACTTTATGAATGTAGATTTCTGCTGGTCGACTAACAGGAGAACATCGCTTATGAATTCGTCCCTTCTTACTCCAGCTGTGCTGAGCATGGTTAATTCGTCTTTTTTGGATGTTTTGTGAGATGGGAGGTAAATGGTCGTATAATGGCTGTTTTGTTGGTTACTGCTTACAGGAATTGTTGAGAACAACACGTAGCATCTATGAATAGTTTCCATCTAGCTTTCTATGTTTATGCAACCATACAGTTGTACTGAGACGGTTTCAGCTGGGAAGAATTCCTGCTTTCTTATATCAGTGAGATCATATTTTCATTTGGTCGATAACCTGTAAATAGTTGTCCACGCGAAACCGAAGCGTATGTTGAGATCACTTTCAGTTGATGAAACATTGAAATCGAGTTATATGATTTGGTTTAATTTTAGGTTTGGATCGGTTTGGTTTCATTTTATGGTATATCAACCATTGTAGGTTATTTGATCCTTTCATGATCCTTTGTCCTTTTAGCTCTTTGGCAAGGTCGAAGTATTTGTCTCTAAGACGAAAGAACAGTAGAAGAAAATCGTCTATAACTCTGCCTTAGTGCCAACACTAGTAAATTTGCAAATTTTGGGTGGGGGCGTTTTGGTCCGTCCTCTAGCTTGGTATGAGCAGCGCTTGTTAAACGATCAAAGTGTGTCCTTCTAGCGACACACTTCGCCACGCATTCCAACAAACGCGTTAAAGAATGCAAATATATACTTATGAATATTTAAACATGAATGCATGACGACTGTTCTGTTAAGTTTGTTCATCAACAAAATTGGAACGATTGAATATGCCTGCCAATCCTATGCATACATAAATATATTTGCAATTAAAACTCAGTCTACCGAAGATAGATTTTGAAAATGTTGCAACAACAGACGAATCTTTCATCTAAACGTCGAGTAGATCTTAGCGCACTTAGGAGGGGGGTGTTACAAAACTCATAACTACTCTTCACGCGGGTCAAATATTTTTGTTGTGGCAACATACTACCACTTCTAAGAAAAGTATAAAAATCTTAATTAGTTTTTCTAGTTTTATAAAAAAAAAAAAATTGGTGTGCGTATTGCCACAACAAAAATGTTCTGCTATGGGTTTTCTTTCTTGGTGAAGCTTTGAACTTTTGAACGACCCTAGTATTTTTTTCAGTTTATTCTTATCTATCTATCTATCAATCTATCTCATTCTACTCAATCTATCAATCTATCTATCTATCAACTAACCAGGTGTCATTCAAAAAGTTCTAAGCCTAACCAGGAAAGAACATCGTAGCTGAACATTTTATTGTAGCAACTCACAACCAGTTCTCTAAACCCAGTCGGCTGGGGCTGTGGATTACACCGACTGCTTCTCTGCAGAGGGGTAAGCCCCCCCCCCCAACGAGTGTCCTGTTTATGACACTAAACAATCTGATGATGAGGTCCCTGTAATGCTGGAGCTTTGGGGAATGCAGAGTACCCCTTCATTGCCATCACTCCTTGTTCCACTCTGACCCGGAGTGGTAGCACCTGATAAGAGTCCTTTCTATCTATGGGTCAAATAGAACTAAACCGTTTTCGAGAGTTTATTGTTTTTGCATTTGTGCGTCTTCCTGCTAAACTGAATTGTTTAAAATAGAACTTTTTTGACTTTTAAACTGCGTACTTATGCTAAACTAAATTACTTGAAATAGAACTGTTTTTGACATTGAGTCAGTACTTACGCTAAACTGAATTGTTTGAATAAGAACTGTTTAAATAAACTGAATAGCTTTAAATAGATATGTTTTTGACAATTAAACTGTGTACTTATGCTAAACTAAATTTTTTGAAATAGAACTGATTATTTGTATAAAAATGGATTCGACATTAAATAACCTACAAAGGTTGATAAGCCTTAAGTCCAACCAACCAACCAACCAACCAGTTCTTATAATCTTAGTTTTTCTAATTTGAAAAGAAGTGGTTGTTTGTTGTCAAAATAAAAATGTTCAGCTCTTCTTTCTTGGTGAGACTTAGTTCAGACAAGGATCGTACAAAAATTTCTATCAAGAAAAACCATGAATAAAAATCTTTTTGATGGTAGACACATATTTTTACCAATCTATCGGAAACGGTAAGAGTATAATATAATACTCTAACTTTCTATTGAGTTGGTTTATATATATGCATCTACCTACCCTTTCAAACGAACAGGGTGTGACACAAGGTCATATTTAAGCTGAGCTTAAAAGGTTCGAATTTGCAGCTTTCCTTATCCGCCAACAATTGCCATACCAAGGTTCACGAGCCCAGTCTGCCCTACGATTTACTCATGATTGGAGGGATAATAATTGGATTCAGTATTTGCGTAAATCCTCCTCAGAGGTAGGATATTGTACACGGTTAAATTTTATGGCAGATGCATGCTTAGTGCAGTGACTACCGTCATAGGAAATTGAATTGACGCTGCGTGTTCAAATGCTAGACGAAGCTGTTTGTATTTTTTTTTATCATTAAGGTTTTTCGGACTATTGTCTTCATCTTTATTGTTATTTCCACAACGTTTCGGCCGATATGTCCTCCGGCCTTCTTCAGGTGTTTGTCGAACTCGGGAACCTTCACGGAACTTCGAACTACGTCCTTTATTGAAACCACGGGGGTTGCCTGTTCTGATTCCGTTTGCCATAACCGGGTACAAGTGTTAAGTATTCCTGTATATTACTCGCCTGTAGTGAGGATTGAACCTGCAAAAAAAAAAAAAAATCTTAATATGAGCACAGGTAAAAAAATCATACATAATAGTAGAAATTCTAGCTAAAGTAAGAACATTAATTTTATAATACCCCAAAATTCACTCTGAATTCTCCAGCAGGACACATGGCGTAACGGTTATTGGCGTTGGTTCCCTGAGCTTCTAAGAAGACAATCATCTGCAGGTTCAATCCTTAGAAATTTAGACAATTAAGAAACAGTTTGTATCTTACTTCGTACTAATCCATCTTTGCTCTCCAGTAGTAAATAGAAAGACACTGACAGGATTTTTTAGTTCTCGTTGCAGGAAAACTTTGAATTCGCTTAGAAATTGACGTTATGTCACCAACTGCTCGAGGCGGAAGAGTCGCGAAAATACAGATTTTTTTTTAGGGGTTGGTAATCTATATGTAATTAAAAAGAACAACTTATTGCTGCTGATGTTTTGCAAGGGTCAAATTTTACTCCCTGATCGGAAATAATGTGACTTTGGAATTGGACCTCTCTTTTAAATAACTCGCATTTTTCCATGTTGAAAGTTATTCTTGTATCCGTTATCTGATTGGTTTTTTGTTGATAAGAGTTTTGCCCAGTCGGCTGGGGCTGTAGAATACACCGACTGCACCTCTGCAGAGGGGTAAGACCACCCCCCTAACGAGTGTCTTTGATATGACACTAAAACACTAAACACTTTGATATGACACTGATGGTGCGGTTCCAGCAGTGCTGGAGCTTTGAGAAATGCGGAGTACCCCTTCATTGCCATTGCTCCGAGGTCCACTCTGGCCCGGAGTGGTAGCACCTGATAGGGCCCTATCTATGGGTTAAATCGAACTAACAGCATACTTATGCTAACATGAATTGTTTGAGAAAACTGAATAGCTTGAAATAGAAATGCTTTTCACAATTAAACCGTACTTAAATTTAAACTGCGTGCTTATGCTTAACTGAATTATTTGAAATAGAACTGCTTTTCGACATTAAAACTGTATTTACACTTAACTGAATTGTTACATATAACTGCATGAATAGTTTGAAATAGAAATGTTTTTGACAATTAAACTGTGTACTTATGCTAAACTGAATTGTTTTAAATAGAGCAGATTATTTACATAAAAATGGATTTGGCGTTAAATAACCTACAAAGGTTGATATGCCATAAAACCCAACAAACCAAACCAAACCAAACTAGATAAGAGTTATTTCATTCTGCGTATGTCCCTAGGTATTAACCCCGAATCCCTTGAACAGAGTGTAGTTGTGCCTGCTTGACATGTAGCAGATTCGGAGGTCGGCATGACACCTTTACACTGATCCAATACCCCACCCTGTTAGCATAGTCGGTTGGCGCTGTAGAATACGCCGACTGCATTTTGGAAGAGGGGTAATACCCACTCCCAACTTTGGATCAGAGTGGACCAATGAGTAATAGTAATGAAAGGGTACATCCCATTCCCTAGAGCTCAAGGACTGGAGCCTCATCGTCTGATGGCTTAGTGTCATATAAGGACTCTCGTTATCGAGGTGGGGACTCTTACCCCTCTGCAGAGATTCAGTCGGCCTATTCGACTGCCCCAGCTGATTGGGATTTTGAATAGATTTACTTTTAGATAGCAATACTTGAAACCATTTAATTGTGTACAAATAAATGAGCATTAGCCCGTTTAAAAATTGTGTTACTTGCAAAATATTTGCTAACAGATCATATATATCTAATATATATGTATAAACAGGGTTGACATGCCATAAAACCAACCAACCAACCAACCAACCAACTTCTTGTGACCTCCCTAGCTATTCTTAGTTTTAAGCGCTTGGTGCCGAGGCAATATCAGAAATATTAATCTTTGTAAAAATTACGGAATTAGCACACGAAAAGGATGTTCATTTTGTTTTTTTTTTTGTACAATTTTTATACAAAACCATGCAGAAGGAAGAATAGAATAATGAAATATCAAGGAAAAAATGTGGAAGGATTTTGTAATTTGCATTCCTTAAACAAATATCTGTAGAAGCGTACATATGCAAACTGTTCTACAATTAAAAGACAGTTCTTTTAGACCTGAAAATTTGGCCATACCGAATTGAAAGGAAAGGAAACTTTTACTTTTTATAAATGGCAAAACAGTTTCTTAAATGTTTCGGAATGATTTCTCTCTCGTACAAGAGAAAGTTGAAGCACACGTATTGATATCTAAGTAATTTGTATTTTTAGATGGTGGCGCATAGCCTAACGCTTATCGTCGTTTGTAATGGAGACGGTGACACGAGTTCAAATCCTGGACGAGGCTGTTTTTATTTCATTTTCACGCTAATGCCCTTGAAGTAAAAGCATGAATCCATATATGGGTAAAGAGTTGGGCAGACCGGGCTCTTTAACCTCGGTATGGCAACCGGTCTAAGAGAAGAAAAACTCTGAATTCTGAACACGAATATGATTTGGGACCAAATTCGGGCACCAATCCCCAAGAAGCTTCCCTCGTGAATACACTTCTTGAGCCGGCTTAACCTACATCAGGTGAATGCTGTTTAAAAGGAGAGAGAGAGAGAGAGAGAGAGAGAGAGAGAGAGTGAGAGTATCTTTATTCATTTTTGACGTGTAAGCGATATGTGACCGAAAAAAATTGTCGAAAAATAATTTTATGGCATGATTTTGACATTTGCGAGAAGAAAGTTTGGTGAAAATCCTGCTTAAGAATTATTTGTTTTTTAATGTTTGGAATAAAAGATTTTGACAATCGCAAGAAGAATGTTTGCTGAAAATTCTGCTAAAAGAAATTATTTGTTTCTAGTGTTTGGAATAAAAGAGTTTTCTTTGTCTTTGGAGAAGTTGTTTACACTGCGTAATCAACGGGACGTAAAAGATTTAAAAATAAATTTTACGAAAACCACGACGTCAATAATTGCGATAGCTATTTTTACCAATAACATTCTATCCAAAATGATTGCCATAAAAGAAAACAAAATTTTTATTTATAATCCACAAAGCTGTATTTAAGAGGAGCACTTTTGTCAGAAACAAATTGCAATGGAACACCGAAAATACAAAAGCTGAAAAATGATAAAAAAGAGAGAGAGAGAGAGAGAGAGAGAGAGAGAGAGAGAGAGAAAAAAAACAAAAACTTTTATTCAGTGTTTAAAATTAAAATGAATTAAAATTTGGCTAAAACATCAACCGAAGACAATCGAACTCACATAAAAGCTACTCACTTTGGAATATTACATTTAATCGTATAGTGGGGCGCCTCGGGTAGTGTTATGGTTAGTAAGCTTGACTAGAAAACGTTTACGAGTGAGTTCCAGTTTCATTAGGTTCCACATTAACCCGGCCTTGTGCCACATCTACACAAAAAAGCTTTGTAACTTACTAATCGTATAGCGGACTGTTACACATGTTACGTGGGGTAGAAAATAGGAGAGATATATTTTTTATGTACATTACAAGGTGTGTTTCATTTGTCCGTATTATTCCGAGACGAAGAATAAAATTGGAAAAGGAGGCGCCAAATGAACCTTTTCTAATCACGCATGATTCGAGGCTAAAGGAGGAAGAGAAAAAAAAGACGACGACAAGAAATGAAATTGCAAGTCAACCCCTTTCCACTTTTTACCCATCTCAGCTAGCCTTGAACTTTGGGTGACCTTATCAACCACGTGTTCGGCCCTAAGAGTCAAGGAAGGACTTTTGGTTTTTGACTGGAAAAGAGACTATAGCAGTAGCGGTTTTGACTTCGAGGCGTCCACTTTCATCCCTGGGTTCTGTTTCACTACACCCGAAATGTGACTAAGAAAAAGGACAGCAGAAAACTAACTCCTTGCGGCAAGCATCTTCGAGAAAAAGGAAAGAAAGAAAAAAGAGAGAACGAAAGAGAAAAAGGACGAAAGAAAAAAAGGAGATTATTAACCAGTCCTAAACCCTAAGTGAGTGTCGTATTTCTTTTGCCTCTATGTGTCTATCATGCAAATCTGTTTGAGTTAAGATTCGTCTCGGACTTCTATATATACATAGTAACAATAGTTTTCCACCCCCTTTTGTTCTTAAAGCCTTTTTTTTTTATATATATTCTTATTCTTCCCTAAATAAGTTGTTATTGTTATAATAAAATTTTGTTGTTAAATCTTCAAATTGTGTTGTGGTGGTTTTGTGAGTGCTTGTCGCTTATTCTGCTGTGATTTACCGTGAGTCTTATATTGGAGAAATTCCCTTCCCATAGTTCACCCTTTTTTTTATCGAACCTTGGGACATTCTCACAATTTTATATATTTTTTTTATTATTCTCGTTACGTGCCTGTTTTCGCAGTCCCAGTGAAAGTCGGTTCGTAACACACAGGAACATCTGGTTTATTGCCAGGATGGGGATTTGGTTTGGTTTGGTTTTATAGCATATCAACCATTTTAGGTTATTTATTGCTAATTCAATTTTATACATATAATCAACAGTAAAGTTTAGCATAAGTACAGTTTTTGTTCACACTCAGTAAAATGTAAAAACAGTTCTATTTCAAACTATTCATGTGAAGGGGTCCATAGGAGTACATCACTTATGAGCTCGTCCCTACTTCTCCAGCAGTGTCCCGCATATCTGGTTCGTCTAATTTTGATAGTTTTCGTGATGGGTGGTAAGTGTTCATACAACTGCTGCTTTGTTGGGTGCTGCCTCCAGGACTTGTTCAGTATTGCTCGTAGCATTCTTGTGTAGTTGCCATCAGGCTTTTTCTCCATACATTTAGTCAGTGTCCATGTAATGCATCTATAGAGCAGTATCGACACGACCGCTGCTTGAAAGAAACTGCGTTTTATTTTATCGGTCAGGTCTGGTTTCCATATGACCGATTTGAAACAAGTAAACAATTGAATACGTTGAAAAATAACTAATATATTTCAAGAGATATTTATTTGAAATTGTTAAAAGAAAGTTTTCTAATTAAACTAAAATTATAAGCCCTATCTGGCTCTCAAATATGAAATGAACAAAATTAATAACGACAAAAACCGTAAATAAAAAGAGAAATTTCGTAGCTGTTAATTTTTTTTCAGTAAAATAGATCACAAGTAGATATAACGCGAAATATATCACCGGCGTTTAATGGAAAAAAGGAAAAAGTGACCAAAGTCCATTTGAATTCCATCTGACAAAATTGAATAAGCGAAATGAATTTATTATGAAAATGAAATACTATTTCTAAATCTTTTAAACAATATACATATATATCTTCAACCGAGTTACAATCTCGGATAGCATGGCAAACGGTAAACGAAGTGAGCAGAAGGAAGAGCACTGCGAAAGCTCAACTGAAAGCTACCAGCCAACAAGAACAAATACACCTATGGAAATATTTTGAGAATTTACTCAGAAACCCTCCTAAAGTTACACATGAACCAATCACGAGAATTACTAGTAAACAATTAGACATCAAACTAGGACAGTTTACGCAAGAAGAACTCGACTCAGTACTAAGAAAAATTAAAAATAGAAAAGCAGCAGGGCTTGATGAAATACCACCAGAAGTATGGAAGACCAGGGAATTCGACTACATACTGCTCCGATACTGTAATAATCAAAACACAATAGACAGAGGGACAAAGGGATGGATCCTCGCCTTCCCTAAGAAGGGCGACCTCGGATTAGCCAAGAACTACCTTGGTATAACCCTTACATCCATAGCAGCCAAGATATACAATGCTCTACTACGCAAGAGCATAGAACCTAAAATTGACAAAATACTTAGGAAGACCCAAAATGGATCTCGGAGAAATAGATCTACGACATCACAAATTTTAACTATCCGTCGAATTCTACAAGGTATACGTGCAAAAAAAACTAGAGGAAACAATATTATTTGTCGACATCGCCAAGGCTTTTGACTCCATACAGAGAGGGAAGATGAAGCAAATACTACTCGCCTACGGCCTACCCAAGGAAACTGTCGCTGCCATAATGATGTTATATTGAAACACGAAAGTAAAAGTCCGCTCTTCGGACGGAGACACAGGCGACTTCGACATAGTAGCTGGTGTGATACTAGGAGAAACATTATCTCCATGCCTAGACTACGCGCATAGAACGTCTATTAATAAAATGAAGGACAACGGTTTCAAGCTGACAAAGGAAAGAAGCAGAAGATACACAGCACAAACAATTACGGACGCAGACTACACCGAGGACATAGCACTTCTGGCAAATACACCCGCCCAAGTCGAACCCCTGCTATATAGTCTGGAACGAGCAGGAACTGGCATAGGCCTACATGTCAACGCACACAAGACGGAATACATGTGCTTTAATCAAAGAGGCGGCATTTCCACACTAAACGGTAGTTCTCTGAAACTTGTAAACAAGTTCACCTATCCAAGAAGCAGTCTCTCATCAATCGAGACAGACATCAACACGCGACTAGCAAACGCGTGGACCGCTATCGATAGTCGATCGGTCATATGGAAGTCAGACCTGACCGATAAAATAAAACGCAATTTTTTCCAAGCAGCGATCGTATCGGTACTGCTATATAGATGCACTACATGGACGCTTGCTAAATGTATGGAGAAAAAGTTTGCTGGTAATGAATGTTGCGATCAATATTAAACAAGTCCTGGAGGCTGCACCCCTCAAAGCAACAGCAGTACGGCTACTTACCACCCATCACGAAAACTATTATTAGACTTATATATTAGATGAACCAGACATGCGGGACAGTGCTAGAGAAGCAGGGACGAACTCATAAGTGACATACTTCTGTGGATCGCATTCACATGGACGAACAAAGGCAGGACGACCAACTAGAACATACATACAGCAGCTCTATGCCGATAAAGGATATAGCCCTGAAGACCTACCGAGAGCGATGAACGATAGAGAAGGATGAGGTGGGAGGGTTAGGGTGATTCACACTCGCGGCACGACATGATGATGATGATATATATAATACCTGGCCATTGTCCTAATGAGTAGAGTGTTCGCCAGTGGTCTGGGTGACCGGGGTTCAATCCCAGGTCCAGTTATACCAAAGACTTAAACATATATATATATATATATATATATATAGTACCGAGGCGTCAAGACTTAATCTAAACATTGCCCAGTCAGCTGGGGCTATAGAATACACCTACTGCTTCTCTGCAGAGGGGTAAGACCCCCCCAACGAGTGTCCTGGGTATGATACTAAACAATCTGATGGTGAGGTTCCAGCAATGCTGGAGCTTTGGGGAATGCGGAGTACCCCTTCATTGTTATCGCTCCCAGGTCCACTCTGGCCCGGAGTGGTAGCACCTGATAGGGCCCTATCTATGGGTTAAATAGAACTGACGGCATACTTATGCTAAAATGAATTGTTTGAGTTAACTGAATAGCTTGAAATAGAAACGATTTTGACAATTAAACCGTACTTACACTTAAACTGCGTGCTTATGCTTAACTGAGTTATTTGAAATAGAACTGTTTTTCGACATTAAAACTGTATTTACACTTAACTAAATTGTTACACATAACTGCTTGAATAGTTTGAAATGGAAATGTTTTTGACAATTAAACAGTGTACTTATGCTAAACTGAACTATTTTCAATAGAACAGATTATTTACATAAAAATGGATTTGGCATTAAATAACCTACAAAAGTTGATATGCCATAAAACCAAACCAAACCAAAATTAATCTAAACAACTATGTAATAGTTTCAATACGTTTGATCAGGTATCTTAATAATTTTCACTGAAACACTGATGGAAGAAGAGTTTTGATCGAAAGAGAGACTATTGTGAAAAATTAACCTTATTTGGTTACATCTTGGTCAGTTTATGAAATTACATACATGCATCTTGGTCAGTTTATGAAATTTTCAGTCGACCCTCGTAAGTTGCTCATCTATGCACACATCTTCACTGAAATTTTGAATTTAAATATAAAGATTTTTCAAGATTCAGTCTTGCAACTGTCTGATAAGACGCCGTATATATATATATATATATATATATATATATATATATATATATATATATATATATATGTGTGTGTGTGTGTGTGTGTGTGTGTGTGTGTGTGTGTACAGTCCCGCATATATATCTCTCTTTCGAACACACACACAGTCTCTCTCTCTCTTCATATATATTTTTACGGTAAGTGAAACACACGTGCTATATATATATATATATATATATATATATGTGTGTGTGTGTGTGTGTGCATTGGTGTAAATGTGTGTAAGTCTATATGCGTTGGTTCTTATCTGATATAATTCCGGGAATTAACTTTATCTTCTGGCTGAACCCTTAAGATTTCACTGATTATCTTTTTCCTTTCCATATCCTTGACATTAAAGCCATCTTATAGTTGCCAGGAAACCTCCGTTAGTTAAATAAAAGAAAGAATAGTAGAAAAGAATGTTGTCATCAATAAGTTTCCTGACTTTTTTTGTACAGGCATTTAAAATTGTCGTAGACTCTTGAAAATTCAGTATGTTATTGCTATATATCTTATAAGACGACAGACCAATTTTTATGATTTCAGATTCAAATGAACAGCTACAGCAGGAATTGGAATACATCCTACTAAAGCCCGATTGTCACAGCTAATGAATTTCAAAAATGCAATTTGGACGTTAGGAAGAACGATATGCAATAAAATTCTGTTTTAAACTTGGAAAAAATGCCATGCGATAAAAGCTGGATCGACTGCTATGACCCAGAGACAAAGAGATCGAGTACCCAGTGGAAGCATGCTGGCTTTCCCAGACCCAAGAAGGCCAGACAGAGCAAATCCACCCGCAAAATTTTGATGATCCCTTTTTTTGACAGCACTGGCATGATCTACATGCACTGGGTTCCCTCTGGACAGACAGTCAACAAGGAATACTATGTTGAGGTTTTAAGGGAGTTCAGGAAGAGATTCCGTCGGAAGAGGCCTGCACTCTTCAAATCGGATCAGTGGCATTTCCAGCTGGACAATGCACCAGTCCACAACTCCATCCTTGTCACTGACTATTTGACCAAGATGGGCATCAAGACAGTTCCTCATCCTCCCTAAGGTCCTTGCTCCGTTTGACTTTTGGTTATTCCCTAAGCTCAGAGGGTGTCGTTATGAGACAATTGAGGAGATGAAAGAGGCTGTGACGAAGGTCATTGAGACGCTCACACAAGAGGACTTCCATGGGGCCTTCCAGAAGTTGTTAGAACGGTACAAGTGCATTGGAGCCAGAGGAGATTACTTTGAAGGGGACTAGAATTTCATGTGTGTACTATCAATAAAAGTGCCCATACGAAAAAAGTCTGGAAACTTATTCAACGATTCTCGTATATATATATATATATATATATATATGCGTTGAAATGATAGATTGTTGTGAATCTGACAAGATAATAGAAATCTGTTGGATAAATCAAACATTTCAAACCGGTTTAGATATTTCGTTCTTTTATTAAAGACCGAGACAGACATCGACACGAGACAAGCAAAAGCATGGACTGCTATCGATAGACTATCGGTCATATGGAAGTCAGACCTGACCGATAAATGAAACGCAGTTTCTTTCAAGCAGCGGTCGTGTCGATACTGCTATATGGATGCACTATTTAGACGCTAATTAAATGTCTGGAGAAAAAGCTTGACGGTAACTACACAAGATTACTGCGAGCAATATTGAACAAGGCAGTACCCCACAAAGCAGCAGCTGTACGGCTACCTACCACCCATCACGGAAACTATCAAAATTAGAAGAACCAGACATGCGGGACACTGCTAGAGAAGTAGGGGCAAGCTCATAAGTGATGTACTCCTATGGACCCCTGCACATGGACGAACAAAGGCAGGACGACCAGCTCGAACCTACATACAGCAGCTCTGTGCCAATACAGGATGTAGTCCTGAAGACCTGCCGGAAGCAATGGATGATAGGGAGGGGTGGCGAGAGATGCTCAGGGATATCTGTGCTTATAGTGCGACATGAGGATGATGACGATTTCATTTTTAATTTTTAAGAACTTTCTCAAACTGAATTGTTTTCTGGGTTTTTCTATTTATAAGCAAATGAGGAACATAATAAAATGACGGAAAGGATAAAGAACCGGTTTTGAGTATTTGATTTATCCAACTTTCCATATATTTCAATTATATATATATATATATATATAATGGGGCGGTAAAGCTCTCAAAAAAATTAGGTTTATACAATTCTTTTTTGTTTCCCAAACTGAAAATTCATCCCAAGGAAATGATTTGTCGACAACAAAGATATTAAAAGACAAATGTATGATGATTGATGCATCACCGTGAAACTGACAGTAATGCAAAAAAGCCTCAGGTAGATGTAAAGGCATATAGTCATATGTAATGGAATATATATATATATACACACACACACACACGCATATATATATATATATATATATATATATATATATATATATATATATATATATATTATGATAATATAGTTTGCTACTTTTTATAAATAAAGACTGGTTAATATCGGTGATAGAACTTACATATCTAAGTTGGGATAGCATAGACTCAGATCAAGTAACCAAGTGTTATTGACTGTGTCTACCCACTCGTAACACACACACACACACACATACACACACACACACACATATATATATGTATATTTATATATACATAAAAGTAAATTTGGAAGTAAATTCGATCGTTATGAAGAAAATAAGTTGGTGACCTTAGTCGAGGGTGACCCAAGGGGTCCCTTTCCGATAGCTACTAGACCGAGGTGTAGGGGAGGGCGCTACTCCTTTCCCTGAATTGCTCCAGTTTACCCTTGATCCCTAGCTTATATTACTGAGTGTTAAGCAAGGAGGCATCAAGTACCATTTTTTGACTCTTTGGTAAGACTTGACCTGGGATTGAACCCAGGTCTCCCGGGCCATTGGTGAACACTCTAACCATCATGCCAATGTCCGGTAGAAGCAAATAGAAAAAATAAAATCCAAATTTGATGAATTTATTTTGATGTTAAGTCAACGTTAAACGTTTCGGTGTTAAAAACCTTCATCAGGACTTTAAGATCATGAAAAATATTCTTTATACAGCGATAGATGTTTGTTGAAATCCTATTTTCAAAGGAATTGGCAGAGATCAGTAAGCTTTTATATTTATGGTTCATCCTGATATTATCCATGTTTAAATATCGTATAAGAGTGTATTTGGTATTTGTTTTTCAAAAGGACTTAATGGATTTAAATATGGAAATAATTTTCTTTTTAATTTCCCTTATTTTTTTTAATGACCTCCACACACACATTTTTTTCAAAATTTTTTTCCCTTAAACGTAAACTCTGAATTGTTTGGAATTGGTTTAAAAGAAAAAAGTTTTAATCTCGCGAAAATATTTGTTTTGAGTCTATTCAAAATGGCAGTAATTTGGAGACCGTTCTTTTCGCTTGTACATTAGAATGTCATCAAATTTTCGGCGGCTGAGAATTGCAGACTATGCAAAATTTACTGAAGAATGTGTGATGTGTACAGACAAACATGTTTTAGTACAAAAAAGGTTGCCCAGTCGGCTGGGGCTGTAGAATATGCCGACTGCACCTCTGCAGAGGGGTAACCCTCCACCCCATGAGGCTACCTGTTGGCCGTGGGTGGCTACCCGTAATGCTTAAGGACGGGATCCTGGTGGCTGAGCAGTCCTTGATCTGGCAACCAAAGAGGTCATGTGACTTGCAACACTCCACTTGGCCCTTACTGGGCTAGACGGGTGGTCGGAGAGGCCCGATCCGATCAATCTGCTGGTCATGTCAGCCCTCTTTCAGTTTTTTGCAAAAATCTGAATAAGAGGGCGATGACTGTAGGGTCAATTATGCTGAGGAAAGACCTATACTCCTTTCTGTCCCTGGGTGAGTAGTTATCTTGGGAATGAAAACCCAGGGATAAAATTAAATTGTCCACCACCAGCATAAGTATATTGACTATGTATCCCTGATGTGACTAGGCAAATGGGTTTCCCCCTAGGCATATCCCCATGTAGGACTCCGTGGTGGGTGGGGGGCATAGTCAATGAAACTCAGACCTTCTTTATGGATTATGAAAAAACAAACCAAGCAAAAACCCCAAAAAAATGAAAAGACCCCTCACAGTATCAGAAAGTGAAAATGATATGGATGAAAACTTCTATCAATTTATAGTACTTGAATCAATAGAAGAAACCCAAATCACTAAACTATCTCCATTCCTAATACAAAAAACAATAGAAACACATTGTAAACCAATCAATATCAAAAAAGCTATGAACAACACCATTATTTTACAAACAACAAATCAAAAACAATCAGAAAAGATACTAAAATGGAAACAATTTGGAAAACTAAACATAAAAACATACCCTCACCCAACCCTAAACTTCTCGAATGGAGTTATAAAATCCCCAGACCTCGCATCGTGTTCCCTTGAAGAAATAAGACTACATCTTAAACCACAAGGCGTAACAGATGTGAGGAGAATCTCCATGCGCAAAGAAACAAGAACCATAGACACAAACACATACATACTAACATTTAATAAACCCACAACTCCAACCAGCATTAGAATTGGTTACATAAATACAAAAATAGAAACCTATATACCAAACCCTCTAAGATGTCAAAAGTGCCAAAAATATGGACATCCTAGACCATCAATATGTGCAAAATGTGGAAACTCAAATCACACAGAATTAGAATGTAAAAATCCCTTCAACTACATCAACTGCACAGGAAAACATATTCACGGGAATGTGAAATGTGGAAAAAAGAAAAAAGAATTACAGAAATAAAATACACAAGAAACATCTCCTTCCCCGAGGCCAGAAAAATAGTAGAACAAGCACAAGAACAACCTGAGTAACTAACTAAAAAAGGAAACGAGGAAAAGGAAGATACAAAACCAAAACAGGAAGAACTGAACAAACTGATTAATGAATTAAAAAATCTAATAGAAATACTAAAAATGATCACAATCAAGGAACACATTTCAACAGTTCCAGATGAGTATGTGGCACACAACCAAAATCAGGAAAAAAACCCTCAGCAAAGAAAAGGAAAAATCCAAACTAAACAAAAAACCCTAAATGAACCAATCCCATTATCCAACAGATTCAGCCCAATGGACATAGATCCTGTTGAAACAATCACAGAAGATTCTGATGAAGCAACCACCCACATCAAAATAGACCGCATAAATCTCCAAAAGAGACTTCATAAAAAATAAATATCAAAGACAACCCAACAGAAAATGAAACAACAAATCCTACCCCAAAAATGTTACACAAGCTACAAAAAGTAGATATAGATCAACTTCAAGATCAAAGGAAAAAGGAAAAAATCAAAAACCAACTCCAAATCCCCCTATAGAAACTAAAAACAAACTTAAAATTGAAATGGATCAATGCCCACATTCAAAAAGCCAGGGGAACCTAAACAAAAAGCACAGGCCACCATTGGCCTGGCTGGAAGAGTAAATACGAACACAGAAGTCTTCAGTGAAAGATCAGGAGGCACATTTAAACTACCCCCAGCCAAATTTGATACAGTCCCTTCATCATCAAGAGCCAAGTCACCGATGAGAATGAATGAACAGTCCAATGCTCAGGGAACATCAAAATCCCTACAAAGATCATATAGTATAGAAAGCATGGACAGCGACACAAACTGCATAGTTGCCAGCCTCGATCTGGAAGCTATTACAAATAACTCTAAGACATGAAACCATTTAACTGTGTGCAAACAAATGAACTCAATCCTTTTTAGATGTCACTTATAAACAATCCGCTTAAAAAGTAAAAACAATTACTGACAAACCAATCTCTCACATATCCTCTATATTTATTTGAATGTGTGCAAGCAAGTGACTTGTGTTTAATTGCTGCTGGTGCATAGCAGTATTCAAGACTGTTTGACTGCGCAAACAGATCAGGTGAATAGAATAATTTGTATAGGATGAGATACTTGAAATCATTTAGCAGTGAAGAAAAATAAGCTTGAGCTTGTTGAAAATATTATTAGCAGAATGTTTACAAATCATATGTTCGCTTACAAGTCGTGTGTATAACTAATTAACTATGTGCAGGTGGATCATTGATGTTGGGTTGAATTGTTGATGTCGTATAGCAGCAATGCTTGGAGCCATTAATTTTGTGTCCAGGTAGGTGGGCTCTGGCTCATTTGGAATATTATCTACTAAGTATTCGTTTGTAAATCTTTGGTTTAATCAAACCAAACTTGAGAACATTTTGAGGCTTCCAAAAAACCTCATCCTTTCACTGTAATCTGACAAAACCAACCTTTTGACCAATATCTGGCCAAATAGAATCAAGAACTATCGACCCCCCCCAAAAAAAAAACCCATGCCCTAAAACTCGCGTAGAAGACAAAACCAACCTAACCTTTCTTGCCATTAGATGACCCACAGAGGTTGATATGCCGTTAAACAAAACTCAAACTCAAACAAAAAAAGGTTACAAGTGAGATAAATATGTATTTGACTCCATAAACCTCACTCGGAAAGGCAATCTATAAAAAGGAAATATACTGACTCTCCGGTAAAGAAAAAATTCCTGGCGTATCTGTCAGTGAAGAAGGTTATGCTGACAAACTCCTTGGGCACGGAGGAAAATATCACCATTGATTTCCTTAAAAAAGGTGAATAATGCTTCCTAGTGACAACTCCTTTAGCACAATTCACCTTGTTTATTGAATAACCCTCACGCACACACGCACATACACACTCATATATATATATATATATATATATATATATATATATATATATATATATATGGAAGCAGAAATGGACTGTAATCTGACAATATACCAAGAAAAATTGATAACAAGGTAATCCAAGTAGAAGGAGAGATTTATTGAGAAGCAAAGTCAACACTATTTTTTTTTACACATCCATCGTTGATTTAACATCACTAATATCATCCCTCATAGTTCTGATGATGGTTCATTGGAACCGAAACGCTATAGAGTCAACTTTGCTTCTCCATAAATCTCTCCTACTTGGATTACTTTGTTATCAATTTTTCTTTATATATATATTTATATAAGTGTCGACTGTGATACTAAACCTTTAGATAGTTTTTTTTAAAAGCGATTTTAATCATCTGCCAGCTTTCGGCTTATATATATTTATCTGTGAATATATCGAAACCAAATCGTCAAATCTTAAAATTTCATAGTGGATATACGTGTAGCCGAGCAACTCATCCAGGATAAATTTTGAATAAAACTCGCAAAAGAACAGGGAAAATGGCAATCATAACCTTATCAGCCAATACAGAAGTCCGCATTTAAATTTTGGAAAAAAATTCTCATTCTGTCGGGGTGACTTCCCCGAGGCGAAATGCCAAAAGTTGTTATTAGGTTCATTTTCGGTCTGACCCTTGGGAAAGAAATGGAGCCTCTAATTCCTCCCCAGCTAGGGGTTAACTATTACCGCTACTGTCCCGTAGGGGTGGCTTTGCTGTTAAATAACCCACGAAAGTGGATATACCATTAAACAAGAAAACCAAACTAATTCCATCGATAGAAAATATGTTTGCTGATAAAGAAGTCATTTAGCAGGATGACAATATATCTTTGCTTAGAGGGTTGAAATTTTTCTCCAAGAAAGTATATTAGCACAAGAAAATGTCCAGCTTAGATTTTTACCCGATCGAAATTTAATAAAAAAATGTTCGATATCAAGGTTTCAACCTGAAGGCTGATTTATCAAGCACTATTGGAAAACGCTGGAAGCAGGTTGATAAAAAAATATTGTTTTTCGTTAGTTAAGTTTATGCCTCAACGAAATGAGGTTGTCATCAAAGCTAGGGAAGGGCCAACAAAATACAGATAAGGTTTTTTGTTGGTGATTCCATCATTTTCTTACCTTTATGTTGAAAAAAAAAGACAAACAAAAAACACGATTATCCATTCAAGTGAATCGTTTTAATTAATTTGATGTATGTATTTACCAACCCCTCGACATGAACAGGATCCGGCACAAGATTAGTTTTTATGCCGTGTTTAACATGTTTGAATTCAGAGTTTCCCTTCTCCTAGATTGGTTGACTAACAAAGGCTAATGAGTCTAGTTGGCCCAGTCAGCTGGAGCTGCAGAATACACCGACTGCTTCTCTACAGAGAGGTAAGACTTCCTCCCTACCCAACGAGTGTCCTGAATATGAGACTAAACAATCTGATAGTGAGGTTTCAGTAATGCTGGAGCTTTGGGGAATGCGGAGTACCCCTTCATCGCTCTCAGGTCCACTCTGGGTGCGAGTGGTAGCACTTTAAAGGGTCATATCTATGGGTCAAATAGAACAAAACTTACGCCAAACTGAATTGCTTGAAAAAGAATGGTTTTGATATTTAAACTGCGTACTTATGCTAAACAGATTTATTTGAAATAGAACTGTTTTTTACATTTAACTGGGTGTAAACAAAAAACTACTTCGGCTTGACTGATTTGTTTGAAATAGAACTGTTTGTGTATAAAAATGGATTTGGCATGAAATAACCCACTATGGTTGATATGTCATAAAACTTAACCAAAGGGCCAAATCTGCCCTACTATTGTACCCAGAGCCGGAGAGAAGATTGTTGGATTCATACTATTCCCAAGGATATTAGCACTATGTGAAAATGCAAACAGACTGATCCAGGATTTTAACTCGGCTCTCGGGAGTCATTTCCTACGACGGTAACTGTTACACCACGAGCACCTCTTTATTTGATGCATGTTATATGCTAACAGAAAGTTTGGTGATCAAATAACATAGGTTTTGTCTCAGATTTGTTCTTAGTTTATTTTTCATGGATTAAAAACAACAGAAGATAGGATTTCTAAGGGTGTTGTTGTAGAGTAGAAATGCTATGTTTTATTAGATAATTGGGGCCTTTCAGAGGAAGACACTGACAGACTTAACTTACATTCTCCAATATTATAAAATAGCTGAACAGCCAGGTGTGTATTATTTTTCTATTCACGTCTCACATTTGATACCTGAATAAAGTAATTCAGGATGGTCACCTCGATTGGTGTAATGGCTTGCAAGCGAGACCAACCGGCCTTCACGAGTGAGTTTGAGTTTCATTAGATGCCCCATTCACTTGGCCTTCTACTACCTCTAAGTAAAAAAACTTAGTAAATTATTAAAGTAATTCAGGATTATTATAACAGTTGTGGTTGTTTTACTGGTGTGTCTTTTTTTTGCTGCCAAGTGTTATATATTAATGAAGCAATTTGTCCAGACTATGTTAGCAAGATAAAAACAGTCTTTTGTTCAGATTACGGTCAAGTCATATTGAAAGCACTGGTTCTTGCAGACAACCAGAGTTAAGCAGCAATTCCCGCATTCATCAACTTAGATGACCACTTGGTACAGCAGGTTTTATAATTAACCTTCCGCCTGTGTTGACAGACTGAGTAAAACTTAGCCAATTACAAATCTAGAAAACTTTGAATTTTAATTTTGCACCCCAAAATAGAATAAAATCTTTTCCTGTAAAATACTGTATATATTTAACCAACTCCGAGGTAATTTTTAGCAGAGTTCAACAGGTTTGAATTCAGAGTTTTCCTTTTCTTAGATTGGTTGCCATGCCACGGTTAACGAGCACAATCTGCCATACACATACATGGAAGACAAACATACATTTCTAAGGGTATCAGTGCTATATAAAATGCAAATACCCTCGTTAAGGATTTGAATTCGGATCACCGTGTCCATAAGACAATATTGATTAAATTGTTTATAAAAACATACATGTTATTTTGGTTTTGGGGCTATGGATTTTTATTAATAAACGATCTCTTGATTCTGATTTTATTGACAAACGTTTAATTAGAAAAGAGTCCTGGTTCTGATTTCATTAGCAAAAACTCACTTGAGTCCGATTCTATCTATAAACACTCCCTCAATTCTAATTTATTCATAAACACACCTTTGGTTCTGATTTTATTATCAAATTTTCACTTGGTTGTGATTTATCAATAAACGCTCCCTTGGTTCTGATTGATTTGTAAACCATCCTTTCGTTCTGACTTTATCTTTAAATAATCACTTGGTCTTAATTTTACAATTAAACGCACTCTTGACTGATTTTTATTAATAAACGCTCCCTTGACACTGATACCTCCTTATCGCCATTCCCTTTTTCTTATCGCTTTCACTTTGGCAATGACTGACTAATTAGAACTGATAAGTTCTCAGAATTGTGACTGATATATTTCTAGTAACTTCCCGAGCAATAGATCGTTGGCATTAATTTTTCAAGGTAAAGAGAGAGAGAGAGAGAGAGAGAGAGAGAGAGAGAGAGAGAGAGAGAGAGAGAAGAAAAAAAAATCTGAGTACTGTTCAAAACCGAAACTTCTATCTCCAACGGTTTCGAAATAATTATCCAACCCTCACTATTTTTAGCTTCAAACTGTCAAATTGCAATCAAGGGCACAGAATCGTGGATTATTATCTCACACCCTCTTAATGCGCACGCTCAAACGAATGCGTCACTTTCTACATGTCATTTATCCTTGTTTTGGGGCCATTCTTTTAACAATGCTCGTGATGTCACTAATTAAAGCTTGTTAAGCTAAAGTTTCAACCACGTCTTTTTTTCTCGCGCCCGCTACTGTCACCGACATCATCCTCCGTTAATATATAGATGCAAATTATAATATGACGTTGTCGGGTGAGTTGAGTTTGCTAATTGCTAAGTAGTTATTACTCTTGAAAAGTGAACGAACAGAGATCATAAATAGCCGAAGCACGGTTGCATTTGGCGCTTTGGTAAATGATTTAAAGTATGCAGAAGACGTCGATTATCAATCACTTTTTTTAAATACACCAATACTAACAGCCCAGTCGACTAGGGCTGTGGAATACACCGACTGTATCTCTGTTGAGGGGGTGAGACCCCCCACAAATATTGTCCTGGATATGACATTAAACTATCTGACGGTGAGGGTCCAGTGTCGGAGATTTGGGTAATGTGGAGTCCCCTTTATTGTCATTACCCCCAGGTCCACTATGGCTTACCTGATAGGGTCCTATCTGTGGGTCAAATAGAAATGTTTGATATATAAACTGTGTGCAAACAAATAACATGCTAAATTGAATTGTTATAAATAGAACTCTTTGATACTTTAACTGTTTAAATTGAAATACTAGTGTGCTAACAAATTAGATCTAACTTGTTTGAAGACGAAATTACCTCCAAACTATTCTCTTTTAAATCAAATGTATATCCATTTAAATATGAGCAAACAAATGACTGCTGTTGAATTCTTGTTGTTGCATAGCAATACTTGAAACTATTTATGAGCAAACAAATGATTAATAGTAAATAATCCATGTTAGATAGAAATACTTGAAACCCTTAAACTGTGTGCAAAAAATGAGATCAGGCTCAAGTTATCGACAAAAAGTGTTTACAAATCATATGTTTAATATATATGTATAAACAAGATTTGGCGTTAAATACCATAGTTGATAAGCCATAAAACCAAACCAAACCTGTACAAGGTTAATATCTGCTTGCCCAGTCGGCTGGGGCTGTATAATACACCGACTGCTTCTCAGCAGAGGGGGAACCTCCCAATGAGTGTCCAGGATATAACACTAAACAAACTGATGGTGAGGTTCCAGTGATGCAGGAGCTTTGGGGAATGCAGAACACCTCTTCATTGCCATTGTTCCCAGGTCCACTCTGGCCCGGAATGGTAGCACCTCATAGGGCCCTATCTATGGGTTAAACAGAACTAACGACATACTTATGCTTAACTGAATTGTTTGAATTAGAACCGTTTGACTAAATTGAATAGCTTAAATAGAAATGTTTTTGACAATGAAACTGTGTACTTACATTTAAACTATGTGCTTATGGTAAACTGAATAGTTTGAATTGGACTGTTTTGGATATTAAAACTGTACTTACACTAAACTGAATTGTTTAATATAGAAGTGTTTTGGCATTTAACTGTGTGCAAACAGAATCTGTACTTATACTAAACTGAATTAGCTTATTTAAAACTGTTTGAATAAACTGAATAGCTTGAAATAGAAATGTTTTTGACTATTAAACTGTGTACTCATGCTAAACTGAATGGTTTAAAATAGAACTGACTATTTGCATAAAATGGATTTGGCGTTAAATAACTTACGAATGTTGATATGCTATAAAAACTAGCCAACCATCCAACCAACCTAATATCTGCTACATAGCCTATAACAGACAAGAGTCGTTAGTCTCTTCGTGTTCATGTGTCTAAAGTAAGGTTGTGCCTTCTCATCATTAAATGGGAAGCCTCTAAATAAGTAAGTAAAGTTGGCGAACGTCGTCGAGGGCGACCCGAGGACTCCCTTTTCAATAGCTACTACATCAAAGTATAGGGGAGGGTACTATTCCTTTCCCTGGATTGCTTCACTACCCTTGATAGTACCTTAAATTGCTGAGTTTCAAGAATTTAAATATGAGCCAACAAATAACTGCTGTTGAATTCTTGCTGTTGCATAGCAATACTTGAAGCCATCTATGTGCAAACAAATGATTAATTGTAAATAATCTATGTTAGAAATAACTGAAACCCTTAAACAATATATAGTATAATATAATATAATATAATATAATATAATAATGCTGAGTGTTAAGCAAAGAGGTATCAAGTACCATTTTTTGTGTCTTTGGTATGACTCAACCTGAGATTGAACCCCGGCGAACACTTTACCCATTAGACCAATGGATCGGTAATAACAGTCACTCATCTGCTGGAATATACATAGGTAAAGCATGGACAGATACTGGTTGGTTATTCGATGATGATTTACTTTAGATTCGGTGTTTAAAGAAATTGTGTACATGAATTCCAAATCTTATGATCTGATAGAATTTCACCCTAAGAAACCTTTCCGATCAGTTTTTCAATTCGCGCAGGTTGATACGTCACACAAGTCAAGCAGATATGAAATTAAGCCTCAAAAATCGACACACTAAAAACTAAATCACTAACAGTAAAATATATTCGTAGAACCAAATAAACTAGTCTCAAATGTTATTCGACGGGATCCATTTTAAGGCAGCTCCCGTAGAAGGCGCAAATGTTTTTTTTCCAAATAAGAGATGTATTTTGATTATGTATCCCATCAATCATACCTCATTTGAACAATCATCACCAAAACCTAATTAAATTTAGATTTCTTGCACAATTCTTGTTTGATCATTTTCCCCACCCAGTCGTACTTGCTCCTGTAACCCTTAGTCAACTTGCTGCATTAGATTAAGTCGTTGATTGTTGTTGATGTTGTTGTTAAACTCTTTTGAGTGTTTTTCACCCTACGTTAGCTGATAGTTTTTCACTGGAGTTTGAGGAATAGCAAGTCTCCTCAAGGCCCCAGGACCTTTCTCAATATTCTGGTCGATCTTAATAATGTTGTAGCCTGGATGGTCGCCACTTGTCCTCTTATTTCCAAGTCCTTGTACCAGTCCTTTTGGGATGTTCCAAGTACACCAATTACAGTTAGCATCATCATCACTTTCATGTTCCATAGCTTTTTTTGTTCTTTAGCAGGGTCTAAGTTCTCATCCCTCTTTTCATTTTCTTTTCTTTTCACTCTGTAGTCTGCCAGACGACAAAGTCCACTATTCGGCAGGTTCTGTTTTATTATCATTATCATCATTATTATTGTTGTTATTGTTAATTGTTTCTCGTTTGAGAGTTTTTCACATAAGCGTTAGCTGATGGTTTTCATTGGAGTTTGACTGACAGCAAGTCTTCTCAAGTCTCCAGAACTCTTCTTAGTATTCTAGCCGATCTTACCAATGCTGTAGTTTGGATAATCTCCACTCGTTCTCTTATTTCCATGTCTTCCAGTCCCTGTACCAATCATTTGGTGACTGTACCGTGCGCACTGCTTACAATTGGTATCACCGTCACTCTCATGTTCTATAGTTGTTTTTCAGTTCTCTAGCAAGGTCTAGGTACTTATCACTCTTTTCGCTTTTTTTTCAGTTTTACCCTGGGGTCGACAACAACGACAAAGTCCAATATTCGGCAGGCTCTATTTTTTGTTGAATATCATTAGGTCTGGTCGTCTGGTCGAGATAAGAGGATCCGTTTGTATCTCAAAATCCCAGAAAATCTTATCCGTCTCATTTTCCTGGTCGGATTCTGGGTTGTGTAAATAATTTGTTCGTATGGTCAAATTTAAACTTCTTGCACAATTCCCAGCAGATCACCTTACCTACCCAATTTACTGCATTCGCTTATTAGGTGACTGATCGTTTAGTCTCTATTACAATATAGTCTACATCTGTTATTTTGTTGCGTTTTGTCTATTCTTGCTTTGACATAGTTAGTCCTCATGGCGTTGTTTTGTACTGCTATCAGAAGAGATTCAGTTTTTCTCTTAAAGTTTTCTCATGTAAGATTTCGCTTATTTGCGCTTGAATACAGCTGTTTTTCTTCCTATTTTTGTTTTCTGGCTATTTTTGTTCCGTTGATACTTGTGTTTTCTGTATTGTTTCTGGTCACTGTAATCAGTCTTTTTCCGCGCTTTTTTAGGCAGTCTTCTTGTCATTGTATAGATGCATCGACACTATTTTCAATGCTGGTAAGTCCTCTTCCTCCTTCTTTTCTGGAGACATACAGTTTGTCTACGTCATCTCTGGTATCTAAGGTCTTATGCATCGTCATGAGTTGTCTTGATCTTTGGTCCATTTGTTGAAGTTCTTTTCTTGTCCGCTTTAAGAATGGTCCCGAGTATCTTACGAGGGGGAAAACCCATGTATTTATCCCTTTGATGATATTTATGCGATGTAGTTTGGTTTCGACTAGTTTTTCGTTCTCCTATTATTATTTTTATTTTTATTTTACTCCTTTGAGAGTTTTTCACATCAGCGTTAGCAGATGGTCTTTCATTGGAGTGTGAGTGACAGCAAGTCACCTCAAGTCTTCAGGACCTTTCTCAGTATTCATTTGCACTTTTTCAAATTTCCGTTTTATTTTCGCTTTCTTACAACCCTCCAGGGAGTCTTTAACCAAGACCTAGGTTGCGGGAAGGTAGTGATTATATGTAGTCTTTGTATTTATGTTTTTACTGCCTATTTTGGGTAACATTTTAAGGTAACATTGATATGGTCTTGTACTCTTCATCTTTTTATCACTCTGAATAGCATAGTCCCAAAGAATTATAATAATAATAATTATTACTTTTATTGATTCTGACGAGATTTTTTTTCATCTGTTAATATTTTTTTAGTTGCAACTTGCTCGTCAGCTTACTGAAGCAAAGATCAGCGTATATCGTAAGTAGCAAGAGAAAAACTTTAAATGATATTCATACTTCCTTTTCACTTCCGTGAAATCCTCTTTAAACACAACAGCTGCTCTATTATAGCGAGTTGCGATAAAAAAAAAATAATGAAAAGAGATTTAAGGAAATTCAATAGAATAGAAGGTACAATCATTAGATGAAACTATATAAAATAAAAGTGTCTTCCATTCTATAGATGATATCTAAAATTTAGAGGAATGAAACGATAGTAAAAATGAGATATCTTAATTACTTTGAATTCACGCATATATATAATATTTCCTCCTTGTTTTGTATATTATTAAAAATCCATCGGTGATTTAACATCACTAGATATCATCCTTCCGCGTCCTGGTGAGGGTACATTAGAACCGAAACATTATAACATTGACTTTTTTACATTAAATTCTTCTTTTTGCATTACCCTGTTCTCTAATTTACTCTCTCTCTCTCTCTCTCTATATATATATATATAAGTTGGGCAACTATTGTCGAGGGCGACCTGAAGGTTCCTATTTCAATAGCTACTACACCGAAGTGTAGGGGAGAACGCAACTCCTATTCTTGAATTGCTCAACTTACCCTTGATTCGTACCTTATAATGCTGTGTTAACCAAAGAGGTATCAATGCCTTTTTTTGAGTCTTTGGTATGACTCGACCTGGGATTGAACCTCGGTCTCCTAGACAATTGGCGTACACTCTATCCACTACGCTAATAATACAAGAATAACAAAGAAACTCTTTCGAATATCAAGCCATTTCCCATTTCACGTATTTTAGCGCATGTTCACAAGGCCGAGCTTATGAGAGCGTCGATTGATTATCCTTTGTGAAGGACCAAGTTTTGCTGATAATTGTGCTTGGCTGTTGTTCAACCATTTTCTGCAACAGAAAGTCTCCCTGACTTCGGTTTGTCTTTGAGATTTGTTTCACTTTCCTTGAAATGTCTGATTCAGTTTTGTGCCTCACGTACGTTGACAGTTTCTGGGCCTTCAACATCATTCATTTATTCTGCTGTTCCTCTTGCATCAAGTCTTTTTCTTCGCTAGAAGCATAAAAAGACTCAAATTACAATTTTTTCATACCTCATTATCATCGGTTTTAAATAAGCAATTCAGCAAAATCTGGACAACAAATTGTATCAAATCTATTTATATAGCACGGAGATACAAATTACCAAAGATCATCCGTGAAAATCCGAAAAAAAACAAAACCTTTGACTCCTCCTGGTATTTATAAAAATTGAATTACCATGCCTAGAAAATTCGGAAAGCACTCGGTGAGACATGCAGAAAACTGGACAGCTGTTTCAACCTCGTTAGGTCTCATCAGCTGCGTATACCGTAATCTCCACAACTGGAGATCGAACCAGCGTCCGCAGAATGCCGAGCCTAAACTCTACCACTGATCTACTGGTCCACATTGCACACCAGTACTGTCAAATTAACTAGTCATGGTAAATGCTCGACTACTCAACCGGATGTATCTTAGCATTTGACCCCTAAAGAGGACACGGTCACCTCCAGGGCTACATCTTCTCAAGTCGGCGTTACGCATCCACGTAAGCTTAACCTGGTTCGATCTTCCCTGATGGAGACCACGGTATACGCTGCTAATAAAACCTAATATGGTCGAAACAGCTATCTAGTGCTCTGTATGTCGTTCGGAGTGCTTGGTGGATTTTCTTGTCATGGTAATTCAATTTATAATATATAATTCCTCGATTCATATATATATATATATATAAATATAAACAAGAAATTTAGAGATTGTATTCCATTTCCATAATAATTTATTTCGCTTATTCAAGTTCGTCAGATGGAATTAATTTTCTTATTCCATCTAAGGAAATTGAATAAACGAAATAAATTTATTATGGAAATGGAAAACAATTTCTAAATATCTTGTATTTTAAACAAATATATATATTTTGCTGTGCAGGTATATATTGTTTAAATAGCCGTGCATTGTGCACTCATTCTTTGGACATCCACAGTCATTATTTACATTATATATATATATATATATATATATACCCAACCCCTCCGCTCCAGCTGGATGTGACAATTTTTTAACAGGTTTTAATTCAGAGTTTTCCTTTTTTTAGATTGGTTGCCATACCCAGGTTATAAGACACAGTCTACCCTACTATTTATCCATAACTGGAAGGAGAAGTTGAATTCATACTTTCCTCAAGAGTAATAGTGCTATGGGGAATGCAAACAGCGTCCAGGATTGGAACTTTGGCCGTCGTATCCATTTCCTACGAGTTTAACCATTATACCCACAACGCTGTCTCCTTCTCTCTCTCTCTCTATATATATATATATATATATATATATATATATATAAATAATACATTCTCAAGATTATATATTCATAGTAAAGTAACTCCAGACTTGAGCCCGAATTCCCACCCACAAGCGGACAGGGTGCTGATTGTAATGCAATTTTTACTCTCCTAATACCATCGACAGAAAGTAGTTTCGTTCCCACCGAAATACATTGGGAAAAAAAGCAGAATTTTTTTTACGGCAGCTCCTATTCTTATTTATTTAACTTCCAGTTATCAACGTCATGCTGTAAAGAGGTAATGGGCTGAAAGAATATCAACCGATGTGGTTTTGTCCCCTATTCCCCCTCATCGCCCACCAGAGAGAGAAATGTACACGTTGAGGTCGCAGTCCCTGACAACGATTGACCTTAGCATTAAAATGAAATCTTGACACTTTTCATAAGCTATGATATGATTAAAGGAAATAAATAAAATTTAATCCTGTCTGAGGTTATAAATTTTATGCGTGTAATAATTGTATCGCACTTAGCTTGTTTTTCAGTGATCTGGCTATTATGAAAAGAATTTTTATTTATTTATCTCTGGTTTATCTGGGCAAGTCTTTTGAAAAGTATTCTTAATAATGTTCTTACATATTTATTTTATCTTCAGTCTTATGGATTTTAGTTGTAGATTTCTTATCTGTTTATTATTTATAACGACAAAAAATTTACTTATTAATCACGAAAAACACGTGGGATTCCCGTTGTAACGGCTATGATGATATTGATGTTTCTATTTACGTTTGGTTTAATGACATATTAACCTTCGAGGGTTATTTAATGCCAAAGCCATATTTCTAGAAAAATAGCGTTGATGCTATTTAACTCATAGCTTGGAGGATGAGGGTATTTGTCCAAAAGTGAACGTAATAGCGCGACCGGAGTTCGATCTCGCTTACTACGATTCCCCAGTCAAGCGCTTTAACCATAACACCACGAGAACACCATTTTCTTTTAAGGAAGTATTTAAGAAATATAATTTGCATTCTGTAATTATTCCAAGTATCAAGAATTTGCATAATCAATAAATGATATCCAGGGTTAATGTTGATCCTTCAATATATCAAACCCTGTCGGCGGGGTTTAGAATATTCTATGTTCAGTTTAGCATAAGTACATAGTTTAAACATGCAGTTAAATGTAAAAAGAGTGAATTTCAAACCATTCAGTTTAGCGTAATTACACTGTTTAGTTCGATTTGACCTATAGATATGACTGTTTCTGTTGCTACCACTCCGGTCTGAGTGGACCTGGGAGCAATGGCAATGAAGGGTACTCCGCATTTCCCAAAGAAAATATTTGAATTAGATAAAAATACTTGATATCATGTAACTGTGTAACGAATGCTTGATATCGTAGAAATGTGTAACAAATACTTGATATCATATTACTGAGTAAATGAATTAAAAGTGTTATATATAAAATTCAATTGTAGGTTAACAGATTATGAATACAATTTAACCTTTGCAAATGAATCAAATTTGAGCATTAAATAATTCATAAAAAGTTGATGTGCTTTTAATCAAACAAACCAAACTAATCTTGTTACATTCACCCACCTTACACCGAAATCGACGGGATTCAAAAATAATCTATCGAATCTTATACTTGTCGATGCTTGAAGTAAGAAGTGGTGATGAAAAGAGTAATTCTCATAGATTCCCCTCCGCCGTGTGACTCATACCACTGTCACCAATGACGATGATGCAGAAAATCTTAATTTGGAAATCTAATGTATCGATCGTAACAACTTCGACTTCCGCAAAATGGGAAAACGTTGATTTTCGGGAATCTGAAGATAGCAAGTATTTTTTCAACGAACGTAAACGAAATATATTTAAAATAAACAAGTCAACAAGAAAAGACATTGAATTTTGGAAACCTAAGGAAAAGCCATTAATCTGTAGGGTTCTTCCACCCAGCGTCAGGTGAAGCACGCCGTTGACTAGACGTTGGGTTCATCCGCCTTACTTTAAATTCGTCAAGTTCACCTACCTTGGAAGCAGTATATCGTCTACGGAAAATGGCATCAATACGTAATTAGCTAAGGCATAGACAACTATCTATAGGTTATCGGTCATATGGAAGACAGACCTATTTGATTACATAAAACGCAATTTTTTCCGGTCGCGTCGGTACTACTATATAGATGCACTACGTAAACCCTGACTAAGCGTATAGACAAATATTAATGTCGCTTGTAGGTTCTTTGCCCGTACACCTTCGAGGATTCTGCGGAAGGCTTTCGACTCCATTCACAGAGGAAAGATGGAACAAATCCTACTAGCGTACGGCATACCTAAAGAAACCGTAGCGGCAATAACGATTCTCTATAGAAACACTAAAGTAAAAGTACGATCACCGGATGGAGACAGAATACTTTGACATTGTAGCAGGAGTACTACAAGGGGACACGCTGGCCCCGTACCTCTTTATCATTTGTCTAGACTACGTACTTAGAACATCGATTGACAAAATCAAAGAGAATGGCTTCGAACTGACGAAGAAAAGAAGCAGAAGATACCCCGCAACAACAATTACCGATGCCGACTACGCCGATGACATAGCAATACTGGCAAATACACCTGACCAAGCCGAAACACTTCTGCATAGTTTGGAACGAGCAGCAGCAAGCATAGGCCTCTATGTTAATGCACACAAAACGGAATATATGTGCTATAACCAAACGGGGGACATCTCCACTCTAGAAGGAACCCCACTTAAACTAGTAGACAAATTCACGTACCTAGGAAGCAGCGTCGAATCAACCGAAAAGGACATCGAAACGAGGTTAACGAAAGCATGGACAGTTACCAATAGGCTATCTATTATATGGAAATCAGACCTAACCGATAAAACGAAACGCAGTTTCTTCCAGGCAGCGGTCACATCGATACTGCTATATGGATGCACTACATGGACTCTAACAAAACGACTGGAGAAGAAGCTAGATGGCAATTACACAAGAATGCTGCGTGCAATCCTGAACAAGTCCTGGCAGCAACACCCCACAAGACACCAACTGTACGGCCACCTACCCCCTATCACGAAAACTATCCAAGTTAGACGAACCAGACATGCAGGACACTGCTGGAGAAGCAGAGATGAACTCATAAGAGATGTACTCTTATGGATCCCCACACATGGCCGCGCAAAAGCAGGACGACCAGCTCGAACGTACATTCAGCAGCTATGTGAGGATACAGGATGTTGTCCTGAAGACCTACCTAGGGCGATGAACGATAGGGAGGAGTGGCTAGAGAGGGTCAGGGATATCTGTGCTACCAGCGCGATATGATGATGATGATGAAGCGTATAGAGAAAACGCTAGACGGCAATTGCATAAGAATGCTATGAGCTATATTGAACAAATCTTGGAAGCAACATCCCACAAAACAACAGCTGTACGGTCACCTACATCCTATATCTAAAATCATCCTAATTAGACGAACAAGGCATACGGGACACTGCAGGAGAATAAAAGACGAAGTCATCAGCAACGTGGCTCAGCTGATGATGATGATGATGATGATGATCTTGGATATCGACCGAGTTAGTAATCGTTATAGTAAGATAGAACACAAGGTCAGTTTTTAAGCACCCCCCCAAGTATAGCTATTCATTTGGCTGCCTACAAAGTCGATTCAGTGCAGCGAGAGAATAATCCGCAGGAATCAAAAGTCTCGTGGGACTAGAAGAAAAATTGCTTGACTCCGTCGGCATTCCTCTTCAGAGATACAGTAAACCTAACACTTATCTCTTTTAGATGAGCGGGCAGGGACCGAGGAAGGTTAAAGGTGTAGGAACGCACCTTAGGGAGTCAAAGAAAATGTGAAGTTGCGGATACAGTATTTTTGTGACGGAGAGAAAAACAAAATATTGCAAAACGACGAAACTTTCAGATGCCAAAATCGTTTAATGACGTCATGTATAATGGCGTCATAATTACATGTCCTTATCAATGAAGGAAAAAAGACTCAATTTATATTAAACTTAGATCGTTTGAAAAGATTCAAGAAAATCGTTTTCACAAACCCTAATAACTGAGAAGGGAATATGAGAATATACTGAAAAGATTTTTCTAGTCAAGGAATAAAGGAACTTTTATAGCTCTCAGGAGCGAGAGTTGCTTCCAAGAGACAAGTAATAAATCTTTTTATTTTTCACTTCGAAAAAAAAATGTGAAAGACTTTATTATGTTGTTTTGACATGAACATTTTCAGGGGATTGCAATAGAAATTTGGGATGCAAATATATAAATATATTATCAAACTAACCCTTTAAAAATGACAATTCAACCTTCTGTTATGATTCCGATGGACGAACTTAAAATCAGATCATGAATCATTGTTCAGTAATACAAGTTAGAAACGAAATTACCCCCACAAACAAAGAACAGACACCTGATACCAGGTACCTTTCCGATTCTCCTACCCCAAAATCTTATCCATGTGATGAATTGGATGAAGAGCAACAAAACAACGGAAATATTGTTTCCATCCTAAAATCATTTAAAGTAGAGAAAAAGACAAAGACAAAGCTAAAAGAAAAAGAAGACGCAGTTTGGATTATTATAATTTATCTAGTTTTGATGTCTCTATTTGTGATCGGCGTATGCAAAGCTCCGGTTTTTGGGCTTTCCACAAGAGCGACGTTTTGGATTGTTAACGCTTTAGGGGTTGCCATAATCTTGGCCATTTTTCTCTATCAAAAACTCATAAATTTTGAGCAAATGGAAAATTCATGTCGGGTGTCCTTCGCACCCAAGGCGGAAATCTGTTATTTGTAAATACATATATTATTCTTTAGTTGAATCAGACGAATAAAACGTTTTTAAAATAGGTTTACAATTGCGTTGCATCTTCACATCCTGTCAATGGGAATAAGAATATACTGACTGCATCCCTTGAAGAGGAGGTGTCTTGGGTATAACACTAGACCGCATCTGATGGTGAGGCTCCAATTCTTGATATCTGGAAAGTGTAGAGTACCAATTCGTTGCCTTTACTTCCATGTCCCCTTTGACCCGGAGTGATAGTACCTGTTTGGATCCCATCTATGGGTCACATAGACCTGTTTGAAAATTATTCGTATTGGATAAGAACGCAATTCCCTAACTTCTAGACATAAAACAACTCAAGACAGATGGACAGGCCGTTAAAATCAAACAATCATCCAATTCTTTTCATCTTCCAAACATAATAATCGTGGAGATTCTTCGAAGTTACTCCGAAAAAAATTACATTGGCTATCAATACTTGTTCTGAATATTATGTTTTAAAAAGATGCACACACACACACATATATATATATATTGTTTATTTTTGCACACAGTCCTATACAGTACTAATAATCTTTAAAGGAATCTATTTGACCTATAGATGGGACTTTAACAGGTACTACCACTCCAGGTCAGAGTAGTCCTGAGATTTACAGCAATGAAAGGAGACTCTACACTCCACATACCTCTCAAGGCCTGGAGTATCATCTCACTTTTATGGGTTACTTTTATGTCAGATTATTTAAAGTTGCATGATTAATTGGAGTTATACATATTTATTATACTGATATGGAGGTACCCGTGGTGTAATGGTTAGCGTCGTAGGAAATGGACACGGTGACTCGAGTTCAAATCCTGGACGAGACTGATTGCATTTCACATAGCACTAATATTCTTGGGAAAGGTATGAATCCAATTATTCTCCCTCCAGCTATGGATAAATAGTAGGACAGACTAGGTTCTTCAGCCATGGTGTGGCAACTAGTCTAGGAGAAGGAAAACTCTGAATTCAAACCTGTTAAACTCCGCTTAAAAAATTGACTTTGTGTCATATCCTGCCTGAGCGGAGGGGTTGGTAAATAGGATTATACTGATATGCATATACAGTCATCATCATCAGCATTAGGTCGCGCTGACAGCACCGATTTCTCTGACTCTCTCTCTCTCTCTCTCTCTCTCTTTATCTGTCCCTATCATCCATCGCTCTCGGTAGGTTCTCCAAACTACAGCATGTGTCTGCATAGAGCTGATGTAAATAAGCTCTTGCTGGTCGGTCAACACTGGCACATCAAAGTGTAGGGGGTCATTAAAGAATCTCACTTATGAGTTCGTCCTTGTTTCTCCAGCAGTTCGTCTTTCTTAGATTGTTTCTAAGATAGGAGGTAAGTGGCCTTACATACCTGGATTTGTTCTAAATAGTAGGTAGCATTCTTGTACAGTTCCCATGTAGCTTTTTCTCGATGCGTTCTTTTTAGGATCTATGTGGAGCATCCATACAGTAAATTGGTGTCTGTTCAGGAATATGGATAATGTTTGCTGTCACACAGCGCTGTGTATAATGTGTAATACTGTAAACAAGTGCTAAAGTGAAGAAGTGTAACATAGCCTGTTACATCTGCGGGTGTCGAAACACCATAACTAATAATGTGTCTTACAGAAGATCTAATCCCAAGACGAATATGGTGTGTGTGTGGGCGTAACACAAGGATGACAGACATAGTAGTGGAAAAATGAATAGAGTATTCACAGTTGGCTTGACTAGAACATTTATTTACAAGGACAAACACATTTGGATGGTACAAAATACATTTATCAATATGGGTTGAGCTGTGTGTCACAGCTCTCCCGGGAAAAGGTAAATTAATTCCACATTTGTTTTCCCGGATTTAAAGTCATCCTTCGTTCACGCTGCCACCCGTAATCTCGTCCTATTCTCGCATATTCACACGAGAACTCAAAACAGTAGGGGTCAAAAGGGAGGAGGTAACTCCGCCTCAAACAGAAAAGGGTTTAGCTCCCTTTGACCGTTAGATCGTCCTAACATTGCCAAATACTAATATGTGAAATATACACATGCATAGGAATCCCGCGAAACACTCGAAACACGACGACTCTCGGTAGTTCAGGTACGAAACTTTTATTACCTTCTTGACTTTTAGGTTTTCAACACGAGGAGAGAGCGACACAATTTCTACTATGCTGACTGTTCCATCTGACCCGGCGCATCTCGTAGACCCAACTGGACTGGCCTCGCTGAGGCTCAAAAATCAATTCGCTTCGCCCAGGTCCGAATCTCAACTAACTGCTTTTTTTCAAAAATCACCCAAAATCCTCAGCCCATCGCTTCCGGGCATGACGTTATTCACATCCCCAGTTACATTTCCAGTCCGGGGGTTTTATTATGATATCTGTGATTGTCACATCCTCCCCGCGCGAGCATGAACACCTGCGCTCAATGTGTGCCCCTACCCATGCACAGAGCCGAATAGTTCTAAGCCTAACTAAACCGAAAGATAAGATATAACCAACGAAAAATGATAATATAAAAAAATCCTTCCGCAATTATATAACTGAAGTCACGAGGTTAAAAATAGGCAGCAGCAGGCACAAAAGGAGTTGTGAGATTATAAGTCTGGATGATCGGCCAAGTGCAATAAAATACTCTAAAATTTGAGGAGGCATGCTTAGTCAAACGGTTATCGTCGTAGAAAAAGGAATCGGTGACCCGAGTTAAAATCCTTCTGTTCTCCCACCTGTATGGGTAAATAGTTGGGCTGACTGGGTTCTTTTGGCAAGTAATCCAGGAGAAGGAAAACCCTGAATTCAAACCATTGGTATTCTGCTTAAATATCGACCTTGTGTCACATCCTGCGCATGACGGAGTGGTTGGGCAAACATATACACTAAATCTGACATTCAAGCGTGTAAATAGCTGTTAACGTTGGATTGCTGAAATCCTCAAGACTCAATCAGTTAATCTAAGTGGCCACGAGAGCGGGTCAAGCGTACCACTCACACAGACGGAAGCTGAAGTTCGCTTTTCTGAGAACCCTCTTAAAAGAAACTCGAGTTTTTCCAAGTTGGTGTCTTAGTGGCTGGAGACAACTGCATTTGATGGCGAGGCTCCAGTCATTACTCCCAAGTCCACCTTGACCCTGAGATTCCATCTATATTACGTTAATACCAATCAATCATTCGTTTTACACACACACACACACACACACATATATATATATATATATATATATATATATATATATAATGTACTAGTAGTGTAGCCTCAGTTATACTATCATAGCTGTAGGAATAAGGGAATTCATACCTTTCCCAAGAGTGAACATAATAACCCGATTGGAGATCGTGCTCACTTCGAAGGCGCTGTCCAGTACTGTCCTTTACGCCCCAAAGACTTCTCTTACTGGTAGCGTAGCCAATCCATGAGTCGAATGAAAATCAGAGATGCTATTTTAGTTCAGATTGAGACTAGATAACTAGAGACACAAGATCAAATCTATGGATCAGAACAACTTAGTATTAATAAAACAACAAGCAAAGTTTAAAAATATTGCTCAAGATATAAACTCAGAACGTAGCGTAGCATATCCATGAATCGAATAGAAAAAAGTCAGAGGGGCCATTTTAGTTCAGATTAAGTAACTAGAGACATAGGATCAAATCTATGGATCAGAACAATTTAGTATTAATAAAACAACAAAGTTTAAACACATTGCTCTAGATATAAACCCAGAAAGTACAAAGTTAACAAAACTATAAAACCTATAAATATATAAGAATTAATGAAGTAAATAGTATCAATTATACTATGAATGAAGAAAAAATAAGGAAAAATTCTATTGGAGAATAAGAACCATATAAAGAACAAAAGTGAATACAAAAGGTATAACAATTAATATCCTGGCAATACTATTATTTACATTCGGTTTTAATATAATAACTAGATGTTTGCTGAAATTAAAAAAAAGATGGAAACTAATAACCAGCTACAGAATGCATCTCCCAAGAGCAGATCAGATATACAACGTCTCTACATCAAGGGAGAAAATGGTGGAAAAGTCTTAATCCAACTAGAATTGATCCACAAAATAACCACACTAGGATTAAAGAAATACTTAGTACAACATATTGGATGCTTCAGGTAGTTAATACACACGAGGGACAAAAGATAAAATATTCAATAAGTAAAGAAAGCAACAAGTTTCCTAAGCAACTTGACCTCACAACAAAAGAAATAGACATTAAGAATAATGCAATTGAGGCAGAAAAAAAAGAACCAAAATGCAGTTAGTAGCAGTAAATTCTTCTAAAATTTTTCAGTGTATAATGCTGAATTTACATGATTAATATACATCATTGAATTAAATGCATAATAAATAAAAGAGATTATATTGAACAAAAAAAGCTGATATACGGTAAAGCTTTGATGTATTTTTGTCCTGCACATTGATTGAATGATTTTAACGGCACGTCAACACCTCTAGGCTTACTTTGTGACTAATGGTCATTGTATGTTCATCTTAACATTTTTGCGTTGTTGTTTCTTAAGAAATTTCATTTTTTTTCTCACACGGTCCTATCGAATACGAATAATTTTCAAACATCTTTTTGTTGTATTGTCATTTCTTTCTCTCGGTCGGTGGTCGCTTCTCGCCGCTATCTTGTCTTCTCGATCAATCATCGTCTCCTCTCCTTGTCCTACTCTGTCCAATGTTCTCTACTGGTGGGATGGGGGACAAAGACATTTTTTTGCGTTCACACGTATTTCCGTATCATCGACGACTTCACATACATCTTACCGACCGTACGTGTCGAGAAGCAGTCGGATCACAAAGAAAAAAATAGATAAGCGCTAGCTTTGATGTTTCTCAACTAAACTGTCAAGAGGGTGACATTATAGCTAACGTACTGGACTGTGGCTTCGAAGTAAGCGAGTTCAAACTCCAGTTGCGCTATAACTTGCACTTTCGGATTAATACCCTTAGGAAAAGTATGAATTCCCTTCTCCTATGTAGCTATGAGTTAAATAGTATAATCCATGCTACGCCACCAGTAGATTATATATATATATATATATATATATATATATATATGTGTGTGTGTGTGTATGTGTGTGTATAGAACGATTGGTTAATGTTGACGTAGTATAGATAGTACCCTAACAGGTACTATCACTCCAGGACAAAGTGGACCCGGGGGCAATGGAGGGGTACTCCCATGGCCCACTTTGTCTGCTGTTTCTCAACTAAACTCTCCGGTAGTTCTCGTGGCCAAATAGCTAACGTACAAGACTACGGTTTCGAAGTAAGAGAGTTCGAACTCCAGTTGCTCCGATATGTCCATTTTTGGACTAATACTCTTGCTAAGAGGTGCTAGAGGCCTCGAAGTAAGCGAAATTCAAATGCTGCATGAGACTTTTTTGTATTTCACTTAGTCTTAATACTCTTGGGTAAGGTATGAATCATTCTATTCTCCCTCCAGCCATAGCAGTGCAAGCCTGGGCTCTCTAACCTTGGTATGGTAACTCGTCTAAGAGAAGAAAAACTCTGGATTCAAATCTGTTAAACTCCGATCAAAAATTGACCTTGTGAAGGCGTTGGTAAATGCATACTCTTAGGAAAGGTATAAACCCCCTTTTCCCTCAGCAATTGGTTAAGTAGTATCACTGTTTTTCAACAAGGATGGCTTTAGCCTTAAATAACCCATGAAGGTTGATGTGACATTAAAAAAGAAACCAGAGACCATTAGACTGTCATTTAAATCTATTTTACATGAAAGGTTTTCGCTTATGGGCCCACTCATCTTGTTGGCTGTTGAATACGCCGACTGCCTCTCAGTAGAGGAGTAAGACCCCCTAAAAGAGTGTCCTTGGTATGAAACTAAACAATTTGATGTTGAATCTTCAGTTCTGTAGCTGTGCGGAACGTGGGGAACTTTTCATTGTTATGACTCCCAGGTCCACTCTGACCCTGTTAGGGTTCCGTCTATGGGTCATATAGAACTATTTAATCATGGACTATACTTGAATCGTTTAACCGTGCTTAAACAATTGATTAAATTAAATAGAATTATTTGCATTTGATACTTGAAACACAGTGTAAACGAATGAATTACATTGAATAGAATTATTAGAGTTGAAAAGCAATACTTGAACCCATTTAGAGTCTTTAGTAGGAAACTAAACTGAATCTGATGGTGAGGCTCCAGTTTTGCGGTTTGGGAAACGTGGAATACCTCTTTATTACCGGTACTCTCAAGTGCATTCTGACCCCTAGTCCTAACACCTGTTTGGGCCCTATTTATGGGTGATATAAAACTGTTCAATCTCTTACTGAGTATTATTATTATTATTATTAGTTATTTGAGACTCTACAGGTGTGTACAAATCATTTGTATCAGACAGGAATAATTGATAAATTACGAATGTTTAATATCAATACTTAAAACCATTTAGCTGTTTGCAAACCAATGATAAATATGAAATATATTTATTAGAGTTAGATATCAATATTTGAAACCATTTGTGTACAAATAGAATTGCAATTCTCGGAGAGTAATACTTGAAACCATCAAACTATGTGCAAACAAAAGATTGATATTAAATAGAATTATAAGTGTTTGTAATACTTGTAACCATTTAACTGTGTTCAAACAAATTAGCTTTTACTCTTTTAAAAATGAAGGTACCTACAAACCATTCGCTTACGAATCATATATATATATATATATATATATATATATATATATATATATATGTGTGTGTGTGTGTGTGTGTGTGTATGTATTCACAGGATTTAGCATTAAATGACCATTAAGAGTTGATATGCCATTAAACCAAATAATCTAACCTTATAGACCAAGCATTTAAATCTTATTTGAAAGATAGTGGAGATCACTATCTTTCAAATAATACAGATAATCTACGATTTAATATATTTGACCTTTCGATGGAACCCTAACACATACTACAAATCCATGTCAGAGTGGACCTAGGAGTAATGGCAATGAAGAAGTTCTCCACGCTCTCCAGATATCTGGAACTGGAACCTCACCATCAGATGCAGTTTAATGTCCTATCATAGACACCCCTTTTTTAGGGAGACGTCCTTACTCTTTTTCATGAGATACTGTAAGTGTATTCTAAGCTTCCGGCATGGTGATGTCGTTCATATTCACAAATCTTACTGTTAAGATGAATTCATTTTAAGAAAGAAGAGAAAAGTCGCTATGCAACATTTTTTTTCTTTCACTTTCTCTTACTTAAAACATCAATTTGTTGATTACAGTTTTGTTATTTACGTGGTTTCGGTCATCTAGTGCCGGCAACGTGAGGCTCAGCTTCAAGAGACTGTCTACTCTGGCAGTATGTTCTCGTTTTTTTCTTTTCTTTCACTTTCTCTTACTCTCTCGTTTCTCTTCCTCACTTAAGACTTCCTTCACCGCCTCTTTAGGTTTTTCTTTCACTTTTTCTCTTTCCCCCTTTTCCTCTTTCTGACATCGATTTTGTTTTTCTTTCACTTTTTTTTGTCGTGTCTCTTACTTTCGTTGGCCTCACTTTACCGTCTCTTTTTCTTTTACTTTCAACTCTATCGCATCCTTTTTTTTTCTATATAGACTTTACATATACATACAAAAGCTCGCATACATAAACGAGTGTATGTAGATAATTACGAGTATAAGTGTAAGTGTCTGGGAACATTTGTACTTGTTACAACTCGATCTGTGTGAGAGGGAGTACATTATTTTAAAATTATGTGATTTACGTAACAACTACTGTCGATCTGGACGCAAACCTGTATTTAATATTTATACTGGACAGGTTCGTATTTTCCCATCAGTATATATTAAGTAGAAGGTCACACATTAATCTAGTTGGAAGAATTATTAACCTTGACGAACAACGTCGTCGAATGAATCGATTGAATCTTTGAACCCAGCAACCACACGTATTGCAGTGGTCTTTGATGTTTTGAGTCAATATTTTACAAATCAAAGATCAAGCTGAACACAAAATTAGTTGCTTGCAAGCAAATCCATAGCTCAGCAAAGAGCTGTTAAAAAGGCCGATATTTTTGACAAGGTCGAATAAAGTTATATAGTCAATAGAACAGCGTTGATTTTTTTTGTTTAAATTACGTATATCAGAGGTTTCAAACAAAAGGACTCGAAAAATTACATCCTTGGGGAGGGGCACAGCAAATCGAAAGGGAAATAGGTGGATTTTTGGTTGGTTGTTTGGGTTTTATGGCATATCAACCGTTGAACGTTATTTAAAGCCAAATCCAATTTTATACAGATAATCAGTTCTATTTCAAACAGTTCAGTTTAGCAGGAATACACAGTTTGATTGTCGAAATTATTTCTATTTCAAATTATACAGTTTAGTTAAAAAGTTCTATTTCACACAATTCAGTTTAGTATAAGTATAGTTTTTGTTCACACACAGTTAAATGTCAAAACAGCGCTCTTTCAAATAATTCAGTTTTACATGGTAGTGTTTTAATGTCAAAAACAGTTCTATTTCAGACAATTCAGTTTTGCTAAAAAGCATGCAGTTTACATGTCAAAACAGTGCTATTTCAAGTATTTTCGTTTAGCATAACTAAGCAGATTAGTTCTATTTAACCCATAGATAGGGCCCCACCAGGTGCTACCACTCCAGCGAATGTGAAGGAATGGAAGAACATTAGTCGGGGTCGTCCGACCAAGAGCACCGTTGGCCACAGCTGCACGAGACATGCAAATGGGTCTCGGCGGAGTAGGTAGGAGACGCATATAAACTGTCCAGATTGATCTACTGCGTTTTGGGAACGCATCATAGATGCCACCATACCATACCATACCATACCATACCATACCATACCATACCATACCAAAAAGGGGGTGTATTCCGCATTCCCTAAAGCTCCAACATCACTGGAACCTCACCATCAGATTGTTTAGTGTCATATCCAGGGCACTCGTTGGTGGGTAGGGGGCTTATACCTCGACAGAGAAGCAGTCGGTGTATTCTACAGCCCCAGCCGACTGGGCAAAGGAAATAGGTGGAGGTGTGATCTTCCCCAATTATAATGCTAATCTACAAAATAGCTGTTAGACTGCTATTTATTTATTTTCATCAAAATGAATGTGTTTATGATATTAAGTGGGATATATGAATTAGTTCAAAATGTATGGGACAAATTTTCCGTTTCAAATATACTTAAATTACGTTTTTATTTTGGTAAATTCTGTTTTGACATTTGACAGTATTTCTTGTGTAAATTGTCATAGATTGTAGTATATGAATATCATTTTCTATCATTTTTCAGTTGTGTGTGTTGTCTGTCATTTCAGGTATACCTACTCCATGCCTTGCCAAAGCGCCTGGGGCTGTAGAATACACCGACTGAACCTCTGCAAAAGGGTAAGACCTCCCCCTAATGAGTGTCATGGTATATGACACTAAACAATCTGATGGTGAGGTCCCAGTAATGCTGGAGCTTTGGGGAATGTGGAGTACCCCTTCATTTCCATTGCTCCCAGGTCCACCTGGCCCGGAATGTTAGCACCTGATAGGGCCCTATCTATTGGTTAAATAGAACTAACGGCATATTTATGCTAAACTGAATTGTTTGAATTAGTACTGTTTGAATAAACTGAATAGTTAGAAATAGAAATGTTTTTGACAATTCAACTGTATACTCATACTAAACTGAATTGTTTGAAATAGAACTGACAATTTGTATAAAAATGGATTTGGTGTTAAGTAACCTACAAGGGTTGATATGCCATAAAACCCAAACAACCAACCAACCTACTCCATGCCAATATGAGTTGAAAAATCGTTCTTCTCAAGTTCTGAAAAAAAGAATCCTCATGCATGTTAGTTGTCAATCATTTAAATCCGAGTTATCAAATCTCACTTTTCTAACGTTAAGAAACAAATTCTTATATTCTGTTGTATGAGTTCATTTTTTATAATCTCAGCCCCCCACTCCATCACAATTGGTCTTTGTTACAAGCCGATATAGATTTCATTAATGTACTTATTGATTTATCAAACTTCTTTGTTAAATGGCATATTAACCCTTTGTGGGTTATTCAAAGTCAGATCCATTCTTGTAGAAGAACATCAATTCTCTTTAACCTATAGCCGGTGGGATAAAAGGGGTTTATACCTTTCCCTAAAGGTGTTAGTCCGGAAGTGAAAATTATAGCGCAACTTGAGCTCGAACTCAGTTACTTCGAGGTTAAAAGTCCAGCACTTTAGCCTCAACGTACAAACTATTTTCTTTTTAATGTATATAAAATTCCATTGTTTATACTTTTCCACTTTTGATTCTGAAATCAAAGTGATTGAAATATGAAAGGATAAACTTCTCTTCTCCGGGAAGGAACATAGGCGTGGTAGAAATCACCAAGTTTTAGAAAAATATTTTCAACAAAAATAGTTCTGCAGTTTTCTGGCTGCATGTTGTGGCCTTTGCGATATATCCAATAGAACAAAGTTGTTTTTTTCTTCTTTGAATTACTTATACCATTTAATCGGTTCATATAACCTGTCCGAGTTTTCTTCTTTAACCCTTTTCGCTGTTCATTCAACCGGTACTGGCAAGATAATGTGCAGTTTCAAGTGGGTGTCCACCCAGGCTGCATCTCCTCATTACACTGAATGATTTAGGTCAGGGTCAGTACCTGATATCATTCTTTTTTATTTTTCTTGTTTTATCTTTCTCTACTTTTTATCTTCTTTTTCTCTTTCTCCTTTCTCGCATACTTTTTTCTTTCACTTTCTCTTACTTTCGTTTCTCTTCCACTCTTAAACCTTTTTGTTTCATCGCCTCTTCACGCTTCTCTCTCTCTAATCTTTTTTTATAATTTCTCTTTTGTGACTTAAGATGCTCTTCTGTTCCTGGTTGCATATCTTTAGGAGAAATAATCCAAAAGTATACAGATGCAAGCATGTCTATAAGAGTATGTATGCTTATTAGTATTGCATATGGGTACGTATACGAGTATAGAATAAGCGTATCTGTACGTATATGTATAGTCAGAGGTAGAATATAGGTATGTATTTACATAGATATGGGTGAATAGTAATATCAAAACGATAGCTGAACAAGTTTGGAAGGTCATATTTTAATAGAAAGGGAAGGATTTCTCAATGAAAGTGTTAGTATTTAATGTCCATCATAAACTGAGATCTTTAACGTTAGCATGGTCAGAGGTCAGTTGGCGATAACTGTATATATTGAAAGAAGAAATGAGGAGGTAGACAGACGAGTTGCAGTCATGGAAAACGTTGTTGTGCTGCCGTCTCATCGACACGTCTACTAGGATTCGTCATTGGAAGGACTGAATGGAATATCACGTTCAAGTCTGCTGTTGCCCAGTCGGCTAGGGCTGTAGAATACACCGACTGCTTCTCTGCAGAGGTGTAAGACCACCCTCCCCCAACGAATGTCCTGGATATAACACTAAACAATCTGACCGTAAGGTTCCTGTAATGCTGGAGCTTTGGGGAAAGCGGAATACTCCTTCTTTGCCATCGCTCTCAGGTCCACTCTGGGCCGGAGTGGAAGCACCTGATGAGGTCTTGTCTATGGGTCAAATAGAACTAAACTGCGTACTTATACTAAACTGAATTGGTTGAAATGGAACTATTTTTGTATGCTAAACTGAATTGTTTGAAATAGAACTGTTTGACTAAACTAAATAGCTTGAAATAGAAATGTTTTTGACGATCAAATTGTGTACTAATGCCGAATTGAATTTTTTGAAATAGAACTGTTTATTTGTATAAAAATGGATTTGGCATTAAATAACCTGCAAAGGTTGATATGTCATAAAACCCAAACAGACAAACAAATAAATAAACAAACAAATCAAGTCTGCTGCGAGGTGTCACACACTCATGCTTGACCAAAAAAAAAAAAAAAAAAAAAAAAGACAAAAAAAAAAACAAACTCGGGAAGTAAATAAACGAACACTAAGTATATTCACGGAATTCAATTTTGTATTTTTTTGAGTGGCTGAATTGTGGCTCGCACTTTTCAACCAACTTCGGAAGTCGATAGATCTTCTTTTGGAAACAATCACAACCTGGAGGAGGAGAGACATCCGGTAAAACTGGGCAAGCCGGGACGAAAGATTGACACACACACACACTTCTAGCATACTTTTTCCTTTTTCTTTCTCTTTCATTGTTGCTTCTCTTCCTCTGTAAGGCATCTTATCACCGCCTCTTTACGTTTCCATCTCTTTTTAACTTTTTTTTTCACTTTTACCTCTCTTACATCTTTTCTTTTTTTCTTTCTCGTTTCTCTTCATTCAGTCTCTTTACAATTTCCTTTCTCTCTGTCTGTCTCACTTTCTATTATTCTATCTCTATTCAAGGGAAGGTCGATGTCCTGTTTAGGGCAACAGTCTAACCATTTTGATCGAAGGGGAAAGGGTCAGTGTTAATTCCTTGATGCTTGAGGCATCCCAAAATGGAAATGCCAACGGAATTAGACCTTTCTTGTATTACCTACAATGTACGCACGATGATCTTTACATTAAATTTGATCTTGTATCCAATTTGTGAAAAGGTGAATAAGTACATTTTCTATCCATTTTTTTAAAATTCCGTTTTCTTTTGCTTTTCATTATACCTTTTATTCTCACTGTACCATTTCCTTTTCACTTAATTCATTCTCTTATCCCGTTTCGGCGGGGGGGGGTCCTCGTGGTGTAATGGTTAAAGCGATGGACTGCGGAATCGTAGTAAGCAAGTTCGTACTCCAGTCGCGCATTTACGTTCACTTTCGGGCAAATACCCTTGGGAAAGGTATGAACCCCTTATACTCCCAGCTATGGGTTAAATAGTACTACTACTGTTCTTCCAGGAGAATAGCTTTGGCATTAAATAACCTACAAAGGTTGATATACCATTAAACCAATCATCCCATTTCTTTTAGACCCCTTTTTCCTCCTTTACTTCCCCATATTTTACATTTATGTTCCATATATTTCTCTCTCTCTTTCTCTCTCTCTCATACACCTAATTATCTGATGGAAAGAGAGTCTATGTGCCAGTAGCTAACGTGCTAGACTGCAACATCATAGTATGCGAGTTCGAGCTCCAGTCGAGCCAAAACATTCACGTTTGGACAAATTCCCTTGTAAAAGCTATAACCGCCCTCATTCTTCCAACTAGGAATTAAATAATACCATGGCTGTCCTTCTACGGAGATGGATTTAGAATTAAATAACCCATGAATGTTGATATACCATTAAACAAAGAAGCCAACCCTTTTCTTCTTTAATTCTCTATATCTAATTCCGCTCAGTTGGCAAGGCTTAGAATACACTGACTGGTACAGTAGAAGAATAAGCCCCCACCTCCACAAAGAAATGTCCTGAAACAAAACCGATTTTGATGGTGAGACTCCTGCTTTGGAGATCTGGGTAGTGTATAATACTCATTCATTACCATAACTTCCATTTCTATTCTAACTCGGAGTATTAATACCTGTTAGGGTCCCATCTATGAGTTAATTACATGTGTTTGAAAATTCGGGTTCCATCTGGGGGTGTCATCGAGGTGTAATGGCTGAAGCGATGGACTGCGGAATCGTAGTAAGCGAATTCGAATTCCAGTCGCGCTATTGCGTTCGCTTTCGGACAAATGCCCTTGGGAAAGGTATGAAACCCCTTTATCCTCCATGCAAGGGGTTGAATAGCATCACTGCTATTTTTCTAGACGGATGGCTTTCGCATTGAATAACGCACGAAGGTTGATATGCCATTAAACAAAGAAACCAAACCAAGCCAAACCTAGGGTCCCATCTATGAGTCAATTACATCTGTTTGATAATTAGGGTCCCATCTATGAGTCAATTACATCGGTTTGAAAATTATTCGTATTACATAGGAATACGTGAAACCATATAACTGAGTGTAAATTGTATTAGACAAGAATTCCCTTCACTGCTATTTCTCCCAGGGTTACTTAGACTCGGAGTATAGGGTCTTATATATGCGTCGAACAGATCTGTTTAAAAATGATTCGTAGGAATGTTTGTACAAAAAAACTCTTAAGAGACAAAAATGTATATATAAACGGGAAATGAACGCTATTCCCTAACCTCTAGACATAGAATATTTCTTGACGCGTTGAAAAGCTGTCAGAATGAATAAATGAATGAATGAATGAATGAGTCAGTCTTACAAAAAAGTGTTCTTTCTATACATTGTTTGAGTATATTAAAAATTATCTATGAAGTCATTAGACTCAATAGAAAATTGAAGCCAAAAGTTTGTCCTTTTCATTATGTTAAAACGACAAAAGGTTAAAATTAGCCACAAGATGACGTACTCTGAAAAATATCAATATACTGGTCGAACTCTCATAATATCTATCTATTTATCTATAACTTATCTGAGTCTTAGTTGTCTGAATTTCTGAGATGAAGCTTGCTGATTTTTATCATTTAGTCTTTTCGGACTATTGTCTTCATCTTTATTGTAATATTCATAACGTTTTATTTGAGTTTAGGTAAAAAAAAATCATACATAATAGTTATAATTCATATTGATGTACGAACATTAAGTTTATAAGTCACAAAAATTCACTTTGAATTGTCCAATAGCACACATGGCGTAACGGTTATAGGCGTCGGTTCCCTAAGTTTCTACCTGACTATCATATAAAGGTTGCAGGTTCAATCCTAACTGCAGGCGAGTAACGATACCGGAATACTTAACACTTGTACCCGGTTATGGTTGACAGAATCAAAGCAAGTGACCGCCGTGGATTCAATAAAGGACGGGGTTCGAAGTTCTGTGAAGGCTTCCGAGTTCAACAAGAAACAACTAAAGAAGGCTTGAGGACAAAACGACCGAAACATTATAAAGACAATAGTCCGAATGATAAAAGAACTTATCTGGGTCGATACATTTTATCCTTAACATTGTTTGTGTCCTGGATATAATACTAGACTGCATCAGGAATTCTGGGGAATATTGAGTACACATTGGCATTATTCCCAGTTCAACTCTGACCAGGAGTAAAAAGGAGCTGTTAGTGTCCCATCAATGCGTCAAATTGATCTGTTTAAAAATTATTCGTATTCGATAGGATCGTGTGCAAAAAAAAAAAAAAAAAAAAAAAAAGAAATAACTTCACAAAACAATGTAAATATGAACGTATAATGAACCCAATTCCCTTATTTATAGCCATAAAATAACCCGAGACAAGTTGATGTATTGTTAAAGTCAATTAATCATTCAATTTGTTCAAATATTTATACTCAGTACTGTATGTATAGATGGATATATTTACTCTATATGAGCTGGATGCTACACAAGGTGAATTTTTAAAGCGGAGTTTAACAAGTGGGAATTAAAATTTCCCCCTCTCCTTGACCGGTTGCCATACTAAGGTTAAATAGCCCAGTTTATCCTACTATTTATCCATAGGAGGAAGGAGAATAGTTGGATTTATACCTTTCCCGCGATGTAAAATACAAACAACCTTGTACAGGATTTGAACTCGGGTCGCTGTGTCCAGTTCCGACAACGGTAGCCATTACACTACTTGAATGCATGTTTCCTTTATTACCCTCCTCTCTCTCTCTCTCTCTCTCTCTCTCTCTCTCTCTCTTAATTATCTTCGCTTTCTCTATATTGTACCTCTCTGCACCCCAAAAGATATAACTTTTTCTTTAACGGTTGTAGTTTCTTTTTCTATATTTCTTTATCTGTGTTTCTTTGTCTCCTTTCACTTATTTTACTCGCTTTTTTCTTCTCCATATGACTCTCTCTCTCTCTCTCTCTCTCTCTCTCTCTCTTTCTATCTCTATCCATTAATTATCTTCTCTCCCTCTCTATTTTGTACCTCTCTGCACCCCAAAAGATATAACTTTTTCTATATTTCTTTATCTATCGCTTTTTCCTTCTTTATATGACTCTCTCTCTCTCCCCCTTTCTCTCTCTCTCTTCCTTGATTATCTTCTCTTCCTCTCTATATTATATCTCTGCACCTCAAAAGCTATAATTACTTTTTCTTCAACTTTTTCTATATTTCTTTATCTGTATTTCTTTGTCTCCTTTCGGTTATTTTACTCTCCTTTTCCACCTCCACATTTCTCTCTCTCTCTCTCTCTCTCTCTCTCTCTCTCTCTCTCTCTCTCTCACACACGTCATTCAGTATTTTACAGTTATTTTCATAAATGTATCTCACACCTTCTATAAGATCGAACCCCAAATTTTCACCACTTTGTTATGCTGGTAAACCTTAAAGTGTTCACGGATTATACTCTTTATTATTCCCCAAGTCTACTTAAGATTTATCACATTTTTTAGTTTCTAAACAACACCCCAAAATTGACTGGTTCAGAATACAGAAATAGAAACATCCCAAACTTTATATTCCCGGCAATATTCGAGCGGGAAAGGATTTCGCTCGTGTTGAAACGCAAGTGCTTCTTATGCAACGAGTTACAAATCTTTAAAACCATTTCATTCACGACATAATCCTGTTTTTCCCCAAGTAATATCTAAGCTGATTAACTTAGAATAGAAAACATCGACTTTTCGGATATATCATTTATTATCTATATCACTTTTACAACAACTGATTTTTGATTCAAATGGTATACTTATCATTAAATTTTCTTCTTCCGCTGAAGGTTTCTGATATATATTTACCACGAACAAGGATATGCCACTAGGTCAATTTCAATGTGGAGTAAAGCTGTACATATAAAAAGAAATATATAACAGATTACTTTTGAGAGGAAAAATGTTATCAGTGAAACTGGCATTCGGGCAACGCCAGATACCTTGCTTGTCCAAAATCTTTTTCTCTAGAAATCATCTTTGTGATATAGTGATTCATAACTGGTGAAGGATTTGAGATCAGCCTTTGGACGGGGAAAGCGTGAAAAGCGGCCTGGGAGACAAATCTAGCATTATATATATCAAGTTATTCTGACAGCATGGACTTCCCTATCTCTCTCTTGCCATCCATCCTTATCATCCAACGCTCCTGGCGGATATTCAAGACAGCATCTTGTGTCCACACAGAGCTAATGAATATGTCTTTCCTAGTTGGCCAACACTGACGTGTTTTTGTTCAGGAGTCCATGATATAATGTCGATTTCGGGTAGGATACGATTGAAAAGCATGGTATTATAAATCTTAGCAGTTCTAGCAATCAGGTTTATGCTTCTGTAGTTCCTAGTGGTTCCATACATTTCTTTCGTTCATTTCTCTGTTGTTTATAGACTGCGTTGCATAATCAGAGAAGTACGTCGTCAAATACTCTTTATCGATTCGGCATTGAATTTATTCCAATTGTCATTTTTGGTATGTGTAGGTTAGTCCTCTCTGAGCTTTCTGACATTTCTGGGTGTTGGCATTTGCTGGGTTACTTTTAGTAAGTAAGGATGATTTTTTCATGCAACCTCGTTTTTCTCTTACTGCTATTGACTCCCATAGAACTCAATTTTTGGCTTTTATTTTAGTTGGTATGAACTCTGATGTCGCTTCCATGTGGGTGGTAACAAAGTTTTCATATTCGCCATTCGGAGTATGTCCTTCAGATATCTCCTGAAAAGTATCGAATTTGTTTTCTTACAGTTATCGTATATTCATTTCTTTTATCTTTATTGGTAAGTGAGGATCAGTCGAAAGGTGTGGTTTTGACTCTTTCTTAATTCTGCTTATCTTTGCCGAGACGAGTCTGACATCGGAAGATACTCCTTCAAAAGAGGAGTATGCTTCACGGTTCAGAGCGCAATTTATCCACTTCTTTTTATGACTATATAATCTCGCTTTGCTTAAGCGTTATCTGCATTGGTGTTTGTCCATAGCTACTGTTATGGGGACATATCCTACCATACCCCAAAGATGGACTCGTCCAACCTAAACATATTCTCTGAGCTTAGCTCGCTCGGGGGAATACAACTTCTCGTTCCTTACGAGACATTTGACAGACGGACTGTAAGCCGAGCACGGCTAGTACTTCCTTTGTATGACTTCCTTTTTCTGCTAATACAATAACGTTTACCTATCACCCGTTGTTTGAGTTGTTCTTTCACCGGTCTTATCTGAAGACCACAACAGTTACCCACACCTTTCAAAATACTGTCTAGGCATGAAAGATTATTCTCGAGAGAAAATTTTGTTAGATATTCACCGTTTCTATTTTTCAGGTTGTGTAAGCAATTTTTTTTATTTTCAGCTTTGTCTTTTTGAGCTTTCATGTCTCTACCGATAATTTGAACGTTATGTTTGGGAATGTGACGAGCAATAGAAGATTGCCCGTTGTAGAAGGTGGTGATATCCGTTTCATGGAGGTGCCCGTGGTGTAATGGTTATCGTCGTAGGAAATGGACACGGTGACATGAGTTCAAATCCTGGACGAGACTGATTGCATTTCACATAGCACTAATACCCTAGGGAAAGGTATGAATCCAATTATTGTCCCTCCAGATATGGGTAAATAGTAGGGCAGACTGATTTCTTCAGCCTTGATGCGGCAACTAGTCTAGGAGAAGTAAAACTCTGAATTCAAACCTGTTAAACTCCGCTTAAAAATTGACCTTGTGTCATATCCTGCCCGAGCGGAGGGGTTGGTAAATATGGATATCCGTTTCATCGCTGGCATTGATTGGACTGTATCAAGAGAAAATTAGTTTCCAGGTATTGTCATTGAATGTAACACACATAATTCTCGGTTGGGTCCTCTCGGTGCTATTTAGTGATTTTGCTATTTAAAGCACGAAGACTAAGAAGCATTCTTAACCCTCCTTGGGCAGCATTGACAGAGTTTTACGCCTCGGATGAAGATATAAAATCCAGTACTACCGGTACCATGGTAATTTAATTCCATGTTCTTGCATGCAGATATTGTCGACTGAAGATGCTGTAAATTCGAGTAGTTTGTTTATTGTCTTTAAAGTCCCAACGTAAAAGTTGCTATGTTAACAGTATTATTGAATCTCAGTAAGTTGGGTCTGGGGTCTTTGGCTGATTTTTCGAACACTGGTGCCAGATCTCCAACCTTAGCAGAACGCGACCCTGTTTATCCTCATGAAGGGCGTTGAAGTTCGGATTAGAGTCATGCTGATCTTTCGCTGACTGTTTTTTTTTTCTCATCCTTTCTGTTTACCTATGAGCTTATTCCGCCTAATACCTGGTGAAGTTCGCCGTTGACCTATTTCTCACATCTACCATGTTGCATCCCATGGTTTCCATTGCTATATTTTACCATGTGTGGTTCTTAGAAATAATCTCCTCAGAGACTTATCGAGTGACCAGCCGTGTCAGGATATCTGAGTAAATATGGAGGCGAGGTATAAAAAAAGGTCTCCAACTTATTTTTCTTAAGTTTTGACTTAGTTAAAGTTCAACAATCATATTTTAGCTGGATTCGGTACATGTGGAACAATCTGTTCTCTCATGCTTTGGCAAGATTATTCAGGAGAAATTGATTCGTTGTTATCTGATGCAATTGAAATATATTTCTATTTTGTGTTTTTTGTTCAGCACACCGAAATACTTTCATAACTTTATTCCTTTTCTTGAAAACAGGCCAAAAATACCAGGCGTTCAACATCCGATCACCCACCCGACACGAAAGCCACATGGTTCTACCCGGTGGCAGAGGGAAAGTCAAGTGCTTTATGTGTATGTATGTATGTATGTAGGCATATGTATAAATATATTTGTGCTTATGTATGCAGTGTATTTATGAATGTGCATATGTGTATTTGTATGTCAGTGTGTATGCGCATGCATGTGTGTATGTGAGCATCTGTATGTACGTGGTGCATTCAATAAGTTTCTAGACTTTTTTGTACAGGCATTTAAAATTGTCGTAGACTCTTGAAAATTCACTATGTTATTGCTATACATCTTATGAGATGATTGACCAATTTCTATGATTTCAGATTTAAATGAACAGCTACAGTAGCAATTGGAATACACACTACTAAAACCTGATTATCACAGCTGGTGAATTTCAAAAATACAATCTGAACTTTAGAAGAATGATATGCTATAAAATTCTGTTTTAAACTTGGAAAAAATGCCACAGAAACGTATGGAATGCTTCACACTGCTTTTTCAGCCACCTTGCATGAATCGAGCATCAGTTTTTGTGTGGTATAAGAGGTTCAAGGAAGGCAGGGAGTCCGTGAGGGATGATGAGAGGTGTGAGAAGAGTAAGGAAGTCAGAATACCAGAGTTGATTGGCCAAAGGGTTAGGGTTAGGGTTACTATGTTGAGGTTTTAAGGGAGTTCAGGAAGTGATTCCTAAAGAAGAGGCCTGCACTCTTCAAATCGGGTCGGTGACATTTCCACCAGGACAATGCACCAGTCCACAACTCCATCCTTGTCACTGACTATTTGACCAAGATGGGCTTCAAGATAGTTCCTCACCCTCCCTTTAGTCCAGACCTTGCTCCCTGTGACTTTTGGTTATTCCCTAAGCTCAGAGGCTGTCGTTATGAGACAAATGAGGAGATGAAAGCGGCTGTGATGAAGGTCATTGACACGCTCACACAAGAGGACTTCCATGAGGCCTTCCAGAAGTTGTTGGAACGGTAGAACAAGTGCCTTGCAGCCGGAGATTACTTCGAAGAGGACTTGAGTTTCATGTGTGTACTATCAATAAAAGTGCCCATACGAAAAAAGTCTGGAAACTTATTTAATGATCCTCGTATGTATTTGCGTACGTGTATGTGTGTGCGTGTGTGTGTGTAACGGAAATTTAGGATTTCCAAACACTTTTGATAAAAGTGTATTTTATTGAATTGTCAGTGTAAAAGTAAAATTTAAATGTGTTGTTAGAAAGAGCGTATGAGTGATGACTATAAAATTGACATCAAAGGCTTATCAGAGATTAATGATTTTGTCTTCATCGAAAAACGGAAATGACCTTTGAACCCAAACAACACAGTTCTCATTTTGGGTTAAATCTTTGAATCATCGGGTTTTTTTTATCAGCCGTCGAATTGCGTATGTAAATGCGTGGGTGCATTGCACTGACGAAACGAAATGTGTATATAAGAAACTCCTTTTAGCGAATGAACTGAGTTTGGCCAAAATTGCAAAGAATGCATCTGTGTAACCTTTTCGATGACACACACACACACACACACACACCCGCATGCATCTAAAACACTGACAGGACTCAATACTTTACCAGCCTCTAAATTTTTATTACTTCATAAATAAAGGATTGTGTTTCTTCCCAAAAAGTAACACAATAAACAAGCCCTTCAACGTAAAAAGAACCCCCCCGCCAAAAAAAAAAAAAAAAAAAACAAAAATAACCACGCTGTAAGGGAGGTAACTCACAGCCTTCTTTAACTACAAGATAACCACCCTAACGTGTCCCAGTTTAAATTCCAATATCAAACCAAGAATAAAAGTAACACGTGCGTCCAATAAACTATCTATTTATTTACAGATAAAAAAACATGCATATTAAATTCACTTAAAAAGAAAGAAAGCACTTACTGCTAAAATTATTCATTCAGTCGAATGACCGAACATTTAACTCTAGACAGAAGTATCCGAAAAAGATTTGGGCCGAAAACAACGAAAAAAGTAGTGGTACGGATACAAGAAATAATGGAATTCGTCAGAATTAAAAAACAAAACACTTACAGGTTGAAAAAGTCCTTTAAAAAATGGAAGTCTTCACGACAGTAAAATCTTCATTTGAACAGCAGTAGCAATTGTAATTAAGAAAAAAACGTATTGAGATAGATTTCAGCTATGAGTTTCTTAGAAAGTTCCTTTATGAAGAGTCTTGAAGGGAAGAACTCCTTCCATCGTTGTGTTCAGCATTCACAATTTTTGTGTTCTCGGCATAGCAATTCTACTGTAGAAAACTAAAAAGAATTACTTCCGTACAGCAATTATAAATATCTCCTTTGGACTTGAAGATTCGGCAATTGATTAAGGGTACCTGATAGGACTCCATCAGTCAATCTCAGTCATCCTTTAGAAATTTTCCTATTCAGAGGAAAATCTCTTCACACCACTAAGTTCTCGGTGGTCAAACGCGGAGCTCCTTTTACAGCGGTCCGCTTCCTCTAAAGTCATCTCCAAAATATCCGAGTTTCCTATTTCCCGCTTTAACGTCAGAAACGGTGTTAGTTCTGGTGATGTTACATATCTACCTCTTCCAGTCAAGGCGAAAAAAGTCCTGTAAACACAAACCTTCATCATTCAAAAAAATAATTTCGACAATATTCTTATTTGGTTATTTTGGCCACATATATTAAATATACCAAATATTAATCCAGACTGGTGTTCTTAATTTTTTCTGGTGTAAATAGGAAAAAATTATTCTCAACAGGGGTTACAAAGTCGAATACATTGATACCACGGCTTACGGAGATGAGAACAAAAACTGACTTTCTTCGTTCGATAGAAACATAACGCTAGACGATACCGACTGGACCAGCGACTTTATAACTCGTCTGATCCGTTGCCAACAGAAAAGATCGAGATATCAGAACAACCCGGCGAGCGCCCCGGGGCCTGTTCTGGACTTCGGTCCGGAGCGTGGCCCTGGAAAAGGAACAATGGCAGACTTAGGGCCTTTAATTAGGCACCTAGTTTCGACTAGGCTACCTTCGGGTGGGCGAGCTGGATTTTTGTTTCCTTTGTCCCCCTTGTACGGCACTAGACCATGCGTCTAGTTTAAGCCGCAAACTGGCATACGTGCCCGGACCCACATTTGGGTTCGTGAAACTGCTTGCCTCATCAGGCTCACATTGCACTAAGTGAGCCGATGAGCAGCACAGACAAGCAGGGTTCGAGTCACGGCTCGTTCCCGACCTTCCCCTCCCCTTTATCCCCACTTTAATCGGCCTTCGGGCTTTTGACCTTGTGTCAAGTCGTGTCTGGTGGGAGGCAGCGACAAATATCTGGTACACGTTTAGTCGCCAGTCAAGCTGTACCATCAAGTCTAGAAGACATTAAAAAACGGATAACGGTTATATGTGTACGTGCGTGAATGTGTGTAAGTGTGTGTATATTTTCGTGTGCACTCTTTCATGTGTGTGTACGTGTGTGTGTGTGTGTTTGTGTATGTGTGTGAGCATGTGAGTATGTTGTGCATATTTCTTTTAACCGTTTATTGGTTCAGTGCGAAGATTTTTCCAATCGATCGATTTTCTCAGTCATATTCGATCTGCAACAGAATTGTATACTAACCGAAACGCAGATGCGTTTTATAGAACGTGCAGAACGCAGATGCGTTTTATACAACGTGCAGAACAGAGATGCTCGTTACGAAACGGTTATCATCGTAGGAAATGGTGTAGTCGTTATCACCGTAGGAAATGAACACGGCGATACGAGTTCAAATCCTGGACGATACTGATTGCATTTCACATAGCACTAATACCCTTGGGAAAGGTATGAATCCAATTATTCTCTCTCCAGCTATGGGTAAATAGTAGGACAGACTAGGTTCTTCAGCCTTGGTTAGGCAACTAGTCTAGGAGAAGGAAAATTCTGAATTCACACCTGTTAAACCCCGGTTAAAAATTGACCTTGTGTCATATCCTGCCCGAGCGGAGGGGTTGGTAAATAGTATCATCGTAGGAAACAGACTCGGTGACCTGAGTACAAAGCGTAGACGGGTCTATATGCACTTCACTTACCGCTAACACCCTTTGAAATGGAGTGAATACAACTATTCTCCCAGCAACGAGTAAAGAGTTATGCAGACTGCTGGCTTCTTAGTATGGCAACCAGTCTAGAAGCCCAATTGCTGACCTATGAAGATTCCTAAGCTTAGATTTAAAACCTCAGTTATTCAATTTCTCGTTAGAGAAACTTTTATCAATACTCGCATTTTGACACAACTCCATATATATACATACATATACCTAACCTCTCTGTACGAGCAGCATGCGACAGAAGGTTAATTTTCAAGCGGAGTTTAACAGGTTTGGATTCAATTTTCCTTCTCATAGATTAGTTGCCATACCTAATTCAAAGAGCCCAGTCTGCTCTGGTTTTTATCCATAGCAAGAAGAAGAATATTCCTAAGGGTATTAGCACTATGCGAAATGCAAACAGACTTATAGGAATTGAACTCTGGTCACCGTGTCCATTTCTTACGACGGCAACCAGTACACCACAAACACCTCCATGTACATATATATAAATATAGGTAAAGTTGGCCGACCGTAGTCGTGGGCGACTCGAAGGCTCTTTTTAAATAGCTATTTCACTGAGGTGTAGGGGAGGGAGCTACTCCTTTCCCTTGATTGCTCAACTTACCCTTGATCCGTACCTTATAGTGCTGAGTGTTAAGAAAGTCGGCATCAAGTAGCATTTTTTGAGTCTTTGGTATGACTTGACCTGGAATTGCACTCCGGTCTCATCTATATATGTATATATACAAATATAAATATATGTACACCGATATATATATATTCCTGTTTATATACATATGCATATTCAATGTATATATATATATATATACAGAGAGAGAGAGAGAGAGAGAGAGAGAGAGAGAGAGAGAGAGAGAGAGAGAGAGAGAGAACAATAACAAGGTAATCCAAGTAGGAGAAATTTATTGAGAAACTAATACTAATACCCTTGGGAATATTATTCTCCATATATATATGTATATATATAGGGAATATGCATGGAATAAAAAATACCAGGTTGGTATCTGGTACACCTTATTCCATCTTATGAATGGATACGTCGGCTGCTCTTGAGCCGTGATTGGCAAGCAGTCTAGGAGATGGATCACTTTGAAAGAAAAAGCCTGAGATCTTTTGTCTTATGGTGGCAGATAAGTGATATAATTTGTGCCAACCTCCTGCTACGATTGATCAAAAGTGTGCTCGGTTCTACACAAGCCCTTACGTCAATAAACACTTTATTAGTGTGAGTTGTCTGACAATTCAGTTATTAGACTGTTGGAATCTATACGTCACAATCGACATATAAGTCCCACCCCCAACGGACACACACACACACACACACACACACACACACACACACACACACACACACACACACACGTATATATATATATAGATAGATAGATAGTTACATATATCTATAGGAAATCAACTGATTTCCATACTAAAAAGTATTTTTTGCGCCAAAAATCGGCTTTTAGACGTTGTTTTATTTTGTTTCTGTTATTTTTGCATTTATTGACCAATGAGCGCTTAGGCGTGTTTTTAAGAATTTTCTTTGTGATTCGCAGATGACAATATTTGACTTGCTGCAAAAAATTTGAAGGATCAAAACCTAAAATAATTTAAGAAATATTTTTCCTCCTAGAATGTTAAAAATGCATTTTTTAAACAATTAGAATCATTGAAAATCATCTCTTTTTTTTATCTAACTTCGAGCCCAACTCAATCTTATAAACAAAGTCAAAAAATATATTTTTAGTAGGTTTTACGGATTTATTCCGTAACCTATACAAAATTTCAATTGAATGAATAATTTAACATTCTTTTCCTTCAAGATACATTTAATTTCATCATCGCCTAACTATTTTAAATTGACCGAAACAGTTTGTTTATATAAATCTGCTCTTAGTTATAATCTTTCCCTTGCAAATGAATATTCTAGCAGCAGCCATGTACATATTAACGCAAACATTCTCTTTTCACAGTAACATACACACACAGTAACATACACACACAAAGATCTTTTACACGCGCAAGATATATAACGAGAGTTAATCGCAAACTGCTACATTTCATACATGAACTTTTTCTTTCTTAAAATAATTACGCACTGACTAATGTTATCTTTTCTCGCAAGAAACAACTTTGTAACGTCTTTTTTTCAACAAATCTTTCATTCAATTTAAACAAATAAAATTTATTAATCAGTAGATCGGTGTTTTATTCAATTATTTACACATACATGTCTGTCTTTCCGTCCACACACATACACAGACAGACAGACAGACAGACACACACACACACACACACACACACACATATATATATATATATATATATATATATATATATATCAAGGGATAAAACGTTACCTAGTGTAGAATTGAGTAATGGTATTATATCGTTGTTATATTTTTCTGATCAAGATCAACAAGCCAACACTTTGCTAATTGATTCTAGTTTATGTTTACCCTTGATATTTTTCGGAGGTCTCGGTTTCAAAAAAGATATAAAAATCCCAGACTTTGGGCTACCTGTCAGCAATGTCAAATTAAAGCTTCCTCCACACACACACACGCACACATTGTTATGCCGCCATGTGCCCAGCGGGCTTGCTGAGTGCCAAGTCCACCAGTTAAAGCAGGACACAGATGTTGGCTGTGGTCTGCCGAACGCTATTTAGTGTCACAGCTATCACCAACTCCCAAGCGGAACCACATTTTAAAGCTACTAGGCGAGTTCTAGGTGAATTATTAAAAGTCAACGCTGCTAACTGGCAAGCTTTCCCCCTCAAATACAAGGTCTTCGACAAACACAATTCTTCCACAAGAAAATAAGGACTGTCGTGTTTGAGTTAACAGGATTAATAACAATATTCTTTTATTGAATAAAAGAAAGAAAAAAAGACAAAAAACAATTCAGGTAAAAGTAAGGAGCGAGAAAGTCTTTCAGTATCTCGGAGGAACCTCCACTAAACTATCCGTATCCCGGACTAAGCCCACATAAGATATCTTTCTCCGGATGAGCCAGCATAAAATATCTGTTAATGGCGGAAGGTGAGAATGTAGTTCGATAACGATAGACACGGTCCACTTTCCTGCAGACGATGGGATTTAATGGCAGAGCTCATGCTCCAAATCTCAAGTTTATCATTTCAGTATGGATGCAGCTGGATAAAGTTGAATATACTTAAATTGTATGTTACTTACTTGAGATGATTCGGAGTTTATTCTCTCCTCTTATTTCTTGCTTTATTGGGTTACCATAACATGTTGGTGGAAGGATACGCGTCTTATTTCAGATAAGAACAAGATTAATAATTGTCTCTTTCCTCCTGGACAAGTCTTTTCTTTGGGTATTCGTTTAACGAGGTTACCATATCTCGGAGTGCTGGTTCATTCAAAAGATAAGTTCTTTCTTTTCTATCAGGGTTCCCAGCGGGGCATTATATTGGAATTTGTGTTTCTTCATATCCCAAATTATATTCTTGGTTTTTCGACCAACAAAGGCAACTCCTTATGCGTCTTCATCCCTTGAGGAATAAACGGCAACTAATTTATCTTCCGTAGTTTGAAAATTCACCACGTGTTGATTTTTTTGGCAGCCTCTTCCTCAGTACCAAATATGGTCAGGGTTCTGCCTCTCCGCTGACACATACATGGATAATAGAGAGTGAGGTCCTCCCATGCCCACACCACCTTGTAATGATAGAGAGGGCGAAGAAGAGATACGAGGATCATTAAATAAGTTTCCAGACTTTTTTCGTATGGACACTTTTATTGACAGGACACACATGAAACTCTAGTCCCTTTCGAAGTAATTGCATCCGGCTGTAAGGCACTTGTTCTAGCGTTCCAACAACTTCTGGAAGGCCCCATGGAAGTCCTCTTGTGTGAGGGTGTCAATAACCTTCATCAAAGTCTCTTTCATCTCCTCAATTGTCTCATTACGATAGCCTCTGAGCTTAGGGAATAACCAAAAGTCACAGGGAGCAAGGTCTGGACTATAAGGAGGGTGAGGAACTGTCTTGATGCCCATCTTGGTCAAATAGTCTGTGACAAGGATGGAGTTGTGGACTGATGCATTGTCCTGGTGGAAATGCCACCGACCCGATTTGAAGAGTGCAGGCCTCTTCTTTAGGAATCACTTCCTGAACTCCCTTAAAACCTCAACATAGTAACCCTAACCCTTTGGCCAATCAACTGTGGTGTATTGACTTCCTTACTCCTCCCACACCTCTCATCATCTCTCACAGACTCCCTGCCTTCCTTGAATCTCTTATACCACTCAAAAACCGATGCTCAATTCATGCAAGATGGTCCAAAAGCAGTGTGAAGCATTCCATACGTTTCTGTGGCATTTTTTCCAAGTTTAAAACAGAATTTTATTGCATATCGTTCTTCTAAAGTGTCCTCACATCCAGATTGCATTTTTGAAATTGACCAGCTGTGACAATCAGGCTTTAGTAGCGTGTATTCTAATTGCTACTGTAGCTGTCCCTTTGAACCTGAAATCATAAAAATTGGTCAGTCATCTCATAAGATGTATAGCAATAACATCGTGAATTTTCAAGAGTCTACGACAATTTTAAATGCCTGTACAAAAAGTCTGGAAACTTACTGAATGCACCACGTAGTTTCTCCCGCTTCCATTATTCTGTTTATTACAATCGTCCGCTGATTCTTGCCTGTTACCATTGTCCACCGACAGCCAAATGTATTCAGGTGTCATATTTCCTCGTCACAACATGTATACGGAGGAAACTGAAAAGTATTGGGTTATTATACGTATGTTTGGTTAATTCTGATAGTAAAAATGGAACATGAAAACTTTAAGCAGCGTTTGGGCATCGGATTCTGTGAAGGGGTTTTTAGTCCCAAGGGATATTCTTTTAGCCTCACCCTTTTCTTAGTCCATGTGACTATTTCTTGATCACAAAAATCAAAACTCTGCTCCGTGGTCGCCATTTGGAATCTGTTGGAAACATAAAATTGGTTGTGCCTATATATGACGACTGAGTGTTAAATTTCGTGGCGCAGAAACATGTTAATTATCAATCAACTTTCAACCTCCTTTATGACATCCCACTAGTGAATAAGAAAAAGTGAATAAAAAATTTAGCTTCAATTTTTTGTCCTCTTTAATAAAATTTGCCTACAATATATGTGTGTGTTTACCCAACCCCTCCGCACGAGCAGGATGTGACACAACGTTAATTTTTGCGGAATGTAACTGGTTTGAATTCAGTATTTTCCTTCTCCTAAATCAGTTGCTATATACTAAGGTTAAAGAGTTCTTTCTGTACCGCTTTTTACCTATTGCTGGAGGGAAAATAGTTGGATTCATGCCTTTCCCAAGAGTATTTGTGCTATTTGAAATGCAAACAGTCACGTCTATGATTTGAACTCGGTACATTATGATATTCAAATATATATATATATATATATAAGGTAAGCATATCTTTTAAGGCAAGTATTTCTCTACCTTATATTTATTTTTATGAACGAACTCTGCTTATTGAAGTACGAGTCCTGTAACATTGAGCTTACATTGAAGTCATCATATCGCATTATGCCCCTTTTTTTTAAAAGTTAATTTTATTCTCACGGTAAAGATTTCAGGAGTTCATTGGTTGGGATCAATATCAAGGCAGAAAATCTTGTTAACCCTAGCTTCAAACGAATGAAGTATGTTCGGTTGCGTGCATATCTTTCCAACTAAGAAACTCACAACCCCCCCCATAATGTTAGTTGGTGTTCTTTGTATTAATGACATATCAACCTTCGTGGGTCATTTAATGCCAAAGCCATCGTTATAAAAGAACAGCAGTGATACTATCTAACCCATTGCTGTAGAGACAAAACGTTTCAATAGCTTTCCCAAGTGTATTCATATTTACCAACCCCTCCGCTCGGGCAGGATATGACACAAGGTCAATTTTTAAGCGAATTTCAACAGGTTTGAATTCAGAGTTTTCCTTCTAGACTAGTTGCCTCGCCAAGACTGAAGAACCTAGTCTGCCCTACTATTTACCCATAGCTGGAGGGAGAATAATTGGATTCAAACTTTTCCCAAGGGTATTAGTGCTATGTGAAATGCAATCAGTCTCGTCGAGGATTTGAACTCGTGTCGCCGTGTCCATTTCCTACGACGATAACCATTACACCACAGGCACCTCCACAAGTGTATTGAGCAGAAAGGGAACGGAATAATGCGACTGAAGTTCGAACTCATTTTTTTTATTGAAGGTGCAGTCAGGCACGTTATCCATTACGCCACGGGTACAACTCTCCTGACCCGCAACTAAACTTAACTAAGCAATAAATAAAGAAGAATATTCTATGGTGTAAAAAACTTTTTTAATGATTTATCTTTATTGGTGACAAGACATTATAACAAGTAGACAGTTTGGAAGTTATACGTCTTGAAATTTAATTACTTTTAATAGATTTTCTATTTCTTATATAAATGACAAGTAATTGATAATGAAAACCTACTTCTATTACAAGAGCAAGAGTCGATGGGAAAATTGAGTAAAAATATGCGAACTGAAAATTTTACAAATGTTGCCGAAAGAATACTTTCGAAGATGATTGGTAGGTTGGTTGGGTTTTATGGGATATCAACCTTTGTAGGTTATTTAATGCCGAATCCTATTGATACATATGATTTGCCAACAGAAATTATATATTGCTAACAATTTGATTTAACAGCCATTCCTTTGCATACAGTAAAATGATATGCATAAGATTTGTATGTGAATAGTTTGTCGGTAATCTTATTTAAAAAGAAAAAAGCCCCCCCCCAGCAAAAAACAAACCGTAACCTAATTTTTCCACTTAATCAAGTATTGCTAGTTAAATCATTAAAGGAAGGATTGCTATCTAACACTAATTCTATTTCATATTAATCATTTGTTTTTACTCAGTAAAGTAGTTCCAAGTATTGCTATATAACACTAATTATTATATTCTACACTATTCATTTGTACAAAGTGAAATGTTTGTTTATATTTTATGGCATATCAACCCTAGTTGGTTATTCAATGCCAAATTCTGTTTGTACCTATATGATGTGGTTTTGAAGGGGTTTGTCTAAGGGGTCCTAACTAGCCACATTCGGTTACCCATTCAACAATACAAAATATAGACAATAATCCATCACCAACCACGCCGAATCCACCAAAATACCGCATTTGCTCTATGAGAAGACCTACTTAAAAAATCCCGAGATGTAATGTATGATTTTATTTACAAAACACGATTTTATTTACCAAATGTTGTGTGTTGGAGATGGGAGAAAAAAAAAACCGAAACGAAAGCGAAAACGAATAAAACCAAGGAAAAAATTCCCCGTTTGGTTGCCCTCCCATCCCCTCTTCTATGATATAGAGGCCGACTTTTTTCTGGTGTCCGAGAACACCGAAATCAAGCCGGATCTACCCTAAGTGGGAAGAGGATCTAATCTAATGGGACAAAAGAAAAAAGCAGGGTCGGACGCAGTGAGGACAGGTAGTAGGAATTTATTCAGATGACGTTCCAAGATCTTCAGAAAAGGGGAGCTGGAGTGAGGGTTGAGGTATAAAAAGAATAGCGATGGAGAAGATCTTGGAGACTAACGACTAGGTGAAGGGGATGATGACTTACAACAAACTACTAACGAGGGATTAAAGGAGAACAAAGTCGACTTACTTGGGATGGGGTCCCGAAGAACCCGGACTATAGTCGCCATGGGCAGGAAGAGGAGAGAAGGTTGACTCCCACATTTCCTCCTTTTGTACAACCAGGCTCGCTGCATTCACCCATCTTTTGTCGAATTTTATGCTATCCAAGCGTTTTCTATCGCATCTGATTTTGACACTAAGCTGATGCCTAAAGAACAATATCAGATCACGATGAGAAAAGTTTGCATCGTCATACAATCCCTTCTTTCGCGTCGTCCAAATCACCATTCTGGCTCCAGCTAGGATCGCGAGAAACACCACACGCTTCTCAACCTGAAACGGAGGTAAAACGTTGTCAAAGATATATGATTTGTTAACAAATAGTCTGCAGGTAACTTTTTAAACGAGGTAGATTTCATTTGTTCGGCTTCTATACGAGAAGCCGAAAAAATGAACTCTACCTCGTTTAATATCAATAATACAAAGATCAGTTATCAATTTGGAAAAAGTTAAATGGATATATGTCTATGATTTATAAGTGAATAGTTTGTTTGATATTTCATTTCAAAAAGTGTAATTTGTTTACACCCAAATAAATATTACTATTGTTTGCACACAGTTAAATAACTTCAAGTATTTCTATCAAACAATAATAATTCTTTTCAGCACTATTCATCAATTGGCACAGTCAGTGTTTCCAAGTATTGCTATATAACACTAATAATTTAATTTTTGCACACAGTTAAAGAGTTTCAAGTATTGCTATTCAACACTAATAATTCTATCTAACATTAATAATTCGTTTTCACCCTGTTAAATGTTTGTTTGATGGTATATCAACCGTTTTGGGTTATTTAAGGCCAAATCCGTCCTTCTAGAAGAACAGTAGTGGTACTATTTAACCCATAGTTGGTAGGATAATGGGGTTCATACATTTCCCAAGGGTATTTGTCCGAAAGTGAACTTAATAGCACAACTGGATTTCGAACTCGCTTACTACAATTCTGCAGTCAACACTTTAATCATTATGCCACGCAGACATCCTCTAAATGGTTTCAAGTATTGCTATTTGATATTAACAATTCAATTAAACATGTCATTTGTTTGCTCGCTGTTAAATGGTTAAACGCTTCTATTTGACCCGTAGATGGGACTCTAACCAACCAACCAACTAACTCATGAGGGAGGTTTTTTTTATTATTTTGAAATGGTTTTGAATGATATTTGCGTACGTTCGTTGTACCAAAACATCATTTACAAAGCTAATTAAGATCTTAGCGTCTAAGAAGAGAGAAACCAAAACCTAAATTACGTTCTGTTGTAAGATAACAATGAAAGCAAAATCAAATTAATAAGTTGTTCCTTGTCCATTACATTCTGTAAGGTTTGTTTATAGGAAAAATAACTGCTCTCTCTCTCACTCTTTCTCGCAAACTCACACATATGTGTGTATGTGAGTGAGTATGTGTGTGTGTGTGTGTGAGTGAGTGAGTTTGTGTACTCAAAGAATACATTTAGAAGCCTCATGGATGATTTTCAGTGATGTACTGTCTTCATTGCCGATTTCAGGTTGTTGAACATCATATCGGTTCCGACAGCAACCACGACCTGGATTCGGAATTTCCAGGCTGCTTCCTGGACAGTTTTGCGCTATGTATTATTTGCCCACCTACTAATGCCAACTACTCCGACGTTTATATATATATATATATATATATATGTGTGTGTGTGTGTGTGTGTGTGTGTGTTTTATATATATATATATGTATATATATATATATATATATATATATGTGGTGCATTCAATAAGTTTCCAGACATTTTTGTACTGGCATTAAAATTCGTCGTAGATTCTTGAAAATTCACTATGTTATTTCAATACATTTTATAAAATGGCAGACCAATTTTCATGATTTCAGGTTCAAACGAACAGCTACAGCAGCAATTGGAATACACCCTACTAAAGACTGATTGTCACAGCTGGTAAAATTTCAAAATGCAATCTGGACACGAGGAAGAACGATATGCAATACAATTCTGTTTTAAACTTGGAAAAAATGCCATGCGATGAAAGCTGGATCTACTGCTAGAGACCAAGAGACAGAGTTCCCAGGGGAAGCATGCTGGCTCTCCCAGACCCAAGAAGGCCAGACAGAGCAAATCCACCCATAAAATTTGATGATCCCTTTTTTTGACAGCACTGGCATGATCTACATGCACTGGGTTCCCACTGGACAGAGAGTCAACAAGGAATACTATGTTGAGGTTTTAAGGGAGTTCAGGAAGAGATTCATAGGGAAGAGGCCAGTACTCTTCAAATCGGGTCAGTGGCCTTTCCACCAGGACAATGCACCAGTCCATCCTTGTCACAGACTATTTGACCAAGACGGGCATCAACACAGTTCCTCAGCCTTGCTTCCTGTGACTTTTGATTATTCCCTAAGCTCAGAGGCTGTCGTTATGAGACAACTGAGGAGAAGAAAGAGGCTGTGACGAAGGTCATTGACACGCTCACACAAGAGGACGTCCATGGGGCCTTCCAGAAGTTGTTGGAACGATACAACAAGTGCATTGCAGTCGGAGGAGATTACTTCGAAGGGGACTAGAGTTTCATGTGTGTACTATCAATAAAAGTGCCCATTCGAAAAAAGTCTGAAAACTTATTTAACGATCCTCGTATATATTTCAAAATGAATAGCTCCACTAAGAGACTCGTATTTTTTTAGAATTATTCATTTCGTTCTTACATACATGTATGTTTTAGCTTGTTGCTTTCGTCAGAGAACACATTTGGCACAAGGCTATATGAATGGGGCACCCAATGAGACTCGAAGTCACTAGTGTAGGTTTGTTAGTCGAATGTTTTTTTCAGGTTTTGTATTGGTTTATACAGAGGTCACTGTTTTGTATTAGATTTCTCTTCCACCTCCTAACACAAAACAGTGACCTCTATACAACGATAATCAATACATCACCTGCACCTCCACACCCACACACATACACACAGATTATATATATATATATATATATATATATATATATTGAAAAGCTAAAATGTTGATATTCTTTGGTAATTTTGGAAATTTCTATGTTAATGCACACAAAACGGAATATATGTGCTATAACCAAACGGGGGACATCTCCACTCTAGAAGGAACCCCTCTTAAACTAGTAGACAAATTCACGTACCTAGGAAGCAGCGTCGAATCAACCGAAAAGGACATCGAAACGAGGTTAACGAAAGCATGGACAGCTATCAATAGGCTATCGACTATATGGAAATCAGACCTAACCGATAAAATGAAACGCAGTTTCTTCCAGGCAGCGGTCACATCGATACTGCTATATGGATGCACTACATGGACGCTAACAAAACGGCTGGAGAAGAAACTAGATGGCAATTACACAAGAATGCTGCGGGCAATCCTGAACAAGTCCTGGCAGCAACACCCCACAAGACACCAACTGTACGGCCACCTGCCCCCTATCACGAAAACTATTCAAGTTAGGCGAACCAGACATGCAGGACATTGCTGGAGAAGCAGAGATGAACTCATAAGAGATGTACTCTTATGGATCCCCACACACGGCCGCGCAAAAGCAGGACGACCAGCACGAACGTACATTCAGCAGCTATGTGAGGATACAGGTTGTTGTCCTGAAGACCTACCTAGGGCGATGAACGATAGGGAGGAGTGGCGAGAGAGGGTCAGGGATATCCGTGCTGCCAGCACGATATGATGATGATGATGACTACTACATTCTACTTCTTTAAGGCCATAACGTTAGATTTCTTTAATCTGCAGAGAATTTCGATAAGATGTACCTCTATTTCACTTATTCTCGAAAATATGAAGAACCGATTTCTTGAAGGAATGAATGTGAATTCCATTAGAATGATGAACGAGATTAATATAGCACTTGAACTCATTACAAATTCTGCCAGAGCTCGCTATTTCACGTAGCACTGCTATTAGGGCCTGTTTTTAGTCTATAGTAGTATATTTTCTAGTCGGTAGTCGGTGTTCGATTGAAGGAAAATAAACTGAATTTGAAATAACGGTTTTTAACGCACCTCCACTTTCGGTGCGTGGTTATACAAATCCGGTCGAGGCCGCCTGGCATGCGTGTCGGGTGGCTGGGATCAGCAAACCCTTGCCCACAGGGACCATTCTCCACGTTTACCTGCTTGCAGGGCTAAGTTAATTGCTTGGTGCCCGAGGCGCCTCATCAGGGAGTCAAGAATTTTTGTACCTGCCGCGCATATGTTTCGGCCTGTGCGCGGATCCAAAAGTTAAACAGCTTTGTGCCACTGCTGGGGTTGGTGGGAAGTCAAATAAATGCCACCTCCACTTTCAAGGCTGACGCAACACAGTCCTCCTACTACTTTCTAAACAGGTACCAAATTAGCTAAACTTAGTTTACTTTTGGAGACCCTCTTCCGATTCAGTGCAATTTACTGCATGTAAATTTCTACTCATTTTTTCAATTCAACTTCTACTTTTTTAATCAACTTAGCTTTTCATTATCAAACGCTTTTAATTTATATAAGAAATTGAGAACTTATTAAATAAGGAAATTTCCAGACGTTATTTTATAATTTTATAGCTGTCTACTCATTTTTAGATCCCAGAACTATTAATGATGACTGAATACAATACCCATAAAACAATTATAACACCACACATTACTTATTGATATTTTGTCAGTCCATTAGTCACCAAGTTCTCTCGACATGACTGGTTGATTCTTTTTAGTGTTGTATATATATATATATATATATATATATATATATATATATATATAAGTGTGTGTGTGTGTGAGCGTGCGTCAATGATTATATATAGTGTAAGCCTTTTAAACTGTTATAAACATTGTATTTAAAACAGGTTCTTCAACACAAACTCTTGCGTAACTGGCAGTTTCACGGAACAATATTCGATTCGTCGGAGCTTGTATGATACTCTCACAAAATGCAATCTGATCCTTTGAACAGATGAACAAATTGCGTTTCTTGAAACTATCAATTACGAAAGAAGAATATGAAATGTTCACCTGTTTAAAACGACTATGATTCTTATCAATGTATTGAATTTAAAATATTGATATCGTAATTAAGATGGATGTGCTTACATTTTTGAAATTATTAAGAAGCTACATTTTTGTACTTTAAATAATTGGAGACTTTAACGGTTAAAGTGTCTTCGATAGAAAACCAACGAAGCTTGACGTGTCCTCAAAATCAATCAACTAACCATCCAACCAACTTTTGTATTCAATAACTTTATCTTTCCAACAATCTCTAAAAGAACCCCCACTGGGTGCCTCAGGATAGCAAGTTAGTCTTGCAAAACTTTTCGAATGAGTTCGAGTCCCAATGGTTGCTGCATTCATACGGCCTTGTGCAACATCTAAACAAAAAAAAAAAAAAGCTTAGTAAATTACTACTAAACGATCCCCTTCCCCCCAAAAAAAGGGATGCAGAGATCTATGTTCAATGAGACGGATGTCACTACAGAAAAAAAGAGTGATAAAACAACTGACTTCTTTGGTTAGATTATTTGGTTTTATGACATATCAACCTTTGTTAGTTGCCAAATCCTGTTTATATATATATATATATATATATATATATATATATATATATATAATGTAGAAAAACTGATAACAACGATCCAAGTGGAAGGAATGATTTATTAACGGGTCGACACTATAGCGTTTCGGTTCTACTGAACCATCATCAGGACCATGAGGGGTGATATTAGTAATTTTAAGTTAACGATGGATGATTAGAAATGTGAAATACAAAAACCTAGGGGAAAATAACCATATATGTATATATATATATATATATATATATATATATATATATATAATGTGTGAGTGTGGTTTTTAAGTGAATAGTTTGTAGGTTACTTTATTTTTAACGAGTTTGAGTTCATTTGTTTGCACAGTTAAATGGTTTCAAGTATTGTGATTTATTGTTTGCACACAGTTAACTGGTTTTAAGTATTTTAATTTATTGTTTTTTTTAATAATTTTGAATAATATGTTAACCAAATTAAATTGCTCGATTAAAATGATTTGAAGAGATGAAAATATCCGAAAATGACGTTTTAGGGGTTAGAACCGATATAGATTTTGTTAAAAAGAAAAAAAGTAATCATTTCTTAATCTCGGGCTAATTTCGACTTGAATTAATAAATTTTAGTATAAAAATGCAACTTTAATCACACATTACAAAAAAAAAAAAAAATAGGTCATTAAACTGAGAAAATATAAATTGATTTTCCTCAAAATACAATTTCTTGTTAGAAATGTGTTTTTTGCTACAGATCCAGGGAGACCTTGATTTGGGTCAAAATTGGCGTTCTCTATATAGATACATCACTATTCGCTAAAAAAAACAAAAACAGTTATTTATATTCTTGAAGCTCTCAAACACATTCCAATATTGGACTTTTTTTTTTGCTTACACTGATTTTATCGCAGGTTGAAATTGACAGTCCGTGTATTTAAGAAGCCTGTGCGGGAAGTTGAATGGATTGATCAATCTGCTAAAAGGAATTGAGTGCTTTCCATATCTCGCCTGATATTCAATGTCTCTTTCATATCACTCCATCTATGGTTGGTGACAAAATTGTGATTATTGATGTTAGTTGTTTTTTAAAATTCAATTTTAAAAATGTACGATGAGCGTTTAAATTTTGGTTAGACAGACAGTCTGTGAGAAGGAAGACTTGCTTCAAACCAGCTGTATACCTCTTAAAAATTGACCTTGTGTCGCATTCTGTCGTGTAGCGGGGGAAGTTAAATAAATACGTAGCTCGTACTATTGTATCCTAGGAAAAACCATTTAGATACAGGCATTCATTCAGTTAATTGTTTTCGGAATTTTGTCTATACCTTTTCCAGTTCAAAATGGGAATAGTTCAGTTCAAAATGAAAAAAATTATTATAAGTATAAATATAAAAAAGCTGCAAAGAGACAATATGGGGGTCCATTTGTGATGGTTTTTGACAATTTCCCCATGTCACTCAAACATTGAAGAAGTTTTTAGTGAAGAAGAATTTCTGGGATGTGAAGTGCTTAGGTTGGGACCATACAGTCCAATGTTTAATCCGATTGAACAAGTATGGTCTTTAATCAAAGCTTACGTCAAGCAGGAATTGGCTGCTAAAATTGTGAGTATTCTTGCAATGGAGAGAAGAGATGGCTTGTCAGTTACTGAACAAAGGGCAAGAGTTTTGACTTCATTAATTAAGGAAGAATTGGGAAGGGTTACACCAGAAGTATGCAATCGTTTCATAGCTGGAATTCAATCTAAAATTCCTGCAGCGGTAGCATTAGAAGATGTTGTGCTCTAATAAATGACTTGAAGAATTTTTTTTATATTATAAAATGTTAACAATTTTATTGCTAAAATAATTTTTAAAATATTTTTTATATTCATATTTATAATAATTTTTCCATTTTGAACCGAACTATTCCCATTTTGAACTGAACTATTCCCATTTTGAACTGAACTACTCCCATTTTGAACTGGAAAAGGTATAGTTCATCCTCAATGAGGTGTCCAAGTTTAATCTCTGGTTGTCCACGAATAATTTTTTCTGTTGGTTTATTTGGGATTTTTTAGAGGTTTTCTCAGTAAATTCTTGAAATGTTTTTCTCTCTTCTGAAGTAGAGCAAAATAAATAAATAAAATAAAAAATAAATGAATAGATAAAACAAAACAAAAAGAAAAAAATTAGAAAATGACAAAAAATGACACGGGGAGTCCGTTGTGTTGTAGTTAACGTTGTGATATCGTAGTAAGCGAGTTCGAACTCCTGTCGCGCTATTACAGTCAGTTTCGGACTAATATCCTTGAAAAAGGTGTGAACCCACTTATTCTTCTAGCCATGGGTTCAATAGTACCACTACAGTCCTGCAAGGATGCTTTGGCATTAGTTAACCCATGATGGTTGATATGTCATTAAAAAACAAAGAAGAAAACCTAATTTTATCTAAATGGTGAAATGCCCATATACCAAACTAACGACTTCAAAGAAAGGAAAATAAATTTTTAGATAAATTTAAACCCAAGTTGAATAAAACATGAATAACACACACACACACACACACACACAAATGGGCACAAACATATATAGATATGTATATATAAATACACACAGAAATTGTTAGTAAAAAATAATTCCCAGTAATTTTCGAACAACAAACACACACACAAATCTCAAGATACACACACACACACAGAGAAAAAATAACTGTAAGTGATATTCGAAACCACTCCAACATACACAGACATATACAACGAAAAAAAAAAACACATCAAATATCAAAGACTAATGAGGGTTAAAACAGGCTAAGGTAAACACACTCGAAGAAAAAGAGAGGAATAACCTCTATATAAACTCGAAACCAACTGAAAACCATTCAAACTGCAAACACAAGTGAGTTCAAGTCTCATTGGGTACCCAATTAACAAAGCCTTGTGTCATATATGTTCTGTGACCAAAGCAACAAGCTGGAAACATACACGTATGTAAGAACAAAATAGATAAATCCTAAAAAAATACAAATATCTTTGAGGACCTACTCATTTAAGGTATATATATATATATATATATATATATATATATTGAGATGAATAAAAATCTAAAAATAAATCGAAATATTAATAGAAAATACATACGATTTACACCATGATGATTGATATCAATGTTAAATTACAACATATATATATATATATATATATATATATATATATATATGTGTGTGTGTGTGTATTTGTCTATGTGATTATAATTGCAAGCAGATTTATATTTACGACAGGTGCGTTTGGTAGTAAAGGAATTTTTACCGTGTGCAGAGTTTTACAAAAATGCTAGTCACAATAATAGCATTTCTTAGAACGAATTCTTTATCGATCTCCCTCGAGGATTCTTCCTCTTTCAATCGATTTTCACGGCAATATTCGATCTGATGTAACAGAATTCCTCACAACCTGGAATGCAACGTGCCACAAATCTCACATAATCACTTTTTTTTTTGCAAAGCAAAATCTAAGCCGATTTACTGAGTAATTTAAAAATCGTTCTTTTACGTGACATACAAGAGATTACTGACTACAGATTATGGGGCACAAAACGCGCGTGTTGCGTAGGAGAACTGATTAGTTTTAGGGTACCACAAATTTCTAAAATACCCAGACAGTCAACTTCAGACAACGTTAAAATTAGCGCTGCCCGAAAAGAAGATAGACCTCGCAGAAGGTCAAATCTTAAGCGATTTATGTCACAAGAGAATTTTTTCCTTTATTGACCAAAAAAAAAAAAAAAAAAAAAAAAAAAAAAAAAAAAATTGAATACTACGTTTTTGAGGCCTGCTCGGAGAGAGTTCGATACACACAAAAATGTTAAATGATATTTTTCTGTCACTGCACAAGAGAATTTTTCCTTTATTGACCAAAAAAAAAAAAAAAAAAAAAAAAAAAAAAAGAAGAAATTAAATACTACGTTTTTGAGGCCGGCTCGGGGAGAGTTCGATACACACAAAAATGTTAAATGATATTTTTCTTGTCACTGCATGTCTACTTTTTCTTTTTCCTGGTGGAAATTCGTACAGTCGTTTCTTCGTGTTGTCTGTGTCACCAGCAAATTTCTCAAGATCCATTAATGCAACCATAATGAAAAAAAAAAAATGTCAAACGGTCATTACCTCTTGGACAGGTATTACACTCAGTAATATCTTATTTCAAGAGAATCCAATCATGTGCCATTTTGATTAAAACACACACACACACACACACACACACACACACACACACACACACACACACACACACACACACTCGAACAAAAAAGAAGGGTAAGTGAAAGGTCAAACAGCGTTACTTAATAAAGTAACGATGCCATCTAAGACGCATAAGCGCATTTGTATTAATTCTTGCATCTAAGAGGACTTTTTCTGATATTCTACTGTGTGACGCATTTTTAAAAAGTATCGGGACTGAAGCAGCTTTCATCAAGATAGAAATTTGTAACCCCTATATATAAATATAAATTTTCTCCAAGATTGGCATTCAATAAAAATTATTTTTCCTTTAACCGAATTGCCTCTGAAACTCTATTTTTCATACAACTTGAAGCCGCGCAATCATATTTTTAATATCCTCAAATCTTGCCAATAAGATGACTTTTCAGTTTAGGAAACAAGAAAAAGTTGTAAAGAACAAGGTTTAGTTGGTATCAAGGATGTGGTGTACTGGTTATCGTCGTAGGAAATGGACACGGCGACACGAGTTCAAATCCCATACGAAACTGATTGCATTTCACATAGCACTAATACCCTTAGGAAAGGTATGAATCCAATTATTCTCCCTCCAGCTATGGGTAAATAGTAGGACAGACTAAGTTCTTCAGCCTTGGGCAGGCAACTAGTCTAGGAGAAGGAAAACTCTGAATTCAAACCTGTTAAACTCCTCTTAAAAATTGACCTTGTGTCATATCCTGCCCGAGCGGAGGGGTTGGGTAAATAGGATCAATGATGTTAATCATGATCATCCTGTCGCGGCATGAGCACGGATATCTCTTACCCTCTCTGGCCACCCCTCCCTATCGTCCATTGCTTCCGGCAGGTCTTCAGGGCTACATCCCGTATCGGCACAGAGCTGCTGTATGTCGGTTCGGGCTGGTCGTCCTGCCTTTGCTCGTCCATGTGAAGGGGTCCATAGGAGTACATCACTTATGAGCACGTCCCTACTTCTCCAGCAGTGTCCCGCATATCTGGTTCGTCTAATTTTGATAGTTTTCGTGATGGGTGGTAAGTGTTCATACAACTGCTGCTTTGTTGGGTGCTGCCTCCAGGACTTGTTCAGTATTGCTCGTAGCATTCTTGTGTAGTTGCCATCAAGCTTTTTCTCCATACATTTAGTCAGTGTCCATGTAATGTAATGCATCTATAGAGCAGTATCGACACGACCGCTGCTTGGAAAAAACTGCGTTTTATTTTATCGGTCAGGTCTGGTTTCCATATGACCGATTTGAAACAAGTAAACAATTGAATACGTTGAAAAATTACTAATATATTTCAAGCTTGACTTCCACATGACCGATAGCCTATCGATAGCTGTCCATGCCTTTGCTAGTCGCCTGTTGATGTCTGTTTCGGTTGATGAGATACTGCTTCCAAGGTCGGTGAACTTGTCTACCAGTTTCAGAGGACCATCATTTAGTGTGGAGATGTCGCCTCTTTGATTAAAGCACATGGATTCTGTTTTGTTTGTGTTCGCATGGAGGCATATGCCACCTGCTGCCCGTTCCAGACTATGAAGCAGGGATTCAGCTTGGACGGATGTATTTGCTAGAAGCGCTAATATCATCGGCGTAGTCAGCGTCCGTAATAGTTTGTGTGGGGTATCTTCTGCTTCTTTTTTTTACACTTATACAATCCAAGTTTTCTATTAAAACTGCTGATGAAAAGCATCGACACAGCTGATAAAAACTATTGAGGACTGGCATTGACATATTTGCATTTTCTCAAGATATCTCGTGAGCTCAGATAAGCGCATCTTTTAAATCTTAAAATGTTTCATTAATTCATGCAGGCCATCTTAGCGAGTTTCCATCCGACCCTCAGAGAATAAGAAATCATTTGCATCTTCTGCAGTTTATATCATAGACCTTTTTAAGCTTCTAAAACGTTAATTAAACCTTCAGTGTCGATATCTTAAAAATTGTATTATTTCAGACATGATTGCTGTTTGTGGATAAATTGAAGCAGATTTTAATAATACTCTTGCCATAAGTTTTTCAAAGGCGTATGGTTTGGCAGTTAGACTGACAATTTTTAGATTTGTTATTGTTTTCAGTCTAAGTCCTTGTCAGTTTGTTAATGTGTTTGGGGCCGTTTTCACGATGAAAAATAACATAACTATATAAATTGTCTAAATTTGTCTATATATCTAAGATGAAGCTTGATAATTAGTATTACTTAAATATTCGGACTATTGACCTCATCTTTATTTCGTTTTGATTTGTACATTTTCATAACATTGGATTTACTTCTATTTTCCCACATATATATATATATATATATATATAAGTTAGCCAACCGTAGTCGAGGGTGACCCGAATGCTCCCTTCTCAATAGCTTCTACACTGAGGTGTAGGGGAGGGCACAACTTCTTTCCTTGGATTGCTCCATTTTACCCTTGATCCATACCTTATAATGCAGAGTGTTAAACAGGGAGGCATCAAGTATCATTTTTTGAGTCTTTGGTATGACTCACCCTGGGATTGAATCCCGGTCACTCGGACCATTAGCTAACACTCAAACTATTGTAGCAATGGGCCGGTAAAATGGACCTCTTTCTAACAATGAATCTCTCTCTCTCTCTCTTTCTCTGTCTCTCTGGTGAATTTATCTTTTGTAGTGAGTGTTTAATTAAGGAACTTATTTCCAGCTGTTATGTGAAATAATCGAGTGGTACTATTTACCCAACCCCTCCGCTCGGGCAGGATATGACACAAGGTCAATTTTTAAGCGGAGTTTAACAGGTTTGAATTCAGAGTTTTCCTTCTCCTAGACTAGTTGCCTGCCCAAGGCTGAAGAACCTAGTCTGTCCTACTATTTACCCATAGCTGGAGGGAGAATAATTGGATTCATACCTTTCCCAAGGGTATTAGTGCTATGTTAAATGCGATCAGTCTCGTCCAGGATTTGAACTCGAGTCGCCGTGTTCATTTCCCTACGACGATAACGACTACACCACGGGCACCTCACAAAATAATCGAGTGGTATCTTGTTGGAAGAAAAAGACAAATAAGATGATTTTAGAATTCATCATCATCATATCGCGCTGGTAGCACGGATATCCCTGACCCTCTCTCGCCACTCCTCCCTATCGTTCATCGCCCTAGGTAGGTCTTCAGGACAACATCCCGTATCCTCACATAGCTGCTGAATGTATGTTCGTGCTGGTCGTCCTGCTTTTGCACGGCCATGTGTGGGGGTCCATAAGAGTACATCTCTTATGAATTCGTCCCTGCTTCTCCAGCAGTGTCCTGTATGTCTGGCTCATAACAACAATAATAATGATAATAATGCCGACAAGTAGTTGTATGCGTCCATTCGCATGCTCACAAGAGTCAGATATGAAAATTGCAGCCCACACACGAAAGTGATCTTTGCACATCCATCAATGTGACGCGCCTCATTGCGTTGTGCTATGAAAGTCTATACTGACATCAAACATCAAAAGCGGTCGCACACACCCATGTGCAAATGAATAATTGATAACATCAACTGCACTCAACCTTTTTTTTTTTTTTTTACTCTCCACCTTTTTTTCCCTCCTACTGTCTCCATGTTCTCTCTTTCCCTTCTTTTTTTTACTTTCTTGTTTTACTTTTGCTCTTTACTGCATTCCTTTCTCTCTTTCTCTCTGTCCTTTCCGTCCGCTGTTCAGCTCATACACACCCAAGACCTTCAGTAATCTTCATAAAAACGAGCTTAATAATAATAATAATAATAATAAAGGGATATCACTTCATCTCTGCCAGACAATAAGACCCAGTGACTGTCAAGAAAAAAAAAAAAAAAAAAAAAAAGAAAAAAAGAAAAAAAAGAGAACCTGCCAAATAGTGGACGTTGCCGTCCAGGCAGACCACAGAGTAAAATTAAAAGAAAGCGAAAACCGAGATAAATACCAAGACCTTGCAAGACGACTGTAAGAACAATGGTATAAGAAGGTGACGGTAATACCAGTTGTAATTAGAGCGCTCGATACATCCACCAAAGATTTAGTAAAGAGACTGAAAGACTTGGAAATATGAGGACAGGTGGTGACCATCCAAACTAGCGCATTATTAAGATTGGCCAGAATACTGAGAAGAGTCCTGGAGACTCGAGGAGACTTGCTGTCACTTAAACTACTCTGTAAGACCATCAGCTAAGGCCGGTGTGAAAAACTCTCAAAGGAGTAGTAATAATAAGAATAATATCAATTGTAGTTGAGGCACTAGGAACATTGTCTAAGCGCTGGGTTTGATTTCTTTGTTTAAATAACCAATGAAAGCTCTAAACAGGCTCCAAGAACCTGGAAAAAAGAGAAAGAATTGAGACCATCAATACCACATCTCTTTTAAAATCGTTAAAGAGACCTGAAGAGACTTGCTGTCACTTAAACCCCAGCGAAAAACCACTGCTTAGAACTGGTGTGACGATCTTACAAGGAATAACAGCGCTATAAGAACCAATCATATCAAAGCGAAGATAGATAAGACGCAACAAAATAGCAAGTGCAGACTAAGCGGTGACAGAGATGAAACCATCAATCACATAATAAGCGAATTCAGTAAATTGGCACAGAAGTAGTACAAGGCTAGACACGACTGGATGGGCAAGGTGGTCCACTGGGAAATGTGCAAGAAATTTAAATTTGACCATGCTAACAAATGGTGTATGCACAACCCAGCACCTGTCCTAGAAAATGACACGCACAAACTCCTGTGGGACTTTGATATACAAACGGATCACCTAATCTCGGCCCGAAGACCAAACCTTATAATAATCAACAACAACAGCAACAACAACAACAACAACAAAGAAAATCTGCAAAATTGTCGACTTTGCTGTTCCGGCAGACCACAGAATAAAACTGAAAGAATGTGAAAAGAGAGATAAGTACCTTGACCTTGCTAGAGAATTGAAAAAACTATGGAACATGAAGGAGACAATTATACCAATTGTGATTGGTGATTTTTGAACGGTAATAAAAGGTGTATTAAAGGGCCTGGAAGATTTAGAAGTTGGCGGCCGAGTGGGGACAATTCAAACAACAGCATTATTGAAAATGGCTAGAATACTGAGAAGAGTTCTGGAGACTTGAGGAGACTTGCTGTCATTCAATCTCCAGTGAAAGACCATCAGCTTACACTGATATGAAAAACTCTAATGAGTAATAAATAATAATGGGATTTTGAGATACAAACGTATTACCTAATTTCAGCCAGATGGCCAAACCTAGTGATAGTCAACAAAAAAAAGAAAAAAAAGAAAACCTGCCGAAAAGTGGACTTTGCCGTCCCAGCAGACCACTGAGTAAAATAAAAAGGTAAAAGAGGGATAAATATCTGGACTTTGCTAGAGAGCTGAAGAACCTATGGAACATGAAGGTGACGGTCATACCAGTTGTAGTTTGTGCACTTGGAAAGATCCCCAAAGGATTGTTAAAGGGACTGGAAGACTTAGAAATCAGTGGACAAGTAGAGATCATTCAGTCTACGGCATTATTAAGATCGTCCAGAATACTGAGAAGAGTTCTGGAGACTTGAGGAGATTTGCTGTCACTTAAACTCTAGAGAAAAATCATCAGCTAAAGTTGATGTGAAAAACTCTCAAAGGAGTAAAATAATAATAACAATGTGAGGAAGGTGATCCTCTGGGAATTGTGAAAAAAAAATTAATTAGACCATACGAAAGAGTGGTGTCTGCACAACCCAGAATCCATATTAGAATTCTGGAGAATGAGACACTCAAAGTTTTCTGGGATTTTGAGATACAAACTGATCGCCTAATCTCAGCTAGACGACCGAGTGATAGTCAACAAAGAAAAAAAAAGAGAACCTACCGAATAGTGTACTTTGCCGTCCCGATAGACCATTGAGAAAAATTGAAAGAAAGCGAAAAAAGAGATAAATATGTTGACCTTGCTAGAGAACTAAAAAAACTGTGGAACATGAAGGTGCCGGTGTTGCCAATTGTAAACGGTGCACTTGACACAATCCCCGAAGGATGGTTAAAGGGACTGGAAAACTTTGAAATAAGAAGACTAGTGGATACTATTCAGGCTACAGCATTACTAAGATCAGCTAGAATTATGAGAAGAGCCCTGCTGTCACTTAAACTCCAGTGGAAAACCATCAGCTAGAGCTGATGTGAAAACTTTCAAAGGAGTAAAATAATAATAACGTGGGGAAGGTGATCCACTGAGAATTGTGCAAAAAATTTTAATTTGACCATATGAACAGAATCCGTCCTGGAGAATGAGACACACAAAGTTCTATGGGATTTTGCTGTCACCCAAACCCCAGTGGAAAACCATCGGCTAACGCTGACGGGAAAACTAAAAAATTATAATAATAACAATTGTAATTGGTGCGCTTGGAAAAATCTCCAAAGGATTGGTAAAGACACTGAAAGACTTGGAAACAAGAGGACAAATGGAGGCCATTTTGACAATAGAATTATTAAGACCGGCCAGAATACCGAGAAGAGTCCTGGAGACTTGAGGAGACTTGCTGTCACTCAAAATCCAGTTGAAAACCATCAGCTAACAGTAGAGAGAAAACTCTCAAAGGTGTAATGATAATACGGTTCTCGAGGACTTGGAAAGGAGACTGGAGGAAATGGTGATCAGAGGAAGAATCGAGACCATCCAAACAACAGCAGTGTTAGGATCAGCTAGAATACTTAGAAGAGTCCTGGATATTTGAGGTGTTAGAACTGGTGTAAAAAGCTCGCTGATAGTTTGGTTTGGTTTTATGGCATATCAACCATTATAGGTTATTAATGCCAAATCTATTTTTATTCATATAAACAGTTCTATTTCAAACAAGTTAGTTTAGTATAAGTATAGTTTTTTTGACACAGTTAAATGATAAAACAGTTCTATTTCAAACAACCTAAATTAACATAAGTACAGTCTCAATGTCAAAAACTGTTCCATTTGAAGCAATTCAGTTATAGAGAGCGCCAGCTGGGGCCAAGGGCGTACAGTAGGCCTCTGGTTGAGAACCCTGTTCCCGGTCGTGAAGTAGAGGAAGTGCTAAGTGGGGCCTTGAAGATAACTCCGCGAGGTATGGTTACGAGGAAAAGAAGTTATGGTTCAATATGGCAGTCTGATTTTATCTTCACAGAAACTTATAACTCTATTCTACTTAGTGTCAATTTTTATAATGAAGTGTTATAGTCATTCTTCCTCCATGTATATTCAGTCATTATACCGCTATATAACATGATTACGTGGTGTAATTGTTATCGTCGTAGGAAATGAACACGGCGACACGAGTTCAAATCCTGGACCTGACTGATTGCATTTCACATAGCACTAATACCCTTGGGAAAGGTAAGAATCCAATTATTCTCCTTCCAGCTATCGGTAAATAGTAGGACAGACTGGCTTCTTCAGCCTTGGTTAGGCAACTAGTCTAGGAGAAGGAAAACTCTGAATTAAAACCTGTTAAACTCCACTTAAAAATTGACCTTGTGTCATATCCTGCCCGAGCGGAGGGATTGGTAAATAGGATAACATGATTACATAAGAAAGCGAAAAGATAAACGAATACTTGGACTTAGACAGAACTAAAAAAAATGTAGAATGTACGGATACCGATGGTACCAATTGTTCGTGCGATTGGAACGGCCTTTAAAGGCATAGAAAAAAAGGGACTGAAGGGATTGGAAATCGGTGGAAAGATCGAAAACATCCAGACCACAGCATTGTTAAGATCTGTTAGAACACTGAGACTAGTCCTGGAGATATAAAGAGACTTGCTGTCACTCGGAATCCAGCGAAATACCATCAGCTAACGCCGGTGAAAAAAAAAACTTGCTAGGAGTAAAATACAGAATACTAAGAAGAGTTCTGAAGACCAGAGGAGACTTGATGTCTCTCAGATTTCAGTGAAAGATCTCCTACTAATACTGGTGTGAAAATCTCGCAAGAAGTGGAATAATGAATAATGAAGTATTGCTTAATATTAGAATTCATACAAATAGAATGCATATATTGATTACCTTCCCTTACAGTAGGTATCGTGTAATAACTTGTGAAGAAGAAGAAGAAGAACAACAACAAGAAAAAGAAGAAATTGAGAGAAGACGAATCACATTCAAGGATGGAAAGAATAAAGACAAACAAGAAGATATGAAGATTTAAAGAAAAAGAAAGAAAGAAAGAAAGAAGAAGATATTAATAATAATAATAATAATAATAATGAATAAGCTGGAGTATTTCACAGTTTCTTTTGAGGAAGATGAGGGGTGGAATTAAGAGATGTGGGTGGAGGCACATGCCAAGCTTAGAAATCAGGCATCTTTCTAGCGCAGGTTCTCGCAACTTGTGATATGAAGTTGTTTTTGTTATCTCCCAATGAAGGCCTTTCCTGCAGGTGTTTCGGCTGTAATTGAATTGAAGCAATGTTATCACTCAATACCTGGTATTATAATGCAGCATAAACTGCCTGCAGAGACGTCTTGAAGCTTTCATTTGATTTACTTCGATATATATATATATATATATATATATATATATATATATACGTGATGTAATGTGAAAAGTTCTCGTTCTAATCCGGAATGGAATGAACTGTAGGCCTGAAGCATGTATGCTATTTCATATATTTATTGATTAATTTTTACGGCATCTCAACTCATCTAGTATTATTTTATGCCTAGTGGTTTGAGAATTGCGTTCATTGTGAGTTCATATTTTAATTTTTTGTGTAGCTGTTTGTTGAGGTTTTTTTTTGCATTCTTTTCTATCGAATTCTGATAATTTTGAAACATATTTATTTGACTTATAGATGGGATCCTATCAAGTATTACGACTCCAGGTCAAAGCAAGCCTGAAAGTAAGTAGTACTAATACTCTTGGAAAAGGTATGAATTCAACTATTTTGTCTCCAGCTTTGGGTAAATAGAAAGAAAGACTGGGTTCTTTAACCTTGATATGGCAACCGGTCTCGAAAAAGGAAAATTCTGAATTCCAACCAGTTAAACTTCGCTTCAGAATTGACTTTGTGCGGAGGGGTTGAGTAAATATATACAATGAATGTGATTTCGTTACATCTAGGCCTGCCGTTAATATCAATCAATCAATTAATCATTTTCTAAAATAAATTCGTTCATTCAATGAGTTTGTATTTATAACTTGTCACCACAAAACCAAGACAGACTGTGAATTGCTGAAATGTTGCTCACCTTTCTACTGCTATTTTGGTCACTCTCCCAATATCCTGAGATCAGCCGGATACGACAATCTTAGGAATCAGCAGTCAACCAGTCTAATCCTGTGCAAGGCTCAGGTATTTTCTCAGGTTTTTGCTTTCATTCGTCGTCATCCAGTATTTGGTCAACTCAAGAGCTTGTACATCCTTCCTTATTTCCACGTTCTTAATTATCAGATCGAGGCTGTTTGCTTCGATGCTGAGGTCGGCAATAGTATTTATTTCATATTGCTTGTGTATAGATAACTTATTTAGCTATTTTCTTTTAAGATGTAAATATATATTTTGATACTTGATATAAGGAATAATTAGTCTTTTTATCTTCATTTGATTTTATTATTTTGCCAGTGATTGAAAACCGAGAGCTGTGTATTGTATCAATTATCTCTACATTTATTTGAAACCATCATGGCGTTCTTGTTAGACAACCACGCTTAATGGGATTGTGGATTATTATTTTATTTGTTTGCCTCCTTGGGCATCTCCACATTTTACTCTCTTCTCACATCAACCCTACCCCAAAAGAATCTTTGTATAGAACATATAGAATACACTATTATTAAAATATCGATTTTTGTTATTCTATTTTTATCTTATTTTATTTTATATTTTATTATTTTTTATCATTATATTTTATTATTTTTATTTTATTTTATTTTTATTATTTATTTTTATTATTTTATTTGTTTGCTATGCCTCCTTTGGCATCTCCACATTTTAATATCTTCTCACATCAACCCCCACCCAAAGAATCTTTGTATAGAACATGTACACTATTATTAAAATATCTATCTACAGATCAAATTATGTTCGGTAATTCATACGATAATTCCTTCAAACGCCACTTAAACTTTTTCTTATCCTTTTCCTGAAAACACATTTAATCTTAATGTTTTTACATTATTGCTGCTTTTGATCTGATAAGAAAATTTGTTCCAAAAATATATTAATCTATTTACACCCCTCACCCCACTGAAAAAAAAAAACCAAAAAAAAAAAGAACAACACAAAAAATGCGATGGTTAGACCTATTTTTGAAATCCGTCTTGATGGTTTCGACGTTTTTATAGCATTCCAACCTTATTCAATGCCAGAATCTTCTTTGTAGAATAACAGCAGTGACACTATTTAACCCATAGCTTGGAGGATGAGCGTGTTCGTATCTTTCTTAAGGGTATTAGTCCGAAAATGAATAATGACAGTCTGACAGCACTTTAGCCCAAAACAAACTCCCCAGCAATCTGTCCATAGAGTAAATTTTCAGTCCGAGGAGAAGTATTAATAAAAGCTCTACTATAATTTGAAATTTCATTTGATATTTTGAAAGTTTCAAATAGATAGTCTCTTTCTTCTTTCTTGTAACATCTAGAATCTTCCTAACATCTAGAATCTGTAATCTAAAAGATTACAGATTCTAGATATTAGGAATAACTACTTTACAAGAAACTGGACTTAGGAATAACTACTTTACAAGAAACTGGACTTTCTTTATTATTTTGATTACTCTTTTTTGTATATCCTCGAATCTCAAAATTTCCCACAAATTAACAAGTCTCGACAATTGATAGAATTTTGAGGGAACTACATTCATGCCTTTCTCAAGAATGACAACTATAATATAATCAGTATTTGAGGCCAGTAGAAAGATTATACTATAATCTCGTGTATTTATCTAACTCCTTCGCCACGAGTAAAAATTGACACAAGGTCAGTTTTTTAAAGCAAAACTGGTTTGAATTCAGGGTTTTACTTCTCCCAGATTGATACCCTAACCAAGGCTAAAGAACTCAGTCTGCGCCATTATTTATCCATATTTGGCAGTCGAACAGATAGATTCATACTTTTCCTTTGACCATTAGCGAGAAGTGAAACGCAAACACCTTCGGCCAGGATTTGAACTCGTGTCGCCGATTCCATTTCGTACGATGATAACCGTTATGCTAATTGCGCCTCTTTCTCAAGGGAATGTACTGCATAAATTTATACCGGTGAAATATTTCCCATTATACGTGAAATGTCTATGTTTTTAATGTTGCTCACAGCTAAAACGTCTGTTTTCGTTTGGTTGGCTTCTGTGACTAAACTCTTGTAAGGAAGCATTGAATCAAAATTCTAGATGCATTGTGAGAGGGAAGACATACATTGAGAGAGGATTTTTATTTTGGTAATATTCCTTATACACATTGTTTGGGCTTAATTCCCAAAGCAAAAAAACTAAAAAAAGAAAAAGAAAAAAAGAAAACAGAAACAAATCAATACATACAAATGTAGCTAATTTCACTCTGGACGATGATGATGATGATGATGATGGTGGTGGTAATTCTCTTATCGGCAGCCATATTGAACAAAAAAAAAAAAAAAGAGAGAGAGAAAAATTTATTTAAAATGAATGGATGAATTCAGTTTTATGCCTCATCAGAGAACAGGTTTGTTCTTAGAATTTTAAATCCGAATGGCCGGTTTTTGTTAAAACTTTATTTTATTCGTATGAATGATTGTTTGAAAATTTACCAGAAATTGTGGCGTATAAGTCGATCTTTTCAGCCTTAAAAAATCTCGATAAAACTTAGGCTAAAATCCAAATCTTTATCATAGAGTGGTAAACCTGTGGTACAGGCTTGGATTTATAATATTAGCTTTCTTGTATCTATGACTGCTTTCTAGCTTTTGTGGTGAATTTTCAGCACGATAAATTGTCCGTCCTGCCGATGTCCCTAGAAAACGTTGAAAGCAATCTTATATAGAGGTTGGGCTCTATCCTCTAAAGTAAAAAGGATGCATTAGGTATGACAAATCCAGGGGTGATGCTATATACCAAATACCTAGTGAGTCTTGAGTCACCTCTATATTACCATTACTCTCAAGTCCACTTTGACTCACAGTGATAGCACCTGTTCAGACCTCCTCTCTATGGGTAAAATAAATCAGTTTAATCAGTAAATTAATTGATTGATTTGAACAGCATATCAACCCATCTAGGATAATTCTATGCCTAGACGCTAGGGAATCGTTTTCATTATATGTTCATATTTACATTGTGATGATTCTTTTGTTTGCACACGGTCCTATTGAATATAAATAATTTTTAAACAGATCTGGTTGGTTAGGTTTTATGGAATATCAACATTTGTAGGTTACTTAATGCCAAATCCATTTTTATGCAAATAGTCAGTTCTATTTCAAACAATTCTGTTTAGTATGAGTATAGTTTAATTGTCAAAAACATTTCTATTGCAAGCTATTCAGTTTAGTCAAACAGTTCTGATTCAAACAATTCAGTTTAGCATTAGTATGCAGTTTAGTTCTATTTAGCCTATAGATAGGACCCTATCAAATGCTACAATTCCAGGCAAGAGGCAAGAGGCAAGAGTTGACCAAGGAGCAATGGCAATGAAGGGTTTCTCTGCATTCCCCAAAGCCCCCGCATTACTGGAACCTCACCATCAGATTGTTTATTGTCATATCCAGGACACTCATTGGTGGGGAGTCCTAGCCCTCTACAGAGAAGCAGTCGGTGTATTCTACAGTCCCAGCTGACTGGGTTTAAACAGATCTATTTGACCCATAGATGAGACCCTGACAGGTACTATCACTTTGGGTCAGCGTGGAAATAGCAGTAATGGCAATGAAGGATAATCCACACTCCCCAGATTTTCAGAACTGGAGCCTTAACATAACTGAAACTATGTAACTGTGTGCTAACAAGTGGTTAAAATCAGATTAGATAATTAATATTTGAGAGCAAGACTTAAAACCTGTTGTGATACGAGCAAATTAATCTGCTTAATTTGCATGAATGTAAGAGAGAGAGAGAGAGAGCTGATATAAGTCTCTCGCTGAAAATAACTAAAGCGCGCGTCAAACTCGTCCTTCTGGTGGGAAATTCATCCAATATCGAACACGATCAGCCGCTGCTTCGTGCAGAGGCTTTTCATCTGACTTTCTGGTCTTCGTGCCGGACTGTTAATTTCCTCGAACCTCAGGGGGCCGTCCCCTCAGCCTTTAACCTTTCTTGGAGGGGTTAGGTTTATTGCCTGGCGCCTGAGGTGCCCCTCTTTAGGGGAATGTCGACGGGGCCTGAGGAATTTTTGGAATCACCAGACGAATCTGGGACACGGCCCTGCACCCGAAACCACCTAAAAAAGTTCTTGTGTCACATTCGGCCGTCTGGTAGGACGTTCATCAAATATCGAGCTTGATTAGCGACTGACTAGTGCTAGCCTTGCAGATCAAAATAAAACCATTTAGTTTTCAGGGTATGACATTAAACTGCATCTGATAGTGAGTTTACGGTCACTGATTTTGGGGAATGTGTGGTACCCCTCTTGTATCAACTCCGATCCGGTGAGTAGAACCTGTTAGGGTCCCATCTGTGATGATAATCATGGTTGTTGTTATTATTGAAGAAGAAGAAGAAGAAGAAGAAGAAGAAGAAGAAGAAGAAGAAGAAAAGCAACACTTGAAACTATTTAACTTCGTGTAAGCAATAAATAGCAATACTTGAAGCCATTTATAATTATTAGTGTTAGAATACTTAAATTTTTAACACACACACACACACACACACACACACACACATATATATATATATATATAATTATGTGCTTTAGATAGAAATACTTGAAACCATTTAACTGTGTGCAAATAAATGAGCTCTGGCTCGTTTTAGAATAATGTTACCAACAAAGTATTCATTTACAAAATACACACACACAAATATATATACATAGTATATACCATGATCTTCACCACTGGAGATCGAATCAGCGACCACAGATTTCAGAGTCAAAACTCTATAACTGAGCCATCGGCCCTTATCGCACGCATGTGACGCCAAATTAACTAGTCATGGTAATTGCGCGTCCAGTTAACCTGAATCACGGTATGTCCTGCTGATGAGACCTAATAAGGTTGAAACAGCTGTCCAGTGTTTCCCTGTGTCGTGTGTAAGTGTTCGCCGAATTTTCTGGTCATGGTAATTCATTTCACAATATAATTTCTCGACTTGAAAAAGAAAATATAGATTTATACATTGTATTTCAAAATCCCAGAGAGGTTTTTGCGTCTCCTTTTCCTGGACGGATTCTGAGTTGTGCATTTACCATTTGTTCGTATGTTCAAATTTTAATTTTTTGCACAATTCCCAGTGGATCAGCTCCCCGCCTAGTTTTGTCTTGTCTTATACTCTTTTTGTGCTGATTTGCTTTTTATATGATTGAACGTTTCTTCTCTATCACCGAATAACCTAAGTTTGCTATTTTGTTGTCTTATCTATTTTTGGTTCTAACTTAGTTGGTCCTTATGGCGTTATTTTGTGCTGCTATTGGAAGAGATTCAGTTTCTCTCTTATGCTTTCCCAAGTTTTCTCCTTATTTTACTCCTTGTGAGTGTTTTTATACCAGCATTAACAAGTGGTTTTCATTGAAGTCTAAGTGACATCAAGACTCTTTAGATCTCCAGAACTTTTCTAAGTATCCTAGCTAAATTCAACAATGCTGTGGTCTAGATGGTCTTGGTTCTCCCTCTAACTCCCAGTTCCTCCAGTCTATTTTCAAGACCTTCAGAGATCGTTTTAACTGCTATTAGTATCACTGTCACCTTCATATTACACCGTTTTTTCAACTGTTTGGCAAAATCAAAATCAAAGTATTTGTCGATCATTTCGCTTTTGGTTCCGTCGGCTGGGCCTGTAGAATACACCGACTGCATCTATGCAGAGGAGTAAGACTCTCCCTATGAGTGTCCTGGATATGACACTAAACAATCTGATGGTGAGGCTCGAGTAATGTCGGAGCTCTGGGGAATGCAGAGTACATCTTCATTGCCATCGTTCGGAGGTCCACTCTGATCCGGAGTGGTAGCACCAGATAGGGTCCTATCTATTGGTCAAATAGAACTAAACAGTGTACTTATGCTAAACCACATTGTTTGAAATAGAACTGTTTTTGACATTTAAACTGCGTACGTATGGTAAATTGAATTGATTGAAATAGAATTGTTTATATGTATAAAAATGGATTTGACATTAAATATGGTTGATATGCCATAAAACCAAACCAAACCAAACCAAACCTGTTCACTTTCTTTTATTTTCTCTATGGTCAGTGGGAACGGCAAAATCCACTTGTCAAGTTTTTTTTTTTTTTTTTTTTTTTTTTTTTTAATTGTTGATCAACATTGGGTTTGGTCTTCTGACCGGGAATTGGTGAACTGTTGGTAGATTGAATTCCAAGAGAAATTTTGTAAATCTCACTTTCCAAGACAGATTATTCTTTGTCAGGACTTTCAAATGTAAATCTCTTGCATAATTCTAAGTGGACCACTTTTTACACTAAGTACTGCTGAGTCTTGCATTTTTTTTCAGCATAGTTTAGTATGTGGTTTTCTTTTTTGTCTCTGTCCCTTTTTTTGCCTTCATTTATTTCAACTCTGTCATCTGCTTGAACGATCCAAGACAGAACATATGAAAATAAGTGGAATAATACTATAAATAATCATAATAATATATAATAATATGATTGCGTTTTTTTCCGCCAAATGATAGAATAATCAGGGTTGACATTTCGTAGACAAGCTTTGAACGGAACTTGCCAATTACAATTAATATCTTGAATGCATACGAGACAAATATGTCATTTCACTTCGTTAACTACCCCCTACACACTTATCCAAATCCGAGTTGGCTCTTGGTTTTGATAATGTCCGACAACTGATCCGAAATATTGGCCCAAGTTCAACCAGCCAGCGTGAAATGTCGAGAAAAATTAATAAAAGCGTTAATACATTATGACAACATGTCTTTGATTATTTGTATGAAATATCCTTGCGAATAGAGCCGGACAGTTGTCTTTCTTTCTTTGCTTTTAAGGGCCTATCAACCTTTGTAGGTTATTTAATGCCAAAACCATCCTTGTAGAAGAATAGTATTGCT
>OY757915.1:45265234-45409888 GCA_963585895.1 Sepioteuthis lessoniana | reverse complement strand
GGTGAATCTGTCTTCCCGGTGAGGAACCAAAATTAGGTGTATAGTAGTATAATAATAAACAACAAAAGAAGATTGAGTCAAAACAGTAAATTTACTCAGTATGGCCTCCATTTTTTTCAATTATTGTATAACATGCTTTCGAAACAATTTGCTTGCGTTCAAAATAAATTATTCAGAGATTTTATTCCATTCCTTCACGATAGAAGTTTTAAGTGAACCAATATTTTGCATGGGAAGTTGCATTTGTTTTGTTTTTCAAAAACGCCGCATATAGCGTCATGGAGGGAGTTAAGGCCTGAGCTTAAATCTTATTCAATTGCTGTCCTCACAGTTTTCTCGTGAACTTTGAATTCAGTAGCGTGCTCTCTTATTGACGTTGTGGGGGTCCTTCTTAATCGCCGTTAAAAAAGCTTTCTTTTGTTTTTTGTTCAATGCTCACACTCCCCATTTTCCTTAAAAAGTTGTTTTTGTGCAAAAGAATTTCTTGGCTTTATATACGGTAGATAAAGAATATCCAATTGTTTCAGAAATTTTTTGGTTTAGTTTTGGCGTCAGGCAAATCATAGATTCGTTGTCGTTTCTTCTGTTGCTCACTAGTAAATTTTCTTCCATATTTTGCTTCCGCACCAAGTAGTTTCAAATATTTCTATCAAATACAAATAATCTGTACACAGTTTTATATTTCCCAGTATTTCTATTTAAAAAAACAATTTGCACACAGATATATTTTTAAGTATCCTTATAAAACTCAAATAATTCGCACTATGTTATCTGGTTTCAAGTATTCCTATATAATAGAAAAATTGCATATAGTAATATGATTTTAAGTTGTAAATTGAAAAAAGAAAATGTACATGATTTTAAGTAATGGTATATAATCTCAATAATTTGCACACTGTTATATGGTTTCAAGTTTGTTTTTTTTTATTTTAATAGCATAAGAACCTTCGTGGGTTATTTAATGCCAAATCCCTTCATTTAGAATAATAGAAGAGGTATTATTCAATCTGAGAGGGATAAGGTGGTATATTCCTTCCCTATGGGAATTTGTTCAAAATTGAACGTAATAACGTGACTAGGGTTCAAAGTCGCTAACTACCTAAATGATTAAAGTATTCCAATCCCATACTACTATTTCTTGTCCTGTCGACTGGGTCAGTAGAATACACCGAATCCGACTGCACCTCTAGAAAGGGGTAAGACCCTCCACAAACAAGTGTCCTGGATATAACACTAAATCATCTTACGGTGAGGCTCCAGTAATGCTGGAGCTTTGGGGTATCACTTCATTGCTATTGCTCCCAAGTTCATTCTGGCATGGAATGGTAGTAACCTGATCCATAAGGGTCAAATACAACTGTTTGGCATTTAGACTGTATGCAAACAAATAACTGTTTGATCATTAACTGTGTGTAAACAAATGGCATGATGTTTAATTGATTGTTGGTGATTCATAGCAACCACTTAGAACCCATTTACTGTGCAAATAGCAATACTTGATACTGTTTACTTGGAAACATTTGACTGTGTGCAAATGAAAGAATAGTGTTCAATAGAATAATTAAACTGCAATACTTGTAACCTCTTCACTGAGAGTAAACAAATGATTAATATTGATAAGTGTTAGTTAAATGGATTTAATTATTGTTATCCGTATAGAACCTAATTGCAACATTAGTATGCAAACAAATTAGTTTTAACTCTTTTAAAATGAAATTACCGACAAACTACGTGTGCAAACAGATGGCTAGTGTTAAATTCTGACTGTTATATAGCGACTCGTGAAACCATTTAAGTGTGCACCTAGAAAAAAAAGAGCTCAGGCTCGTTTAAGAATGTTATCTACAAAATGATTACAAATCACACACACACACATATATATATAAAGAGAATTTGGCGTTAAATAACTAAAATGTTTGATATGTCATAAAAGTAAAACAAAACAAGTCTTATGTATATAATATATATGTATGAAGAGAATTTGGCATTAAATAACCAACAATGTTTGATATGCCATAAGCCCAACCAAATAACCAACCAATCCTCATTTCGTACATTTATATAGTTTGGATTACTCCAATAAATTGCTAATATTTTGTATATAGTTATATGATTAAAAATAGTTTTCAATGATAGGGTTTTAAGGTATTCCTATCTAATACTTATAATAGTACCCAGTCATAGCTCAACTAACTGTTCACAAGTGAATACTTGTTCCATGGCATAAAGAGAAGTAATTTAATTTTGTATCAGATATGGCGTAGAGCAATTTCTTTACCAAGAGGGAAACAATGAAAGACTTGAATGTTTATATTTTCAAATCGATACAGCTTCGTATCGGAAGTATAGGTCTCTTCTCCTCCTGTTAAAAAGAAAGTTATTGTGAGAAAAATACTTTTCTAAAAAATTGATTAAAGTCAAATAGATAACAATTGTAACTGGAATAATTAACGAAGACGATTTTTGCCTTTGATAAAAGAGTCTATTTCCCCTGTGACCTAGATAAAAACTCAAAAGAATTTTTGAAGAATTACCAACGAAAGAAACTTGGCAAAAAATTAACAACGGATATTAACTTGACAAAGAATTTGATTTCTTAGAATTAATGATGTCATCTGGTGCAGTTCAAGTAATGTCTGCTGAATTGTCTTCAGGCTTCCAATCAATCTATGTAAAAGTTCCTGCCCTATGGCAGATGCAATATTGTGTTGTTGTGTTGGATCGATCTCAATCGAAGAATTTAAGGGAAAAATTCTTCGTACAAGAGGTCTCGATGTAAACATAGCTAAAATGTATTTTCCTTTTTTTGGTTTAACTTATTTCCATGGAAAAAGCAATGGCAAAATTAATTTAAGGTTAAAACATTTCTTTTTTCAGGCTTCCTTTTTTTCTCCTTGTATTTCCTTTCTTTTCTAATTCGATTTCTTTCTATCTTTTCTACATTCATTTCTCTCTTTCTTTCTTTCTACTTCCATTTTTTGAAACCATATAACGATGAAAAAATTATTAGTATTTGAGAGGAATACTTGAAACCATATAACTTCAGATGATTTGTACAAAGAATAGTGACTTGAAGTTATAATTGTGTGAAAATTATTGATAGTTATTTGAGATCATACAATTGCTTGCAAAAACATGACATCAGCATTAAATAATCCATTAATAGATGACATGCCGTAAATCAACAAACAAAACCAACCAACCGACCAAATCTATCTATCTATCATTTCGCGTATATCTCTTTCAATCTTGGTTTAGTTTTATGGCATATCAACCATTTTAGGTTATTTAATGCCAAATCCTGTTTATACACATATATTTAATATGTAAGACTTGGTTTGTTTGGGTTTTATGACATATCAACTATTGTATTTTATTTAATGCTAAATCCTGTTTATACACTTATATATATATATATATATATATATATATATATATACATATATATAAACAAACCTGAGCTCTTTTAACACACAGTTAAATGGTTTCATGAATTGTTATGTAATGGTCACTATTTAACACCAGTCAATAGTTTGCACACACGGTTTGTTCTTGTTAGCCCATAGATAGGACGCTATCAAATGCTACCACTCCAGGTCAGAGTCGACCTGGAAATAATGGCAATGAAAGGGTACTCCACATTAGCCAAATCTCCAAGGTTAGAGCCTCGCCATGAGTTTGTTTAATGTCAAATGCAGGATACTCGAGGGGCGGGGGTCTTACCTCTCTGCACATATGCAGTTGATATATTTTACAGCTCCACTCAACTGGACAGTCTTTTAGTCTGTTTCTATCTATCTATCTATCTATCTATCTATCTATCTATCTCTTCTCAGTATGTCTGGAATACTTACTGAAGTCAGGTTGATAAAACTTTTGCTCCTCATGTGGGAAGCTAGCGTTGTCATCGAGATAGGTTTTCTTTTAAGCAATGAACAACAATCAGCGGGAAAATCGAAAATCTCAAACCTTGAAAGCCGAGTTCATCATGGCAGTATCACATCTCAATGGATCACTGATCCAAACATCCAGACAAGGAACAGCAACCATGCTTGGACGTAATGCCTAATTGCATATGCAGATGATACTATGCACATATCTTTGAACACATAGCCAAAACATATATATGCCCATGCTGTCAAGGAGACTTAAAATAAACCGACTGCATCAACTGGCGTGGAATAAAATACCCCGATAAAAAAGAGAATGTCCTTGGTTTGATTTTATGGCATATCTGCCATTTGAGGTTATTTAATGCCAAATCATTTTTATGCATACATATTATATATGATTTCTAAACACATTTTATAGATAACATTTTTAAATAAGCCTGAGCTCATTTTTTATACACTGATAAATTGTTTCACTTATTTCTGTCTAAATACGACTAATTCTATTTACTTTAGATTATTAGTTTGCCCACAGTTAAATGTTTTCAAGTATTGCTATTTAACACTAGCGATTCAATTAAACGTCTGTCATTAGCTTACACATAGTTAAATATAAAAAAATCTATTTCAAGCAATTCACTTTAGCATTAGTCATTTGTTTGCCCTCAGTTTAAATGTCAAAATACACAGTTTAAACGTCAAATAGTTCTATTTAACTCATACAGAGGACCCTATCAGATGCTACCACCCCCGGTCGAAGTGGACCTAGGAACGATGGCAATTAAGGTGTACTTCTTATTCCCCAAAACTCTAGCATTACTGGTACCTCACCATCAGGTTGTTTAGTGTCATACTCAGGACACTCGTTGGGGGAGTATCGCTTCTCTACAGAAATGCAGTCGGTGTATTTTACATCCCCAGCTGACTGTGCCACCATGTTCTTGGTGCTGAGTCACTCCTTCATTGACGTTACTCCCAGATCCTCTCGAAGTCATTAAGGTTCCATCTCTGAGTCAATTGATATGTTTCAAAATTATTAGCATTTACTAAGAACTCTAAAAACCACATCATCATCATCATCATCATCATCATCATGTCATGCCACTAGCACAGATATCTCTGACACTCTCTCGCCACTTTTCCCTGTCGTTCATCGCCTCTGGCAGGTCTTCAGGGCTACATTCCGTATCCTCACAGATCTGCTGGATGTATGTTCGTGCTGGTCGTCCTGCTTTTGCCCGACCATATGTGGGGACCCCCCACAAAAATCATATAACTGTGCAAATTATTTGTATTAAGAATTGTTAATTGAAGCTACAATCGTTCATAAAACATCAATATTCTTAGTTACGTAAAACTATGAGGGTCATTCAATAAATTACGTGAATTTTTATCTAAGGAGTTGGAAATAGAAAGCACTTTATAGTTGCACCTTTGTAATGGAAATCAATGGTGAGGGGTCCTTTCATGTCCCTGAAGCTTGTCAGCGTGACCTATTTTACAGATAGCTGTGCCCAGAACTTTTTCTTTATAGCAGAGTCAATGTGTTACCACTCCCTGGACTCCCTTTTCGAATCAGGATCATAGTAGCAAACTCGTCTTTTGCCCATTTGACTAAAACATGCTTTATATACACATCACACTTTCTTTAGTTAATTTCACATGGTTTGCTCTTCTCAGCAACCAGAAATTTGATGACAGACTTCTGTTCAAGCCTTGAGTACTCTGCTTGATTTTCCGGCATTTTGAATAGCCCCAAAACAAATATTTTTGAAAGATTCAAATGATTTTTGCTATTAACCAATTGAGAACAGTGCAGAGTTTATATTTACGGAAGAATATTCTGCTTTTTTCCTCATAGTTTCCCGTCTTAATTCAATGACCCTCGTATATCATCGCTTAAAACCATATAACTATATGCAAAATATTAGTATTAGATCAGAATACTTGAAACCATTTAATTGTGGGAATTATTTTGCATATGCATACTGGAAATCTTACGACAGTGAGCAATTTATTTGAATTAGATTCGAATACTTTAAACCATGTAACTATGTTAATTATTTGTGTTAGATGGGAAGACTTGAAAGCATGTAACTATGCTAATTATTTGTGTTAGATGGGAATACTTGAAAGCATGTAACGATGCTAGATATTTGTGTTAGATGGGAATACTTGAAAGCATGTAACTATGCTAGATATTTGTGTTAGATGGGAATACTTGAAAGCATGTAACTATGCTAGATATTTGTGTTAGATGGGAATACTTGAAAGCATGTAACTATGCTAATTATTTGTGTTAGATGGGAATACTTGAAAGCATGTAACTATGCTAATTATTTGTGTTAGATGGGAATACTTGAAAGCATGTAACTATGCTAATTATTTGTGTTAGATGGGAATACTTGAAAGCATGTAACTATGCTAATTATTTGTGTTAGATGGGAATACTTGAAAGCATGTAACTATGCTAGATATTTGTGTTAGATGGGAACACTTGAAAGCATGTAACTATGCTAGATATTTGTGTTAGATGGGAATACTTGAAAGCATGTAACTATGCTAATTATTTGTGTTAGATGGGAATACTTGAAAGCATGTAACTATGCTAATTATTTGTGTTAGATGGGAATACTTGAAAGCATGTAACTATGCTAATTATTTGTGTTAGATGGGAATACTTGAAAGCATGTAACTATGCTAATTATTTGTGTTAGATGGGAATACTTGAAAGCATGTAACTATGCTAATTATTTGTGTTAGATGGGAATACTTGAAAGCATGTAACTATGCTAATTATTTGTGTTAGATGGGAATACTTGAAAGCATGTAACTATGCTAATTATTTGTGTTAGATGGGAATACTTGAAAGCATGTAACTATGCTAATTATTTGTGTTAGATGGGGATACTTTAAACCATGTAACTATGCTAATTATTTGTGTTAGATGGGGATACTTTAAACCATGTAACTATGCTAATTATTTGTGTTAGATGGGAATACTTTAAACCATGTAACTGTGTGAAATAAATGATTATCATTATTAAATAGATATGGATCATTTTAATGGTGTAATTGAGAAGAAATCATTGCTATTAAGAATGTTCAAACTTTGACCAGTATAGGTTAAATCAAGTAAAAAGTAAAGTTTGCGACCGTAGTCAAGAGAAACCCGAAGGCTCCCTTTTCAATAGCAACTAGACCGAGGTGTCAGGGAGGGCGCTACTCCTTTCCCTGGATTGCTCCACTTTACCCTTGATCCGTACCTTATAATGCTAAGTGATAAGCAAGGCAGCATCAAATACCATTTTGGAGTCTTTTTTATGACTCCACTTGGGACTGAACCCTGGTCTCAGAGACCATTGGCAAACACTCATTAGACCAATGGACCGGTCAATGGTTTAAAGTACTCTTATCTAACAAATAATTTACATAGTAGCATGGTTTCAAGAATTTCAATCTAGTTCAAATAATTTGCACACTGTTTTATGATTTCAAGTATCCCTATGTAATACAAATAATTCGAACAATTACATTGTTTCAAGTATTCCAATCTAATATAAACATTTTGTATTTAGTTATATGGTTTCTTATCTAATACAACTATTTTCAACATATCCACACAGAGCTGATGAGTGTGAAGGGCTGGGTTAATACATGTGTATGTAAGCACACGTGGTGTAATGGTTATTGTTATAGGAAATGGAACTGGTGACTCGATTTCAAATCTTGGACGAGGCTGTTTGCATTTTATGTCATAGTGCTAATCATCATCATCATATCGCGCTAGTAGCACGGATATCCCTGACCCTCTCTCGCCACTCCTGCCTGTCGTTCATCGCCCTAGGTAGGTCTTCAGGACAACATCCCGTATCCTCACATAGCTGCAGAATGTACGTTCGAGCTGGTCGTCCTGCTTTTGCGCGGCCATGTGTGGGGATCCATAAGAGTACATCTCTTATGAGTTCATCTCTGCTTCTCCAGCAGTGTCCTGCATGTCTGGTTCGTCTAACTTGAATAGTTTTCGTGATAGGGGGCAGGTGGCCGTACAGTTGGTGTCTTGTGGGGTGTTGCTGCCAGGACTTGTTCAGGATTGCACGCAGCATTCTTGTGTAATTGCCATCTAGCTTCTTCTCCAGCCGTTTTGTTAGCGTCCATGTAGTGCATCCATATAGCAGTATCGATGTGACCGCTGCCTGGAAGAAACTGCGTTTCATTTTATCGGTTAGGTCTGATTTCCATATAATCGATAGCCTATTGATAGCTGTCCATGCTTTCGTTAACCTCGTTTCGATGTCCTTTTCGGTTGATTCGACGCTGCTTCCTAGGTACGTGAATTTGTCTACTAGTTTAAGAGGGGTTCCTTCTAGAGTGGAGATGTCCCCCGTTTAGTTATAGCACATATATTCCGTTTTGTGTGCATTAACATAGAGGCCTATGCTTGCTGCTGCTCGTTCCAAACTATGCAAAAGTGTTTCGGCTTGGTCAGGTGTATTTGCCAGTATCGCTATGTCATCGGCGTAGTCAGCGTCGGTAATTGTTGTTGCGGGGTACCTTCTGCTTCTTTTCTTCGTCAGTTCGAAGCCATTCTCTTTGATTTTGTCAATCGATGTTCTAAGTACGTAGTCTAGACAAATGATAAAGAGGTACGGGGCCAGCGTGTCCCCTTGTAGTACTCCTGCTACAATGTCAAAGTATTCTGTGTCTCCATCCGGTGATCGTACTTTTACTTTAGTGTTTCTATAGAGAATCGTTATTGCCGCTACGGTTTCTTTAGGTATGCCGTACGCTAGTAGGATTTGTTCCATCTTTCCTCTGTGAATGGAGTCGAGAGCCTTGGTAAAGTCGACAAATATTAATGTCGCTTGTAGGTTCTTTGCCCGTACACCTTCAAGGATTCTGCGGATGGTTAATATTTGTGAGGTCGTGGATCTATTTCTTCGGAAGCCATTTTGGTTTTTTCTAAGTATGTTGTCGATTTTGGGTTCTATTCGGTTTCGTAGTAGGGCATTATAGATTTTGGCAGCTATGGATGTAAGTGTTATGCCTCGGTAGTTTTTGGCTAATCCGAGGTCCCCCTTTTTAGGGAAGGGGAGTATGCATCCCTTCATCCATCTATCTATCGGATTTTGATTGTATACTGCGTTGCAGTGTCGGAGCAGTATGTCGTCGAATTGTCTGGTCTTCCATACTTCCGGGGGAATTTCGTCCAGCCCTGCAGCTTTCCTATTTTTAATTTTTCTGAGAACCAAGTCGAGTTCTTCTTGTGTGAACGGTCCTAGTTTAATGTCTAATTGTTTGCTAATTATTCTGGTGATTGGTTCATGCGTTATTTTTGGTGGGTTTCCAAGTAAGTTTTCGAAGTGCTGTTTCCACAGTTTTATTCTTTCTTGTTGGTTTGCTGCTTTGGCTGTGTTCTTTCTTCTGCTCACTTCGTTTATTGTTTGCCAGGCTATTCTAGATTGTCTATCTTCCACCGAGTCTCTAATCTTATCTATCTGATTTTGAATGTATTCTGTCTGTTCCTTTATATATATGCCTGCTAATTGATATTGTGCCGTTTTTAGTTTTAAGGCATTTGTGTTTGTTGGGTTTTTTCGATAGTTTTTGGAGGCTGTTTTCACTAGTGCACGTTTTTCTCTCACCGCTAAAGTTTCCCATGGGACTCTATATTTAGTTTTAATTTTTGTTGGAATGTATTTTGCTGCTGTCTCGAGGTGTGCATTGACGAAATTTTCATATTCGTCGTTTGGTGTACTTGTTTCCGTCTTTTCTTATAGTGTTTCGAATCTGTTTCTTAATTCTAATACGTATTTATCTCTTATATCTTTGTTGTTTAATAGGGCCCAGTCATAGTGTTTGGTGGTCGCTGTTCGTTTGGCGTTTTTTTCGTAGCCTTAGCCATATTTTCGCCGTGACTATTCGGTGATCGGTGGACACACCCTCAAAAGAGGAGTATGCCTCGCAATTCAATGCACTATTTTTCCATTTCTTGTTTATAAGGACGTAGTCTATCTGAGCTTTAGTATTGTTTGCGTACGTGTATGTCCATAGTTTGCCCTCTCTTTTTTGGTAGTTTGTATTGAGGCATGCTAATCTATTTTCTATCATGAAATCTGTTAGATGTTGCCCATTCCTATTTGACGTGTTGTGGAGGCTGTATTTGTTGTTTCCGTTTTTCCCGATTTGGGCATTCATGTCTCCGCCAATGACTAACATGTTGTGTTTCGGGATGCTACGCACTAATGAGGATAACTCATCGTAGAAGGTGACTAGTTCAGTTTCTTCACTAACATTGGTGGGGCTGTAGCATGAGATGATTGTTGCTCTGGGGTTTCCGTTAAATGTAGCTGCCATCATTCTAGGTTGTATTTTCTCAACGCTATTAAGCGTTTTTAATGCTCTAGGTCCTATAAGTAATCCTACCCCTCCTACTGCGGCGTTAACAGAGTTTTTCCATGCGGATACGGTGACGAGCGACCACCCATTGCCAGTTTCGTGATATTTGATATCTTCGGTGTGCGTGTATCTGTGTTCTTGTATGCATATTATGTCTATTTCATGTTCTTCGGCCGATGCGATTAGCTCTGGGAGTTGTCCTATTCTATTTAAGGTTCTTACGTTAAATGTGGCTATTTGTAGTGTTTGCTTGCATTTTAGTAGTTTTGATTGTTTGAGCTCCGTAGCTGATTTTTCGAACACTGAGGCCAGGGCTCCAACCTCAGCAGGACGCGCCCCTTTTTTACCCGCGCGAAGAGCGATGCGGTTTGTGTATGTGGTTTGAGTGTGGGTCATGGTTATCTTTCGATGGCTGTTTTATTCTCTTCTATAGAAGCCACTCTTATAGAGGAGCAGCATCTCCCTCCAGCAGTAGGGCAGGCTGGGTTCTTTATCCATGGTATGACAACCGATCTAAGAGAAGGAAAACTCTGAATTCAAACCTGTTAAACTCTGCTTAATAACTGACCTTGTGTCACATCTTTTTCTTACAGAAGGGTTGGGTAATTACATACACATGTGTGTGTATGTGTCTGTATATATACGAAAAGTTGTGTATGTATGTGTGTGTGTCTGTATGTGTGTCTGTATATGCACGTATATTTGTGTGTGTAAGTGTGTGTCTATAAATGTACGTATATTTGTGTACATGTGTGTGCCTGTATATGTACATATATTTGTCTATGTGTGTGTCTGTGCGTTTCAGGAAATGAATGTATATTCGTTAATGTATATATGTATGTGTCTGTATACGTACGTATGTTTATGTGTGTGTTCGTATGTGTGTATATGTACGTATGTTAGTGTATGTATGCGTGTATATGTCTTTGTGTGTGTCTGTATATGTATGTATGTTTGTGTGTGTGCGTGTGTGTGTGTGTGTGTGCATAGTTCTAAGTAATGAAAAGAAATCTGTTTTCTTTTTCTGACATAGATGCATTCAATATCACCTCTTACGAATTTAGCTATTCAGACACATTTTTCTTTCTTTTCAAATTCTTTCTTTTATTTGTATTTTTCTATCTATATGCTGGTAGACTTGATTGACTGTTCATGTCCACTCAAATGAGAATCTCTACCCTCTTCTTTTCCTTCCAGACTGAGTGTTCCACTTGGCGCAGAAGAATATTTTTTTTCATAATCAAATAAAGAAAAATAACTGTTATCTTTCTTTTTTTTTCTTTCTTTCTTTTAGCATGTTACCAGTTCTCTCCAGTCCTATCGTAAAGAAACTGTTTGTTTCTCTATTTTCAGGCTGCAGGTGAAAACTTGCGATCATTGCTGACTGGTTAGGAACGATTCGATGATTTCTTATTTTATCTGCTATTGTTGCAACCGTGGCGTAAGAAAGCCTTTGCTGACTAGATCGGCAGTTCATAGCCTGGGACTATTTCAACTTGTATTTACCTAGTGACGTTCCAGGTCGACCAGCACTAATCTTAATATAATTAAAACATGTAAGATACATCGGGTCGCTGCTTTTTATAAGATCACAAAAGCTGGGACGTTATATAAACCCGTCTGATTTAATATTACCGCGCCCAAACAGTCAAAAAAAAATCTTTATCATCAAGATGTGCCATCCACTACCATCTAGCCAGCAGTCATTGCTTTGGCATGTCCTCTAAGACAGCATCTAGTGTCCACATAGTGCTAATGAATTTGAGTTTTTGCTGGTCGGCCAACATTGGTATGTTTATGTGTTTGCATCAACGTAACCTCCCCCAATCACGAGCAGGATGCGACACAAGACAATTTCATTTTTTTAAGCCGGGTACAATAGGTTTGCATTCAGAGTTTTCATTCTCTTATACAGGTTTCCATATAAGGTTACAGAACCTAGTCTTGAGCTAGCATAGCTGGGAGTAGTATAGTTGGATTCATATCTTTGCTAAGAGTACTAGTATTTTATATAGTACTAGTACCCCTAGCAAAGATAAGAAAACAGCCTCATGCAGGTTTTGAATTGGAATGGTTTTGTTTTGTTTTGTTTTGTTTATGGTATATCAACTATTATTGGTTATTTAATGCTGAATGCTAGTTTACACACACACACACACACACACACACACACACACACACATATATATATATATATATATATATAATAAACATATGATTTGTAAAGACATTTTTTGGTAAATGCAGTTAGCTGATCAAACAGTTCCATTTCAAACAATTCAATTAAGCATAAGTCATTTGTTTTCGCACAGTTTACATATCAAACTGTTTTATTTGATGAATAGATTGGACCCCATTAGGCGCTCCCACTTCGTGTCAGAGTGTACTTGGGAGCAATGGCAATAAAGTAGTACTCTGCATTCCCCAAAGCTCCAGGATCGCTGGAGCTTCACCATTAAATTGTTTAGTGTCGTATCCAGGACACCTGTTGGTTGGAGTTGTCTTACCCTTCTGCAGAAATGCACTCAGTATATTCAACAGCCCCAGTTGACCGTGCTGTTTGAACTGAAGTCACCAGTGTCCATTTTCGACGACGATAAGTATTACTCTACGGGAACCATCTATCTATCTAAGTTGATACAATCTCATTTAGTCTCTCCGTGTCTGTCTGTATGTCTGTCTATCTTTGCAAATGGTATTAGCACAATATGAAATGCAGATAGCATCGTCCAGATATGAATTCGTAAGTTAAGCAGAGATGAGCCTAGTCAATACTTAAATGGGTGACCTCTTGCAGAGGTCTGTGGGCCATAATCTCAGAAAAGTTTAATAAATAACAACATATTAAAATAGAATGCATTTCTTTCAAAGAAGCACCCTTACGAATGCGGCATGCAGGCTCTTGGTTTGGTTTCTTTGTTTAATGACACATCAACCTTTTTGGGTTATTCAATGCTAAATGAATAATTCTAGAAGAACGTTGATGACACTATTTAACTGATAACTGGGAGGATGAAAAAGTTCATGACTTTCCCAAGGGTATTAGTCCGAAAGTGAACGTAATAGCGCGAGTGGAGTTCGAACTCGCTTACTACGATTCCACAGTCCAACGATTTAACCATTACACCACGAGAATACCCTCATGCAGAGTCTTGATCATTGCTTGCAAAAATGCATAGCTAGCTGGGGAGACTTGGTAAAAAAGAGTGGTTGTTTGGTTTGTTAGGTTTTATGGCATATAAACATTTGTAGGTTATTTAATGCCAAATCCATTTTTATACGGATAATCTGTTATATTTCAAAGAATTCAGTTTAGCATGAGTACACAGTTTAATTGTCAAAAACATTTCTATTTCAAGCTATTCAGTTTAGTCATACAGTTCTAATTCAAACAATTTAGTTTAGTATAAGTATAGATTTTGTCCACACTCAGTTAAATGTCAAAACAATTCAGTTCAGCGTGATTAAAGTTTCAGTGTCAAAAACAGTTCTATTTCAAGCATTTCAGTTTATTCAAACGGTTTTAATTCAAACAATTCAGTTTAGTATAGGTATATATTTTGTTTACATACAGTTAAATGTCAGAACTGTTGTATATCAAACAATTCAGTTTCAATGACAAAAACAGTTCTATTTTAAACAATTCATTTTAGAGTAAGTGTGCACTTTAAATGTAAGTACACAGTTTCTGTGTAAACATTTCGATTTCAAGCTATTCAGTTTAGTTAAACAGTTCTAATTCTAACAATTCAGTTTAGCATCAGTATGCAATTAGTTCTATTTAACCCATTGATAGGGCCCTATCAGGTGCTACCATTCTGGGAAAGAGTGGACATGGGAGCAATGGCAACGAAGGAGTGCTTTTTATTCCACAAAGCTCCAGCATCACTGGAACCTCACCATCAGATTGTTTAATGTCATATCTTGAATACTCTTGGGGTTGGGGGTCTTACCCCACTGCAGAGAAGCAGTTGGTGTAGTCTACAGCCGCAGCCGACTGGGAAAGATGATAATAATTATGTTGCATATATATATATATATATATATATATATATATGCAAGGTAATCAAAAAGAATTAAGAATGAACAATATGGACAATATGGACTCCGGAATCGTTGTAAGCGAGTTCTAACTCCAATCGCGCTAGTGCGTTAATGTTTAGGCAAATGCCGTTAGGAAAGTTACGAACCCCCGTAACTTCCCAGTTATCGGTTAAATAGTACCTCTATAGTTCTTCTAGAAGGATGATTTTGGCATTAAATAACCTAAAATTGTTTATATGCCATTAAACAAAGAAACCGAAACTGAAACCGAGGCAAGTTACCATACCAAGGTTAAAAATCTCAGACTGCCTTATTATCTACCCATATCTGGAGGTTGAATAAATGGATTCATGCCTTTCCTAAAAGTATTTACTATGTAATGAAATGCAAGCAGTCTCTTCCAGGGTTCGAACTTAGGTCACCGCGACCATTTCCTTCTGCGGTAATCATTACACCAGTGCCTCCCTTTTATATCAACGTAGATGTCTAGATATAATCACTTTATTACTCAAGTCACTCAGCTATATATATATATATATATAATTAAATAAAATCTCCGGAGACGATGAGTTTGGAATTATTCAAATTGATAATCTACGAGGGGATTCGTCCACTTCCCTATTCATTATGTGACCGCTATCTGAAGACGCTGGCTGTCTTATAGTAGCCAGATGAAATAAATTTATGATAGAAAAATGATAGTCGGTTGTGTTTTTCCAATGATATTACAGATGTGTATATATATATATAGTCGTAATCCAAAATTTCTGCGGCACTTAGATTTGAAAAATCCAGACTTATAGGGTTAGAACTTCGTCAAAACCAAGGAAATTTTCTCGATAAACAAACAGAACAGAAATTCTACACAATATTTCTTATAAGTCAAATGACGCTGGTTCATTAATCAAATGGTTAATTTTTTCTTATCATAAACGGCCAACTTTTTCTTGTTATACAAATTTTCCAAAGGTTTTTATATTTTATACTTTTTACACATGCATCATTGATTTGACATCATTAATATCATTCTTCATAGTCCTGATGAGGGTTCATTAGAACCGAAACGCTATAGTGTCGACTTTGCTTCTCAATAAATCTCTCGTACTTGGATTGCCTTGTTTTCAATTTTTCTTTACAAACTGTCAGATCAAAATTATTTACTTCCATGTATATATGTGTGTGTGTGTGTGTGTGTGTGTCAGAGCGTAAATATTCTAATCAAGATTCATGCAATGAAATATAACAGTTTTTGTTAACCTAATCTAATGGGGTTAATTTTGTGTGTGTAAAAGATTTTTGTGTGAGTATGTCCCTATGTGTGAGAGAGAAAATGTATCTATGCCTTAAAAGTATATGCGGCTGCAGTTGGTATTTTTATCAGCAAGCTTACGCTGTGATAGCAGTATTAGTAAATTTAAATATTTGTCCAGTTTAAGAAAAATTAAATGATGTTGAAATTAATCCATCTGAAAGAAAAAAAGAATGTAGATTTTCACTTAAAAGAAATAAACCGAAAAGTTAGTTGAGTAGATATTGAATAACTCCATACCTACTAAAGAAAATGTTTATTTCTTCGCTATTTATTAGTTTTAGTTTGGCTCGAAATTAGATAAGAAAGTTAATGATTTATATATGAACGTAATTGGTTAAAAAAAACATTTTTGATAACCGAAGAAGGAAAAGATTTCTCAAAATATTTTCGGTTTTGATCGGTCAAATTTTTCGCGGCAAATCAAATATTGTCGTATGTGAATCTCAAAGAAATTTTAAAACGAGTGGATAAGCTCCGATTGGTCGATAAATATAAAAATGTAGATATAAAAATTACAGCTTCTGAAACGTATTTTTTGCACAAAAATGAACAATTTTTTTATTATGGAAATCAGTTGATTTCCAATATATATATATATATATATATATATATATATATTGAAAATGAACTGATTTCCATAATAAAAAAATTTGTTAATTTTTTCCCAACTTATATATATATTTCCCAACTTATATATATATATACCTATATATATATATATATATATAGGTAAAAGTAAAGTTGGGAACCGCAGTCGAGGGGGACCCAAAGACTCCTTTTTCAATAGCCACTACCTTATAATGCTGAGTGTTAAGCAAAGAGCCATCAAGTATCATTTTTAAGTCTTTGGTATAACTCTACCTGGGATTGTACCCCGGTTTCCCGGGCCTTTGGTGAACACTAATTGCTTGGTCAATGGACTGGTATATATATATATATATATATATATGTTGTGTGTGTGTGTGTCTCTGTGTGTGTATGTGCGTGTTAGCATATGTATGTGTTTCAGTACATAAACATGTAGAATTTTTGTAGATGTAGGCATATAAATGTTAGTTTATGTATATACGATGTATGTGTGTGTGTGTATGTGTTATTTATGCTGTCAAATTCTTGAATCAATGTCTTTATCAGTTTTCTATCTTAGGAATCTTGCACGAATTTCTCAAAAGGTCAGATCATTATTCTGTAAATATTAAAAAAATCAAAATCACCACCCCTCCGCCCTCAAACATAAAAAAAGAAAAGAAAAGAAAAGAAAAGAAAAGAAAAAAAGGAAAACGCTTCATCTTAAAAAATAAGTATGCTTTTCTCGACGAACCAGCTCATCAAACTCTGTCGATGCCAGAAACGTAATATCTGAAATAATCTGAAGCAGTATCGTGTTCGCAGATCATAATTATCGTTTTTAAGATACTAGATGAAATTTGCCCGAGGAGAAAATATTCAATCTCCCCCTTTCTCACTCACTATCTATCTATATATATACACACACGTTGCCATTATCATCAATATATTTGTTTCACTAAACTCTGCGTTGGCATCAAGATAGCATAACGGTTATCCTCGCGGAAACAGGAATCAGCTTGACGTGCTCGAATTCCAGCTGTATCAGTTCGTATTCTCTTAGAATTAATACTCCCAGGAAAGGTAGGAAACCACATAGCTGCACTATTAGCAAATCTTTCTTATATATACCGATGACTTAGTTAATAGGGAAGGTCTCATCAATATTTCAAGGTATCAACATTTTTAAACAGATATATTTGATCTATAGATACTACGCTAATAGTTGTCTTTCATTATAATTGAAATTCATACTTATTGTTCCACAGTCCCACTAACAAGCACACACAGAAATGACCATACCAACTCTTACATCTATCTATCTATCTCAGTCGGCTGGGGCAGTAGAATACACCGACGAGTGTCCTGGATATGACATTAAACAAATGGATGGTGAGGTTCGAGTCTTGGAGCTTTGGGGGATGTGGCGTATACCTTAATTCCCATCGCTCTGACCCGGACTGGTGGAACCTAATAAGGCCCTTACTATGGGTCAAATAAAACTTTGATATTCAAATTGTGTGCAAACAAATGACTTATGCTAAATTGAATTATAAATTTGATTTACCATGAACAGAAAATCCGGCAAGCACTGCGAGTAACATACAGAACCACTGAACAGCTGTTTCGAACTTATTAAGGTTTTCGGACTTTGTCTTCATTGTTATTTCCACAACGTTTCGGCCGACATGTCGTCCGGCCTTCTTCAGGTGCTTGTCGAACTCGGGAACCTACATGGAACTTCGAACTACGTCCTTTATTGAATCCACGGGGGTCACCTGTTCTGATTCCGTTAGTCATAACCAGGTTCAAGTGTTAAGTATTCCTGTATTGTTACTCGCATGCAGTTAGGATTGAACCTGAAACCTCCAGATGATTGTCTCTTTAGAAGCTTAAGGAACCAACGCCGATAACCGTTACGCGTTGTGTCCTGCTGTGAATTAAAGAGAATTTTTGGGACTTATAAACGTACTGTTCTTACTTAAATAGAATTACTACTATTATTTATGATTTTTTTACCTGCGCTTATATTCAGATTTTTTAAATCTATACTTGGCCTGCTCAGCAGGTGATTGTTGCCCACCATATGAGCTGATTCCTTAAAGCGTCTAATCCTCCCATGTTCAGCACAATCAATTATTTCAACTTCATCCCATAAGGGCAGATGGTTTCCCTTTACCTTCTATATATCGTTCGCCATACCCGACTTTTCATTCTCACCTCATACTACTGCCTTCCGATGTTCTTCTATCATTACTTTTTGTGGGCGACCTGTCTCGCCTTTGTATGTTTTACCACAACTGCAAGGGATGGAATTTGGATCGAAAAACATTCAAAATTAGTCGTAGCAAAGTGGACTTCAAATGAGACTGGGGGCAAATGAAAGCCCTCCTTTTTTATCTTCTGAAACCCCCACCAGGTAACTTTATGTGCTCTCATTGCAACAGTCATCTAAACGTGGCGTGTACTTAAGTCACATGACTAGATTACATGCTTTGATTTCATCGTTGACTATAAGAGTTCCCGACGTGACTTTTGAAGACATTATCGAGTGATATCCATGTTTGTCACAGCGCGTTACTGGGTTATTTGCTTAGCACAAAGCCACCACTATGATACACTCAATGAGAAGCGAAATCATTACACGCTGACAAGACAGCGGATAGAGTGTGATGATGCTGACGATGAGAGAGAGAGAGAGAGAGAGAGAGAGAGAGAGAGAGAGAGAGAGAGAGAGAGAAGATATCTACAGTAAATTAAGTTCGCACCTGAGTGAAGCTCTATGATGGCCAGCAAGTAACCATACAAACATCACTTAAAAGTGAACTCATCTCAAGTAATTGTTTTGTACGCAGCTTGCCTCTCTTGAATGCCGCACTTGAGTCGGTATCCGGTCACGTGACACCCATCTACGCCCAGGACTCTTAAGTGCAAACAACCGAGAAAAAATAGTAAATGAATAAACGAATAAATAAAAAGAGAAGGTGAACAAGAAAATATTTTGATTTTCTTCAAATTTATAAAAGCGAATAATGTTTAGATGAAGTTAAAACCAAATGAAGAAAATTAAATAAATATTCGAATGGAATAACTTTTACTGATGAATAAATGATGGTTTGACATTTTTTGTTTTATAGCATATCAACTTTCGAGGGTTATTTGATGCCTAAGTCATCCTCGTAGAAAGATTGTAGTGCTACGATTAAACCTCCCATTGTTGGGGATTTATTATTATTATCATTATCATTATTATTACTATTGGTTTAGTTTCTTTGTTAGAAAGCATATCAACCTTTGTGGGTTATTTAATGTCAATGCTATTCTTGTAGAAAGACAGTAAGGATATTTTATACACACGACTAGGAATTATTATTATTATTGTTATTATTATTATTATTATTATTATTATCGGTTTGATTCCTTTTTTAGATGGCATATCAACCTTTGTGGGATATTTAATGCCAAAGCCATTCTTGTAGAAGAACTGTAGGGGTACTATTAAACCACTTAATGGGAATTATTATTAATTTTTATTATAGACCTGATTTCTTTTTTAGAAGGCATATTAACCTTTGAGGGGTATTTAATGCCAAAGCCATTCTTGTAGAACTGTCATCATCATCATGTCGTGTCGCCAGCACGGATATGCCTGACCCTCTCTCGCCACCTCTCCCTATCATTCATCGCCTCTGGCAGGTCTTCAGGGTTACATCATGTATCCTCACATAGCTGCTGTATGTAAGTTCGAGCTGGTCGTCCTGCTTTTGCTTGGCCATATGTGGGGGTCCTTAGGAGTACATCACTTATGAGCTCGTCTCCGCTTCTCCAGCAGTATCCCGCGTGTCTGGCTCGTCTAACCTGTATAGTTTTCGTGATGGGAGGCAAGTGGCCGTATAGTTGGTGTCTTGTGGGGTGTTGTCGCCAGGACTTGTTCAATATTGCTCTCAACATTCTTGTGTAATTGCCGTCTAGTTTCTTCTCCAGCCGTTTTGTTAGCGTCCATATAGTGCATCCATATAGCAGTATCGATACAACCGCTGCCTGGAAGAGGGTTACTATTTAACCCAGAACTGGGAATTATTATAATAATTATCATTATAATAGGTTAGGTTTCTTTTGTAATGTTCGAACTGTAATTTTATCCGACACTTATAATCTATTCACTCTCTCACAATGCCGAATACTGAGTATAAAGCAATGTTAAGAATACTGACTCGCAAAGCTACTCTACCAAGCAAAACTTCACTACTCGTCACACCTCTCTCCGACTGATATACATTTATTATTTCTTGTCACGTGACTCCAGTAGCACAATCCATTTCAACAGATGTGTTTGTTGGCCGGAGATCCACGTGTCAGTATTGGCACATTCTTCTTACATGATAGTTTCATTGTTAGAAGACATATACCTTCGTGAGTAATTTAATACCGAAGCCATGTCTGTAAAAAAGTGTTGTGGTGCTTCTTAACTCATAAATAAGGGATCATAAAAGTGGTTCATACAGTCCAACACTAGCTGTGTGCTACCATGCTATAAACTAGTTGTGTTCTAAATTGCTAGAAACTAGGTGCTTGCTAATTTGCTATGAACTCGGTGTATGATAACCCACTATCAACTAGGTGTATGATAATTTGCTATGAACTAGGTGTATGCTAACCCGCTATGAACTAGGTGTATGCTAACCCGCAATGAACAAGGTGTGTGTTAATTTGCTATGAACTAGGTGTATGCTAACCCGCTATGGACTAGCTGTATGCTAATTTGCTCTGAACTAGGTGTATGCTAACCCGCTATGAACTAGGTGTATGCTAATTTCCTATGAACTAGGTGTATGCTAACCCGCTATGAACTGGGTGTATGCTAATTTGCTATGAATTAGGTGTATCCTAACCCGCTATGAACTGGGTGTATGCTAATTTGCTATGAACTAGGTGTATGCTAACTTGCTAGGAACTAGGTCTATACAAATTTTGCAAGAACTTGGTCTAAGCTAATTTGCTACGAATTAGGAGTGTGCTATCTTGGTATTAACTCGGTGAATGCTAACTTGCAAGAAACTATGTGTATACTACCTTGCTGGGAACTAGGTGTATGCTAAGGTGCTAGTAAATAGGTGTATGCCAACCCGCTATGAACTAGGTGTATGCTAACTTGCAATGAACTAGGTGTACTCAGATTTGCTAGTAACTAGGTGTATGCTATCTTGCTGGGAACTAGGTGCATGCTGACTTTCTACGAACTAGTAGTTTCCTACCTTGATGTGAATTAGCTGGGTACTATTTCCTTTTCAAAAAAGACACTGCCAAACAACATTGGTGATGAGGAGGAACGGAAATTCGGACAGTCAAATATGAACTAATTTCTATATAAAAAGAATTCATGTTCAACATTGATCTCATGATTTTCAGTGAGGGTTTAAAACCTGAAGAAAAAAGTCTATTTTCTTTCAAAATAGAACTCCTCTACTATAATGATCCCGTAGTGTTCATTCGTTTAGCATTGCATTGATATCTATCTATGATACATGTCTCAGTCTCTTTATAGACAGGCCTGATCCTATCTATCTATCAATCTATCTATCTTAAACTTCTTTATTTTAGCGTGTTGTGTATTTTTAATCATACTTTATCAGTTTTATGTAAACTTGTTTCTTTGTAACACGAGATTTTATTCTCATTTATTGATTTTCATATTTCGACGAGGGGATGTCCCGGTTGTAGTGGCTAAAGTGCAATCCTGCGCCTTCAAAGAAAGCGATTCCGATTTCCTCTTGCGCTATTACGTTCACTTTCGGACCAATACTCCTGAGAAAGATATGAACCCCCTTATCCTCCCCGACAGCAATGGGTTAACTAGTACCACTAATATCCTTCGACGAAGATGGTTTTGGCATTAAATAACCCACGAACGTTGACATGCCACCAAAACAAAGAAACCAAACCAAAACATAGTCATATTTTTTTGTCGTATTTATTTCCAAGTGTTTTTGTATTTTCACACATACTTTATCAAGCTTATTATTATTTCTTACTTTGTAACGCGAACTTTTATCTTCCTTTCATATTTTTGATATTTCTTCGAAAAATTATGCACCGAAAGTAACTGTTGAAACGTATCTTTGCACGCGAAAATTACATTTTCGTTTTCATTGCGTATAGCTGAGGTCACATAATGTCGGGTTTACTCAAATTTAAAGTTTGCATTTTTTTTCCAACAACGTTTACTCATTATATTCAAAAGAGGAAACAGGTGCATTTGCAAGCTTCTTTCTACAAGTATTTCAAGAATGCTAAAGAGCTGCACAACTAAGTGGCACTCGCAAATGCACACAAAAGGGCTTATTAACGAGACAGCTTTATCAAAATATTGAAATTAGTACTCATATCTATCTCCACCTGTTCATCGACCTCTCACGCTTTCTATCTCAATCTGTCCATCTATCTATGGTACATGTCTTAGTCTCTTTATATCGAGACCTTCTCACATCTATCTATCCATATTTACCATATTTACCAACCCCTCCGCTCGGGCAAGATATGACACAAGGTCAATTTTTAAGCGGAGTTTAACGGGCTTGAATTCCGAGTTTTCCTTCCCCTAGACTAGTTGCTTCACCAAGGCTGAAGAAATCAGTCTGCCCTACTTGCTGGAGGGAGAATAATTGGATTCATACCTTTCCCAAGGGTATTAGTGCTATGTGAAATGCAATCAGTCTCGTCCAGGATTTGAATTCGTATCTATCTATCTATCTATCTATCTATCTATCTATCTATCTATCTAAGTTAATGCTTATGATATTTATTCTCTCTATATCTAACTGACTGCTTGTCTGTTTGTCTGCCTATGTATATAACCAACCCCTTCGCACAAGCAGGATGTGACACATGATCAATTATTTAAGTGCAGTTTAAGAGTTTGAATTTAGAGATTTCCTCTTCCTAGACCGGACGCCATGCTAAAGGTAAAGAGCCTAGCCTGCTTTACTATTTATCCATTGTTGGAGGGAGAAAAATTAGATTCCCAACTTTCCCAAGGGTACTAGCGCTGTGTGAAATGCAAATAGCTTCGTCCAGGATTTGATATCGAGTCACTGTGTCCCTTTCCGCTGACGATATGCATCACACCGCAAGCACCTCCCATGTATGTATGTATGTACGTATGTATGTATTTAAGTTACTATCTATCTTATTCCATCTCTCAATATCTATCTATTTATAAATCTATCTATCTATCCAGGTGGGTGTCCTGGTGGTGTAATGTTTAAATCTATGGACTGCGGAATCGTAGTACGCGAGTTCGTACTCCAGTCGCGCTATTACGTTCACTTTTGGGCAAATGCCCTTGGGAAAGGTATGAACCCCCTTTTCCTCCCAGCTATGGGTTAAATAGTACCACTACTGTTCTTCTTGGAGAATGGTTTTGGGATGAGATAACCTACAGAGGATGATATGCCATTAAAAATAGAAACCAAACCAAATCTATCTATCCATATATATATATATATATATATAGCGTCGCTTAAAAGTATTTGAACCAACAGAACTTGACATTAATCGTTTGGTTTTAATATTCAAAAAGGAAAAATAAATTACGGAGAAACAATCATATTTTATTGCAATAAGAGGACATCGTGTCATTTTGAATGCTAAATTTACGAAAAAATATTTAATGAAATTAAATAGGCAAATGAAAAAAATAAAAATAAAAGAAGCATTTTCTATATCTAAAAGATGAAATCTCATTCTTATTGGGAATAGTTGTTAGACTAGTAAATGGATCCTCTAAAATCAAGCCATAAAAACAGATTCTGTGTCTGTTCAAATACTAATGACTCTCACATTTTATTTGTTTAGTTTGGTTTCTTTGTTTAATGCCATATCAATCTTCATGGGTTACTGTTGTGTTCTGGTTAATGAACGCAGGTAGTAGTAATAAAAAGACAAACTACGAGATACGAGGAAAAATAGTTATATTTACTGGATGAAGTATCTATAAGAGAGAGGCTGTTAGTTATAAGAGCATAGTATTAGTGATAGAGTAAGAATATACTTCAACAATAGGAAACGCTCTACAGACTCGTGGTCGCAGACTGATCTTGACTGAGGGGTATTTGTTGCACGCCCCACCAGGCCTTTTTTCGGTGGGTCCGGGAGCAGGGCCGTAGCCCACACGCGCCCGGCATTTCCCAATAATGCCTACGGCCCCCTCGGCATTCCCCTTATTAGGGGCGCCTCAGTCGCCGGGCGATTAACCCAACACGGCCGGCCAAAGTGCTACCCAGCACCTGGAGAGGTCCAGTCCGAAATCAATTTGTCACCAAAATGATCGGGACCGGGGTATTTGTTGCACGCTTCACCTAACGGGCAAGTGTGGCTCAAGGCCTTTTTTTTTGTCACCAAAATGATCGGGACCGGTGTATTTGTTGACCGCCCCACCTTACGGGCAAGTATGGCACAAGGCCTTTTTTAGGTGGGACTAGGCGCAGGGCCATAGCCCACACGCGCCCGGAGTTCCCAAAAATGCCTACGGCCCCGTCGGCATTCCCCTTATTAGGGGCGCCTCAGGCGCCGGGCGATAAACCAAACCTCCCCGAAGGGAGTAAAAGCCTGGGGGGAGGCCCCCTGAGGCCGTAGGAAATCCCCAGGCACCGAGACACACTCTGCCCGAACCTCGTCCCGATAACACGGCCGGCCAAAGTGCTACCCAGCACCTGGAGAGGTCCAGTCCGAAATCAATTTGTCACCAAAATGATCGGGACCGGGGTATTTGTTGCACGCCTCAACTAACGGGCAAGTGTTGCTCAAGGCCTTTTATTTGTCACCAAAATGATCGGGATCGGTCATACTGGTATTAGAGTTACTGCCATATATAGTAGATGGCCTAGGTCATTATGCTGAAATGGTAGGTGATACCCAACAGTTACTTACTGCCAAAGCCATCCTCGTCGCACAACAGTAGTAGTGTTATTTAACCCATAGCTTGGCGGGGAAGGAAGAATAGATGCTTCATACATTTCCCAAAGGCATTAGTCCAAATTTGAACGTAATTGCGCGGCCGGATTTCGAACTTGCTTCTTACGATGTCGCACTCCATCATTTTAGCCACAACACATCGGTTACTTCCCCTTTACTATAAGTTAAGGATAGACAAAGTAATTGACATTAGTATTTAGAAAAGCATTATCTCTTTTTGCATAATGTAATCAAATCTAAAAAAAAAACAAGAGGTAAGAAACAAATTGTGTGTTTGTTCAAATACCTATGAGCAGTATGCATTCACCTAACTCCTCTTGCCCAGTTGGCTGGGGCTGTAGAATACACTGACTGCACCTCTGCAGAGGGGTAAGACCCCCAACGAGTGTCCTGGATATGACACTAAACAATCTGATGGTGAAGTTCCAGCAGTGCTGGAGCTTTGTGGAATGCGGGGTACCCCTTCATTGCCATCGCTCCCAGGTCCACTCTGGCTCGGAGTGGTACTACCTGATAGGGCCCTATATATGGGTTAAATAGAACTAACAGCATTCTTATGCTAAACTGAATTGTTTGAGTAAACTGAATAGCTTGAAATAGAAATGTTTTTGACAATTAAACCGTACTTACATTTAAACTGCATGCTTATGCTTAACAGAATTATTTGAAATAGAATTGTTTTTCGACATTAAAATTGTATTTACACTTAACTGAATTGCTACATATAACTGCTTGAATAGTTTGAAATAAATGTTTTTAACAATTAAACTGTGTACTTATGCTAAACTGAATTGTTTTAAATAGAAAAGATTATTCTCATAAAAATGGATTTGGAGTTAAATAACCAACAAAGGTTGATATGCCATAAAATCCAACAAACCAAACCAAACCTAACTCCTCCGTTATGGGTAGGATATGACACTCGGTCAACTTGTAAGCTGAGTAAAAAATTAAGAGTTTTCATTCTTCTTGACTGGTTGCCTAACCAAAGCTAAATATCAAAGTCTATCCCACTATTTACCATGAGCTGGATTCTTGCCTTCTCTAACAACCTTAACGCGAAATGAAACGCAAGCAGCCTCATCCAGGATTTTAAACACGGGAGACCGATTCTATTTATAACCAGTATGCTAAGCGTCCATCACAAATTATTTTGGGGCTGTTATCTATCGATCTATCAACCTATCTATCTCGGAACACTATCTATCTATCTATCTATCTATCTATCTATCCCAGTTTTTACGAATCAATTTCAGATACTTAAAACCTGGAATGTTGCCTGTAGCGTAACTAATAGGTTATTTTAATAATAATTTTAGTAAATACAGTTCTTTTTTTCTTTTAACTGAACATCATTACTAATAGTCTTTTTTATAAAATAGGCTGTCAACAAAAAAAATAGTCAGTTTCAATGATTTATCTAAAAAATATCAAAACATTGAAGATCTTGATATGTACTTAATAAGTACTTGATAAGTACTTAAAGTTTATTACTGTGACTTACAGTCAGCTTCTAGGTAAAAATGAGATGCTTCAAAAATCTATTTTCTTTTGCACAATCCGTCAGGTTTTTTGAAAAATAATGCAAAATTCATTCTGTAGTCAACTTAGCATAGGATAAAAACAACTTTGGTTTGATTAAGTTAAAAAAAATCATTTCTCCTTTTAACATGAACCTTTATATTAATTATGAGGATCGTTCAAAAATTCGCCCAGATTTTAGATTTGTCGTATACCTCTGACCTTTGTATAGGCTTCTCCTTTACAGAAATTGATACAGAAGTCTGGACTAGTTTTTCTTGTTCAATAAGAAGTGGTAGTGTATTGCCACAACAAAAATGTTCTGCAATGGCTGTTCATCCTGGGTGAGGCTTATAACTTTTTGAATCACCCTCGTAATGTAATGGTACTATGTCTATACCAAGGAAAGGTCTAGTAACCATTATGATATCGAATATATTTTTTAAAAACATTTTAAATGACCCTCGTAACGTAATGGTACCAAGTCCGTACCAAGGAAAGGTCTAGTAACTATTATAATATCAAATACATTTTTAAATTATTATTATTTTTTAGATTCTTATGTATTGAGGAATCAGCATTAATGGTTTTGAAGTTGTCTTACAATTTTAGCATGATTTTTTTTCTTCATATTCCGTGACATAAAGGCAAATAATGAGAGAAAGTTACGACGATGAATATGATAAACATTGCAGAAATATACTTTCGACTTATTATAACCATGACTTTTATTATTGCTTAATTAATTTTCTAAAGTATTTTATGATTTTTTGAAAGATATTTATGAAAAAGTTGAAATCCCTTCCTGATTGATTTGTACAAGTATATTCCTAGAAATTGGTATAGTTGATAATTAGTTAATTATTAAATAAATTCCTTTAAATTTCCTCATTTATATGGCGTGGAATTATTAATTCCTGATATTACGTCTCGTAGATTTCTTTGGGGTGCGTACGGAACAAGCACGAACTCGCTCCGATTGTTTGTTTGTTTTTTTGGGTTTTTTTTGTATGTTTACGGTCTCTTGGGAAATTTCATTTTGTCTATAACGTTTTAGAAATACAGAATTGAGTTTTTCCAGTTTTGATACACATAGCAAAAATTGTGGAATTAGCACACAAAGAGGATGTCCGCCATTTTTTTTTTATTTAGCTGTAAATAAATGAATAACAAATAAGACACGAAACATTTTTCTTTGAATGCTGAATATTCCAACTATGTATACCTTGAACTGACTTTGAAAACATATTTGTTTTCTTCAGGCAGTCATCTTTATATTTTTCATTTGAATGGCAAAAGACAAAAATTCCTGCTTCAACGTCTTGGCAAAAACAGATTCTTGATATTCTAACGGAAATTTTTCACACGGCACAATTGTTTCTCTTAATCTGAGAATTAATTTTTTATTTATTGCGGACTTTTTGTCCTCATCTTGGTAGTTTTTGTGTTGTTTCTTCTTTCACTATTTTTCGGTCAAATTTCACCTCTGGCCTTCTTCAAGTGATTTACCACGACCTCGGATAAGGAGAACAAATTACTGGATTTATAAGACCAAAACATCCATCCTTGATCGCCCTTCGGGGACCGTGGCGCAGCGGATAGAGGCGTTGAGTCACTACGGTTCCAGGTGAGCGTTGTCAGAAGATAGCGGTTTCAAATCCTACCCAAGCAGGCCAGAGGTTTACTTGGTCAAAAACGTGGTGCAATAGACAACAACTATGGAAGGCAGTAATTACTGCGGTTACAAGACTCAGCATTCCTATCCGAGGTCGCGGTAAATCACCTGAGAGGTGAAATTTGGCCGAAAAATAGTGGAAGAAGAAACAACATTAAAACTACCAAGGTGAGGACAAAGAGTCCGCAATAAATAAAAAAAAATTAATTCTCAGATTAAGAAGCCTCATCTCAAAATGATTCCAATTAAAGACTGTTTCTCTTTAGTTCACTTTAAAAGCATTTTCTTCTGTTTATGTATTAACGCTGATTTTCTTCTGGCTTTTCAGTATATAAAGCACTCATTTAGCCGCTTTCTTACAGTCCTGTCACAAACATTGACTCCTATTTTGAATCATTTGCATTTTTTTTGGTTTTGTTGCACATTTTCTATTTTCAAGGTCGCTTTGAATTTTCTAATGCTTTGATGTCTTTCGTGGTCAACCAGTAAGTTTTGCTTTTTAAACCTCTCCCGTTTATTTCATATATGCACCTAATTTTAGCAGACTGAGAACAAGTAACGTCTGTTGGTTGGTTGGTTGGGTTTTATGACATATCACTTTTATCACTTTGCAGATTATTCAACGCGAAATCCATTTTTATGTAAATAATCAGTTCTTTTTCGAACAAATCAGTTTAGCATAAGTACACGGTTTAATTGTCGAAAACGTTTCTTTTTCAAGCTATTCAGTTTATTCGAACAGTTCTAATTCAGCTATTTCAGTTTAGTATAAGTAAAGATTTTGCTTACACACAGTTAAATGTCAAAACAGTTCTATATTAAACAATTAGTAGAGTTTCAATGTAAAAAACAGTTCTATTTCAAACAATTCATTTTAGCATAAGCATGCAGTTTAAATATAAGTACACAGTTTATTTGTCAAAAACATTTCTATTTCAAGAAATTCAGTTTAGTCTAACAGTTCTATTTTAAACAATTCGGTTTAGCATAAATTCGCAGTTTAAAATCAAAAAAACGGTAAAGTCAAGAAAGCCCGGTTTAGTTCAATTTAATCCACAGATAGAACCCTTATCAAGTGCTATCACTCCGGGCCAGAGTGGACCTGGGAGCGATTGCAATAAAGGTGTGCTCTGCATTCCCCAAAGCTCCAGCATTACTGGAACCTCCCTATCAGATTGTTTAGTGTCATATCAGGACACTCGTTGAGGGAGTGTGTGTCTTACCCCTCTGCAGAGAAGCAGACGATGTATTCTACAGCCCCAGCCGACTGGGCAAGTAGTAACGTCTGTGGCAACACGTTATTTTGGATTCCTTTCATGAATGAGTTTTGTAATCTTTTCTATTGTTTAAATTGATAGTTTTTTTTTGTTGGAGCCAATCTCTTTCAATTACGCCTGCTCCGCGGCTGGTTGAGGACTGCAAAAATAATCTTTTAACTGTAAACCAATTTGCATATGTCTTTTAACTGTAGACCGATATGCATATGTCTTTTAACTGTAGACCGATTTGCATATGTCTTTTAACTGTAGATCGATTTGCATATCTAGACTTCTGCTGGTATCTATTTTAGGAATGCAAATTACAAGATTATTCCTCGATCTTTTCCTCAACGTTCTAATATTGCATAATATTTTCATCAACATGGCTTGGAAAAAATCATACAATCTATTTAAATTATTCAATCTTGTTTGTTTAAGTGTAATATAATGGACCATGTTGAATATGAGAAATCAAAATACGAATATATACTTCAGACAGGTATAATTTCATAGCAGTCCGACGCAACACGATGAGAAAGGAGACCTTGTAAGGGTTTTCAACGTTCTCTTTTGCAGATCCTCCACCATCCCGTCTCTCTCACACACCGACCAAAAATCGACTTCTCTCTTTGGATTTCAAAACTCAACTGCCTTCATTTTCAAAGAATCTCAATTTTTTAATATTCTCTGATTTCAACAATTATAGCAAATAGATAAAATAATTGATATAATTAAATAATCGCTCTAATTATTTTACATAAGGAATTAAGAATGTTCAGCTATTTTAACGCTACGGCATCAATATACGTAAATGAATAAAAGTGTTACATTACGCAAAGTACAAGAAAGATCTATGCTGTTTCGATACGAAAATTTATTAACGCTAAACAGCAGTCGTCAACGAAAGGGGAGAGATAGATTGAAAGATATGTTGTTACTTCGAACGCAGATAGTTTCATTCGTGGAAGACGGAAAGATCAAAACACCGACTTCATTTCTTTACCCAGAACAAGCCTCACACTTAAAAGGATGCTAGTCTCATATCCCGACAGGACCCGAAACTGCCCGATGCGAATTCACTGATAAACTGCTGGCTCTCCGAACAACTAGGACTCTCAAATCTTTTTTTATATTTTCTTCTCACTTTTCTCATAATTACTGCTTGCTTAGTAACTAAAAACTTTCCATAAACACGTCATTGCTAAATTAGCTGACATATGACCCAATGTTTATCTTTAATATTTTGCAGACCTGTTGATCTTTATTTTGACTGGGGCTAATGCACATATGACATGTGCACATATGCAAGTTTTGACTTTTAGAAAACCCGCAACCATGCACTGAACGTCCTCAGATAGCACACCATTTATCACTAAAATGATTTACTAAAAACTAAAATATTTAATTTAAATCTCTCATTATATTACACGATTAAGTAAGAATGTGTTGCGTCTTATCTGTTATAAGTAAAGTTTTACTGCTAAATATAAAACCTTAACGAACATCTTAGAGTGTAGAAAGAGTCTCCGTGGTGTAGTCGCTAACGTTCATCTCTACAACATCATAGTTAGAGAGTTCAAACTCCAGTCACGCAATTACGTTCACTTACGGACAATTACACCTGGGAAAAGTATGGACTCCCTTATCCACCCCCTGCTCTGGGTTAAATAAAATCACTGCTGTCCTTCTTCAAGGATGTATTTGAGATTAAATAAACCACGATGGTTGATATGCTGTTATACAATGAAAACAAACCAAATCATTTTAAGTTTGCATGTTCCGTATTTTTGTCAGAAGTCGCTGAACAATAACTTATTCACGAACATTATTCTAATTAATTTGACTAATCAATTCCTTTGCCCATTGTGCCTTTTCTAACTTTACCTCGGCCAGATAAAGTGAAAAGTTCCCAAAAACTGTATAAACTTACAATTTTTTAAAAACTTCTGTCTTAACAAAAATAAGAATCAGGTCACTTCAACGCAGTCTAATGTCTTTCAGGTTACACAGTTTGCTTTAGAAATTGTTGTATCGTGGTAAGGAAAAGATACACAGTGAAACACAGTTAATTATTTATTAACTCAAGTGGTACAGTCCTACTAGTATTATAAGTCTCGCGTTGTTGGTGTTACGTCCTAAGTTGGTCTTACTACTGACCGACGTCCTTCAGAGCTATCTCTCTGCTTCTCTTTCTGCTTCTGCTTCTGTCTCTCGTCTTAAGAGACACTGCGTCTTTTATACTTCCGTGTTACCGGAAGTAACGTGGTACGAGCCACTATACAACAGAAATATCTTATGGAAAGAAATGTTCAGCTATTAAAGGATTTTTTTATTGAGTCTTATTCGTAATTAGTTTTTCGACTGCTAACTAAAAAAACAAACAAAACAAAAAACCAAAAAAACCAAAAAAAAAACAAAAAAACAAAATACAAACAAACAAACAAGCAATAAAAAACAACTAAGTAAACATACTGTAGATGTACTAATTCCATTTTGACTCCGGCTAGTATTTATGTCTTGGTAGCGGCACAAATACCGACTGCCCGGATTCTATCGGTTTATCTTAGAGGTGTCCATTATGTAATGGTTATCGTCGTTGGAAATGGACACGGTGACCTGAGTTCAAATCCTAGACGATGCTGTTTGCATTTCAAATAGCGCTGATATACTTCGGAAAGGCATGAATCTCAAAGTTCTTCTATCAACAGTGGGTAAATAGTCGGGCAAGATGACTCTTGGTATAGTAACCGGTGTGAGAGCTAGAAAATTATAAATTTAAACCTGGTAGACTCCGTATAAAAATTGACCTTGTGTTGCATGCTACTCGTGCAGGTGGGGTTGAGTAAATACATTATCTATCTATCTATCTATCTATCTATTTGAGTTTCTTCATATCTATCTTTATCATTCTATTCATATTTATCTATCCCTCTCAGTCTATCTATCTATCTATCTATCTATCTATCTATTTGAGTTTCTTCATATCTATCTATATCATTCATTTCATATCTATCTATTTATCGCAGTCTATTCATATCTATCGACCTATCGTTTTGATTTTTTTTAAAGTTAAAAACATATTTCTTTTTTATTTTCTGTAGATGACGGCGAGAACTTAGAATAATGGCACAGGAAGCAAACCAAGCAACTAATAAGCGTACCCTTTGGCGAACTGGCGTTGTAGGCCATCCCGATTACAGACTGCCAACATCACCCAAACCAGCATCAGATACAGAAAAGAAAACGTTGTTTCCCGTGAAAATACGATGCTCTCGTAACTTCACGCTCCGTAAAAAGACACCGAATTCCCATCTACCCTCATCCCCCGGAATTCAACTTCAGAGCTTCTCCAAACTTCAATTGTCATCAGACGGTGGATCACCAGTGAAAAGTCGCGGTATTTTCCCACCGGCTTATCATTCAAGCCAGGTATCCTTAAATCTAACCTCGAGTGACACTGGGAAATATGGGGCGGGCAGCCGGGACGAGAAGAAGAGGCACCCTATTGGGAGGCCACGTTCTTGCGCTGCTGATATCGACGTCTCCGTGACGAGTAAGCGGCGGGAGTTTGCCGAGAGCTCTTCCCGTAAGGAGAGAGCTTTCGATAACGACCCAGAGACCGGCCTAAAAGATTCGGATGACGATGAAAGGAATCGAGAAAAAGAAGCCTCATTAGACTTGATCCGTGCATCACTGAGTGCTGCGTTCGATCCGAACCAAAGGCAGATGCTGGATGATCAGGTCTTCGAGGACGACCAGATAGTATCCGAAATCGAAAATCAGAACCCTGTAGAGATCAGCTACCCAACATCATTCGAAAACGATGCAACTGATCCAGATTCTGCAAATCCGGCTCAAATCAGCAGTGATGTCACTGGTGCCGAAGCTGCGGGTGTAACTAGTGCAGAATCTGAATCAAACAAACCTCTTGTGAGACCCCGTACTGGAAGGGGTATTCACGGCGCAAAGGCCCTGTCGGCAATTTACGATTCTTTACCATCAAGTCCCCTTTTTAATCCGGGTGAGACGTGGCGCTATAGGGACGCCTCTACACAGTGCCGGGAGGAAGATGCGGTTGAAGCAGCGAGTCCTGTGGTGGTTGAAAAGAAAACAGAGCTGCGGCGTCGCAAGTACGGAAGGGCGTTTCGACAAAAACGTGCGGCCACAATTGGCGGTAATGCTGAGCAGTCGACAGGAGAAAGAAAACGGAAGACGTTGCCGTTTTTTCGCTCTCAATCCGAATGTGGTTCGACCGGGGTCGGGGAACAAGTTACACAAAGCTGCTCTTTCCGACATTTCAGAGAGAAGAAAAGGAATTACTTACATTTCCCGGATTACCTAATTGCAAGTATGACCCTGTTGCCAGATTATATAAACTTCATGGAGGACAACAGAAGGTAAGTGAAACTTTCGTGTAATTTGAATAATCAAAATTTTTATTTACCTTAAAGCCTCAATACTGACAGGTGACCAACTGTTGCATAGGCAAGAATAATCCAAAAAATTTTGAAGTTAACTCATTTAACATTCCGGGATATATGGAATTAATGATTGCCACTCGCGTAATGCAAAAAGGTCTTCTACAGAATTAAGCATTCTGGTATCTGATATCGCAAAATGTAAACAAACGAAAGCTAATACAAATGCGTTATAATTTCTGAGTTGACGTCTGTCGCCGAAATGGCTAAGCGGTTTGATACCAAGTCTAGGGTAAAGTTAGGTGGGTTTCGATTCCAGCTAGAAGCGTCTCCGTGTCTAGCCACACTGAAGAGTTGTGATACAACGAAACAGTCTATCTGTGGATGACTATATATATATATATATATATATATATATACTCTGGGATGTTAAATTGGTTTACATAGCATTCAAATAAAGCATTAACAGTTTGTAGAAATTCAGATCAGATTTCAAATTACTTCCTAGTCTGCAGGTTCATTTGACTATTTGATATATATATATATATATATATATATATATATATATATATATATGTGTGTGTGTGTGGGTGAAATCTGATGTGAATCTCCACAAAATAAAGATTAAGTTCACTGTAAATGTCTTATACAGATGTTAACAGAAGGATTTCTTCTAGATTTTGTAAGACTGACACCTGCAACCAAAAAAATTGTTAAAATAAATAAACAAGCTGCAGGAATATATGAGCCCCCATCCCCCATAAAAAAAGCATCAACAAAAATCATTTGCAAAAAACAAACCATAAAACAAAAACATTAGCAAAAAACAAACCATAAAGCCAAAACGATAAAACGAAAACAACAACAACAACGAAAACAACAACAACAACAGCGATAAAAAACAAAACAAACCAGAAACAAAATAATTGACATATCATAAGCCTTGTTACTTTAAAAAATTCCACTCAATAAATTTTTGCTTCTTTATACTGCCTAAAGGATCTTATCTTTCTACATACAAAAATTATTTGTCAATAAGACACTATTTTTTCAGTTACAGTTGTATATCATACACTAATTAACTTCCTTCCCGCCGAACAGTTACATTATCAAGGCTACAGAACCCAGAAAGTACGTCATATCTTTAGTTCAAATTGGTGTATTGTAAAATGAATCTTTTTGGAATTTGGTTGCTGCAAATATAAATGCGTTTTTCTTTTAAAATTTAATTCGTATTCCAAATAAACTATTGGGTTAAGTGAAGAATAATTATCGTTTTAGTGAAATATAATTTATTCCTGAATTATTTTACAAATAATTAACTTGAACCTCAAGAATATAGTCACCATTATTTTCAATCATCTCTTCCCATTTATGAAGTAGCATGTTGATTCCTCTCAAGTAAAATTCAGTTGGTTTCGAGTTTAAAAACGTTTTCCAAAAACGTTTTCACCTAATCTTCTTGTCAAAATTTTGTAATCTTTCGGATAATGAAAAAAATGGAAATCTCTTAGTGCAAGATCTGATCAACAGATCTCGGATAGAACAGACCAGCCTAAATGTAATATATTTTTCCCGTGTGTTTTTTGCTGAATGTGGCCTTGATTTATCAAGAAGCAAAATATTTCTCCGACTGTCGAGTATGCAGTTTTCTTTGGGTTTTTTTTTTTTTAGATCTTTATGCTCACTTTTCCTATCTCTTTCAAGTGGCAGCAGATTGTGGATTGGGATGTGTTGAGGTTAAGTGTTAATTCTTGGGAATTTTTGCATGGATTGCATTCCATTATTTCTTTTAAAGCAACCTGATCTCGATTTGGGTTCATCTTTCAATGACGTATCACGAGAAAAAAATAAAAATAAAAACAACAACTTAGAAAATTAGTTTCGCACTTGTTGTTCACTGACAACACCTAAACGGTAAAAATATTCATAAACGGTAAAAATATTCTTAGCTGTTTCAATCGCGTTTTTGTTATTCTGAAACTCTCACAACGTTACATCTCGAATATGCATTTTCAGTTCGTTCATTTAAGGAATGTGAGATCATAGATTATATCATATAAAATATATATATAAATGCTCAACACTTACAAAGTAGTAATGTACATCCAAAGGTCACATAGCTTTTGCATTACACCCTCCTGATCCTATTTACCAACCCCTCCGCTCGGGCAGGACATGACACAAGGTCAATTTTTAAGCGGAGTTTAACAGGTTTGAATTCAGAGTTTTCCTTCTCCTAGACTATTTGCCTCACCTAGGTTGAAGAACCCAGCCTTCCCTACTATTTATCCATAGCTGGAGGGAGAATGATTGGATTCATACTTTTCCCAAGAGTATTAGTGCTATGTGAAATGCAATCAGTCTCATCCAGGATTTGAACTCGTGTCGCCGTGTCCATATCCTACGACGATAACCATTACACCACAGGCACCTCCACTAGATTATAGATTATATCATAATGCGCCACTTTCATTTCTGAAATAAGAAGGACCTCTGAAGAAAATCTTTTATCGGGTAATTTCCTGTTGGGTTTAAAATATTGAAAGTTTGAAATGCGTAGTTACAACTTGCTTTTAAAAAACGCAAATTATCTATGACTTAACCCTATATATATATATATATAATCCGTAGAGAAAATCCTAGGGGTAGGAGTATCCAATTTGAGTGTTCAATGTAAAAGGCTATCGACGTATAATTAATTTGGGATTAAAAATACATCAAAACTCAACGTGCAGAGCCCCCCAAAAAAATTTTATATAAAAATAAAAAGAAAAAATTCACTTCTTTGGAGTCATTATAAATTTATTTCTGGTCATGATGACCACCATCAGATGTTACAAGAAAAAATTATTTGGATGTTTTTATATTGCTTCCGGTCAGAATGGGATTGGAAAAATTTTTTAGATTTTTAATTAAAATAATTTTTTGATTAAAATAATTTTCTAATCAAAATTCTTTTAATATATTTTACCATATTTTTTAGTCAAGAGAGTTTATACGGTGGAAACAAAAACCCGTTACCCTTAATTTAAATACTGCTGAAAATTTTAAAAATCCTAATTCCGGAAAAATTGAATAGTGGCATGTGACTTTTTAAAAATTATAGATATAATATGCATTCGTACTTCCGTTGAAACTATTATGTATTATAAATATTAAATAATATAATTCGTGATATCAATGAATAATAATTCAATATTAATTAACGAAATTCTATTTCTAATCATGAAAACTATCGTAAAAATTCATGTTATTTATATTAGGAAGAAATTAATATATTGAATGTTATATCAATCGTAATAAACCAATAATTAATATGTAATAGATATTTTATTAATGTAACAAATAATTCCTAACTTATCATATGAATTAATTAAATATTAGTTTCTTAAATATTTGTTTACATATAGAATGTCACGAGACAGTTGGAGATTTGGCCGAATGAAAAAAAAAATGTGTAGCGAAGGGACAAATTTATCATCATCATCGCATTATGAAGAAAATGCATATTTTGATTTGACATGTAAGTATAATAGACAAAAATGAATGCTGGATCTAAAAATTAATGATAATAGGTGAGGTTAATAGATACTGTTAAGAGACATGGTATATTGTTATATACTATGGTTTTTTATGCAATACTAGTATTCATATGTTGGGATGTGATAAATTGCAAGATGTATGTTATAATAATTTGTATTAGCTGCCTAGGTCGTGTCAATGTTATATTACGTATATGTTATTGTAATCTATGATGGTATGTACATAAGGAATACGGTAAATATACTGTATTAGGAAGTACTTCTAACAATCATGAAATTATGGCTACCATTACATAAACAGGTTGAGGGGGTGTTTGGAGATGGATATAAAGGCTTAATGGTAGAAAATGGCACTTACGGTGCGTCATTATCATATCAATGGGTTGCATCAATTTTGAGACAGTTTTATATGATTTTGTCTCCAAATAAGTAGGGACGCAAAATATTTTTCCTCTCTTGTCTAAGGCATAGTAATCAAGTATTTACAGTTGTTATAGTGCATTATTTTCAAATCTGAAAGAAAAATGAACACAATATTATTATTAGTGGAGTTATTCGTAGTCACATGGGTCGCATGTATATTGAGACACTCTATATATTTGATATATTCATATCTACGTATAAACATGGTGTGGAATTAAATTACTTACCAGGTTCGATATGCCATAAAACCCAAACAGGCGACATGATTTTCATCTCTCTCTCTCTCCCTCTCTCTCTCTCTCTCTCTGATTTCTGTTCATAATCTTCTGAAAGATATGTCCTTGAGACAGTAGCTTCTCTGCTTCTCAACAGATACCGGGTTTTTTTTTCAAGTGGAACATCATACAATAAAAAATAGATATTATTATGTAATTGACCAAAAAGTAGATTTCAACATGACTTTTCTATTTCATTGTCATTTCTCATTTCTTATTCATTTCTTTTTCATTTCTATTTTATGGTCCTTTTTATTTCCTTTCTATTTCACTGTCATTTCTCATTTCTATTTCATTTCCACTTCATTCTCATTTCTATTTCATTTCTATTTTATTGTCATTTCTCATTTCTTTTTCATTCTCATTTCTATTTAATTGTCATTTCTCATTTCTATTTCATTTCTTTTTCTTTCTCATTATTTTTTCCTTGCGTTGTCATTTCTTATTTCTATCTCATTTCTTTTTTATTCTTATTTCTATTTCATTATCATTTCTCATTTCTATTTCATTTCTATTTCAATTTCATATTTATTTCATTGTCATTTCCCATTTCTGTTTCATTTCTATTTCATTCTCATTTCTGTTTCATTTGGATTTTATTCTCATTTCTCATTTCTATTTCACTCTCATTTCTATTTGAGTCTCATTTCTCATTCCTATTTCATTTCTATTTCATTCTTATTTCTCATTTCTATTTCATTTCTCAATAATCTCTTTTGGTAATTCTTATAAATATACGTCTTATCGTTAAGAATCGTTTTATTCATAGAAAGTTGTAGTTAGTCTTTCCGACGAGAACCTTGTCTTATAACTATACTGATAAACACCATTTTATAGTGTGAGTTTCACTCTGCTGATTCGCATTAGTGATTCAGTTTTTTTTTCTTTATTCCCGCTTATCAAAGACAGAAATGTCAGATCAAAGACAGAAATGTCAGATTAAAGACAGAAATGTCAGATTAAAGACAGAAAACAAAGCAAATTCCTGCGATTCTATTGTATGAGTTCGAAATGTAACGCAAAGTTGCGGAAATTCTTCGTATTATCGATCAAGTATTTATACGTACAGCTCACCACAGGATTCCAAAAATTTCGCAAAGTAAACGAGATCCTTTAAGGTAAGAAAGTTATGAAATCCTTAATTTGGTTTGGTTTGATTTAGTTTTATGGCACATCAATCATTGTAGGTTAATGCCAAATCCATTTTTATACAAATAAACAGTTCTATTTTAAAAAATTCAGTTTAGCATCAGTATGAATTTTTGTTTACATGCACTTAAATGTTAAAACAGTTGTATTTCAAACAATTCACTTTAGCACAAGTACGCAATTTAGACACACAGTTAAATGTAAAAACAGTTCTATTTCAAACAATTCAGTTTAGTGCAATTAAACATTTTATTTCTATTTGACCCATAGATAGAACATTACTAGGTGCTACCAATCCGAGCCAGAGTGGAGCAGGGAGCGATGGCAATGAAGGGGAACTCTGTGTTCCAGCATTACTGGAAACTCACCATCAGATTGTTTAGTGTTATATCCAGGACACTCATTGTGGGAGTCTTTTACCCCTCTGCAGAGATGCAACTGCAACCGACTGGGCAACTGAAACCCTGAACATGATTGATGTTAATTGAATTTGTTAATGTTACGTGGTAATACTTGTTTAAAAATATGTATAATTGGTGATTATGGGCAAAAGCCCTTCAGTGATTCATACCAACCAAGTAAGGTTTATGCAAATAAGCTGTGAGGTTGTTATAGAACTCGAAGCCAACAATTCAACATAGCAAGAATTTTGAAGGAAAAAGAGTTATATAAAGCTTTAAAATTGATCGTTAAAAATCAATTTTGTATCAACTTATTATTTAATTTTAGAGTTTTTCATCTTGTAAAAGGAAAAAAAATCAAGGTCATTACTAGAGAGTGCTGATAAATTCTCGACCAAACCAAGAAAGTAATGGTAGTTTTGAAAAGATATTGAGTTTTATTATGGGAAGGGTTGAAGGCACTTGATAAACAGTATATACAGTATATTCAATTGTGTAATGTACATTTAGAATAAAACGTGCATTTAAGGGTTCGTGTTATATAGTGAATCCTGAAAAGCTGTCAAAGGGTAGACGAAGTGAAAAGGTTGGCACTCGTATTCCATATCAGGGAAGTAAAGATAGACACGTGGTTATATGAATAAAAAAAACATAACAAAACAAAAACAAAACAAACACTGTCTTTTTCTTTCGAATTTAATCTCCTTCAAACCGGTCGGAAAGATATTAAAACACGAGGAGAGGTTTTTTTCATCCAACAATCAAGTGGTTTTCTGGTAAAATTATAAAAATCTGATTTTTGAAATTAACCCAATTCACTTGTCTGAATTTCTGAGAAGAAGCTTGATGATTTTTATCATTCAGGGTTTTTAGACTATTGTCTTCATCTTTAATGTTCTATTCACTACGTTTCGGCCGATATGTCCTCCGGCCTTGTTTGTTTATTTCATCATCCTCTCAATCTTTCTTTCTTTCTTTCTTTCTTTCTTCACTTTGTTTATTAGTGTGTTTCTTTCTCCCTTAATATATATCTATCCTTTGTTAGTACGTTCCTTGTGTTTGTTTGTTTGTTTATATGTTTATTTGTTTGTTTGTTTGTTTCTATCTTTCTTAGTCTCTTTCGTTTTTCATCTCATTCATTTCTCTATCTATAATCTTATTTTATTTCATTTTATCAATTCATTTTATATGTATAAATTTGTTAATGAATAACTTGTAAAATCTGATATATTTTTGGGACTCAGTGATTTTTAACTTATTCATTGCCATATAGGCACGATTCACACACACACACACACACACACACACACACACATATATATATATATATATATATATGTATATGCATTTGTTTATATATGTGTGAGTGTGTGTGTGCGTGCTTGTGTCTCTCAATAGTATCTATCTATCTATCTATCTATCTATCTATCCAAAAATTTTGTAGTTCGAAACCATTTTTGCTTAAAAATTAGATTTTCAAAATGTTGTGTGTCATAAAGTTTTATTGGTGGATTTTGTTGCAACAAGAGGTCAAAATAGGTTACGAATAAATATTTTGACGAACACTTCGAGTCGACATGTCCTTACTTGAAAACACTGATATTTGAATGATTGAAACACCCACTGGGAGAGCATGCTACTAAACGTAAACACTATGCTTTCCCGCTAGCGATCCATTGATTGACGAATAAGACAAAAGTACAAAGCAAGTGATTCTCAGTTGATAACTGCGATGTAAAGAAGAGAGAGAGAGAGAGAGTGAGAGAGAGAGAGAGAGAGAGAGAGAGAGAGAGGTTATGTGTTGTCGAAATTTGGACAGCAGACTTTTTTAATAATGGACGTGATTTAAAATAGGACAAGTCTGTTAGGAAAAAAAAACGTATTGAAGCTTAGCCACCATTGCATTGATGTGTGGGCGATAAAAGAACGAAAGGATTTACCAGGAATATTTGATGAGATTCACTTAGCAGAAAGTCGGACACTGACTCATTTGTGACTGACTGAATCTTTTATTATAAGAGAATGAGGTCGGGGAAAATTAGATTCCTTTCATTATTTAACAATGGCAGCGAAAGTCAGATTGTTTTCTGGAATTCTGGATATAACCAAATAAATTTCACTTTCCAAAGTATCATTTTTGAGAAACTAACACACACACACACACACACACACACACACACACACACACACACACACACACACACACACACACACACATATGTATATATATATCGAAACGATAGATAGTGGTGAATCTGACTGTATGATAGAAATACGTGGAAATTTGGACAAATCGAACACTTAACTCCGATTCAGATGCGTGTTATTTCGTTCTTTTCATTCCGTCGAACTTGTTCAAACTGAGACCGTTTTCTGAGTTTTTCTATTAAAAAGCAAATGAAGAAAAATGATAAATGATGGGGAGGATATAGGTGTAGTAGGGGGAAGGGAAAGTGATTATAGTCAAATGTATCTGGTTTCATTAAAGATTTTTTGTTGTGAAAGTGGAGATAGATTTTAGGGAGCTGACAGGAAAAAAGTGGGGGAAGACTTTAAAGTTAAATGTATAAGGTTTCATTGAAGACTTTTTTGTTGTGAAAATCGAGACAGATTTTAGCGAGCTGATAGGAAAGAAGCAGGGAAAGGTTTAAAGTCAAATGTATCAGGTTTCATAAAAGATTTTTTTTAGTTTTGAAAGTGGAAATGGTTTAAGTGAGCTGATGGGAGTTAAGTGTTTGATTTATCCAACTTTCCACGTATTTCTATCATATATATATATATATATATATATATATATAATTGACCGGGACATTGGCCCAGCGGTTAGAGTGTTCGCCAATGGCCCGGGAGACCTGGGTTCAATCCCAGGTCGAGTCATACCAAAGACTTTAAAAATGGAACTTGATACCACCTTGCTTAACACTCAGCATTATAAGGTACGGTTCAAGGGTAAAGTGGAGCAATCCTGGGAATGGAGTAGCGCCCTCCCCTACACCTTGGTGTAGTAGCTATCGAAAAGGGAGCCTTCGGGTCACCCTCGACTATGGTCGCTAACTTTACTTTTACTTATATATATATATATATATATATATGAATGCCTACAGTCATAAAAATCTACTAAGGTTTCACCTAAACAGATTATTAAGACGATTTTGAACCGTCCTGATGATCCGTTTAGGTGAATCCTTGGTAGATTTTTTTCTGATTCTGTAGGCATTTATATACTTGTATAGCGAGAGACTCTTACGTTTAGCTTTGGGAATTCAGTGTTTTTTTTTCTTTTGGCTAGGCATGCGTTATTAGTTGATTATTTTCAAGTAGTACATATGTTTTTAGTCATTTTTATGCAATTTATCCCCAGATATCAGTTTGTGTAATATTCTATTTTTTGCAAATTTTATTATCGTTCTTTTTCACACCATCAAAATTAATAATATATATATATATATATATATATATATATATATATATATATATAATGAACCATAATGCACCAAGTTCTGAACTTGGATTTTTGGTTTTAATCATTTCGTATACTTGTGCTCGACATGTGTTTCAAACTTTACGCCTTCTTCAGGAGATTAATAATGGTTAAGGTAATTTTTGGTTGTTTTTTTATCGGGAAGATTGATTTGATAGGATATGATCCCTTTTAAGATTTGAGTCTGTGAATCTTCTTTTTGAGTAAATTGTCCGTGAAGACTACTGGTTTTTGCAGATATTTTTTGTATATATATATATATATATATATATAGAGAGAGAGAGAGAGAGAGAGAGACTAACTCCTCTGCACGAGCAGGATCCGACACAAGGTCTGTTTTTTAAGCAGAGTTAAACAGATTTGAATTCAGAGAATTCTTTCTCCGAGATCGATTGCCATACCAAGATAAAAGAGCCCAGTCTATTGTACTATTTAACCATAGTTGGATTCAAGGTATAAAATAATCCAAGACGGGTTGAAATGCTGCGTTAGAACTGGACTATTATTGAAAAGAAATGATTACATGAAACCAATCACTGGCCCAATCTGCTGAGGCTGTAGAATACACCGACTGCGCATCTGCAGAAGGGTAAGACATCCCCAAGGAGTGTCCTGATATGACACTAAACAATATGATGGTGAGGTTCCAGTATTGCTGGGGCTTTGGGGAATGCGGTGTACCCCTTCATTGCCATCGCCCTCAGGTTCACTCCTGCCCGGATTGGTATCACCTGATAGGGCCTTATCTATGAGTCAAATATAACTAAACAGCGTACTTATGCTAAACGGAATAGCTTGAAATAGAACTGTTTTGACATTTTAACTGCGTACCAATACTAAACTTAATTGGTTGAAATAGAAATGTTTTGACATTTAACTGTATGTAAACAAAAGCTATACTAATACTAAACTGAATTGTTTTAATAAGAACTGTTTGACTAAACTGAATAGCTCGAAAGAGAAATGTTTTTGACTACTGAACCGTGTACTTATGCTTAACCGAATTGTTTGAAATAGAACTATTTATATGTTTAAAAATGGGTTTAGTATTAATTACCTTCAAAGGTTGATGTGCCATAAAACCAAACCAAACCAAACTAATACAAACCAAACCGAAACCAACCAGTCAATGAATGAATCAAAGAAACAATTACACAAAAAATGAAAATGTACTTATAATGAACGTGGTTGAACATGATTCCCTAACCTCTTGACATAAAGTTACATGTCATTAAAAGTATCAATTAATCAATGAACCAGCTTTGAATTCCAATTTACCTTTCTCTAATACAGGATGCCAATCAAGGCTAGAGAGCTCAATCTGTTCCACTAGTTAACAACATTCTTTCTTTAAGCGATTCTATCAATCGTTCACAATTCACAGTATTTGTCTCTTGCCAGAAGCAATACAAATCTGACCAGTTGCTAAAATGAAATTCTCTTTTTATTAGCAAGCAAGATTATTTGTTAAGAACAGCGCCAATTGGGCGAGAAAAAAAAAGGGGGGCGTTCTTGCTGGTATCACGAATCCTTGAGATTTAAACAAGATCTCCCTCGAAGATGTAGGCTGGAAAATTGCTTTTTATCTTTTGATAACAGAAGGTTTGATGTCACAGTCTGATGACAAGTCACGAATTCTAACGCTTGAATTTGATACAGTGAAATCAGATGCTCGCGCTAACAGTATGAAAAGTTATCGAAAGGTGAACGCTGAACATTATTTTAAAACTTTGGAAGAAAAAATGGTTAGTTTGTTCGTGTTGAATGGCATATCAACGCCTATTGGGTTATTCAATGCCAAGTCCAGTTCACACACACACACACACACACACACACACACACACACACACACACACACACACACACACATATATATATATATTTTTTTTTTTTAAAGAAAAAAACCAAAGACCGGTTATTTTAGGATTATAAATTTATTTCCATCCTGTTTTGCGTTTCTGATGTAAATCAAAAACACCAAGAATTGTCTGCCTGTGGTTCTAGGTAGAACAATGCCTTCCACCGTAATCTTTTGACGAAATTTTCAATTTTCTCCGTTAATGCCAGTTGAAACACAAAACAGGATGGAAATAAATTTATAATCCTAAAATAACCGGTCTTTGGTTTTTTTCTTTAAAGAAAGTATTGCTCTGTAAAATTAATTACATTGAGCTCTCTACCAGAAAAATTTAAATGTTTAGCTCTTGAACGATTTTCTTGTCCTGAAGGAATTACTCCCAACTCTGGTTTAACTGGACCGAATAATACTATATATATATATATATATATATATATATATGAGGATCATTAAATAAGTTTCCAGACTTTTTTGGTATGGCCACTTTTATTGATAGTACATACATGAAAATCTAATCCCCTTTGAAGTAATCTCCTCCGGCTGCAATGCACTTATACCGTTCTAACAACTTCTGGAAGCATTCTGGAAGTCCTCTTGCGTGATCGTGTCAATGACCTTCGTCACAGCCTCTTTCCTCTCCTCAATTGTTTCATAACAACAGCCTCTGAGCTTAGGGAATAAACAAAAGTCACGGGGAGCAAGGTCTCGAATATAGGGAGGGTGAGGAACTGTCTTGATGCCAATCTTGGTCAAATAGTCTGTGACAAGGATGAAGTTGTGGACTGGTGCTTTGGCCTGGTGGAAATGCCACTGAGCCGATTTGAAGAGTGCTGGCCTCTTCCAACGGAATCTCTCCCTGAACTCCGTTTAAACCTCAACATAGTAACCCTAACCCTAATAATTTGGCCAATCAACTCTGGTCTATTGACTTCCTTACTCCCCCCAAACATCTCATCTTCCCTCACAGACTCTCTGCCTTCCTTGAATCTCTTATGCCTCTCCAAAACTAATGCTCGGTTCATGCAAGATGGTCCAAAAGCAGTCTGAAGCATTCCATATGTTTCTGTGGCATTTTTTTCCAAGTTTAAAACCGAATTTTATTGCATATCGTTCTTCTAAAGTGTCCTCACGTCCAGATTGCATTTTTGAAATTCACGAGCTGTGACAATCAGGCTTTAGTATGGTGTATTCCAATTCCTGCTGAAGCTGTTCATTTGAAGCTGAAATCATAAAAATTCGTCAGTCATCCCATACAAGGTATAGGAATAACATACTGAATTTTCAAGAGTCTACGACAACTTTAAATTCCTGTACAAAAAAGTCTGGAAGCTTATTGAATGCACCACGTATATATATATATATATATATATATATATATAAGCAAAAAGAAAACTCATAATAAAAAAGGTATAATGAGAGTCTGTAGAGTTTTCTTTCCGGTTGCATTACAGATATATTTGCTCTGGGTGAGAATTTTATACTTATTTTGATACATTTATATATTAGTAGTCATACAGCGAGCACTCCGATAGAATTATATGAAACTTCTCATATATACTATATCTGAATAATTCAAAAACTCATCGTCTCTAGATAATTATTTTATACAATTTGTATGTATATATCTTTTTTTATCTGTAAGTGAAATATTTGTAAGTATGTTATGGTGATATACCTCATGACGTCACTGCATAGACCCCCCCCACGCTATAAATAGTCACTGGCTCGATAAACGAGGCAAGCGAGTTAACTGTTGTCGGTGACCGTTACTGTCAGTATTTTCGTAAATATATACTGCTGTATACCTACAACTCTTTGTGTTATTCATTCCTGGCCCTTCAAGACCACAACACTGGCGACGAGGAAACTATAGGACTTACAAGGACCTTATACCACGCACAAGGCTTCACCAAACAGCGGAAAGAAAGCCCGCCACAAAGTTACTAAAAAGTCCGTTTTCCGCTTTAAAGGAGGAAAAAAACATCTCGTCATTCTTCAAACACGAGGATTAAAAAATCGACTTTATTCCTCGCTTTTGCTCTCCAAGTCGACATTAAAAAAACATTTAGATAAGTCGAACATGCTTATTTTTCGCAAAAGTTTAATGTTCAGTAGAAAATTTTACGTACGACCACGTACTAAAAAACCAAAAAAAACATGCAAGTTTTTTCCTACACTAAAAAGACCATCTTTAGTGGGATAAATCTGCAGAGATCAGGCAACAAAAATTTGAGAAAATGTTTCTTCGTACCCAACAAGAACAGGAAAAATTGTTTGAGCTATCCAGTAGAGCTCTGAATGTTGAAAATGAAAATGCATTTTCTCAAAACGCTATTTTGAGCGCTATCGATAATTTCACTTACGCCCCTGCAGACAAAATTACATTAGCTTCCTACTCGGGAAGATATGAAGATCTCTACAACACTGACTGCGCAAACTAGGCCGATTTCAAGAAGGTCCGTTTGCTACGAAGAAAGTTAAGTACAGTTGAACATACCAATTATCAATTATATATTACCCCCAAAAAACCAGCAACCTGATATTCACTGAAGCTGAACTATTGTTAACTGAATTATTCGGCCCCAAAACGTTTCCCTTCCGTAAAAGATGGAAATGCGTGTATCTCACCAGGAAAGACAACAAAGATTACACAACCTTCGCTTGTGTAGTAAACAAATACGGAATTGAGTGCTAAAAACTTTAAATGCTTAATCTTCATACAGGGTTTAATATTCAACAAGGACGCAGAAATCAAACAAAGTGTTCTTAATAAACTCGAAAATGAACCAAGTTGAACGCTGCTACAAATCGCCGAAGACTACCAACGTTTTATTAGTGTTCACCAAGACTCGAAAGACTGGAGGTGCCCGTGGTGTAGTCGTTATCGCCGTAGGAAATGAACGCGGCGATACGAGTTCAAATCCTGGACGAGACTGATTGCATTTCACATTGCACTAATACCCTTGGGAAAGGTATGAATCCAATTATTCTCCCTCCAGCTATGGGTAAATAGTAGAGCAGACTAGGTTCTTCAGCCTTGGTGAGGCAACTAGTCTAGGAGAAGGAAAACTCTGAATTCAAACCTGTTAAACTCCGCTTAAAAAATTGACCTTGTGTCATATCCTGCCCGAGCGGAGGGGTTGGTAAATAGTACCAAGACTCGAAAGACATCGAGGAAAACGGCGTATCTCATATAAAAAAAATACGCAACATAAAACAACACCAGTCACCAACTAAATCGAGTAAACCGAAGGAAAAACAAAGTATTTTGCCCCGTAAACCGTGTTTTGGCAGCGAACAGTCGCATTGGTCTAAGGATTGCCCATACAGACTTAAAAAGTGTCTGACTTATGACCATTTCGGACACAAAAGCACTCACTGCAGAGCTAAAAAGAAAAATAGTTTTGTAAAAATCGCTTAGACTCACTAATCAGAAGGTCAAAACATTAAGAAATTCGTACAGGTTCAAATATTTAGTAAACGTATTAAGTTACAACTCGACTCAGGTCAGACGTGTCGATAATAAATTTGCATACACAGAGGAAATTGGGCAAACCGACTATGATAAAAACTAACAAAATCGCGAGAAGTCTGACTGGGGAAAAATAAAATTTGTAGGCGAATTAATTACAAACGTCACATTCAAAGAAAAAAACCTTGAAATTAAAAATGTTTGTGATAAGAGACTTAATCTTTTTGGTACTGATAACCATACTTTTCTTTCTGCCAAAAAATACAAAATTTAACAGCCAAAGCGGACAAGTTAAAAGAAGAATTAAAAGGAACGTTCCCTTAAGTCTTCTCCGGTGGACTAGGCAGACGTAAGATGTCCGCCAAGTTTGAGTTGAAACCAAATGTCCAACCAGTTTTTAAAATGAAGAGAAATGTCCCATTTACAAAGTTAAATCAGATCGACGAAGAATTAAATTGATTCGAACAAATAGGCGTACTATCAAAAGTGGAGTAAAGTGAGTGGGCTTCACCGACAATCAATGATAAGAAAAAAGTAAAGAGATCCGTGTTTGTGCAGATTTCTCTACAGGATTGAACAATGCATTAAAAGATTACCCCAACCATCTCCTGTGTCCAGAAGAGATCTTTGCAAAACTCAGCAGCGGAAATTTTTTTTATCAAAAATTTATTTGAGTGATGCCTATCTCCAGATACCTGTGGACGAGGAGTGCTCGAAGCTGCTATGTATAAGCGCTCATAGGGGTTTGTACGAGTTTGGACGATTACTATTCGGGTTCAAGGTCGCACCAACCATCTTCCAACAAGTCATGGACACTATGCTTAGTGGACTGGAATTTGCGATAGCGTACCTGGATGACATTCTTATGAATAGTCAAAGCGCCGATGAACACAATTCCCACGTGTACGAAGTTTTCAAGAGAATCCAGGACTATGGATTCAAGCTAAAAGAGGGAAAGAGTGATTTTTTTATAAAAAAAAAAATCTTTGCCAAATTACAGACAAAGACAGTAGAAGACACAGACCAAGAACGAGCTAGTGCGATAGAAAAACATGCCGGTGCCTGAAACCTGTCTTCACTTCAGAGTTTTTTTCGTCTATCAAATTACTACTATGTGTTTGTGCCTAAGATGCACAGTTTGCGAGCTCCTCTTAACGAATACCTACAAAAAGAAAAAGATTGGATCTGGACGAGTGGATGCCAGGAAACGTTCGAAAAAAATAAAACTCCTTACATCAAATTTATTCATTACACATTAAAATCCAGACCCCGAAATCATTGCGGCCAGTGATACTAATTGGTACGGTATTGGAGCCTGTATATTACACAAAATGGAAGACGGATCACTAAAATCAATTGCACACCTATCAAGGACGCTGTTATCTGCAGAAAAAAACTACTCTCAGATCGAGAAGGAAGCATTGGAAATTATATTTGCAGTTACCAAATTCAATAGATTCATCCACAGAAGATATGCAGAAAGACCATAAACCACTACTTACGAAGTGCCCGTGGTGTAATGGTTATCGTCGCAGGAAATGGACACGGCGACACGAGTTCAAATCCTGGACGAGACTGATTGCATTTCACATAGCACTAATACCCTTGGGAAAAGTATGAATCCAATTATTCTCCCTCCAGCTATGGGTAAATAGTAGGGAAGACTAGGTTCTTCAGCTTTGGTGAGGCAACTAGTCTACGAGAAGGAAAACTCTGAATTCAAACCTGTTAAACTCCGCTTAAAAAAATTACCTTGTGTCATATCCTGCTCGAATATGATAAACCACTACTTACGATCTGTGGTTCAAAAAAGGGCTTACCAACTCATTCTGCTAACAGGCTGTAAAGATGGGAGACCATTGTCTTTAATTATAATTTCAGAAGTCATGCCGACGGAATGTCGAAACTTATCCCAAAACATACCAAACCCCGTGAAGTCACAGTGATCACCTCCCCATGAACAGAAGTAGAGTTAAAAAATACTTTATGCAACACTGTTAGAAAGCTTCCTGTAACACTTGCTGAGATTAAAGAAAAGACGTTTGATGATTACTTTATGGAAGAAATAAAAAGAAAATAAAAGATAAAGACCGACAAATTTCTGACGCTTACTTTATGTGTAATGAAGTAGTTTTGTACAGTGATCGAGTTGTTATACTTGCAGCATTGCAGAAAAGAATACTAAAAGAATTTCTCGTCGGCCTTCCCGGAATGTCGAGGATGAAATGCCTCATGAGAAGTTATGTCTATTAGACAAATATGGACAGGAATATCGAGAATGCTGTAAAAGCCTGTAAAGGTTATGCTTTGGCGGCAAAGGCACCTCCCATAAAACTCTGCTCCAGGTCAAAAACAGATCAACTGTGGTTTAGGATCCATATCGATTTTGATGGTTCATTGGATGGTTTCTACAACCTGATTGTAGTAAACAGCTTTTCAAAATGGCCAGAAATGTTTAGATGCAAAAAAGCAACCACGGAGGTAGTAACCAGTTTCTTACATGAGTTATTCGTCCGGTTTAGGGTCGTGGACTGCAATGTCTCAGATCATTGAAGTCAATACATGTTCAGTGAATTCAAAGAATTTTGTCAAACATTCTCAGCAGAACAAATCACGATCGCTCTGTATCACCCAAGAAGTAATGGTCAGGTGGATCATTTCGTCGAAATTGCTGTATGGTTTTATCAGTAGGAGAATATTTTATCAGTAGGAGAATATTTTATCAGTAGGAGAATATTTCGTCGAAATTGCTGTATGGTTTTATCAGTAGGAGAATCTTTCGTTTTCCTGAGAGCTCTCTTACCTTTAAGAGAGCTCTCAGGAAAACGAAAGATTCTCCCACTGATAAAACCATACAGCAATTTCGGCAGGTTTATTGAGTGACTCCTAATAAGAATGCTCCATCTGCCATGAAGCCAGCAAAAGTAATGTTTGCAGGGAACATCAAGCCATTGTTTGAAAAACTCTGATCAAACTAGAAAACAATTCAAAATTGGCGAAAAGGTTTTCTTCCGTATGTTTCAAAGCTATAAGTCCTACTGAGAGACAGGTACAGTGGACAAACAGATTAAAAACATAAAATACATAATCAAATAGGCCAAGTTCACCCATAAAAAGCACCTGAACACAATAAGGAAGTGGTATTTGAATACCGTCGAGAACAACCCTCGAGAGGAAGACCCATTGGATGTCGTGTTCGACACGTTCGAGGTTCTGATACCATAAGCGGCACTAGAACAATGAAAATCCAAAATGAAACGAGAAATAAAGGATTTAGTTGACATTAAAAAAAAAAAAAAAAAAAAAATTGACTCCATACGGAGCAAGTCTAAAAAGGGTGTGTTATGGTGATATACCCGCATGACGTCACTGCATGGATCCTTCCCGACACTAAAATTAGTGACTGGCTCGATAAACGAGGCAAGCGAGTCTAGTCAGTTACCGGTAACCGTTACTGTCTGTATTTCCGTAAATATATACTGCTGTAAACCTTACATCTATTTGTATTATTTATTTCTGGCCCTTCAAGTCCTCAACAAAGTAATTTTATTTTTATACGATTGTCCAGTGGACTTGGGTTGTAGAATACACCGACTGCACTTCTGCTGTGGGGTAAAATCCCTTTAACGAGTGTCCTAGATATGACCCTAATCAATCTGGTGGTGAGGTTCCAGTAATACTGGAGCTTTGTGGAATTCTGTGCACCTCTTCATTGCCATCCCTTCCAGGTCGACTCTGGCCCGGATTGGTAGCAACTTATAGGGCTCTATCTTTGGGCCAAATAGAACTAAACTGGGTACTTATGCTAAAGTGGATTACTTGAAATAGACTTGTTTTGATATTTAAACTTCGCACTTATGATAAACTGAATTGCTTGAAATAGAACTGTTAAATATGTTCAAGTATTACCATTTTACAAGAGTAATTCTGTAAATCAAATAATCCAATCAAATTTGAAAAAAAAATGTACACAGCTGTATAGTTTCAAATAATTAATCATAATAATCCTTAGTAAATAATCGAATAGTTCGATTTGACCCAAATAGAAATAATTTGAAAAAAGAATTACTCAGCTCTACGCAAATATTGAGCACATTTTAAAAGAATTAACTAAGAAGGTTTTTTCTTTTCTTTTGCCTGAATTAGACCTTTTCCTTTTATGATATATATATATATATATATATAGTCATCCACATATATATAACTTTGATTCTCTATGGATAACCCAAACTCATAGTTTTGACTTGTGCCACAACTAAACTAAGCTTTGTGAATAACTCTCTCTCTCTCTCTCTCCACACACACACACACACACACACACACACACATATATATATATATATATATATATATATATATATATATATATATATATATATATATACAACAGATGAGAAGAAACAATCATTTTATCAACGTTGGATGAATGAAAAGTCCTCAAATGCTATCCGGAAAAGCAGTATAGAATTAAAAACAAATTAAATCTCACCGTAAGAGTACTTAAGAATTCATTATTCTATCAATTTCTCCTCAAAAATATCTGCCAGAAAATTAAGATGTCTATTATAAAGGAAACAATAGTGAAATAAGCCCTCAGAAATAAGATTCGAGTTGTTTTTAGTATATATACATATGTGTGTGTATATATAACACAAAAATATAAACAAGATGCGTATTTATTTAGATTGAAATATCCTCGTCTAGTACGCTAATTATTGCGCTACTTCATAATTAAAGTATTTAAGAGAATTTTTGATAAAAAAATCAATATTCTGCAAATTGAATTATATTCTATTTGTTTACTTTTGCGAGCATATGGTTCAGAGAATACTGTAAGGTAATATGTATAATGGGAAGTTATGGCAAGAAAGGAGCGCAAGAAATTGTTCAAACTCTTCGCAGAATGGTGCCCAAAGAATAACAGGCGTAATTGCTAAACGCCTGATAGCAAATGGCGAGCACAATCAATGCTGTTCTAGGAGGAATTGGTTGGCTTTTTACAACTTGCCGACACATGTTATTTTTTGCCAAAATCAGTTTTAATAAGTTTTTCTGTCCCGTGGTTCATGCTCGTGTTTAGAGCTGCCTTTTTCACCATACTCTCCATCTTTTGGACTCGCTTCGAGCCCCGAACCCCGGATTTGTATCTCGTGGACATATATATATATATATATATATATGTGTGTGTGTGTGTGTGTTGGCCAAACGTAGTCGAAGGTGACCCAAAGGCTCCCTTTTCAATAGTACAACACCGAGATGTTAATGAGGGCGCAACTACTTTCTCCACTTACTTTTGATATGCACCTTATGATGCTGAGTATAAAGTAAAGAGGCATCAAGTGCCATTTTTGAGTCTTTGGTATGAATCGACATGGGATTGAACCCGGTGTTCCAATATATATATATATATATATATATATAGCTTGGGTGGGCGAGCTGCAACATTGACACCTTTGTATAGCACTGGACCCTGCTGAACAGTTTAAGCTATAATCTGGCATACATGCCTAGACCCAGATTTGGGTCTATATCCAGCTATATCACGCCCACATTGCACTAATTGGGCCGATGACCAGCAAAGACCAGCAGCGTTCGAGCTTCACCTCTCCCCTAACTTTAAGCGGTCATGCTTTAGCAGACTTGAGACCAAAAGGTTCCCGACTTCAGCTGGGCCACCTTCGGGTGATCGAGCTGCAGCATTGACATCTTTGTATAGCACTGGACCTCGCTGTCCAGTTTAAGCTTTAATTAGGCATTCGTGCCAAGACCATGTTTGGCTCATCAGGCCCTAAGTGGGCCGATGACCAGTCAAACAGGGCTTGTGCCGCAGCACGTGCTTCGGCTCGTTCCCGACCTTTCCCTCCCCTAATCCCCACAATAATCCAACTTCGGGTCAATGACCTTGTGTCAAGTCCTGTCTGATGGGAGGCAGACACAAATATCAGCCGCTGTGCTTAACGCAGAGGCTTTTCAGTGGACTGTCTGGCATTCGTGCCGGACGGTCAATGTTCAATGGCAGACTTGAAGCTGAAAGGCCCTCTGCCTCGACTGAGCGAGCTGCATCATTGACACCTTTGGATAGCAATGGACCTCGCTGACCAGTTTAATCTATAATCAGGCATCCGGACCTGGACCCATGTTTCGGTCCATGTCCAGTTAGACTCATCAGGACTACACTACACTAAGTGGGCCGATGACCAGCATTGTCCTGCAGGTCACGAACCTCAGCTTGGGTCCGACTTTCCCTTCCCCTAACCCCGCTATTATTCGACCTCCGGGTCATTTGACTTTGTGTCAAGTCCTGTCTGGTGGGAAGCAGAAACAAATATCGAGAATTCCTCTCAGCGCTGGAATGGGACGCACCGCGGTCGGCCGTGTTGGTCGGTGCATGGGTCTGGCCAGGTGTGTCCTGATTCTGCTGGTAGTCTGTCAAGACCATCTGACATGAGTTCCGGTTGGTTGGCATTCATGTTGGGCGCGCCGAGACCGGCATCCTAGAGCCTCAGGGAGCCGCCCCCAGGTTCTAAACCTCATTAGAGAGGCTAGGTTTATCATCTGGCACATGAGGCGCCAATTTTTTAGTGGAATGCCAATTGGGCCTGAGGTATTTTTGGAGCTGCTGGGCGTATCTCGGCTAAAGCCTAGCGCTTGGACCCACCTAAAAAGGCCTTGTGCCACACTCATCCGGTTGATGGGACGTACGACAAATACCGACTTCTTCCCATCAGTCGAACCTGACAGTTTCCGGACGGACACTTCTACCTGCTGTACTAACACTCTTATTTTGTTTATATGTTCTGTTTATACAATTCCACCTACTTTCTCTTCTTCCGTGTCTTTTTTCTGGCCCCTAACAGGCCGCAACAGACTGATAGATAGATAGATTTCAACAGACGAGGATTGATAGATCTGAACAGACATATATATATATATATATATATATAGAGAGAGAGAGAGAGAGAGAGAGAGAGTGATCTGAACAGATTAGGATAGATAGATAGATTTCAACAGACTGGGATTGATAGATCTGAACTGACATATATATATATATATATATATATATATATATATATATATATATATATAGAGAGAGAGAGAGAGAGAGAGAGATCTGAACAGATTAGGATAGATAGACAGATAGATAGATTGATAGATCTAAACACACTGAGGTAGAAAGATATATTTTAATATATTAGAGAGAGAGATAGATCTGAACAGTCTTGGATAGGTAGATTGATTTGAATAGAGTAGGATAGATAGATAGATAGATAGATAGATTTCACACATTCAAAAAATCTAGAACTGGTGCATATTCTTCAGATTCAATTTAGAATCCTGCCAAGGGAACGGAAAGAATCTGAAAAGACCTTTGTTTAGCAGAGGCTCCACAATGGGTGCTGCTGACAATAGCAGTGATTTCACACTCACTTCAAGATTGAAGCTAGTAATATAATAAAGTTTTGTTTACTAATAACCACTGGCATTTAGCCATTAATATGGTTCGAGGAAAAAACAAATTCTACACGTAAAAAGCCCATTTGGCAAGAGTCGAATTACGTCTCTATATTGGAACTTGGTAAGCGGTAATTTCTTTTTCATAAAATGCAATGTACACAATGAATAAAATCGCCGGTAGAATGTAATTGTCTTTGCTTGAGGACAGGAACAAACGCCACTGTTCCTGGATTCATTCTAACGTCTGACTTTCGTTCTCAAATCACAGTGATGTATATTTGATGTACTTTTTTTCAAGAAGTAACAGGTCATTTGCCTAATGTTGCTGTTTGTTTGGTTTGATTTTCAGCCACTTTTAGCGAGGAAAAAATCGAAGTTATCATCTCAATGAGAGTCGGCCAAAAAATAATATCCATTCTTCTTTGAGAAGAAAAGGAAATCTTAGAATTCCAAATATAGTTCTGAACACGATCTTTTTCATTCTCAATCATTTTCTTATTCATGTGCCTGTTGCCTCTTTAATTTCATCGTTTTAACTGAGCGAGATTTTTTCAGCATTTTTAGGTATGTTTTGATTCCTTTGTTTAATGGCATATCAACTTTCGTGGGTTATAATACCACTAATGTCATCCTTGTAGAAGGACATTACTGGTACTATTTAACACAGAGTTGGATGATCAGGGAGTTCATATCTTTCCCAAGGGTATTAAACCAAAGATGGACGCAATAGCTCGACTGGATATCAAATTGCTTACTAAGATGTCGCGGTCCAGTTCGTTAGTCACAACATACAGGAAGTCCTCCTCACTGAGGGGAAGCACTGTACAGATTCTCAGCCACGTATCCGAATCGCTAGCATAACTACATTTGTCGGTTGGGATCATCAATAAATTCATTTATTTCTGGGGTTAATTGTGGTTAACTGAACAAGTGAAAAATGTGAATCCAGAGAAAATGATGATACCGTAAATAAAATTGGAGAATGAAAACGAATCCGAAAAAAAAAAAGAAAACACCAGAAAAAATCGTTGAAGACAAAAATGCGGAAAATGGATCTGAAGAAAAGGAAAAAAGTAAAGCGAGAAAAAAACAGCAAAAAAAAAAATAAAAAAAAAAAATAAAAATAAACTGCGAAAAATTAAAAAACTGAAAAGAAAAAAACTGAACCCCCCCCCCTGAGAACAATAAAAAACTGAAAAAAAAAAAAAAAAACCTGCGAAAAATAAAAAACTGCGAAAAAAAAAAAAATAACAGCGAAAAATTAAAAACTGAAAAAAATAAAAACTGCGATAAATAAAAACTGAAAAAAAAAGTATATATATATAGAATAAAAAACCGCGAGAAATAAAAACTGCGAAAAATAAAAAAAATGCGAAAAATAAAAAAAAAACTGAAAAATAAAAAAGCGTGAATAACATTGTATAGCCTCCGAGAAAAATAGAACCACAGAAAATAAAACTGCAGAAAATTAACCTGCGGAAAGGAAAATATCCCCAATTAAGGAAACAGCGGAAAAAAATTCGAGGGAAAAATCGCAGAAAAACCCTATGGAAAATAAAAGCAAAGAAATAAAAAAGAAAGAAAAAACGCGTAAAACGGATCCGTGAAAAAGAAAAGAACCTGGAAAGTGAATCCAAGGAAAGGAAAAAGCAAACAAAACTGTGGAAAACGTATTTGAAAAGGAAAAAGAAAGAAGGAAAGAACCGCGGAAAGCAAAACCACGAATGAAATGGCAAAAATCAAAACTGCTTAAAACGAATCGCGGATAAGAAAAACCAAGAAATAAAACAGCACAATAGAAAACCGTACAATAGACAACCGTAATAAACGAACCCGAGGAAAAAACTGCGGAAAAAAACCCCAAAAAAACGTGGAAAACAAAGCCACCGTAAAAAAAAACCCACAAAAAAAAAACCCGTGGTAAAAAAATCCGCGGTAAAAAAACGCGGATAAATAGGGTACAGTTTTCTAATAGTAAGAAATAACAAGCTTCTTTCCCTCCCCCTTTGTCTGTTTGTCTGTCACAAGATATGTGTGTGTGTGTGTGTGTGTGTGTGCGCGCGCGTGTGTGATATCTATACTTTGAAATCAAAGTCCACTCAAAGTTTTTTGAAGCATGAAACCAAACACGAGTGTTCATCTATCGATTGTGAAAAGATCAATGCCCCTCCTGCCACTCCTTTTGTTTCTTCCTTTTGAATCGACTGCCCGCCCTACATGATTTATTTTGGTGACTGACCAGAATTTCGTAGGTCGAGTTTGGCAGGCAGATTTCTGAGAACAGTAAGAGGGGGGTCTTTTTGACATTGTGCCTGTCTCGCACGGATGTCGTGACAGATGAGTTAAACAAACTGAAAGATCGACAAGATAAGGATGAACGCAGACTGCTAAGGTAATATTTAGAGAGGTGAGGTGAGAGACAAAAACAACAACAATAACAACAACAGTACGTCTGTGAATATATATATATATATATATATATACTTGCGTTATCATGCGACTTTCTGAGACATAATTCTAGCCTAATATTTGGGGGTCAAACCATACGCGTAATACCATCTTTGACTTCGTAAGAGGTTGACGAAGCCTAGACCTAGGCCAACTGATAGGCCTAAAATTTTCAATTGCAAAAGTCGACATATTGTCCTGTTTCATGTAAAACAGAAATTATGTTTTTACAAATATGGTTTTACTTACTGCATCCTACTATATAACAACCGAGTCGTTTGGAGCAATAGAAGACATCGATTTGCATATCTGCAGAGAGTAAGATCCCTCGACCAACAAGTGCCTTGTATATGAATCTAAACAATCTGATGTTGAGGTTCCAGCCCTGGAACTTTGGGGGAATTTTGAGTATCCTTTCATACCCAGGTTCACTCTGACTAGGAGTAGTAGCTGTGATAGGGCCATATCTCTGGGTCAAATAGGACTGTTTAATATTTAAACTGTGAGCAAACAAATGCCTGGTGACTAATTGAATTGTTAGAAATAAAACAACTTGATCATTTAACTGCGTGTAAACAAATGACAGACGTCTCATTGAATTATTAGTGATACATAGGAATACTTAAAACCATTTAACTGAATAGAGACAATAGCACTATAAGTATGCAAAGAAATTAGTTTTAACTCATTTAATAATGAAAATACTGACAAACTATTCATCTACAAGTCATATATGTATATCCATATAAATGTATGCAAATAAATGACTGATGTAACATTGTTACTCTTACATTGCAATATTTGAAACCATTGAACTGTGTGCAAAAAATGAGCTCAGGCTCTTTTAGAAATATCAACAAAATGTGTTTACAAATCATGTATATTTAATATACATATATAAACAGGATTTGGCATTAAATAACAAGCAATAGTTAACATGCCATAAAACTAAACCAAACAAAATCATATGCATTTAATATATATGTATAAACAGGATTTGGCATTAAATAACTTACAATGTTTGATATGCTATAAAACAAACCAAACCAAACCAAACCAAATCAAATCATATACACTTAATATATGTGTATAAACAGGATTTGGCATTAAATAACTTACAATGGTTGATATGCCATAAACCAAACCAAACCAAACCAAACCAAATCATATATACTTAATATATGTGTATAAAGAGGATTTGCCATTAAATTAACTACAATGGTTGATATACCATAAAACCAAACCAAACCAATACATATATTTTTGATATATATGTATAAATAGGAATAGGCATTGAATAACCTACAATTGTTGATAGTCCATAAAACCAACCAACCAACCAACCAATCCTTATATGACAGGTTATTTTATTTTCTTACAATATGATCTCAAAAGGCTTGCTACATAGACTGAACAACCTTGATGGTTGTTAACGAAAATTGAAAACCTTTATTTCTGTATTATCGTTATATTGTCGTTGTGCGGTATTTTCACTAAGCTCACTTAAAGAATTACAGAAAACCAAGGAATCTGAAGAGAAAATATATTTCATCAAACGATACATGAATTAGGATGTTAGTCGCGTATGTACATGTAGGAAGAAATGAGTTGAATCTGACAGAATGTACGTAGATAAGGTAAAACGGAAGAAAAATATGTTTGATGGTTTGTTAATTTGCCAACGCGTTTCAACACCAATCTTTTTTTGAATGTAAAAATGTTTTATCACAATTATTTTAGCATGGGAAATAATTATGATAGATAAATTTTGATTAATCCATTTTTTCACATAGCAAGATCTACAAGCACCGACAAAGATTTCGAATTGAATCAAAATTTATCAATCATAATTGTTTCTCAAACTAAAATAATTTTGAATAAAACATTTTTGCATTCAAAAAAAAGATTGAAGTCGAAATGCGTTGGAAAATAAACTAACCATCAAACGTATTTTTCTTCTATTTTACCTTTGCTATATATATATATATATATATATATGGTTTTCAGAAAAAATTATATAATTTCGTTTTTCAATAACTTGATCAATTCTTGTTCACTCGATTTCAAATTTGATCAGGATGAGTAGAAGTGAGAAAAAATTTCATGTTTAATGTTTGATCTTCATTTCCTTTGAAGAATACAAATACTATTTATTGTAAAGGTAAAAACACTTAAACATTAAACAGCATTTTGACTTTTACACATGCTGTAAAAATTTAAAATCATTTGAACTCGAATTGGTCTAGTTATCAACGAAATAATATCAGTTTTCCCGAAATACCTTGTACATCTCAAATGATATCAATCTTTTTCAAAACCTTAAACGGATGAGTTGCCCAACATTAGAGTGACTACCAAAGCCCTCGAGCAGCTGAAGCGTGGAAAAGCAGCCGGAGCCGATAGAACCTCACTATATATATATATATATATATATACGTATATATTGAAGAGTTTATATTTAGGCAGGAAATTATTATTCAGGCAAGTTTTATTAAAGACCATGTGTGTATAGCAATAATAATAATAATACGGTGGACTCTGTAGTTTCGAATACGAATGGGTTTATTACTTTTTGGCTTCACCCTTTTGCGACATGAGGAGAGAGACAAAAATCATAAGAGCCTATTCTAACCATTTTATGTTGACACTCCTCATGCAAGGCGCATCTTGTAGTGTCCAAGTGTAAAAATAATTGCGGTGGGATTTTTTTTTATATTATCATTTTTCGTTTTAATATATCTTGTCTTTCGGTTTAGTTAGGCTGAGAACCTTTGGCTTAGTGCATGGGTTAGTTAGTGCATGGGTTAGTTGAGTGCAGGTGTTCACGCGCGCGTGGGGCGGATGTGACAATCAGAGATGTCACTATAAAAACCCCAGATTGGAAATGAAACCGGGGACGTGAATGACGTCATACCTGGAAGCGCTGAGAGTTTTGGGGATTTGAAAAAAAGCAGTTAGTTGGGATTCAGACCTGGGCGAGGCCAGACGACTTTGGCGCCGCGCGTTGGTTGGGTGAGTGACGATGTAAAAGCAGTCAGCGTAGAAAGAACCAATTTGAATTTGAAGTCAGCTTAGAATGAACTAATTTTGTGTTTTCGGATTCCTATATGTTAATGAACATCATGAACATTCTATGAACTTATGTGTATTTCTCATTTTCATATCTTGGTCGAATTTTTGGACGTGGCCCTATGTTACACAAGATCTCAATTAATTTCTGCCGGTCGAGACCCTAACTGATCTGATCTCATCAGATCCGAAAAACTCAACTGCTACCTTCAATGATCAAACCACAACTCCACCGTATTTTTCAAAATTCTCAAATTCTCAGGCCATATCTTCTGGGAATGACGTCATCTACCCACTTGATTCACTCCAACTGCCCATCCGGAGTTTATTATGACAGATGATGATTGTCATATCCTTTCCGCGCTGGCATGCGAATGCCCCGTCTAACGATAATATCTGAACTAGAGACACCGAGTAGTTCAAAGCCTTACCAAACTAAATAATGAAATATAATAATAAAATATAATTAACGAAAAATGATTAATAGAATTAATCATTACCTTAATTATATAATAGATGGAACTCAGTTTACCATTTTTTATGGTAATTTTTCAAGTCTTCTTGTTATTTTTCTTGTGTTGGGATCTAGGTTGTAAGGAATTGTCCGATATCTTCTGTCGAACCACTTTCGACCATACTTTTAGTCATCATCAGGGGCTCATGAGTTTGAGTTGACAGTTTTAATCTTTATTGTTTTAATTATTTGTAGCGTTTTGTTTTGAATTTGTGGGTTGGAACATTTTCAACCTTTTGTTATAAAACGTTCATTGGAAAGTGATTTTAGTTATTAGAAATATTCAATATGTTGGTTCCTGTGTTAAATACTATTTTATTTATGATTGGCTTTTTATTTCTGTGTATATTGCTTTCAGGATTTGTAATCGTCTTTTATTATTGTTTTTATAAATAATTATTGTATAATCTATGAGAATTGTCTCTACACCGGAAGGTGTAAGTTGGTCCGAGTTATCGTTGTGTTTTATAATTAAATGTTATTTTATGGCACTATTTTCAGATAGTTGAGACGACGAGATAATATTGTAGTTGTATAGCCAATGTAAATATTTTTTTGTTTTTTTGGAGGCACTCTTTCAATGGACATATACATTTATAAACTACATTGGATTGGTTTTATGATTATTTTAGCTGAATTGGTGTTATTTTTAATTATGAGTTTGATGTTTTAAATTTACTGCAGGAGATGATAAGTTTTATTTGTTTTTGTTTTTCGATTGATTTAATCTGTCTTTTTATAATGTTGGTTATTGTTTGTTCGTCAAATTTGTGCGTTTGATTATATATATATAGGTTTGTGTGTGTGGAGGTTTGTGTGCGTGTGGAGGGTTGTGTCTATGTGAGTGTGTTTGTGCGTATGTGTTTGTGGGTGAGTTTGTGTGTGTGTGTATGTGTGTGTGTTTATGGGTATGTATGTGCGGGTGTGTTTGTAAGTGTGGAGTTTGTATGTGTGTTGTTTACGTATGTGTGGGTATGTATGTGTGTGTGGGATAGGTCTGTATGCGTGTGTTTGTGTGTATGTAGGTGTGGACGTGTGTGTATGTATGTTTGTGTGTGTTTATGTGTGTGTGTGTGTGTTTGTGTTTGTGTGAGAGAGAGAGAGAAATACGAGTCCAGGTCGTCAATGTTACTCGGACTCACATTTTTAACGGTAATTTACAGCATGCATAATTGACAGCATAAAAAAAAGTTTAGCATCCGATTTCAATTTTTTTTTTCTAAACACAACTCATTAAATTTCTGTGACTGTGCAAGTTTGTTCGACTGATAGTTGACAACTGATTAGTCTACAAATAAATAAATAAATAAATAAAATAAGATACCACACACACACACACACACACACACACACACACACACACACACACACACACACACACACACACAAAGAAAGAACATTTTCCGGACTATTGTCCTCATCTTTGTCGCCATGTTTATCACAACGTTTCGGCCGTTATGTCGTCCGGCCTTCTTTAGGTTGTTGGAATGTCGAACTTAACCCTTTATTTCGCTTTCCTTGGTAGACTGTTCTAGTTCCAAAAGTCATGTATTATGGATGTCAGTTATCAGTTATCTCCTGTTAATTTCCCCTCTGAAAGTTCTCTGCTGTCTTCACCGGGTATTGTCTTGATTGGGTATGTCACTGGATCTAACCAACGCGTTTATCCACTGTACCATGTGTCCTTGATGAAAGAAAGAAATAATAAGTAAAAAAAACAAACAATATTTTCTCGATATTTAAATTTTTTTTTATCGAAACAAATGTTTATGTCCTTTGTCAAGTGCCTGTCTCAGTCATTACTAGATTCTTTGATGTTAACTGCTCAGTCGGCAGGATATTTGCAGAGGAGTAAGTATCCTGGATATGACACTAAACTCTATTTGATGATGAGGCTTCAGTCCTGGAGCTTTGGGGAATGTGGAGTACCATTGCTATTACTCTCAGGTCTATCTTGGCCCAAAATCGTAGTACCCGTCAAATAGAGCTAGTAATCAGGATATGATACAAAACTGTATCTGATGGTGAGGTATCGGACCTTTGGGAAATGAGCAGTACTCCTTCATTGCTATCACTTTAAAGTTCACTCTGCTCGGAGTGGTTGTGTCTGATGAGGTTACATCTATAGGTCAAATAGAACTGTTTGACAATATATCAGTGTTCAAATAAATGACATGTTAAATCGAATTCTTAGTGTTGCTTAGGAAATACTTGGAACAATTTAAGTGTATGCGAAAATTGAATTATTAGTATTACATAGCAATACTTAGAGCCATTTGACTGTGAGTAAATGAATGAATTGTCTTGAATAGAATTATTAGTGTTTAATTGAAATACTCCACAGTGTGCAAACAAATGATTAATGCGAAATAGAATTATTAGTTTTAAATTGCAATGTTTCAAGCTGACAAAGGAAAGAAGTAGAAGATACTCCGCTCAAACAATTACGGACGCGAACTACGCCGATGACATGGCGCTTCTGGCAAATACACCCGCTAAAGCCGAAACTCTGCTACATTGTCTGGAACGAGAAGCTGCTGGCATAGGCCCCCATGTCAACGCACACAAGACGGAATACATGTGCTTTAATCAAAGAGGCGACATCTCCACAGTTCGCTGAAACTAGTAGAGAAGTTCACCTACCTAGGAAGCAGTGTCTCATCAACCGAGACAGACATCAACACGACTAGCAAAGGTATGGACAGCTACCGATAGGCTATCGGTCATATGGAAGTCAGACCTGACAGATAAAATAAAACGAAGTTTTTTTTTTTAAGCAGCGGTCGTGTCGATACTGCCATATGGATGTACTACATAGACGCTAACAAAATGCATGGAGAAAAAGCTTAACGGCAAAACTGTTTAGCTATTTGTAAACAATAGCAATTCTTAGTTGTGCGCAAAATTTGCTCAAAGAATAAAGAATAAAACATCTTCAAACTTTTCACTTAGAAATCATATAGGTATATCTATTTAACTATTTTTGGGGGGTCTTACCCCCTACAAGAGATTCAATCGGTGTGTTTCAAGCCCTGTCGACAGGATAAAACCAAGATGAAGCGTTGGATAATTGAAAACTCGCAGGAATAAGAGGATAATTTTGAAGACAATTAAAGTATCTTTCATTAATCATTTCTGTCTTAGTAAACACAGCATCAGTCTCGATACTTTTTCAACACGCCACGTATTCAAACACTCTAAGGCAAGCAAAACCTCTTCTCCTTAACATTTCAAAAGCAAAAGGCAAGAACGCCCCCCCCCCAAAAAAAACCATGCCACAAATTAAAATTAGATTAATTCTTAAATTGCTAATTAAATTTCTAAGCGTAAAATTTCCATCAAATGAACTCAAAATAGAATAAAATTTTGCAGAAGGTCAAATCTTATTATTACATCTCGTTGAAATTAGTTATTATTGCATTTCGTATCTCTTTATTATAACCAGCTCATTGGCCAAGTGGGTTGAGTGTTCGCCAATGGTCCGGGAGACCTGGATCATACCAAAGACTTTAAAAATGGTACTTGATGCCGCCTTGCCCAACACTCAGCAATATAAGGTACTCACAAGGGTAAAGTGGGAGCAATCCAGGGAAAGGAGTAGCACCCTCCCCTACACCTCGGTGTAGTAGCTATTGAAAAGGAAGCCTTCTGGTCGCCCTCGACTACGGTCGCCAACTTTACTTACTTTTTATTATAAGGATTCGATTTTTATTTTGGTCTGAGTTGACAATAATTGTTCATCATACTTCTAGATTGAGTCAAAAGTTTGGCTACATTTTATCACGTGCTAGTTTTCGGCACGTGTATCACGGGACCAGAACAGGAAGATGCCCATTGTGGTTGGTAGTATGGCTGTAGTTGGGCGCTTTTTATATAGGAATCTTCTCTGACCGGTCGGCGCTTCTCGCCGCCATCTTATTCACGCACCACCAATGTTGTTCGGTCTTTTCCTAATTGTTTGTTGTTCTTTTGCGAGATGAACAAAAAAAAAAGACTTCTCCTTTGTTGAAAATTATTTATTCACTGCATGTACATTACCGACATCGTCTGCGAGTCAGGAGCGCCTTGACCACAAATGGAAAATTGGTCTCCGTAACTGATTTAAAGTTGAAATATAACTTCTAACTTGTAAAATTTTAGTCATCTGACTTAGGAGAATAATTTAAATCATAGTAATCCAAAAGTGAAGAATTTATTGTGAAGGAAAGTCGATGTTAAACGTTTCGGTTTTAATAAACCTTTATCAGGACTTTAAAATGGTGATACCAAGTGTTGATAGAATAACGATGGATCATTGTTCTACCAACACTTGGTATCACCATTTTAAAGTGGAAAACTGTCATTTCTCAGAATGCTACCAGCCCAGTCGGCTAGGGCTGTAGAATACGCTGACTGTATCTCTGCTGAGGGGTAAGACCCCGCCACTTCAACGAGAATCCTCCTGTAAACTTTATCTAATGGCAAGGCTCTAAACTTTATTTAATGGCAAGGCTCCAGTGCTTGAGCTTTGGCTAATATAGAGTACCTTTTCTTTACTATTACTCCCAGGTCCACCCTAACTCGAAGTGGTAGTACCTTGTAAGGGTCTCATCTCAGGGTCAAATAGAAGATTTTAGTCCTTTACTATACGTGAAAACCATTTCACTGTATGCAAAACAAATGAACTCTGGCTCGTTTTAAAATAATGTTACCTACAACTATTTGTTTACAAAGCATGCATATATATATATATATATATATATATATATATATATATATATATATATATATTAGATAGCTTAAAAGGGTTGATATGCCATAAAACACATCCAACCGTCCCACGAGAGAGATAACTTAATAACCCAATGGCTCATATTCCAGGAAATAAAGAAATATTTGATTTCGAAGCGTTTAGTTTTCTTTTACCAAATCTAGATTGAATGTGGCACAATAATAAGCATTAATGTATATATATATATATATATATATATATGGATGTATATGTATAGGTTTCTGTGTGTGTTTGCGGATGGGGGCCAAAGAAGGGATCTTATCTTCGGCATTTTTGACCGGCGTCAGAGTGTCTTGAAGGATCCCTTTGTCCATTTTAGCACGAAGACCACACCAAGAGCTGTGCCCTCGAAAACCTGTGAGACCAGAAAAAAAGGACGAAGGACGTTGGGCAGTTAGGAGTGAAACTCCGGAGCAGAGATTCAAAAACTCAAGCCCATAACGCGGGGATGGTCAGTCGGCTCTCAAGACGTGGGTCCAGAACTGTCGGAAGGGCGTATGGCGTCAAGAACGAAGACACGAAGCAGTTAAGACGATGACCGGATGGGTCAGCATCTTTGGTAGCAGTTTTGGATTTTTGCTGAGTTCTGGCGATAGCCACACATCACAAATGTACACAAAATGCGAAAAAGTGCCAACTTCACCCTACAGCGTTTTGCAGTTCTGAATCCGTGTTTGTCTTTTCTTCCTTCCACTCTTTGTTTATTGTTTGGTTTTTATTTTTGTACAACCTGTGAAAGGCCCTCACGTCCGGTTGTGAGACTTAACAATCACTAGACGACAAGACGAACGGTCAAACCAACAAAATCCGGATGTGTTAGGGTTGGTTGATATGAGTTTCTGTCCTGGCTATAATACTAAACTGCATATAATAGTGAGGCCTCGATTTCGGAGATCTAGAGAGAGTGGAGTAACCTTTTATTGTAAATACTCCCAGGTCCACTCAGGCTTGGGGTAGTAGTACCTGTTAGAGTCCCATCTATGGGTCAAATATAACTATTTGACCATTTAACGGTGTGCAAACAAATGACAGATCTTAAATTGAATTGTTAGTGTCACATAGCAATACTTGAAACCACTTCACTGTGTGCAAACAAATAATTAATATGCGATAGAATGATTAGTGTAATGCAGACAATAGCAATTTTTTTTGCAAACAAATTAGCTCTAATTCATTTGAAAATAAGATTACCTATAAACTATCTACTTTCAGATTATATAGTTATATAATTAAGGAATGATTTTTATATTAATCCTTTTTCGTTAATTGTATTTTATTATTTAATTTGGTAAGGCCTTTAACTACTCGGGTCTCTTAGTCCAGGTGCCTAGTCTGATGGTGCAGTCTTACGCCCGCGCGGAAAGGATACGACAATCATCATATGTCATAATTAACATCCAGAGAGGAAATGGGGTTGGAGTGTGAATGACGCCAGAAGAGTTGTTCCTGAGAATTTGAAGATTTTAAAAAAGTAATTGAGTTTTTTACCATTGAAGGTTGCAGTTGAGTTTTTCGGATCTGATCAGATCAAATCATATTTTCGGATCTCGACCAGAAGAAATGAATTGAGATCTTAAACACCACAAGATGCACCGCGCGTTGGGGTGGGGTCAGCATTGTATGTTTGAATAGGTTTTTTAGTATTGTGTCTCTCTCCTCGTGTCGCCAATGACTGAAGCCAGACACTTATAAACCTGTTCGTATCTGAAGTAACAGAGTCCGCCTCTATATGTATTGTATTACTATTATTATTGATATCTTCATGAGTATACAACAATATATATTACCATTCAACAGTATGAGAACAAATAACTGATATCAAATTGTTAGTATTAAATATCAATGGTTAAAACCATTTAACTACAGGGTGGAACGGTAAAATTGTCGTCCTAAAGAAAATGACACTACAGCTTTATTTTAAAACTTTTATTGAAAAAATCAATTCAGGTTACTTGATTATGTAGTAGAGCTGGCATCAATTCAATGTAGCCGCCTTCAGCCTCAATCACCGCTACGATACGGATCCGGAATTGAAAGCATGCCTTTTCCACAAGCGCCAGCGGGAGCTCGGCGAATACTTGGCGGATGGCGGCGATCAGGATGGCTTTGGTGTTATGGGAGTTCATGTTGGTGATGTTCTCGACGTATGACCAAACGAAGTAGTCCAACAGGTTCAGGTCGTGGGAGGAGGGGGCCAGTGAGAGAAGGGTACAAAGTCTTAGCACTCCTTCTGAAGCCAAGCCTGGGTCTCTTTGGACTTGTGGGCCGGCGCCGAGTCCTACTGCCACACCCAGGGTCTGACACCGGCCACCTGATTGCACCAGGGGATCACCACACTCTTCAGCACATCCAGGTACACTTTGGTGTTGACTTTCAAGCCGACTTTGAAAATGTGAGGTGGCATGATGTGGCCCTCACTTGAAACCACTCCAAAGACCATAACCGTAGCCGGAAACTTTTTCATCGCCCTGTTATTCGTGGCAATCCAGACTTGCATTTTGAGGGTGCTGGCAATGGTCATATTGTCATAACTTTGATCGGTAGAGACCATGAGTTGTACAGCGGCGAATCTCCGATCTCGCTCGTTGGACAGTGTGTCACTTTCAGATATGATAGAAGGCTCCTATCGCTCTTGGGATTTGTACACAACTGGCCAACTAGTAGATGGTCTGCAACAAAAAAAAAAGAAAAAAAAAGAAAAAGAAAACCGGTTTTCCTTAAACGGAAATGGAATCATGTCGTCTTTTCTAGGGCGACAATCTTATCGCTCCACCCTGTATTTGAAAACATTAAATTATTAGCATTACATAGAAATACTTGGAACCACTTAACAGTGTGAAAATAAAACTACTAGAGTGACTAATGCTTGAAACCATTTTACTGTGCAAAAAAGGATTAAAATTATTAGTATTAGATAGCAATACTTGAAACCATTTAACTATGTGCAAACAATAGAAATAGTTAATTGTGTCCAAATCAATTTGGTCTAATTCTTTTAAAAATAATGCAAGTTGGCTGACCGTAGCCGAGGGTGACCCGAAAGTTTCCTTTTCAATAGCTACCGCACTGAGACGTTGGGGAGGTCGCTAACTCCTTTCCCTGGATTCCTCCACTTTCCTTTGATCTGGATCTTATAATGTTAAGCAAGGAGGCATCTAGTTCCATTTTTGAGTCTTTGGTATGACTCAACCAGGGATTGAACCCGGTCTCCTGGTGCATTAACTGTGTGCAAACAAATGATTGATATTAAATAGAATTATTAGTGTTTGATAGCAATATTTGAAACTATTCAACACTGTGTAAACTAATTTTTTTATATTAGATAGAAATTTTAGTTTTTGATAGAAGTACTGCGTGCAAACAAATGAGCTCTGGTTGTTTGAAAATGTTATCTACAGAATTTACACACCGTATATATTCAAAATAGGATTTGGCATTGAATAGTCTATATAGGTTGATGTGTCATAAAACCTTAGCAACCAACCTGAATGCTAATTAATACGGTCCCGGCCAAGTCTTACTAGTTGCTTGCACCGTCTCAATAGCCATTCACCAAACTCTTCACAAAAGAAAAAATACCTTTACAAAAGAAACATTCATAAGTACTCGTGAGATGATATAGTCAATTTATAAGGGGAGACATATTTACAATCTTATATTATCAAGCATTCGACATTCCATTATTGTCACAAAAGAAAACAATAACGGTGAACTCAACTCTTCAATCTTCCAATTAGTAACGAAACGTGCAGAATGTGTTTATTGTGAAAAGCATTGTACTGCATGAAATTACTCATGTTTGTAAAATATCGTAATGGGCATAGCTGCGGATTTTGCTCAGATAAATTGGAAAGCAAGCAAACCCTGTAATTACTTGGTTTAGCGACATATTTCTTACTCTGGCAAAGACTCAGTAAGTCTATTTAACACCTGTAAGGCTACGTAGTATTTCCTGATATGATACGAAAAGATAAAGAAAAATGAAACCTAATGAAACGATTCTTAAGTACTGTTTTACGTTTATATTACGGTTTTTAGGTTTATAAGTGTTGTGTTCTGGTTAGTGAACACAAGTAGTAATAATAATAAGACAAACCACGATATGTGAGGGAAATAGTTATATTTACAGGAAAGAGTATTTACAAGAGAGAGACGGTTAGTAATAAGAACATAGGATTAGTGATAGAGTAATGATATACTTCAACAATAGGAACGGCTCTTCTGGTTTGACTCGTAGGCTTATCCTTCCCAGACTGATCTCCGCTACTGCCATGTATGACAGATGGAACAGCTCATTATGCTGAAAAGGTAGGCGATACCCAACAGTAAGAAATTTACCTTTATACCATTTCCCCTGTCAACAGGGGAACCTGACATATTTTTTGTTCCTTTTGATAACTAAGTTTACAATAAGTGAACTTCGTGTTATAAGGTGGAGTAGATTTGATAAAATGATTGGTTGGTGATGGTTTATGGCATATTAACCCTTGTCATTGTTTTAATGCAAAATCCTATATATATATATATATATATTGCTCAGTCGGCTGTAGCGGTAGAATACACAGACTGCTTCTCTGCAGAGGGGTAAGACGCCTCCAACGAGTATCCTGATATATGATACAAAACAATCTGATGGTGAAGTTCCAGTAATGGTGGAGCTTTGGGGAATGCGGAGTACCCCTTCATTGCCATTGCTCTCAGGTCCGCTTTGGCCCAGAGTGGTAGCACCTAATACGGCCCTATCTATGGGTCAAATAGAACTAAAGTACGTCCTAGTGCTAAACTGAATTACTTGAAATAGAACTGTTTTGATATTTAAACTGAGAGCTTATGCTAATCTGAATTGTTTGAAATAGAACTGCGTGACAAAATTGAATAACGATATAGAAATGTTTTTGACATTGAAACTGTGTACTTACATTTAAACTGCGTACTTATGCTAAACTGAATTGTTTAAAATGAAACTGTTTTTGTATGCTAAACTGAATTGTTTGAAATAGAACTGATTATTTGTATAAAAATGGATTTGGCATTAAATATCCTACAAAGGTTGGTATGCCAAAAAGACCAACCAACCAAATATATATATATATATATATATATATATGTATATATATATATGTGTGTGTGGGGTGTGTGTGTGCATGTGTCTGTGGTTTGTACACAAATGCTTCGTAGGTAACATTATTTTTAGACGAACCAGATCCTATTCGTTTGCTCTCAGTTGCAAGTATTGCAATTTAATACTAATAGTTCTATTCAACGTCAGTGATTTGTTTGGACACAGTTAAATGGTTTCAAGTATAATAAATGACTATTTAACCCATAGATAGGGCCCTAATAGGTATTACCAACGACCTTGCGAGTAATTAGTCTCTTCATGAGCTCAGATAAAGCAGAATTCATATATTTCAATTCTCATTAAATTCTTCCTTACTGAAGCCGTGTTAGTGCTACTATGTGGGTGCACCACTCGGACTCTAAAGAAACACTTAGAGCAAAAGCTACATGGGAAACTATACAAGGAAGTTGTGTGTTATTTTGAACAAATTCAGGAAGCAGTAATGGCCACGTACCTCCCATCTTGCTTACCATCCAAGTAAGACGAACAAGACATGTGGAGCACTGCTGAAGGAAGTAAGGATAAGCTTGTAAGTGAGGTTCTTTTATAAATTCCTATACATGAACATACCTGTGATAGCTGACGAGCCGAATATTACATTCATCATCTCTGTGCGGATACTGGTTGCCATCTCGATAACTTGCCAAGAACAATCACTGATAGAGACGGATAGATAGACAGACAAGCAGAGAGAGAGAGAGAGAGATACTGCTGAATGGGTCGGCAAATGTGGCTAGCTAGGTGTCCTTAGAATATATAGAAAAGAATGACCGCTCCCTTCCCCTCCCCCAAAACCTCAAGGCCTTGTGCCTTCTGTGTAATATACGCAGAAATAAAAGCAGAGAGAGAGAGAGAGAGAGAGAGAGAGAGAGAGAGAGAGAGAGAGAGAGAGAGAGAGAGATCCGTGGTGTCCGTGAGTATGGCACTAAACTGTGTCTGATGGTGATATTCCAGTACTTGTGAGTGTGGAGTACTCCTTCATTGTCATTAGTCCCAGGTCCCCTCGAATATGGATTGGTCGGAACTGTTAGTGTTTCATTTATGGATCAAATAAATCTGATTAAAAATTATTTCTGTTTCTTTCTTTTTAAACTTCTTGAGAAACAATTACAAAAAAGTAGATATGAACGCGTTTCTCAATACCTCGAGGGTTTTTTTGGAGCATAATCACCTTCCTTTTAAATGCTTTTAATTCAGCGATGAATATTGGTCACATTGATCGAACATTATAGAGAATAAATCCGATTAAAAATCACTAAATTTACGTCTTGTTTGGCTTAGGAATTATTGATAGTTTCTCTCTCTCTCTCTCTCTCTCATCAATCTGAGAATGTAATTGTTTGAATGTATATCCGCTGAGCATGAAGTTTTTTTTTGTTGGAAGATAAGCTCAAATGAATCCTCATAAGAAATAGTAAATTAAGAATAAAAAAAAAAAAGAAAAAGAAAAGGAAAACATAGAAAGGAGATAATAACCTCATTACTGCCTTAGATCAGCTTCAAAAATCCTTTCCATGAAATAACGAGGCGTTCGTATTGTACATCAGCGTCAGTTGGAAGCCTTCTAAATGAGCCTAACACATTTTCCATGTGATAACGACAACATGAGAGTCTTTTCCTTGATGTGATAACTTTCTGCTTTCTTTCACAGCTTTACCCGCTTTGAAATGTTTCTTCTTTCTTCATCTTTATTTTTCTACCTCACTCGTTTTCTCAAAATGAATAAATAGATAAATAAATAAAATCCTCCCCCCCAAAACAAAACAAACCAACAAAAAACAACGAAGAAAAAAACACTGCACAAATTGTTATGCGGTAAAATCAGCCTGCATTAAGACGTAGAGCCTGCAAGAGTTTTAATGTCAAAAACAAGAAAATCATAGAAACAGTTTTAGTCTGGTTTATTTGCTTAACGGTATATCAACTCATTATGGGTCATTTAAAGCCAAAATTTGATTTATTTTTTATGATTTGATTGCAATCATAACCCTATTTGATTTCATTTGGTTTATCTATTTAACGGCCTTTCAACTCGTTATGGTTTATATGCCGAAATGTTATTCATTTATAAATATTTGATTGTAACCAAAACTACATTCTTATGGTTTTACAGAATTAAAAAAAAAGAAGTGAACTGTGAATTTTCTATAATAGTTTGCTGCCCAGTCGACTGAGACTGAAGAATATAACGAGTGCTTCTCTGCGGAGGGGTAGACTCTTCCAACGAGTGTCCTGGATATAACACTAAACAATCTGATGGTGAGGTTCCAGTAATGCTGGAGCTTTGGGAAATGCGGAGTACCCCTTCATTGCCACCGCTCATAGGTCCACTCTGGCCCGGAGTGGTAGCATCGGATACGGTCCTATCTCTGGGTCAAATAGAACTTAACAGTGTACTTATTCTAAACCGAATTGTTTGAAACAGATCTGTTTTGACATTTATCTGTGTGTAAACAAAAAACTATACTTATACTAAACTGAATTGCTTAAAATAGATCTGTCTATATGTATGAAAATTGATTTAGCATTAATTTATAATCCAATTGTAGAAATGTTTTCGCAATTTAAAAAAAGGCTTCTAAAAACTAAACCCCTTTGATGATGGCCTATGAAGGGTCCGAAAGTACTTGCGAAAAAATTTTCGAATTTATCTACCAACTCCGACTTAAGATTAAAGCCCTTGTCAGGAAGTTGTTTGGGTTTTATGGCATATTAACCCTTGTAAGTTATTTAACGCCTAATCCATTTTTATAAAAATAGTCAGTTTTATTTCAAACACTTCAGTTTAGTATGAGTACACCTTTTTATTTTCAAAAACATTTCTATTTCACGCTATTACGTTTATTCAAACAGTTCTAATTCAAACAACTCACTAGCATAAGTATAGATTTTGTTAACACACAGTTTAATGTCAAAAAAGTTCCATTTCAAACAATTCAGTTTAGCATAAGTACGCAGTTTAAATGTAAGCACAGTTTAATTGTGAAAGACATTTCTATTTCAAGCTATTCATTTTTGTCAGTTATAATACAAACAATTCACTATAGCATAAGTATACAGTTAGTTCTATTTAACCCATAAATAGGGCTCTTATCATGTGCAACCATTCCGGGCCAAGCTCCAGCCAAGCTCCAGCCTCACTGGAACCTCACCATCAGATTGCTAAGTGTCATATCCAGGACACTCTTTGGGGGTTCTTACCCCCCTGTAAAGAAACAGTCGGTATATTCTACAGCTCCAGCCGACAGTGCCACAGGAAGCTAGAAAGGGTCTGGTAAAACTGTATAGACAACATCTCTCTCTCTCTCTCTCTCTCTCTCTCTATATATATATATATATATATATATATATATATATATATTATAACAGTTTTGGTTGTCACTAAATCACTTTGTGAGTTTGTGGCTAACCAAGTGCAATATAATATGGAGAGTGCTCAATACCTAGGATAGAGCTATATATAATTATATAATTATTAGGTTAACTGCCTGATGATTGTTGTTTTGTAAAAATAAAAACTTCATTAAACCCAGGGTTCGCAGTCTAAATTCCATGGCATTATATATATATATATATATTGTTTGGCATTAAATAACCCACCAGGATTGATATGCTATAAATATATGCATTTTTCTAAATTACACTTTAAAAATTTTTCTTTAAACAATTTGCCCAGTGTTGTTCTATGTCAAGTATTGGTATCTAATACAAAAAATTCCTTATAGGTGTATGGTTTCAAACATTTCTATCTAATATTAATAATTTATGCTTAGTTTTTATGTTTGAAAGCAAGTATTTAAATATAATCATATGTTTACACACAATTATATGGTTTCAAGTATTCATATCTAACACTAATAATTTGTGAAAATTTATATGGTTTCTAATAACTAATAATGATAATAATCCAAATATAGCTACAAGCGACAATTCTTTGTACAACTTATTTGCACACGAATAATTTTTAAACATATCTAATTGACCTATCGATAGTACCCTAATTTTTAAACATATCTAATTGACCTATAGATAGTACCCTAATTTTTAAACAGATCTAATTGACCTATAGATAGTACCCTAATTTTTTAAACATATCTAATTGACCTATAGATAGTACCCTAATTTTTAAACATATCTAATTGACCTATAGATAGTACCCTAATTTTTAGACACATCTAATTGACCTATAGATAGCACCCTAATTTTTAAACAGATCTAATTGACCTATAGATAGTACCCTAATTTTTAAACATATCTAATTGACCTATAGATAGTACCCTAATTTTTAAACAGATCTAATTGACCTATAGATAGTACCCTAATAGATACAAATATTCTTGGTCTGAGGGGACAATGAAGCGGTATTTCACATTTCCCAGATCTACAGATCTACACCAATAGATGCAAATTAGTGTCATACCTAGGATACTCCTTTTTCGGAGGTGGGTTTTACCTTTCTGCAGGGGTTACAGTGAGAGTATTCTATGTCTCTTCAACAAGGCGATGTGCCAATCATTATAATTGATAATTTTGATTTGTTATTATCCATCATCTTTCTAATTCTAATTGTGATTCGAATTCGGAAGTTGAAGGATGATACAAGTCAAAATTAATTAATAATTGTGGTTGCTTTGTTATCAAAGCACCAAATGCCATAAGCCATTCTAATCAATCTTATTCCTCCATCCTGGTTTATTTGATGACAAGGACGACAGAATCGAATCCTCTTCCTCCGAATTTCCTCTTTATTATTATAATTATCATTCACCTTCTTGGATTTCAAACCAATTTGCCCGAGTCAGCAGCAAGTTGGCTGATTGTCGTATTCCACAAAAATTTACGACAAGTCTCACGAGATCTGAACGTAAATTAATGAGGTTTAATTTCTTGCCGAATTACCTAAGCCAAATGTCACACGGATAGCCTGTTAATATAGTGACAACCGGAGAAAAGCAAGTTTCATTAAGAAAGCAGCATGTTTGTTCCTGTTAAAAATTAACCGTCTACTTGACCAATTTAATTGTTTATTCGCCTTTATCTTTTTAAAAATTTTCCAAGCGCCTCTCTGTGTCGAAAGTAGAAAAAGAGGAATTGATCTTTTCTTTCTTTTTTTTCTTTATCAGGTTATGTTTCGGCATGATATAATATTCTTTTGTATTTTAAGAGGCTGTGTCATGTTGAAGTTAATTATGGGTGAACGAGATTAAAGGCGAAAATATAAAATTATAATCAAATCTTTGGTCGTTATCTCTTATGATTTATTAGAAGTGAGGGAGAAATCGTAAACCTTTGTCTATTGCCGTAAATCAGATGAGATTTTACTGTCAAGAATGTTTTTGATTAAATCCTGAAAAACAAAGCAAACTCTTAACTTATGTGCGTAATAGTTGTATCTGCCTTTTCCGTGGGGCTTAGAATACCAACTCTTTTGATAATCATTATAAAAGATCGATAGCTCTTTTCAAACTCTGCCCAGTCGGCTGGGGTTATAATATACACCGACTAAATCTCCACATACGGATAAGAACACATCGCCAACTAGTGTTCTGGATATGACACTAAACAATCTGATAGTGAGACTAATCTAGGGAAGGTGGAGTACTCCTTCATTGCCATTACTTCTAGGTCCACTCAGGCTCAAATTGGTGTTACAATTACGGTTCCATCTCTGGCTCAAATAGAATTGTTTAAACAAATGACTGATGTTAAATTGGATTGTTCGTGTTACAGAGCGATGTTCGAAATCATTTAACTGTGTGCAAATAAAACTATTGATGTTAGATCACAATACTTGAAGCAATTAAACCATGTGCAAATAAATGACTAATACTAAATAGAATGATTTGTGTTCGAGAGGAATGTTTAAAACGATTTAACAGTGAGCGAAAATTGAATTATTCGTGTTACATGGCAAAACTTAAAAAAACATCTAACTGCATGCAAATAAAACCATCAACGTGAACAATACTTGAAACCACTTCATTGTGTAACCAAATGATTAATATCAAAATTTATTATTAGTGTTTGATTGAAATAGTTGAAACCGTTTAAGTATGTGGAAAGAAATGATCTCAGGCTTGTTCGGAAATATCATCTTCAAACTATTCGTTTACAAATCTCTCTCTCTATATATATACTTTTCCCTTGATACGTACCTAATATTGCTGAGTGTTAAGCAAGGAGGTATCAAGTACCATTTTTAAAGTCTTTGGTATGACGTGACCTGGGATTGAACCCAGGTCTCCTGGACCATTAGCACACACTCTACCCACTAGGCCAATATATATATATATATATATATATATTATTGGCCTAGTGGGTAAAGTGTGTGCCAATGGTCCGGTAGTGGGTAGAGTGTGTGCCAATGGTCCGGGAGACTTGGGTTCAATCCCAGGTCGCGTCATACCAAAGACTTTAAAAATGGTACTTGATACCTCCTTGCTTAACACTCAGCAATATAAGGTACGTATCAAGGGAAAAGTGGAGCAATCTAGGGAAAGGAGTAGCAACCTACCCTACTCCTCGGTGTAGTAGCTACTGAAAAGGGAGCCTTCTGGTAGCCCTCGGCTGCGGTCGCCAACTTTACTTTACTATATATATATATATATATATACGATTTGGAATTAATCACAAAATAAGATGTCAGCAAACTCGGACAAAGTTTGAATATATCTTATTCTCTCTCTCTCTCTCTCTCTCTCTCTCTCTCTTTCTCACTCAGGATTTATCTTTAAATAACCTACAAAGGTTGATATGCCATAAAACACAACAAACCAAATTTACAAATTATTTGTATTTAATATATGTATATGAATAAATAGGATTTATCTTTAAATATCCTACAAAGGTTGATATGCCATATAATACAAGAAACCAAGCAACTTTTTCCAACCTATTTAGCCCCTGTCTGTTGTGACTGAGTATCGCGTTTAGAAGTAATTCCAATCATCTTATATGTTGCTCGGCTTGAAAAAAGCTAAGCAACTCAGACTAAAAAATACTTAATACAAATCTCCCGAAATATTTTATAATTTCAAGGAGCTTTTAATGGTAAATCAAATCTCCAAACAAACTGAAAGCCGTCTTCTGTACGCCACACTCGGTGTAAACAAACAGTAACCCGTTGTAAATAAACGATAAAAGAATAAATCAAATGCCCTTCGAATAATAAAAATAATTAGTGTAAACATTTATAAAAGTGATTTTAGTCCCTTTATTAAAAAAAAAAATAGAATGACAATTTTATTGTACGATTAACATACAGTTGTCTAAATTTCTGAGACGAAGCTTGTTGATTTTTATCATTAAGGTTTTTCGGACTATTGTCTTCATCTTTATTGTTATTTCCACAACGTTTTGGCCGATATGTCCTCCGGCCTTTTTCAGGTGTTTGTCGAACTCGGGAACCTTCACGAAACTTCGAACTACGTCCTTTATTGAAACCACGGGGGTCGCCTGTTCTGATTCCATCAGCCATAACCGGGCACAAGTGTTAAGTATTCCTGTATATTACTCGCCTGTAGTGAGGATTGAACCTGCAGATGATTGTCTCCTTAGAAGCTCAGGGTACCAACGCCTATAACCGTTATGCAACTCATGCCATGTGTCCTGTTGGACAATTCAGAATGAATTTTTGGTAATTATAAACTTAATGTTCTTACTTTAGCTAGAATTACTACTATTACGTATGATTTTTTACCTGTACTAATATTCAGATTTTTATTTAAAAATTTTTTTTTATCTAGCCTTCTTGATTATCGGTTCCCATATTGTATTCAACTCTATACTTGGTCTACTCAGCAGGTCATGGTAGCCCAACATATGTGCTGATTCCTTAAGGCGTCTAATCCTCCAATGTTCAGCCCTATCAATTATTTCAACTTTGTCCCATTAGGGCAGATGATTTCCATTTTCCTTCCATATATGGTCCGCCATACCCGACTTTTCAATCTCCCCTCGTACTATTGCTTTCCGATGTTCTTCTAGCCTTACTTTTAGTGGGCGAACAGTCTCCCCTTTGTATATTTTAACACAACTGCAAGGGTGGAGTAAACACAGTTCTTGGTCATGTTGAATTCCGTTGGTGGTTTGACCCGGAAGAGATACCTCCGGAGAGTTGAACCACTTGTGAATACTGTCCTAATGTCATATGGACTACATATCTTTTTGATCCTTTCGGCTAGTCCTTTGACATAGGGCAGACATACCGTGGTGAGTTTTCGGGTATTATCCTCCACCCTCCTATCTAGGTTTCTTGGAGCCGATGTTATGCTCTCTGGGTAGTTGTTACGATGGAGGTGGTGTCTCAGACTAATCATTTCTTCTTGATATGCATCAGTATCGTTACTAATGGTTTTTGCTCGATGTCGTAAGCAACGGACTATTCCTTTCTTTACCGTATATGGATGATGGGAGTTGAAATTGAGGTACTGTCCGGTGAAGGTGGGCTTACGGTACATAGATGACCTGAATCCTTGCTCTGTGCGTGTTACTAATACATCGACAGAGGGTAATTTGTTGTCTTGCTCTTTCTCCATAGTGAACTGTATAGATGGTCGGATTGAGTTCACGTGATCAAGTAATATCTGAACATCTTCCTGATGAGACCAGATAATGAATGTGTCATCTACGTATCTAAGCCACATAGATGGCTCTAGTGATGTAGATCCTAATGCCATTTCTTCAAAGTATTCCATGTATAAGTTAGCCAACACTGGTGACAATGGCGAACCCATAGCCAGTCCTTCTTCCTGTCGGTATGTATCAGATCCCATCCCGAAGTAGGTTGTCTCCACACAGAAGGTAAACATTTCCATTAAATTATCTATTGGGATACAAGTGCGTTCTTCCAGCAAGGGGTCTGCAGCCAGTTTATCCCGCACTACGGCAAGTGTCTCATCAGTAGGTACCTTTGTAAATAGACTCACTACATCCAAACTCACCATCTGGTTTGAATGAATGGGGGCATCACTGATTCTCTCCACAAAGTGGACTGAGTTCTTAACATATGAAGAGGACTTACCAGTTAGTGGGTTGATGATCTCCACAAGGAAGCGGCTCAATAGGTGACATGCTGAACCTCGGTTGCTGACAATGGGTCTCAATGGAATACCATTCTTATGAATTTTTGGAAGGCCATATATGTGTGGTAGCTTACTGTAATGTTGAATTAGCTGTCTGTATTTTGTTTGTGGTATGAGATCTTTATTCTTACCCAAGATTTGTGACAGATTCCTTTCCATCTTCAGGGTCGGGTCCTTCTTTACTTTACTATAGCCACCATTGCCTATCAAGTCAGCCAATTTGTTGGAATATTCCAACCTATCCATTACCACGGTAGCATTGCCTTTGTCAGCTGGGAGTATTATGATGCTGTCATCATCCTGTAGCGATTTGAGTGCCTGTCTCTCAGTTTTTGAGATGTTAGGGTTCGGAGGCTTTGATTTCTCAAGTGCTTGTCTCACTTTCCATCTTAGTTCATCAGCACGTGCCTTGGGTATTTTTAAAGCTGCATTGATGCAATTAGATCTAAGTAGGGAATTCGCTTGATAGTAGTGGCGAAGTTGAGACCTTTGTTTAGCACTAATTTTTCCGGAGTTGTTAACTGTCGCTTACTGATGCTGACAATGGCTTCCACTGGTGAGTAATGGGATTGGATTTTCGTATTGGTGTTTTTCATCTTTTTCAAATTCGTAATTTGACGACCCTTGACCATATGGAATTCCTGTTTGTACGATTTATCCAGATATTGTTGGATTCGGGTTCTGTCATCTATCATTGATACTTTTTCCAGGAACGGGGTGAGTTTGTTCGAGATTTCTAACCGGAGTTGATGTTTCTTCCAACAGTTGTTATGAATTCGATCTCGGATTAATTCCTGCTCTAGTCTTTTTGTCACTTTCCGCGCTCTCCTGGAACGAACTGGGATTTTTATTGTTAAGCCTGGTGGAACTAGCTTGAGGTCTCGGCATCTGCATAGGAATGTCAGATGGTTAGTCATTCTTGCCAATTTTTGATTAAGATTTTCTAACTGTTTCCATTGATATATTGTATCGGGTCCGTATCGACTGGATATTAGTTGTCTAAATTTCTGAGATGAAGCTTGTCGATTTTCATCATTAAGGTTTTTCGGACTATTGTCTTCAACTGTTAAGTTTTCCTATATATATATATATATATATATATATATATATAGTTTAAATTTACCGTTAAAATCGTTTTACATCAGTAATATGCAGTGCTTTATGCATTATAATGTTGAGCACTATTATAATATTACGACTATGAAATAAAGTACGACAAGGTTAAAACTCAAGACTTTAGTTTCATGTGTCCTATCTTCTAATGAGCCTATATCGATACGTCTGAAGTCAGGATAACAGACGTGTGTATAAATTCATATATATGATCCCAACTTAAAGCGTCCTCCATATCTAGTGACACTGAAGAGTTGTAATACAACGAAATAGTCTGTCTGTAGATGACTATATATATATATATATATATATATATATATACCAACCTCTCAGTACGAGCAGAATGTGACACAAACTTGATTTTTAAACGTAGTTTACCAGGTTTGAATTCAAATTTTTCATTCTCCTAGATCGGTTGCCCCACCAAGGTTAAAGAGCTCAGTCTGCCCTATTATTTACTCTTAACCCACGGGAGAATCGTTGTATTCATATCTTTCCCAACGTTTGTGAAATGCAAACAGCCTCGTCCAGGTATTTGAACTCGGGTCACTGAATATTTCCAAAATTAGTACTATTAGAAGCACATGAGCTCATTGAATATCATCCCAGTCTGTGCAAGCAGAGGCAATTCATATACCCTTTAAAATCATTTGAGGAACTTGTAGAGTCGTACGTTTTTTCTTTCATTTTTGTTTTCGTTCCTCCTCTCTACGTTTTTGCTGTTCATATCCCATTTTGTAAATAGTTTAAGTATAATTTTACCGGTTCTAGCTAATGAGAAAGGCATTTGTAGAAATTATATATATAATTTTTGTGTAGCATATACCGACAATTATTTTATGAACGAAAATCATACTTTAATGAAATACGACCAAAATATAATCTCCCCGCCGCCCATAAAATAAAAACGAAACTAAAGAGCCTTTTTCACCGATTGAAAAAGACCCTTTAGTTTTGCTTTTAAAATAATATTTTAGTTGTCTTTCATTAAAGTATGAGTTTCGTTTAAAATTAATTGTTAATATATGGTGTACCAAAATTATATATATATATATTAAAATGAGTTGGTCCATGAAGAGATCTGTATTTTCTGAGGATTTATTTATTTATTTTGTTCTTACATACCTGTATGTTTCCAGCTTGTTGCTTTCGTCAGAGAACTTATATGGCACAAGGCCATGTTTATTGGATACTCAATAAGAGTTGAACTAACTTGTGTTTGCAGTTGAAATGGTTTCCAGTTGGTTATGGGTTTATATGGAATTCACTAATTCCTATCAATGCCTTTCGTCGCATCTATTAATTTCTTTCTAGTTTTCTAAATTTTTTTTCTTGAGTTATAAATTTGAAAAGCAGTCCAAGACAAAGGAGGCGTCCTCAGACTGCAAGGGGTATTAATAGTCAACCCACATCAATTTTCACTTTAAATAATATCAATGACATTTCTCCTCAATTCACTCAATGAACTTGTAACTCTAATTGAAATTAGAGTTTGAATACAGTGCTTTTTCCCTTTTTTTTTTTTTTTTTTTTTTTTAGATAATTCCTGCTTTTCGTCTATTGTCCTTTCTTTATCACATGCAACATTCAAATATTCTGTCAAATCGAACTTTCTCTTTTTTCCCCCTATACTCGGTTCGTTTTAATTATAATTGCCATCGAGCTGTCTTCTTTTCCATTTCATGTCAAGTAAGTATAATTACAAACAGCCTCTCCCCGCATCTATGAACACATAGATATATATGAACACACTGAGATAGATAGATAGATAGATAGATAGATAGATAAGAAAACACTGAGATAGATTATAAACAAACTGAGATAGATAGATATAAACAAACTGACATTGATAGAAATGAAAAAACGGAGATAGATAGATAGATAGATAGATAGAGAGAGAGAGAGAGAGAGAGAGAGAGAGAGAGAGGTAAATAAATTCGTGGCATTTCCGTGCAGAATTAGAGTGTGGTATCATATACTACATAAAATCTAATGTAAATTAGAAAAGAAATAAATGAAATATGACAGATTAAATTACGAAAATACTGTCCTTGTCCTTGCATTCAACTAAAATAACTGCCCCCAAAATTTCAAGTTTCCGTGACTTTAAAAGAAAAGAAAAAGAGGAAAAAAGAACAGAATTTCTTCTTCTTCTTCTTCTTCTTCTTCTTCTTCTTCTTCTTCTTCTTCTTCTTCTTCTTCTTCTTCTTCTTCTCGCCATTTTGCTGCTTTGTTTAAGCTAATAATCAATCAATCGATTATTTAAATTGCCATCAATCATTCTTCTTTTTTATCGTCCTCTTGAAAATACTTGGATTACATTTTTAGCTTATCGCTGTTTTCGATTCACAGGCTATAATTAAGCGACAGCACTTAATGACGGCTTCAGAGTCTGAAAGGACCCACCCACCAAAATGATCAAATTAACGTGACTGTTCTCTTCACACTCTCAATATGTACAACGACCACTAATGTTCTTTTTCTGCATTGACTTGCTTAATGATTTAATATAGATAGGTATTATCTAGATACATATGAACATAGATAGATAGATAGGCAAAACATTCAGGTAGAAAGAGAAATACGAGGGTAATTAAATAAGTTTCCTGAATTTTTTCGTATGAGAACCTTTATTGATAGTACACACACAAAACTCTAGTCCCCTTCGAAGTAATCTCCTTCAGCTGCAATGCACTTGCTGTACCGTTCCAACAACTTCTGGAAGGCCCCATGGAAGTTCTCTTGTGTGAGCGTGTCAATGACCTTCGTCATAGCCTCTTTCATCTTTTCAATTGTCTCATAACGACAGCCTGTGAGATTAGGGACCAACCAAAAGTCACAGGGAGCAAGGTCTGGACTAAGTAGGGACTACTCTGGACTTGATGCCCATCTTGGTCAAATAGTCTGTGACAAGGATGGAGTTGTGGACTGGTGTATTGTCCTGGTCGAAATGCCACTGAGCCGATTTGAAGAGTTCTGACCTCTTCCGACGGAATCTCTTGCTGAACTCCATTAAAACCTCAACATAGTAACCCTTACCCTAACCCTAACCCTTTGGCCAACCAACTCTGGTGTATTGACTTCCTTACTCCTCCCACACCTCTCATCATCCCTCACAGACCCCTTGGCTTCCTAGAATCTCTTATGCCACTCAAAAACTGATGCTCGATTCATGCAAGATGCTCCAAAAGCAGTCTAAAGCATTCCATAGGTTTCTGTGGCATTTTTTCCAAGTTTAAAACAGAATTTTATTGCATATCATTCTTTTAAAGTGTCCTCACGTCCAGATTGCATTTTTGAAATTCACCAGCTATGACAATCAGACTTTAGTAGGATGTATTCCAATTCCTGCTGTAGCTGTTCATTTGAACCTGAAATCATAGAAATTGGTCAGTCATCTCATAAGATGTATAGGAATAACATACTGAATTTTCAAGAGTCTATGACAATCTTAAATACCTGTAAAAAAAAAAATCTGGAAACTTATTGAAGGCACCACGTAGATCAGAAAAATACTGAGATAGATAGATAGATAGATAGATTAATGGATATGAGCAGGTTGAGATAGATACATGCATATATGCATATGGACAAACTGATTGGTATAGTAGATAGTGTTCGCTAATGGTCCGGGAGACCGGGAGACCGGGGTTCAGTCCCAAGTTGAGTCATATCAAAGACTCAGAAAATGGTATTTGATTCCCCTAAACTTAACACTTAGCATTATAAGGTACAGATCAAGGGTAAGTGGAGCAATCCATGGAAAGGAGTAGCGCCTTCCCTTACAGAGCGGTGTAGTAGTTATTGAAAAGGGAGACTACGGGTCGCCCTCGACTACGGTCTGCCAACTATATATGTATATATATATATGAACAAACTAGAATAGACAGATTGATATGAACAGACTAATTTGATTGATTTGATTTATAGATTTTGATGGCACGTCAACCCGTCTAGTGTTATTTTATGCCAAGAGGTATGGGAATTGTTTTCGTATTCACCTTTTTGTCAAGTTGTTTCTTAAGAGTTTTTGCACATGGTCCTATCGTATACAAAGAGTTTTTAACAGATTTATTTTTCTCATAGATAAGACCTTATCAGGTGCTACCACTTCGTTAGAGTAGATCTGGGAGTGATGGTGAAGCAGAATTACTTCCCACTCTCCGAATCTCCAGAACTAAAGCGTCACGATCTGATGCAGTTTAGTGTCATAACGAGGACATTCCTTTTTGGAGTTTTTTTTTTTAACCCGCTGTAAGGGATACAGTTAGCGTATTCTTAGCCTCGTGAACAGAGACTGATTGATAGATATGAATAAACTGAGATAGAGAGAGACAGAAATAAAGAGACTTAGATAGATAGACAGATAGATAGATATGAGTAGATTGAGATAGATAGATAGATATGAAGAGACTGAGATAGATAGATAGATAGATAGATAGATAGATAGATAGATAGATAAGACATTTAAAAGACACTCAGTGTCAGATAGGACAGAAATAGTTCTTGAGAGTTTGGCTGAAATATTGAATAAAATGGTGGAACCTTTTTGAAATGGACAGACGAACATTTTGTTGATTGCAGATCGATTAGTTTCAACGGTATGTCAACTTGTCTAAGACTTTTATATGCTTGTACGTTAGGAAATCGCCTTCATTTTATGTTCGTATGCAAATTTTTCATGTACTTGTTACTTGTTGAGAGATTTTGTACACAGTCCTATCGATGACGTATAATTTTAAACTGATCTCTTTGACCAATTGGTGGGACCCTAACAGGTGCTACCACTTCAAGTCAGAGTGAATCTGGGAGTAATGGTAATGGAGGGATAACCCACACTCCAGAACTGGAAGCAGTTTATCGTCATACCAAGGCCCCTTCTTTTTCATGTTCAGGGGATACAGTTTATTGCCAACGATACGCTTTGTTCTTTGCTCTAATAGAAATAACGCCTCGCGTGAATTGCAATAAAATGCATTTGAAACAAAAAAAAAAAAAACATTGCCCAGTCGCTGGGCCTACAGAATACACCGACTGCATCTCTGCAGAAGGGTAAGACTCTCCCAACGAATGTCCAGCATATGACACTAAATAATCTGATGGTGAGGCTCCAGTAATGCTGCAACTTTGGGGAATGCAGAGTATCGCTTTATGGTCATAGGCCCAAGGACCACTCTGGCCCGAAATGGTAGCACCAGATATGCCCTGTCTATGGGTTAAATAGAACTAAACTGAGTACTGAAATGTTTAAATAGAACTGTGTTTACATGTGTTAACAGCTAACTGATGTTGAATTGAATTGTTAGTGATACATAGCAATATTTGGAACCGTTTACCTTTCTTTACTAAACTGAATTGTTTGAAATAGAACTGTTTACTTGTATAAAAATAGATTTGTCAGTAAATAACCTACAATGGTTGATATGCCATTGAAACAAACCAAATCAAACCAAACTAACAAAAAAAAAAAAAAAGAAAGTAAAGAAAAACAGAAATGAAAGAAAAAAAATTAATAATATTTATAATGATTGATAATGACATTGCCACCTTATTCAATCTATCTGACGGGTCCCAGGATAATTGTAAGTTACGCTTTCCTCGGACTGTTGCAATTGTTTGCAAAAAAAAAAGCAAAAAAAAAAAAAAAAAAAAATTAATTAATTCACAATGAACAGTTTAAACAGTGTTAATAAGATTTATATGATTAAAAAAATAGTAAATTGAAAGACAATAAAGAAAAAAATTGTACATTTAAAAAGAATTGTATAGCCATGACGAATAAAGGGCCATAATGAAGGAATGGTAAGACTGTAACACTTGATAATAAAAATAGAAGTCTCTCTTTGTTATTCAAAAGGGTCGAATTTGTCTACAAGCGTGAGAGGTTGACAGATATAAAGGACGCGGACATAGAATGGCCGAAGACTGCTATATTGACCTTTTCTTAACCCACGTTGTGATTCGATATTGAGGGCCTTACTTCTTTGCTTCCTTAACGAGAGGTTCTCAACCTGGGTCCACCGGATGCCACTTAGACCCCGCAACCTATAGGCACTCGCCGGCCACTCTCCGAACCTCTGGACTGACCGAATGTCTTCCGCCTGACCGACTGACTTTGAATGACCGTTCTGTCGGTGGGTACCCGTGTATGTATAATTTCATAATACTTATGCTTCCTTCCGGTTCGTGATACACATGAACTTCGTCCGGTTGTCAACTCACGTGAGCTGTCCTCCTGTTTTCACAGCTGGAAAAATCTCTTATTGACGGCCTAGTCAAAGGTCAACATGCAACAAAAGTCCATGTAAGATATGGAAATCAACAAACTGGCCATTCTTCAGACATTTAAAGAACTATCAAGGATAGCCAGAACCACTTTCTATTTGAGGAGAGGAGTAAAGGTCCCAGAATTAAAAAAGAGAAAAAATAAAAAGAGGGAAATAAAAAAATACACATAAATAAACGAATAACTGAAATAAAGTAGAAATAAAAATGTATAAATAAAGGGGAGAAAGGCGCTTCGAGTAGTGTAATGATTAGCAAACCTTGACGTGTGAGTTCGAGTCTCATTAAATGTCCCATTCATACGGGCTTGTGCCATATCTAAACAAAAAGCTTAGAAAATTACTAAATAAAAGGGAGTAAGGAATGTGAAGAGCTAATTTGTTTCCATACAATTAACAATTGGTATTGTTTGCTCATAGTTAAATGGTTGCAAGTATTCCTATCTAACTCTAATAATTCTATCTACTATGATTCATTTATTTGTTTCAAGTATATCTCTGTAATATTAATAATTCAATTTTCGCACACAATTAAATGATTCCAAGTATTCCTCACTAATAGTTTTATTTATACACTGTTAAAAGGTTCAAAGTACCGTTATGTAATACCAATAATTCAATTTTGGATTACACGTAAAGGTTTCAAGTATTACTATCCAACACTAATGATTCTATTTAGTATTAATCATTTGTTTGTGAAGTGCTTCCAACTATTGCTATGTAACACAAATAATTCAATTTAACATCAGTCATTCGTTTGCACATAGATGGTTAAACTGTTATTGGTTTATCAGCTTTATTTGAACCATAGAAAGGACCCTTTCCGGTACTACCACTCTGAGTCAAAGTGGACCTAGGAGTAATGGCAATGAAAGGGGACTCCACATTTATTAGAGCTTCAGAACTGGAGCTTTTCTAACAGATATTTTTGTGTCATATCCAGGGACACTCCACTAGTGAGTAGGCATCTCAGCATGTGTTTTATTTCTAATTATTTGCTTGATTTATAGATAATTTCCTTTATAACTTGTAACAATTTAATTCAAACTTCCAATGTTTTAAATGCAGTTGAAAATTACCCGATTAAAAAGTGCTTTCGTCGGTCATTCTTTTTCATAAGTGAAAATGAGCTGTTCCATCTGCCATATATGGCAGTAGCGGAGATCAGTCTGGGAATAAGCCTACCAGTCAGACCAGAAGAGCCGTTCCTATTGTTGAAGTATATCCTTACTCTATCACTAATCCTATGTTCTTATTACTAACAGAGTCTCTCTTGTAAATAATCTTTCCTGTAAATATAACTATTTCCCTCACATATCGTGGTTTGTCTTATCATTACTAATACTTGTGTTCACTAACTAGAACACAACAGATCTCACATCCCTAAAATTAAGGAGCCAAAAGGCAAAGAAAATTTCCTGCGTTTATTGCCAAGGAATCATTAATGATTGACAAGTCTGAAATTGGTTTTCATAGTTTCATTCTAACGATTCGTCATTGAGAGATGAACCCCAACCAGGACGCTCATCAGACCTCGATCAAGATGTTTTAAGAGAATTGGTGAAACGTAATCTACGTAAAAGAACTCAAGAACTTGCACTTGGTCTTAACAAATCCTAATTCACAATCCGCTACCGTTTGAAAGATAGAAAAAGTAAGCCAATTGGATGTTTGGGTTCCTCAAACTCTTAGTAAGAAGAAAAAGGAAGATTTATTGTGATTAGTCTTCTTTCGAGGCAATGAAATAGTCCGGGTTTTTTTAAAGAATATCATTACCGGAAATGAAAATGGATCTTTTGTGACAATGTTCAATACAAAAGTCGGTGGATTGATTAGGGTGAATCACCACAGTCGATTTCAAAGGCGGAGAGTCATGGAAGAAAAGTTAAGAAGTGTGTATAAGTGGTATTCCACACTAAACGGTAGCACAATGAAACTAGTAGACAAGTTCACCTACCTAAGAAGAAGTGTCTCGTCAACCGAAACGGACATCAACACGAAACTAGCAGAGGCATGGACAGCTATCGATAATCTATCGGTCATATGGAAGTCAGACCTGACCGATGAAATAAAACGCAGTTTCCTCCAAGCAGCGGTCGTATCGATACTGCTGTGCGGATGCACTACATGGACGCTAGCTAAATGCATGGACAAAAACTTTGACGGCCTGTACACTGGAATTCTACGAGCAATATTCAATAAGTCCTCGAGGTAGCACCCGACAAAGCAGCAACTGTACGGCCACTTACAATCCATCACGAAAACTATCAAAGACGATCCAGACATACAGGATACTGCTGGAGAAGTAAGGACGAACTCATACGTGATGTACTCCTGTGGATCCCTTCACATGGACGAGCAAAGGCAGGACGATCAGGGAGAACATACATAGAGCAGCTCTGTGCCAATACAGGATGTAGCCCTGAAGAACCGCCAGGAGCAATGGATGATAGAGAAGGGTGGCGGGAGAGAGTCAGGGAGATCTTTGCTGATGGCGCGACGCGATGATTATAATAAGAGATATTACTGGGTTATCATTCATTTTGAGTTTTTAAACCGAAATCAGACACACTTTGCAGACTTATACTGTAAACAATTGTAACGTCTGCATGAAAATCTAAGAAAACGCCTAGCACTCATAAACTGGAGAAACGTTGTGCTTTTGCCTGGTTACATCAGTAAGAATACAACAGGAAATTGCATTCAGGTTGGTTTGTTCTACCCTATTCCATCATATTTGCCAGACCTTGTACCAATTATTTTCTGTCTTTTTCATTATCTATAAAATCCTGACAAAAAATGTTCTCCAGAAGATAAGGTAAAAATGTTCATGGAAAACTTCTTTGGTACGAAACCTGCTCAGTTTAACTTGAAAAGAAGCAAGCCACGGAAATGACAGGAGGTGATTCAAAAATAAATGCGAGTATAATTCATCATCATATCACGCCGACAGCAAGGATCTCCCAGACCCTCTTTCGCCACCCGTCTCTATAGTCCATCGCTCCAGATGGGTCTTCAAGGCTACATCCTGTATCGGCAAAGAGCTACTCTATACAGGTTCTAGCTGGTCGTCTTGCCTTGGCTCATCCATGTGAAGGGGTCCACTGGAGTATATTACTTTTGAGTCCGTCCTTACTTCTCCAGAAGTGTCCCGCATGTCTGGTTTTATCTAACTTGGATAGTTTTCGTGATTGGTTATAGGTGACCGTACAACTGCTGCTTTGTCGGGTGCTGTCTCCAGGACTTGTTCAATATTGCTCGCAGTATTCTTGTGTAATTGCCGTCAAGCCTTTTCTCTGTACTTTTTGTATGGAGAAAAAGCTTGACGGCAATACTAGTGATTGAAATTAATTTATGATTAAATCATATTTTACTTAAACGGAAATTATTTATGGCTCAACGCAATGCCTTATATACTTAAAAATTGTATATGCGTTTCACAAAAGCTAAGTTTAAACGCTTTTCCTTGAATGTTTCTTGTCACCGTTCTTTCGTTTAACCCAATGAGGAGAAGTTGAGGGTCATGAAGGCAGCTGGGGAGCTATATTTAAATTCGTAGTTTTATTCATGATTCCTCGAAATTGCTCACATGAGGAGTAACAGGCAATTCTCTCAAAGCCCCCAAACCCCCAAAAAATGAGTGAAGAAAGAGGAAAGAATAAAAGAAAAAAGAAGAAAAAAAAGAAGTGTTATAGAGTCTCTGTGTCAAAGCATCAAGTTTCGATGTAACCTTTTTTGCTTTTTATGATTTTTTTTGTATTGGGACATTGCAGTTTCTTGTTTGTAATTCTATTATTTTTTATCACTGAGAAATACGTTGTTGTATATTACTACTAACTCTTTCCTTATGTGAAATACATTGCCAAAGTTTTAAACCCCCGAGATTGTGTAAAAAAAAAAGATAAATGAGAGAGAGAGAGAGAGAGAGAGAGAGAGAGAGAGAGAGCACAAACACACACACTCAAATACACACACTGACACACACAAGTACAAAAGAAAAAACAAAACCAAAAGCCAATAAACTCATAAACAACAAACAAACAAGCAAGCAGAAAAACGTTCTTCTGTCTGTGTTAGATAAAGATCAAGAAGCCCTTCGAATCACAATTTCAAATTTTAAAATATCTCAATTCAAAGCTACAAAATAAAATCATGGTAGAAAAAGAAAAGAAAAAGTAAATCAAGATACCAGGGACATAACGATACCATTGAAATAAAAACTATCTATCTATCTTAAATAATTTTTTCTCTCTTTAATTGATTCGAATATATACATGGTTAGGTATTTTAAAATTGTAGCTTAATAATATTGAACTGAATTGAAGACGAAAATCATAGAACGGTACTCATTTTAATTTTAACTTGAAAAGTAAATATTCATAACAAAACTGAGAGAATAGATTTTAAAAAAGAACTATTCACTTCAAAAGATTTTGATTTAATACAGTATGTTACTGTTTTGCTTGTTCAGTTTAAACTTGAATGTATTTGAATAATAAGTGCTCAAAATATATTTCACTTCAAAGCTGAAAGAAATCATGACAGAAAGTGGAAAGGGGAAAAAGAAATAAATATACCAGAGAAATAATGATACTATTCAAATAAAGATATTTAGTTATATTACTTAGCGTGGTGATTATATATATTTTTTAATTTTAAACTACTTATAATTACTTATAATTGTTATATTACGACTGATTACTTTTTTAAAACATTAGCTTGTATTTCTTTGGCTTTTGCCAATAAGAGAGATAGATAGATAGATAGAGAGAGAGAGAGAGAGAGAGAGAGAGAGAGAGAGAGAGAGAGAGAGAGAGATGCATTTTTGCATATATTAAATAAATGGTTAGCTACTATACCCGTAATAATAAGTATAGATTTTTGCTGGTTAAATTATGACTGAGTTTATATTCTATATCATTCAATTAGTTTCGTTGGTTGGTTAGTTGGTTGGATTTTATATCGTATCAACCCAGATCCTGTTATATATATATATATGTGTGTGTGTGTGTGTGGCTCAGTTTAACTTGAAAAGAATCAGACCTTGAAAAGAATCAGTGTGTGTGTGTGTGTGTGTGTGCAAACGAATATTTTGTCGGTAACATGTTAAACAAGCTAGAGCTCTTTTGTTTTCACACAGTTAAATGGTTTCAAGTATTCCTATCAAACCCTAATAATTCTCTTTACAATTAATCATTAGTTTGCAGTGGTCTCAAGTACTGCCAACACTAAATTTCATTTGCACACATTTGAATGGCTTCAAGTATTCCTATATATCACTAACAATTCAATTTAACCTGAGTCATTTGTTTGCACATATTTACATGGTTATCCCCCCACCCTGCAACATAACACAACACAACACAGCACACATATATATATATATATGTATATATGTATATAAATATATATGATTTGTAAGTGAATAGTCTGTAGGTAATTTTTTTTTTAATGACTTGGAGCTTATTTGTTTGGACATAATCAAGTATTACTATTGTTTGCACACAATTAAATGGTTTCAAGTATTTCTATCTTATGCTAATGATATTAATAATTTGTATTTAATCGTTAGTTTTTTGTAGATTTAAAAATACAATTGTATTTGGCATTGAAAATATACCAATTATTTTTCTTTTGCTAAATCTCAGTAACATTACTTCTAAATTATGTTAAATATTACTTTAGTTTACCAACTTTTTCAATTCTTCTAAAAGAATTTGATAAGAATAGGGTAAAGTCTTAATTAAACAGTTCTTTGACAATATGCGTCTGTCTTTTCTTATTTGACCTGTGCAGAATTGTACATATATGGTTTGGTAGGATTTTGTAAATTCAGATCCTAAGTATAAATTTTTGCTTATACTGAAAGTAAAGTTGGCGCGCGTAGTCGAGGGTGACCTGAAGGCTCCTTTTTCAATAGCTACAACACCAAGGTGTAGGGAAGGGCGCTACTCCTTCCCATGGATTTCTACACTTTACCCTTGATACGTACCTTATAATGCTGAGTGTTAAGCAAAGAAGTATCAAATACCATTTTTAAGTCTTTGGTATGACTTGACCTGGGATTGAAACATTATAAATTGAATTACCATGACCAGATTTTCTATGTATGTATGTATATATGTATGTATGTATGTATGTATCTATCAATCTATCAATTCAATTAATAATATAATTCCTCTAGGTTACAAGAATAAATCTGCTATACCACTGCAACGGGATTTCTTTCTTTTCAAAGTTGGTGAGGGCACTAACAGCAAAAGTTATCAAGTACATCATTTAAAAGAAAATCTGTTAAAAAGCTTTCTTCATGAACTAGGCTGTCTAAATCTGTTGTTCCCCAGGGCTACAAAGGAGATAAATATTTTAAACACGAGTATTTCCTTTTTTTAAACACCTTGTGTATTGCTATTGACGGCACGAATGCATCGGCTAGCTAGCATTCCAGTATCATTTTACGTGCAGAAAAGTCCACAGAAATCCTAAACAAAGCTATCTTCTTAGAAAATATATTTATATCATGATTACGACAAAAGATTATGTTAAGATTAATAGTTTTCCGATTTCATCCACTTGTAGCCAGGAGCGTTTCTTTGTTTGTAGATTGGTACTAAGCGTGAGAATAGCACGGTTCATCTGTGCAATCAGGCATAAAAAAGAATTAAAAAACATTAGACCTTATTTGAAGTGTAAAGTATTCACCGACAAAGACCAACTCATAATCACCAAGTTCATTAAAAGAAAAAAAAAGAAGAAAAATAGAGACAGAAGACAGTGTACAAAAGTAATAAATGTGTACAAAAGGTGTTACATGAAACATATAAATACGATGCCATAAATGTATACACAAGGCAAAGTAGCAAATGCGTACAAAAGGCAATATAATGTATATGCATAAACATAATTCGAAAGAGATGACGCACAAAAACATTTCCATTATTATTGCTTTGATATACAGGTTCATTCTACTGGAGACAGGTTCAAGAAAAGGAAAAAAGAAAGGAAGGCTCAAAACTGTGTACAATAACATAGTATTCCTTGTTGACTGTCTGTCCAGTGGGAACCCAGTGCATGTAGATCATGCCAGTGTTGTCAAAAAAAGAGATCATCAAAAGTTTGTGGGTGGATTTGCTCTGTCTGGCTTTCTTGGGTCTGGGAGAGCCCGTATGCTTCCACGGTGAACTCTGTCTCTTTGTCTCTTGGTCATAGCAGTATATCCAGCTTTCATCGCATGGCATTTTTTCCAAGTTTAAAACTGAATTTTATTGCATATCGTTCTTCTAAAGTCCATGTTGCATTTTACAAATTCACCAGCTGTGACAACCAGGATTTAGTAGGGTGTATTCCAATTCCTGCTGTAGCTGTTAATTTGAACCTGAAATCATAAAAATTAGTCAGTCATCTCATAAGATGTATAGCAATAACATACTGAATTTTCAAGAGTCTACGACAATTTCAAATGCCTGTACCAAAAAGTCTGAAAACTTGAATGCACCACGTATATATATATATATATATAATTTTTTTGAGCAATAAATATGGATGATTATTTTAAAAATGGAATCATACCTTAATAAAAGACGAAAGAACCGCGACGAAACTAAAGGGCCCTTTTTCAATAGCAACAACTGGTAAAATTTAGCTAAAGCTTTTTATAAAAAATGGGATGATGATCGGCAAAATCGTATAAAGGAAGGAAAAAAACCTCACTAGCATCGTTTTGCCCACGATGTTGTACGCAAGCGAAATGTGGGCTACCACAAAGAAGAAAGAATGGCGACCGGTTACGATACAGAAGGCTATAGAAGGATCCATAGTGAGGGTATCGTTGCATGAGCATATCTGAAGCGAGGTAATTTGGTAGCGGAGTGGAGTCAAGGTTGTGATCACGGAGTACCGAAAGCAGAAATTCCACTGAGTCAGGGTTCAGGGACAACCAATGGACCCGTAGTAATATCTGAGGAACTGAAAACGACCAATCGGAAGTCCCCCGCGAAGGCAGGAAGACGTAATTTTCCAGAGATTCAAGATAATATGAAGAAGAAACGTAAGATTGAGAATTAAACAGAAATGCAGTGTCGCCAGTAATGTAGAGCATATCAGCAAACCTAGTATATAAAGGGAATTTATTCTACCGTAAAAGGAAAAAAATGTGTACTCAAAACTATACAACATAAAATAAAAAAGAATAAAATCCGTACACAAAACGATACGTAAATAAATGTGTACATAGGCAACGTAGTAGAGGTGCTGGTGGTATAACGGTTATTACCTTGGGAAATAAACTCGGAGAATCGAGTTTAAATCTTGCACGGGGCCTTTCACTTGGCGATAATGCTCTTGAGAATGGCAATGGACCCTTCTCTTTTTCCTTACCCCCAGTATCGAGCAAATTAGAAGCCTGATGTTTCTCTTTAGCTTTTGAAAAGTAAAATGTCTCGGAGAAGACAAAACTCTTAATTCTATTCTAGACTACACTTAAAATTCTGATCTGAATGCAGGGGTAGTGTTGAAGAAATATTATTACGATAATAAAATAGAACAGAGTTATGTAATGGGGTTGAGTGTGTAAATTTACTTTCACCTTTCACGACTGTATTTTGTTTGAATACAGCTATTGATGTGTACGTGAGTGTGTTGTAAAATTATTTACGTGCTTATATATATATATATATATATATATTTCCCTTATATATATATATATATATATATATATAATGTAAGTCGGTATATATATATTTATATATATATATTGTAACTCCATATATATATATATGTATATATATAGGTATGTATGTATGTGTTGTAAGATAACGTTATATATATGTGTGTTTATAGATATTGTAGGTATATATATATAATCTGTATATTGCAAGCCTCCCCCCCTCTCTCTCTCTATATATATATATATATATAGAGAGAGAGAGAGAGAGAGAGAGAGAAATTTTGTGTATTGATGAATTTTTCTGCCAATTAAAATAGTATATATATATATATATATATATATATGTATATCAAACACACATCTATTTTTCCAAAGCCACTCCAATCAAACCCATACATTGTAAAAAATCCCGCAGATTATTAGAATCTGCAGTCATTTCCAAAACGAACCAATTAAAACAACGTCCAGATTTAAATCAAATTTCACCCTAATCAGCGAATATTATACAACACGAAAACAATATCAAAATAGAGAATGGATAAATTTTTTTTAGCAAACTAAGGCATTTTTTCACTCTATATTACCATACAATAAAGCATTCTTTCCTTTTCCTTTTCTTTTTCCGGTTTTTCTTTTGTATTCTTCCTTTCCTCCAAGACACTTTATTACATTAAACAGAATATGCGTAAACCCCTTCCCTTCCCACCTCTTCCACTTTTTCCCCCTATTTCTTTTTCTTTTTGCTCACTAAAAGTAATTCCACTTCCATTTTATCAAAAATCTCTAATGAAGCCTAATACATTGGTCTCCATCACCATACATACAGTCACAGTGAAAACCAAAAAACCCTACCACCATCACTTAGACCCATATCTGCCTCTCTCTATTTCTCCCCGTATTTGACGCTTATTTTTAGACTTCCTACCTCTCTTTTAATACCTTTACTTTCTCCGTTATTTTATCTATTTCCTCGTTTGTTTAAAGATAGGAAATTTTAAAAAAATGTTTAGTCTAAGGAAGTTCTTTGGGATAAAAGAATGAAATGTCGCAACTACTAAACTATTGTAAAGGTTTGATTAATCCATTTTTCCACTTACTTTTATCATATATTTTGTAAGTCTCCCTCTCTCTCTATATATATATATATATATATATATATATATACTTAAGTCTGTATATATATATATATATATATATATTCATCTTTTGTATATATACATATTAAATGTATGTATAAGTTTTATGTAGTTTGTATATTTCGTTAGTCTATCTATCTATCTATCTATCTATATAAATAAACAGACAAATAGATAGTTATCTATCTATCTATCTATCTATCTATCGATAGATAGATACATAGATAGATAGATAAATCTATCTATATAGATAAATAAATAAATAGATAGATAGATAGAAAGATAAACTAACGAAATATACAAACTCCATAAAACTTATGTATACATCTAATATGGATATATACAAAAGATAAATAAATAAATATATATATATATATATATATATAGACTTACAGTATATATATATATATATATATATATATATATATATATATATATATATATATATACATCTATCTATCTATCTATCTATCTAGATTGATAGTTATGAGGAATGTAAGGGATGAAATGTATTTCTCAAGTTAAGAGACTCGTGAAGATAAACTTCATTTCCTAATCATAGAGTGAGTACCTTTGACCGATATCTAGAATATCTTATGAGACTCTGAAAACGCTTGATGATGAATTTTTTTTTCTATTTTGCCGATTTTCTGAGTAATACTCTCCATTTACAAGGCTGGGTCAATTATCCTGTGCGTATGAAGGCAATTATTATTTGAATTTTCATTTGAAACTCTCTCTGATTTATATGGTTAATATTTACCACTGACACCATTGACCATTGGCAAAGAAGGATATCATGTTAAAAATTGATATTGGTTGTGTAAAAAATGCCCTTTTATTATTAGGCTTATTGATGTACCATTAATAATTATAAAAACTGGCATCGTTGGTTTAAGAGAAAATTAAGTTTTTGTTCAAAAATATTAAACATATATATTAAGTGTTTACTGGAACGGTTATCATCCTTGGAAATGGAAGCAACGAGCCGAGTTCAAATCCTAGACAATTCTGTTTGTGTTTTAATTCATGCTTATGCTCTTGGGGAAAGCATAACTCAATCTCCTCTTTTTCAGCTGTGGATAAGTAATAGGGCAGAATTCTTTTTAAAACATTGGTTAGGTGAACAGTCAAGATGAAGGAAAACTCTGAATTCAAATCGGATTACTCCACGTCAAAATTGACCTTGTGTCACATACATTGACCTTGTGTCATATATATATATATATATAACATAGCGTTTCAGATGCATTTGTACGATTATAAACACTTGGCATATATTGCGTAATGTGCGCTCTACTTCAAACTGATTCTACCTGCTGTTCTGTCTCGACTAAACATTCTGAACATAAACATTTCTAAAACTGAGTGTCTACAGAAACATAAATACTAACTGGTCCCCAGCGCGCATGCCTATGCCAAAACAAATACAGACGCTATACTGCATTAAAAAAAACAAACAAAAGCCCCCAAACAAACGCACCCAGTAGATTGACTGAACTTTGGTCGTACCCAGTCTGAAGATCTTTCTATTTATGAGGTTAGCAGTTTTGAAGAAAAACGAAGATTTAATAGATTAACTCTCTTTTAAAAAATAATTTATTTGTTTGTTACTTTCATTTTATCGTTAAAAATAATAAGCACAGCAAAAAATTTTAAAATAATTCTTGTCCGTCTGTTGCCATGATAATTCATCAATATTGAATACAACCAAACAGGAAACACTCAAATCAGATTTAGAAAAGAAAACAAATGACAAAGAGAAGGGACAAAGAAGAAGAAGAAGAAGAAGAAGAAGAAGAAGAAGAAGAAGAAGAAGAAGAAGAAATCTGGGTGGAGCTAACTTTCTGGCAATTCTTTGATCCCACGCTGATACTAGATCCTGTCCTTTGAGGCGAAGGACTCCTTCAGTGAAGCTTCCACTTCTACTTGGTTGTTGTGTGCTAGAAAACGTGGCATGAATCGGAAAAAATAGTAATCAGAGGGAGCTAAGTGCTTACGTTATGCCAAGTGTGGCATCAGTCCAATCCTCTCTAGTTTCTATAGTTTATTCTGGAAACTAGCGCGTACGTAAATATTGCAAAACTTTTGTCAAAGCAAATACAATTAACTTCTAAATTGAATTGGCAATTATTGTGTTCTCTCGGAACATTCTACCCTTATTGTGCTAATAAGAATCTTTCTTTAATGTGTTGTGTTCCCGTATGATACATACATAAAGAAGGATCTATATGAATTAAAGAATTCACTAAATGGGCTTTTTGATTTTTTTTATTATATTTGTCAGTATATAATTTGATGTTTTTTTTTTCTCAAGATGAGTTATTCTTTATTTGGTTGTGTTTTATGGCATATCAACCCTTGTGGGTTATTAAGCATGAAATCCTGTGGGGTGTCCTAGTGGTGTGTTGGTTAAAGCGCTGGACTACTACGAAATCGTAGTAAGCGAATCCGAACTCTAATCGCACTATTACGATCACTTTCAGACAAATTCCGTTGGCAAAGGTATAGACTCCCCACCCCTTACCCTCCTTGCTATGGGTTAAAAAGCATTACTGCTGTTCTTCTAGAAGTATGGCTTTGGTATTAAATCGCCCACGAAGGTTGATATGCCATTAAACAAAGAAACCAAAAGATGCTATATATATATATATATGTAGTTTGCAGGTAACGTTATTTTTAAACGAGCCAGAGCTTATTTGTTTACAGACAGTCAAATGGTATCAAATACTGATATCTAACTTGCACACAGTTAAATGGTTTTAAGTATTATTATCAGACACTAATGATTTTTGTTAATAATAATCATTTATCTGCATACAGTAAATGACTGAATCGTTCTATTGGACCAATAAATGAGACCCTAACAGGTGCTAGAGTCATTCCAATGAAGGGTTCACACTCTCCAATGCAGTATCATCATCAGATACAGTTTAGTGTCATACCCAGAACACTCGTTTGGGTGGGTGGGGGTCTTACTCATCTACAGAGGTGCAGTCGGTGTATTCTGTCTACAAGGCTTTAGCGATTTTTGGCTTTCGTTTCTTTGTTTTATGGCATATCAACCTTCGTGGGTTATTTAATGCCAAAGTCATCCTTCTAGAAGAACAGCAGTGGTGCTATTTAACCCATAGCTGGGAGGATACCTTTCCCAAGGGTATTTGTCTGAAAGTGAACGTAATAGCTCGACTGGAGTTCCAACTCGCTTTCTACGATTCTGTAGTCCAGCGCTTTAACCATTACACCACGAGGGCACCCCTTTTAGTTATTTTTAACAAGAGTGCCACTAGGACTGAATTTACTCGTAATGACTAATGTGAACTTGCGTGCTTATAAAATTTCTGTGGCAGTTTTCCAAAATCGATTGAAAGTAATGTTACTATAGTAGCATTTTTCATGATTAAAACGCTAGGGTTACTGCCAAAAAGAGATATTGTATTGAGTTTGGGCTGATAACAGTTGTGAAGGCTTAAGTCTTAAAACGTATCTAACTTGAAACCACCTGAACTGATCGATTGGAACATGTGAGCCGTCTAGACACCTTTGTTTTACAAAGTCAGCCCTGAATGAAGAGGTTGCTATGAAAAGACCTACGTGGTTCAACTTACGTGGATAAGAAGCAGTTACATTTAGAGGAGGCGAGGGGTGATAAGATAACTTTAAAAAAACGAAAACCAGTTCAAATGACTCAGCTTTGAACGAGAAAATATAAGCTTGTTATTTTTGCAACACAACTACAATTCATCTTTCAAAGACAAATTTAGCTTACTTCAATATTTTGTTTTGTTTACCTGTAGTGTTGTATAATAAATCGATGAGATCTTTTTTTGCTATATGTCAATAATAGATAGCTGAGATCCACTTTGTTATATCATATATCAATAATAGATCTCTTAGATCCATTATGTTATATTATATATGAATAATAAATCACTGATATCTATTACGCTATATTATATGTCAATAATAGATCGCTGAGATCCATTATGTTATATTATATATCAATAATAAATCACTGATATCTATTACGCTAAATTATATGTCAATAGTAGATCGCTGATATCTATTATTTTATATATGTCAATAATAAATCGCTGAGATCTATTATGCTCTATATCAATAGTAGATCGCTGAGATCCATCATGCTATTTGGTATGTCAATAACAGATCTCAGCGATTTAATATTGACACATAAATTCAAGACCTGAGCCGTTATAAACCTGGGAAAACTCAGGAGGTTTTCACCAGCCATTAAACGCCGGGTCAATCCTGAGACCACTGCTCTCATTTGATGGTTTCAGTCAGGTGGCCAAAACGGTTTGAGAAGCTGAAATAAGTTAGTAACTTTGTGAGTAACTCGACTCGAGCGGTTGTTATGGTTTATCATGTTCACTGAGTGTACATTTTTGACCACAGCGGACAAGGACTGAAAAGTCGCAAACAAATGATAAAAAATGTGCACATAAAGTTGAGGTCGCGTTGTCATTCCTCATCCCAGCAAAGAAGAACTTAGAACAAACAGAGGTGAACACAGAAGACAATGAATAAAACCAAAGATGGCAACACGGGATCGACCGAAATGAAGCGACCAATAAGACGACAGAAGTTAGATGAAGATTGAGTAAAAAAAATGGGAGCTACCCGATCGCAGAGTAAGAGCACTGAAAACGTTATTTAACAGAATAGCTTTAAAAGAAATCATTTTGAAATTTTTGTCCTTTATATATATATATATATATATATATGTATATGTGTGTGTGTATATGTTTGGGTGTTAAAAGAATTTTTAAACATTTATCGTATTTAAATAGATATTTTGTCATTAATATAACCGTTAGTTTTCTGAGAATTTTATTTCTTTTATTTATTTCTTCATTTCTTTATTTTTCTTATATATATATATATATATATATATATATATATATACGTGTGTGTGTGTGTATGTATGTGAGTGTGTATATAATTCTATTTGCTTTATTTAGTATTTTCCTCTTTATATGGATGCATGACGTAAGTTCCTGAGTATCAATTAACGTTTAAAGCCTGAAAATATCCCCACAAGTCTAGGATCGACATATACCACAGGGATATAATCCACTGAGTGGTTAACTAGTGGGTTATGGTTTGGATTTTAACCCCGCCCAATAAATTTACCCTTACTTTTTAGGGAAATTTTTTCAGACTTGAAGGGTCGTCTTGTACGCTGCAATTTATAATAAGCAAAAATTTCATTTTGAAATATTTTCTCCTTTTTTACAACCTCGGCCAAAAAAAAATGAACACTCCACTCCAAGAGAATTTTTCTTCCATCATTTTTAATGAATGAAAAAAAAAGAAAAAAACTAAGTAGAAATCTATGAAATTATTTATTTTATTTGATAGCCAACCATTCTTGCTTTTGATGTATGATGGAAAATTTGTCGATCAAATTAACATACAATTACTTTTTGTTTCATAACGGTACATTTGTCAATTTTTATTGACATGTGGAATATGTGCCTGTAATGACAGATATCACACACAACTGCTTCTCTGCAGAGGGGTAAGATCCCCCCAACTAGAGTCCTGGATGTGACACTAAATAATCGAATGGTGAGGTTCCAGTAATGCTGGAGCTTTGTGGAATGCAGAGTACTCCTTCATTGCCATCGCTCCCAGGTCCACTTCACTTTGGCCTGGAGTGTTAGCATATAATAGAGTCCTATCTATGGGTCAAATAAACTAAGCTACGTACTTATCCTAAACTGAATTGCTTTAAATAGAACTGTTTTGACATTTAAACTGCGCACTTATGCTATACTGAATTGTTTGAAAGGGAACTGTTTTTGTATGCCAAACCGAATTGTTTGAAATAGAACTGTTTTTACATTTAACTGTGTAAACAAAACGTATACTTACACTAAACTAAATTGTTTTTATCACTACTGTTTGACTAAAGTGAATAGCTTGAAATAGAAATGCTTTTGACAATTAAACTGTGTACTAAAGCTAAACTGAATTGTTTGAAATAAAGCTGTTTATTTGTATAAAAATGGATTTGGCGTTCAATAACCTACAAAGGTGGATATGCCATAAAACCCAAACAAACAAACGCATAGAAAATAAACAGCAGATTGTTAAACAGAAATTATGTCTGCAATATCTTTAAATTTGATAAAACTTTGAATTTTGCTTTTGTTTTCTATTTTAACAATTCACTGTAACTCACCGAAAAATACAATAAAATGGAAAAATATAACAAAATGGAAAAAATACAATAAAATGTTAGAAAAAAGCGAATTGCTCAAAAATGAATACAAAAAAAAAATGAATTTTCTAACAATAAGAATGGAAAATTTGTCCCCATCACCTGATCCCATGGGGCCGTCCCCGCTTGAAATACCTCCTTTGCAGAGCTGAGTTCACAGCCAAAAATAAGGAATGCCGACGGGATCAATCATTTTTTTGTGACAGCTGCTCATAAGTCTCATTTCCTGCATGTTTCTCCACAATAGAACGACCTTGTGTCAAATCCTACCTAGAGGGAGGATGGATAAATTTTACTTTTTGTTGTAATTCACATATACCACTTACAATCATATGTGTATGGAGGAAACCATGCTCTCACACATATCTAATTTTTGAGCCAACTTTACCTCTTCCCTTGGACGTAATGACCCTATTTAAGACCTTGAGTTTGAGACGACTGTTATAAAACGTTTGGTAAACATTTAAATGATAGGGAACGATCTTTGTGTATGCGCTTCGACTTAGTCATTTGGCGCCATTCTTTTCGATTAACATTACAAATGAACTCGAACGATTCAGATAAATAATGAGCGCGTTTAGCTGCATAAATAACGTAGAATAACCCAAATCGAGGGTCAGATAAATCTGTCAAATTCAAAGAAAAAGAGAATATGGTGCGTATTAGCTGTTAGTTTTCTGTTTCCGGTCCGAGACACCTATTAATTTATATTCAAGTGAGTGAAGGAAATTTAGCGAGATTAAATATCCTCATCGTTTTGTTTTCTGTCTCATTTCGAAAATCTGCTTTATGTCTCACTTAATATCTATAATTCAAGGGAAAAATACACTTCTTTAAGAAAGGAAAAAAAAAAAAAATGAATTAAAGAAATTTACGTTGCAACGGCTTAGGTATTTGTCTTTCTTGATAGTAACAGATAAGCTAGTTTTACGTGCCGCACGTATTTCTGACAAAAAGACGAACGCTATGGAACAATTTATCTTGCCGAGTGAAATGTCTCGGGTCTAATAAGTATCTATCTATCTATCTATCTATCTGTTCTTGTCTATCTATCTATCTATCTTAGATAGATAAATATCTTAGATAGATAGATAGATATCTTAGTTTGTTCCTATTTCTCTATCTCTCGCTACCTCTCTTTCAATACCCGTCAGTTGGCATAATAGTTAGATTGTTCCCCGATGGCCGGGGAGACCTAGATTCAATCCCAGGCCGAGTCAAAAAATGGTACTTAAGGCCTCTTTGCTAAACACTCAGCATTATAAGGTACGGATCAAAGGTATGCCTAGCAATTCAGAGAAGAAGTAGCGTCCTCCCTTACACTTCGGTGTAGTAGCTGAGGAAAAGGGAACCTTCGTGTCACCCTCGACAACGGTCGGCCAACTTATGTATGTATGTATGTATGTATGTAAAGGGTCTGAAGAAAGTCATTTGGATCTACTAAGTTGAACTGTTTTGGTACGTGTAAACGATTTATTATTGTTTACGATGCTGTGTGCAGGAGGAATTTAGAGGACGAAATCCGACAAGATTTCGCACGTTCAAAGATTCCACGATTACTTAAGAGAAAGACAAACTTGTAAAGAAACGTCGAATCAAGATTGTTTCTCGTGTGATGAGTTATGAATTCATTTTCTTTGTTGCTAGTTACTCGTAATCTAGTTTGACTTCTTGCATATATTTTCGGGAGAACAACAACAATCCCAGGGAACTAAATTCCACTTGACCTCGTGAAATGCCAGCGAAGGACGAAGATGTTTCAAACATCGAAATCGCTAATCCAACATGGCCGTCTAAATACCCTCCGGTCACAGCTGAATCAACCATTTCGCCTTTACAAGTCAAAGAATGGGGAAATAAATAAATAGATAAAGAACTATATTCGACATACATGTATCAAAGGATACATGACATCTATCTATCTATCTATCTATCTATCTATCTATCTATCTATCTATCTATCTATCTATCTATCTATCTATCTCAATCCTGTTCGCATCTTTCATCTTTATATATCAGTCTTTTCATATCTATCTATCTATCTATGGTAATTTTCTTAGTCTATACACACACTCATACATACATACATACATGCATACAAGGGTCATTCCATAAATAAGAGGAATCTTTTTAAAAAGCAACATTTTTTTAGATTTTTTTTCCCCAAAATGTAAACTTTGCATTAATTGGAATTGGTTTATACCGCAATTATTTAAATCTCACAAGAATATTTGTTTTGAGGCTGTTCAAAATATCATACAGTACTCTAGGTTTGAACTGGGGTCTGTCTTAAAATCTTTAATATATAAAAAGTGCAAGTTATGAGAAATTTACATAAGAATGTGTGAAGTGTACGGAGAAGCATATTTAGTCATAAAAATGTTTACAAATGGCCTAAACATGGGTTTTCCATGAAGAACCTGAGTTGAAAAGACAGACCATGGTTTGAAAACACACTGACTCACCAGTAAAGAAAACGTTCCGGGACCAGCGTTCATTAAAGAAGTTCTTGCTGATAGTCAACAATATTAATTTTTTTGAAAAAGCTCCGACTGTAAACAGTGCTTCCTATTGTCAACTCCTTAGGCAAAATTCACCTTACTTTTTGAATGATCCTCTTATATCAAGATGATCTTTCCATCATATACGTTTTGATGAAAACATGTTTATCTAACTATCTATCTATGATAATTTTTGCTGTATGTAGAAGTTTAAAACACATACATACATACATACATACATAGAAGACTATCTTTAAATCCTTATTTTGGTTTGTTTTCTTTGTTTAATGGTATATCAACATTCGTAGATTATTTAATGCCGAAGTTGTTCTCATAAAAAAAACAGTAGTTCTAATCTTAACCTATAGCTCGGGTATAAGGGTCTTCATACCTTTCCCTACCAATTACTCCCATGGACCCCCACATATGGCCGGGCAAAGGCAGGACGACCAGCTCGAACATACATACAGCAGCTATGTGAGGATACGGGATGTAGCCCTGAAGACCTGCCAGAGGTGATGAACAATAGGGAGAAGTGGCGAGAGAGGGTCAGGGATATCCGTGCCTGCGGCACGACATGATGATGATGATACCTTTTCCAAGGGCATTACTCCGAAAGCGAATGTAATAGTGTGACTGGAGTTCGAACTCGCTTACAACGAAGCCGCAATCCAGTACGTTAGCTCTCAATAATAGGGAAGCGATCGTGGTGTAACTGAAATCGTCGACCCAAGTTCCAATCCTGGATGAGGTTTTTTGATGAGCTAATACCATTAAGGTATAAATTCAACTTTTCTCCCACAATCAATGGGTAATTAGTGGCACAGGCTCCGTTCTTTAGTCTTGATTGGATGAGAAGGAAAGCCAATTCAAACAAAATTTAATCCACTTAAAATTGATCTTGTGTCATATTCTGCCCGAAGTATATATATATATATATGTGTGTGTGTGTGTGTGTGTGTGTGTGTGTGTGTGTGTGTGTGTGTGTGTGCATATTATCATCCTCATAATGTCGTGCTGCTAGCACGGATTTCCCTGACTCTCTCTCGCCATTCGTCACTCTCATCTATCGCTTCCATCAGGTCTTCTAGACTACATCCTGTGTCCGTACAGAGCTGTTGTACATAGGTTCTAGTCGGTCGTCCAACACTTGCACGTCCGTATGAAGGGATCCATAAGAGAACGCCGCTTAATAGTTCGTTCTTACTTTCCCAGCAATGTCCTGCATGTCTTGTTCGTCTTACTTGGATGGTTTTAGAGATGGGTGGTTGGTAGCCGTACAGCTGCTGCTTTGTGGGATGTTGCTTCTGGGATTTGTTCAATATGACTCGTAGCATCCTTGTACAATTTATGTCAAGCTTTTTCTTTATACGCTTGGTCAGCGTCCATGTAGTTCATCCATATTGTAGAATCGACACAATCTCTGCTTGGAAAAATGTATATATGTATACGTATATATAGATATAAATATATGTACGTATGTATATAACCGGCTTATTGGCCTAGAGGGTAGAGTGTTCGCTAATGGTCCAGGAGATCGGGGTTCAATCCCAGGTCGAGTCATACCAAAGACTTAAAAAATGGTACTTGATAACTCCTTGCGTAACACTCAGCATTATTTACCACGTTTCAATCTAGGGAATGGAGTAGTGCCCTGCCATACACCTCGTTGTTGTAGCTATTGAAAAGGGATCCTTCGGGTCGCCTTCGACTACAGTCACCAACTTTACTTTACTTACTTACGTGTATATATATATATATATATATATATACATGTATGTAAATATATGTACGTGTATATATATATATATATATACATGGTCACTGCATAATTTTTCACTGATCACAACTGTCCCTAGTAATCTCACACCCCATTATAAGTCCTCAGTCTTGTCTTCTCTATGATACGGCTCCTCAGACACACTGGGTGAGTCTCTGTCACGGGGAGACTCAACATCAATATTAGGATAAGACTCCTGCTGCTCATGTGTAAGTATTTGACGTTATCCTTCTAACTGCAGGTCTGCATACATCACCACACCCTCATCGGCATGAGGCCTTTTCGAGAGAAAGGGGACAACGCTTGTGCAACATGAATTCCATTCTCTATTTTTTTATGATTATTATTCAATGACTATCCGAAACCAAATAACAAGTAATCACATCAACGGCAGATGGTGTAGTGCGTCCGTGGGCAAGGCCAGCTGGGATGACCTTGGTTGATAGCTGTGACCGTAGAGGTGTGTTGTTGATTGTGGAGGCCAGGACTGAACCCTATGCGTCCCTATGTGTCCCTGTGATTGCTGTGAGAAGGGACACATATCTATCTATCTATCTATCTATCTATCTATCTATCACTTGAAAATTTCCGGGAAATAGACATCTTAATAATGCAAAAATTGAATTATATATTAATCATTTTTATTCATCTCGAAATTATATTTCATTCGTTGTTCTCGTCTTATTTTATGAAGGAAAAATAAATTAATTTGGTTGGTTGTTTTGTTTTACGGCGTATCAACCCTTTTCGGATCATTTAACGCCAAATTATTTCATTTTGCTTTGGTTTGGTTTTATAGCATATCAACCTTTGTAGTTTATTTAATGCCAAATCCATTTTCATTCATATACACAATTCTATTTCAAACATTTCAGGTTTAATAGTCAGTTTAAAAATCAAAGACAGTTCTATTTCAAACAATTCAGTTTAACAAAAATACAGTTTTTTGTTTACTCACAGTTGAATGTAAAAACAGTTCTATTTTAATCAATTCAATTTAACATAAGTCTACTGTTTAGTTCTATTTGACCCATACATAGGACCCCTATCAGGTGCTACCACTCCGGGATAGAGTGGACCTGTCAGCAATAGCAATAGCAATGAAGGGGTACTCCACATTCCCCAAAGCTCTAGCATTACTGGAACCTCACCATCTGATTATTTAATGTCATATCCTGGACACTCGTTGGGGGAGTCTTATCCCTCTACAAAGGTGTGGTCGGTGTATTCTCCACTCCCAGCCGACTGGGCCAAAATTAGTTTCAGAAACTCAAACATCAAGTAATAATTTCGCCGCACAGTGTAAAAACCTTTAGACTCTTTCTATTTGAGAAATATATTATCAACATGATTATGAAATTGACTCTTGAATATGATTTAATAATAGATATTAAAACATTATTAAGTTGTTGGGTATAACTGGGCTTGTGCCAACATCTCCAAGCATTTAACATCGACGAGAAAAAGACCAGAGAGCATGTAACATTAATAATATTTATTTTGAACTAACTTAAGTACAAGAATGAACTCAGAGTGTGGAAAGAGTCATTGTGTGTCAGCGAAGTATGCAGCTTGAGTGCTGTTGTGTTCGTCAGGCTGCAGAGAAAGTTTATCTGTAGCGAGGAAAGAGCGTCCACATTGCACTTGTTTAAACATTCCTTTGTTGTTGTAAGTTGTTGAGGTTGATTCGGCCGTTTTCATATGACGGCAGATTTTACTGGTATTCTTGGGTGTCAGAAATTTCGTGGTTAGTCCAAGCTGCTGACTTTGCTGTGAAGAAAGTGCTGTTGATCTTCGGTTGTCGAATGCCGAATTCCAGCTGGTGACATCATCGCTGCTGCCTGCGTTTATATAACTCAAGAGGTGAGGAAAGGATCCGCCAAAGTGACGCCAAAGACTTGATCAAGCTGAGCAACGTCGTGATAAAGGCACGCCTGAAGCTAATTGGTCGGAAAATGAATTGATGTGTTCTATAGCAGTTTAACCAATAAATATCTTTGGATGCGTTCCAAACTGGGCCACATTGAAATTACTTTATTTGGTGATTACTAAATATTTTTTTTTACCATGGAATAACTAAGTAGTTAATTCTTGAGATTTTAGAAATTTTATTAGCCTAATGAGTAGAGTGTCCTCCGGGAGACCAGGGTTCAATCTCAGCTCGAGTCATACCGAAGACTCAAAAAATGGTACTTGATGCTGCCTTGCTTAACAGTCAGCATTATAAGGTAAGGATCAAGGGTAAAGTGGAGCAATCCAGGGAATGGAGTAGCACCTTCTCCTGTACTTCGGTGTGGTAGCTATTGAAAAGGGATCTTTCGGGTCACCCTCGATTAAGGTCGCCAACTTTACTTCACTTACTTATGTACGTAATTTTGTCAAAGAAAAGGGTCGTTTTCTATTCATTCCTTTTCTTTCAAACTCTGCTAATATTTAGACCCATTAAAATTGTGGACGTATCTCATCACTAATTTAGCAATCGAAGTGCCAGGCTGAGCATTTCTCTTTTATGGTATCCCCTCAGGGCTATGGGATTTACTTGGCACTGCTCATTTCCACATAAGTTTATTGAGTCATTGTTGTTGCTTTAAAGGGCCTGAAATGAATAACACAAAGAGGTGTTAGGTTTACTGCAGTATTTATTTGCGAAAATATCGATAGTAAAGGTTACCGGTAACTGACTAGACTCGCTTGACTCGTTTATCTAGTCAGTCACTATCTATAGTGCCGGGGAGGGTCCATGCATTGACGTCATGGGGTATATCACCTTAACAGTCATCAAGATGCCATACCGAGTAATTCCTCTATTTGACATCTGTCAAAGTAATGGGGTTATTTAGCCGTGTTCATTCCCACTCCCGTAACCTATTGGTTCATCGAGGTGTGAGTAATTCCCTTTAATATCATCTCTCAGGACAATAAGTATGACTTGATAGTGCTCATCTTTCTCATAACCTATTGAGTCATCAAGATGCCATACCAAATAATTCCCCTTTATGGCAATGGGGTTTGCTTGATAGTGCTCATGTTTCTCATAACCTATTGGGTCATCGTGGTGCGAGTTATTCTCTTTTATGGCATCTTTCAGGACAATGAGTCTTACTTGATAGTCCTCATCTTTCTCATAACCTACTGAGTCATTACGATGCCATACCGAGTAATTACCCTTTATAGCCAATTTCGACCCTCCCGGGAAATAAAGAGAGAGATATACTTTTGTTGAGAATGTATTACGGTCTCATCACGCCTTTGGATGTATAACACTTTATCTGAAGGCAATGGGGTTTGCTTGGTGGGGATCATCATGTTTCACATTACCTGTTGGGTCATCGAGGTGACACGAATCCCTAAGCGCAAAAGAAGTTATTTAGTGATGCCAACCACTTATGAATTAACATACAGGTTGAATTTGGTTACATGGTACCAGTAGAAGGGTCCCTGAGCTGAACTATTATGGAACACTCAAAATAGATTATTTTTACAAAGTTAAGAATTTTCGGTTTCTCGGCTGTTTACTCAGATGAAGAGAAAATAGTTAGTTTCATGCCCTTCTTTGTAGCTTGTTTTCAAAGTCGGCTTGAACTGCCCAAACGTAAGTTTGAGCTTGGTTTGCTGGTTTTATTTCATGCTCCGTTAACCGCTACGCCATAGTACCTCATCACACAGTTAAGACATTAATTAAAATTATCTTAATTTTAGATATTTATTTACTGCCTAAAGAGTCGAAAATATGCTAATTGCCTCCCCTGTAGGGAGGTAAAATCCTCTTAAAAACGGAGTCCTGTGTATGACACTAAGGTTCATCCGGTGGGTAGACTCCAGGTTTGGAGACCTCGCGAATGTGGAGTAACCCTTCAAGCTATTACTCCCAGTTCCACTGTGAATCGGAATGTTAGTACTTGTTTGGGTCTTACTTATGGGTCAAGTCGATCTATTTGAAAATTATTAGTGCTTGTTCGGAATACCTGAAACTATATAAGTGTGTGCAATTATTATCACTAAATAATACTTGAACCCCATAATTTTGTGTCCGAGTACGATATAAATTACTGGTATTACTTACGGCTTTTTTTTCTTTTTGAAGGACTACAAAAAGAGAACATTACCATTTTGAGAGGAATATACAGTAAAAGTATTTTTCAAACATAACAGGCGTTGAATGTGATTTTGTATGATTTTGCTTCTAAAAATTACGAGTTTTGTTGGTTGTGAATATGCTCACTGTATCTCCAGAAGAGAAGAAAGACCCCTCAAAAAGAATGTGTTGGGTCAAACCAGGAGTGATAGCATTTGTTAACATAAAATCTATGGGTGAAATAGATCTATTTGAAAATTATAAACCTCATAAATAATACATGAAATTATATAAGTGAGTGAAAATAAGGTGTATCAAATTGGAATTCAATTTAAGTGTTTGAAAATAATTACTAAATAGGAAACCATATAAGTGTCTGCGAATAATTTGTGTTAGATTGGAAACCATATAACTGTTTGCAAATAATTTTAATTACTAAATAGGAAACCATATAAGTGTCTGCGAATAATTTGTGTTAGATTGGAAACCATATAACTGTTTGCAAATAATTTTTATCTGATAGAAAACCATATAAGTATTGGAAATAATTTGCATTAGATAGAAATCCAAATAAGTGTATGCAAATTATTTATCTAAGATAGAAAACCATATAAGTGTCTGCAAATAATTTTTAGGAGATTGGAAACCATATAAAAGTCCGATAATAATTTCTCTTTGATAGGAAACCATATAAGAGTCTGTAAACCATTTGTATTAGATTGTAAATCATATAAGTGTCAGAAAATAATTTGTATTAGACATGAAACCATATAAGTGTCTAAAAATAATTTCTCTCTGATTGAAAACCATATAAGTGTCTGAAAATCAATTTGTATTAGATAGGAAACCATATAAGTGTCTGAAAGTCATTTTTAGTAGATTGGAAACCATATAATAGTCTGAAAATAATTTGTATCATATAATAAACCATGTAAGTGTTTACAAATAATATGTATTAGATAGGAAACCATATAAATGTCTGCAAATAATTTGTCTTTTATAGGAAACCATATAAATGTATGAAAATAATTTGCATTAGGCAGGAGACCATATAAGTGTCTTCAATTAATTTTTATTAGTTAAGAAACCATATAAGTATCTGAAAATAATTTGTATAAGATAGAAAACAATATAAAATAATTTTCCTATGGAATAAAATGCCGCATAAATTAGTGCAAATTATTTCCTTTAAATCGAAATAATTTATATCATATAATACTGTTTAATTATTAGTATTACATTGGAATACCTGAATCTCTATTACTGTGCGACATTTATTTGTATTAAATAAGAATGCATTATATATATATATATATATACATTTATATATATATATATATATATATATATATGTGTGTGTGTGTGTGTGTGTGTGTGTGTGTGTGTATATATATATCCACCAACCCCTCTAAGGATGTGACACAAGGTAAATTTCAAGCGGAGTTCAAAAGGTTGGAACTCAGACTTTCCTTTCTCCAAGACCGGTTACCATACCAAGGTAAAAGAAGTCACTCTGCCTTACTATTTACCCACACATGGAGGGAAAATATTTGGTTTCATAACTTTCCAATGAAAATAAGCGCTTTGTGAAATGCTAACAGCCTTATCCCAGATTTTTACTCGAGTCACCGTGCAAATTTCTTGCGATGATAACCATTTACACGACGAACGCCTCAATTATATACCATATAACTATGTATAAATAATTAGAGCTAGGCTGGCATATTTGAAACCATATAAATGTATGCAAATTATTTGGATCAAATTTCGACTTTGAATATCCCATAAGGGTATGTTATGCCGTTAAAGAAATAAACGAAAACGGACTTCATGCCTTTATATCTTTTCAAATCCACGCTGTGAATGTTAGAAGACGATTATTTGTCACTTGCGTTCAAAAAAGTCATTTGTCTCTATCACACTCACACCTCCCAAAACTAAGCGCACAAACACACATATGCACAAGCACCCACCCACACACACACACACATGCACAAGCACCCACATGCTCAAACACACACCCAAGCACATATAATACACACACATGCATGCACACACACACACACACACACACACACACAAATACCCATTCACACACACAAACATACATAAACACACACACACGCACAAATACTCATTCACACACACAAACATACACAAACACACACATGCACCCCACACACATACAAATGCAGCATTGGACTCAACATGATAACATGAATTCGATATAATAACATAACCACATTCGTACAGGATCACATACAACAAAATTCAAATGTTTCTCCTCAGGATATTTCGCGACCGGAATTGGCATAACAGATATTCTGAAAGCTTCTGAATCGAAGCGTTCAGGGTATAGGAAGGAATAGAGACTTCTTATTAATGCCGACATCTAAGCCTATACCCCGCCACCCACGAAAAACAAACAAACAAACAAATAAACAAAAACAAAAAAACAAAAACAAAAAACTCAACCCAACAAAAAACAACTTTGCTTGGCATCCGAGTGTTGAAAAGGTAGAAGTAAGTATTTAAAAGCAGAAGTTGTGTTAACATTTTTCTAATAGTAACACAAGGTCTCGTTCACATCTCGCGTAGGCACATTTCGTGTGGAGACGCGAGTTGTTGCAAACACTTCCACCATCACAATACAGTAAGTATTGTGATGGCAGAAGTGTTCTTGCTTTTACAAAACCAACGACCCAAAACGTTTTCGATTGGCAGCACTGATATATATGTATATATAAATATATACAGAGAGAGAGAGAGAGAGAGAGAGAGAGGATGGAGAGAGAGAGAGAGAGAGAGAGAGAGAGAGTGTGTGTGTATGTGTTTTCTTTTTTGAAAGCAACGGACGCAGATTTCATATTATCTCTGATTATCACGCCCCAGCGAAAGGCAGACATTTTCTCTGATAACATAAAAACTTCTGCTTTCAAGAGCAGAAATTTGGTTTGGTTTAGTTTAATGGCATATCAACTATCGTCGGTTATTTTATGCTAAATCCTGCTTATACTTATATATCAAATCTATAAGATTTGGTTTGGCTTGGTTTAATGGCATATCAAACATTGTTTGTTATTCAATGCCAAATTCTGATTTTACATATATATTAAATATATGGTTTGTGAACATTTTGGAGATACACAAAGTTAAATGATCAAATACTTATATTTCTAACTATTCCATTTAGTATAACTCAACAAAGTTAATTATTCCAAGCATTGCTATGTATCTTTAATAATTCAATTAAACATCAGTCATTTATTTACAAACAGTTAAATGATCAAACAATTCTATTTCTAACAAGTCAATTTAGCCTGTCATTTGCTTCCACTCGATTTAAATGTCAAACAGTTCTAGTTGACTCATAAATAGGACCCAATCAGGTGCTACCCCTCCGGGGCAGAGTGGACCTGAGAGCAATGGCAATGAAGGGGTACTTCGGATTCCCAAAAGCTCTATAATTACTGGAACCTCACTATCTGATTGTTCAGTGTCATCTCCAGGACACTCGTCGGTGGGTCCTAGCCCTTTGAAGAGATGCAGTCGGTGTATTCTAAAATCTCACCCGACTGGGCCAGTAGATATTTCTACAATGGAGATTATATATCTATCTATATATATATATAGAGAGAGAGAGAGATAAAAGAGATGCAGGTCATTGGATAAGAAAGCTTTCACTTGGGACAATTCATGAATCAAACATGATTAGTTCGATTACGAAATAGAAATTGAACTTCTGTGACAAATTTTACAGCTTATTGAAAATGAAAAGATATGAAATGATGTATATGAGTCTATTCCTTTTAAAAGATGTTAAAATTTATCTTTCAATCGACACCATGTCGTCTAGGTCTGTACAATTGTTGTGTAGCGGCATAATGAAGTGTTATAACACTTTTTCATATAAAAATATGTGTCTCTTTATTTCTCAAAAGCCCCAGATTCTGTAGATAAGAGAGAGAGAGAGAGAGAGAGAGAGAGAGAGAGAGAGAGAGAGAGAGAGAGACGAAGGACTCGGACACAAGCTGACGGAGGACTGCTATATTGACCTTTTCTTTAACCACGTTGTGCGTCCATATTCAGGACCTTGCGTCTTTGCTTCTTTCACGGGAGGTTCTCAACCGGGGCCTTCCCTACTGATAGCGCCCAGGGTGGCTTGACTGCTCTTCTAACTGCAATTCCTGACTGATTGTGACTGATCGCTCTGTCAGTGGACACTCGTGCATATATAATTCATAACACCCAGCTTTCCTTCCGGCTCATGATTCACGTGATCTGGTTACACCCATGCATTGCTTGTTTTCCGGTAATTACATTGTTTACACTGGTGAATCCTGTGTAGGAATCTCTAATTGGCGGTTGTGTCATACAACACAATAAACCAACCGCATCCCTTCAGAAGGGGTAACGATTATCCTTGGTATGACACTAAACAGCATCTAATGGTGAGGACCCAGTTCCCGAACTTTGGGGAATGTAGAGTACCCAGTTGTTGCCATTACTCCCTGGTCCACCGAGACTCAGATTGGTAATATCTGTTATGAGCCTATCTATGGGTCAAATAGAATTGTTCAATCATTTACTAATGGTTATTATTAGTTATTGTGTGCAAATTATTTATATTGCAAAGAATATTTTATAAATAGAATTACTAATGTCAAATAGCAATATACGACAGCACTGAACTGTGAGCAAACAAATAAGCTCTAACAACTAATTTAAATATAACGTTACTTACAAACTATTTGGATAGAAATTATATATATATATATACGATTTGGCATCAAATAACACTCAAGTTTATATGATATTAAACCAAAAATGGCGTTAAACCAAATATGCGATTAAACCAAATAACCTAGATCTATCTATCTATCTATCTATCTATCTATCTATCTATCTATCTATCTATCTATCTATTAACCACAGCAGGTACCTCCTTCCGGAACTTCCGGAACTGCTTCAGTCACGTGATATACGCGTCACAAACTAGCCCGCACCAAAATATTGCAAAGCTTTTGACTAACCTTAGTAAACATGTGTATATATATATATATATACTACCAGTCAAAAGTATTTGACGATCCTCAACATTTTTTTTCTCCTCCTAATTATTATTTCTAAAGAAACAAGTTAAGCATCACAGTGATTTAATTCATTATGCTAAATACAAGTCTTCCTGAGCCAAATCAAATACAAATTGTGGAAAAAACAAAACAAACAAATCAACAAGCAAAACCCCCCAAAACTTTCAAAATTACCTCATTTTGCCACTGTCACTGCTTCACAGATTCTTTTCACCACAGATTTTCTCCCAAAGGTAGACTGAAAATAGTTCTGCCCAGCTTTCCTGCAAGAGTTGTCAGGGGTGAGCCGCACTTGTGGGTTGTTTAGCTCTGAATTTTTAGTCAAGTTCAATGGGATTTAAATCCACCGATACCGCCGGTCAAGACATCAGTTGAAGGACGTGCTGTTCCTCTTTGCTTTTAATGTACTTCTGTTGTATTTTGGCCTTTGACCCGGCCAAAAATGCCATTCCAAGGTGATGCACCGGAAGGAAGTGACACATTCTAATGGCAGTTATGAGAGGAAATCGCGTGGGCGGAAATTGGCTGATGAAATGGGACGAGATAAAAAATTCCCATGGTACATTCATAGACTGAAACACCGGAAGAGAGTGACCTGTGAACTGCATGACAGTTATTTCCGCTTGATGACGATCAAACAAGCGATTTCAAAGATCGAGTGGGCGATCGAGTGGGCATTGAACTATTATATAACTCAGTTAAGACAGGAGTTCGAGTTCCAGTGACAGTTGCAGTAGAGTTGGAGAGGGAGATAGACGAGATGTGTTAGGGAAAGCCACACCAGGCCGAAGGGGCTTGGGGCCCTGATGAGTTGGGGTCCAGAGAAGATGCTGATAAGATGCAGTAAAGAAAGCCAGCACCCAGCAGAGTGGACCCCAGGGCCTCCGGTTGAGCATCAGGAGAACGAGAAAGACACAAAGTTAACGGCCATAAGAGTGGGGGACAAAATATTACAGTTCTGTTCGGTCTCCAGCTCCCTCTCACATGCAAACCTTGAGTAACCCTTTTCGAACCCTTACAATAAAGTGAGAGGTATAATATTTTTCTAAAGAAGTCTTCCTGCGTCTTTATTATTGTGTCGTTATGTATGATGTAGCTGACTATATAACACTTCTATCAAAGTTTATTTGCATGAGTACAAATCCTTGACCCAAAAGCAGCGTTCCAGATGGGATCGCATGATGCCGCACTATGTTATGATAGTCTGATTCAATTTGCCCTTCACCAGGTGCAAATCCCCTACTTTGCAATTAGTAAAAAAGTTCCCCTTCCACCATAACAGAGCCTCCTCTATGCTTTACTGTTGGTGCGATACAGAGGGCTGCACCTCTTTCACTCATTCTTCGTAAAGGTATTAGTTCGAAATAGAACGTTGTAGCGGGAGTAGAGTTCGAACTCGCTTACTTCGATGTCGCAGTCCAGACAGTCAGCCACTACATCATGGCCAAGGATGTAGCGAGAGGGAAAGTATCATGTTACATTTCCAGTGTAAATAATGAAAAACAAACCAAAAGCAAAACAAAGATTATTCAAATATTTAGTTTCAATGTACGGCCGAAATTTCATCATCAAAAATGAACTTGTCAAATACCGCTAAACGTTGGATAGCTACTATATTTTTAAAAAGTATTTGATGAATAAAAAAGAAAAAATGCGCCTGTTTTTAAGTTGGCTGTCATTAATAATTTTTTTTTTTTTTATTGGAATCGAAAATTTGATTTACGGAAGAACCGAAGTCTTATGCATTAAGTTGAAAGCGAAACGTTGATGGTCCTCCCCGGGGAGCAATATTCTGTGAATGATTGTGAATTAGTAATGGTTGAAAAAAGTCAAGGGGGAGTAACATGAAAAATTAAAACTAATTGACAGTCCAAAAAGTAAAGAAAGGGAAGTGAGTATAGAGAGGGGGCACAATTAAACGAGCTGAAGGGGATAAAAAAAAAGAATAAAGAAAAAGAGAGAGAAAGAAAAGGTTGGAAACGAAAAAGAAGAAAAAACTGATGATAGTTGGGGGAAGCGAAGGTTCCTAGAAGGATTGAAGTAATATTAGACGCCTCAAAATGAGACGACACTTTGTCGGTGGGGCTTAGAGTGCGCTGAATGTATCCCCCTGCAGAGGGAGTTAGACCCCACAACCCCGCAAGAAGTCATTGCCCTGGGTATATCCCAAAATTACATTTGATATTAAGATCTGTGGATTGAGAATTAACCCTTCATTGACATAGCTCTTTAGTCTACTCTGTCCCAATGTGGTAGTACCTGTTAGAATATAATCAATGGGCTACCTTGATCGGTCGAAAAATTATTAGTATTTGATAATACGGTTAGAAAAAAATCTCTTAAGAAACTATCCAAAAATATGAATATAAACTTGCAATGAACGCGATTTCGTAACCTCTAGCTAAAAGAAAACCCCACACGGGTTAACATGGCGTTAAAATCTATCGATCAATCAATATGTTAGTTGGGTTTGATGGTATATCAGGTTATTTCACGCTAAATCCTGTATATATATATATATATATATATATATAACGGTGGCTACTCACGTAATGCAAAGCTCTTCTAACAGTCCGGTATCAAACTGCCCGAAATGTAAACAAATAAAATTTGATACATATGCGTTAATTCCCGAGTTGACGTTGATTTGCAGGCTTAGCCTCGGCGTGTGTCATCAGCCTGACGTAGAGTTGGGCGGATTTCGGTCTTGGCTTGTAGCGTCTTGCGTGTCTGGCCACGCTGAGAGGTTGTTGTGCAGAGGAGTAGTCTCTCTGTGGATGAATATATATATATATATATAATTTGTAAACAAATAGTCTGTTGATGATATTTTACACAAACCAGAGTTCATTTCTTTGCACACAATTAAATGGTTTCAAATATTGCTATTTAACATTAACCATTCAATATCCGTCATTTGTTTGGACACAGTTAAATGGCGCCCTAACAGGTATTACCACTCCAAGATAGAGTGGAGCTGGGATTAATGGCAATAAAGGTGAACTGCACATTACTTAAAGCCTCAAGACTGACGCCTCTTCATCAGATCCAGTTTAGTATCATATCCAGAACACTCATCGGTGAGAGGGTGAGGTCTTAACTCTTAGCAAAGATGCAGTCGGCGTTTTCTACAGCCCCAGTACACTGGGTACAATCAACCGGATGAACAGATATATCTTAACAGAAGATAGAAAGAAAATAAACTTAAACTCATTAAGAAAAAAAAATTGAAAATATCAGTGATAAGTTCATAATTCTGGTTAAGAAGGTTTGTATTCATTTCGCATTAGAATTACTGGAAAAAGGCATGAACTCATATTTTCTCGACCTAACAGATATAGGTAAAACAGCAAGGCGAAATGTGATCCCAAACTTAGTTGGCAACCAGTCTAGGAGAATAACAACTCTGAATTATTAAGCAAAATGGAAACCTCTTGGAATAGCCTTTGGGAAAGATATAAATATTTTTCACATGAATCCTTTAAGCAAATAGTAATTAACTAAACCTTTTGCTAAGATATGGCACAAGGCCGAATGAATGGGGCATCCAATGAAACTCGGACTCACTCTTGCAGGTTTGCTAGTCAAGCTTGTTGACCATTGCACTACCTAGGTGCCCATCCTATGGGCAAATAGAAGCAAAGAATAAACGCAATTGATTCCATCAAAACATGATCGGCGTTGGCTCCTCATTTACTTAACTTAGTTCAGGACCCAGTGAGAATCATATTACCTAACAATGGCCTATTAGCCAAGCTTGTTAACCATTACGCCACACGAGGCTTTCATCATTGGCGTGGTTTAACTGTGGCCACATCTTTCAATTGGACTCTACAGTAATAAATAAAAACAACAAGGGAGAATGATGAGAAAGAAAGAAAATAAAAATTATGAAAAAAAGATGGAAAGGAGTTGGGAGATTGTTTTACGGCAATTTTACAAGAGGAAGACATCCTGTCTATACTGAAAATCAGTATCCAAGATCCAGGATTTTGATATTGACTTGAACCCCAAGCTTCTGGCATCAGTGGGAAATATGCAGTTGTGGTTACATGGTCGGTCTTGTTTACTTATTTGCATCTTCCTCAGCCTCATTATTAATAAACCTGATTCTCCATCCTCAAAATTATTCCGGGAAGATCCAATGGCTTCTGTTGGTCGATTGTTTTTAATTAATAAACCAAAAGCAAAACCAAACTAAAAACTTTCTTCTTGGTGATGTGTCTTTTTATGTTTTAGCTTTAATTCTATACAACAGCGTTTTGAGTGAAACTGAAGCTCCGATTAATACACGTAGGTGCGTATGTGAATGGGAGTTAAGTCCGTATATCTGTGGCATCCAAGAGCAGAGATGGTGTTTCGCAAAATCATGGTAGACCATCGATATCTACGTTGATGTTTGCATTTCTTCAGCGGGAATAATATATATATGAACACACACACACACACACACACACACACACACACACACACACACACACATATATATATATATTGTTGGGTATCACCAACATTTTCAGCATAATGAGCTGTTCGATCTGCCATATATGGCAGTAGCGGAGATCAATCTGGGAATACGCCTACGAGTCAGCAGTTACCAAAATACCACATTTGGTCTTCTTCATAGAGCAAATGGGGTATTTTGGTAACTGCTGCGCGCATGGCGATGGATGAATGGTTATATATCGTACTGTTGAATGGGTCGGCGAATGTGGCTAGCTAGGTCCCCTTAGAATATATAGAAAAGCATGACCGCTCTCTTCCCCTCCCCCAAAACTTCAAGGCCTTGTGCCTTCGTTGTAAATACAACGAAATAAGATAAGCCGACGAGTCAGACCAGAAGTGCCGTTCCTATTGTTGAAGTATATCATTACTCTATCACTAATCCTATGTTCTTATTACTAACCGTCTCTCTCTTGTAAATACTCTTTCCTGTAAATATAACTGTTTCCCTCATATATCGTGGTTTGTCTTATTATTACTACTACTTGTGTTCACTAAACAGAACACAACATATATATATATATATATATATATATATATATATATATATATATGTATACATATATATATATATATATATATATATGTGTGTGTGTGTATATATATTATCCAACGCCAAGTCAGCCGATGGTGGGAACGATTCTATTTTCGGATTTCCTATCTACAATATCCATGTAATTAAAAATCCAAAAGAGTGCTTAATGTAAAATAGTGATAGAATAAATTACAGCGCAAATAATTACATATAAAAGAAAAACCTTTAAAAATTACTCATATTTTTTGTAATAATATTCATTTGACCAGTCCCTTAAAAATGTTAGATCTGCATCTTTAGACAAAGAAATAATGAGAAATTTCTAATGAAAATTTAGAAAATCCACAAAATTCCGGCCACCTTATCTCCCTAACCCAAATTTCATTTGCTTTTTTCATTTTTTATTAATTTTTTTTCCTGTCTGGTTGACAAATGACATTCAATTCCTTTATGACGATGTATCAATTTTTGTTTTCTCTTTCCTTTCTACTTATTTTTTTTTTTGGTTATGGCAAACAAACTTTTAAACCCAATGAAGGAGATAAGTAAAAAAATATAGAATAAAGGAATAAATTGATTTAAGGAGAGAAAATTATCTACTATGAACAACTTACATAAGAATTAATAACCTCTTAAAAAATAGAATTATATTAAAAAATATTATATTGTATATAAAAAAAAAACTAAGAAGATTGATTAGTTAAAAAATTTTGAATTTTGTGGGGTTTTCTAAATCTTATATATATATATATATATATATATCAACATAATATTTTTTCAAAATGTTAGATCTGCATCTTTAGACAAAGAAATAATTAGGAACAAGAAAATTAATAAGCATTTTCCATCGTAAATTTATTTCACCAGTCTATTGACAGATTCTTCAGATGGATATGAACAGAAATTTCTGTTCAAATCCCTCCAAGGAATCTGTCAAAAGACGGGGGAAATAAGTTAATAATTGAAAATATCAATTAATTTTCTTGTTCTTTATGATATTTTGTTCTGGATAGGTTTTTTTTATATATGTTTACATATATAAATCAGCCGTGCATTGGGCACTCCCTTTGAATTATTCTGTTTAAGTCTATTTACTGACTTAATTAATACGTATATATATATATATATATATATATATATATATATATATATATATATATATATATATTCTTCAATCCAGTAAATCCAGAGAAGGGAACAATTCCGTCAGGACAATTAAATCATCCAAATTTCGAATATTCAAATATTCCTGGTAAAGAGCCAATATTCCTTTTAAGAAATTATTAAGTTATTGTAAAAACTAAACTAAAATTCATGTTTCCTCACTATTTTCTTATTGTCTCAACCGGAAACGAGAGGAGACCGGAAGTAATCTTTAATGGGAGAAGGCTCGTTCCCCCCATATTTTCCCTGTGATCATCCCCATTCGGGCTGTATTCATTTGTCTCCATATTGAATCTGAAGAAATCCTGTGAAAATTTTTTTTGAGGTGTTGATTTATATCAATGCACTTGCAGGATGGAAATGAATTTATAATCCTAATGTGACCGAATTGTATTTTTTTCTTGAAAGGTATATATATATATATATATATAAACACTAAGAAAAATATATTAGAGGGCTAAAGTTCGAACTCACTTTAATTCCGGGTCGCAGTTTAGCATTTTAGCCTGAGATTATCGTGAAGTAACGCACACAACAGAACACGAATAAATTTTTGTTTCATAACGTGAGAAGGATTACATTTTACAACTCACGTTGGCGTCGAAAGAGAACTTGACATGGTAGATAATAAACTTGCACAAGAAGTCTCGAGGAAATTTGTTTTGTTTTATAACGTAAGAAAAAAAAGGACATGAGGAAAGTGTACCTGAGGTGACAGTTTGGTTTCTTTGTTTAATGGCATGTCCACCTTCGTGAGTTATTTTAATACCAAATCCATCCTTGTAGAAGAACAGCAATGATACTATTCAACTATACTATTCACGTTTAACACTTTAACCCTACGTCACAAAAATTCTCCTAAGATGATAGAAAACTCACATAAATAGGAAATCATGAAAAATGTTTAAGAGCAGATTGCTAAGTAAAGAGAAATCATATTTGCTATTTCTTTAAGTCTTGCTAAACTTTAAATTTTGCTTTTTTTCTGTTTTTGTTGGTTGGTTGGTTGGGTTTTATGACATAACCTTTTTAGGTTATTTAATGCCAAATCTATTTTTATACAAATAATCAGTCATATTTCAAGCAATTCACTTAAACAGGAGTACACAGTTTGTTAAAAACATTTCTATTTCAAGCTATTCAGTTTATTCAAGCAGTTCTAATTCAGCTTCGTATAAGTAGAGATTTTGTTAACACACAGTTAAATTTCAAAACAGTTCTATATAAAACAATTCAGTTTAATGTAAGTAAAGTTTCAATGTCAAAAACCGTTCCAGTTTAAATGTAAGTACAGTTTAATTGTCAAAAACATTTCTAAAAAAAAAAACAGTGGTGATACTATTTAACCCATAGCTGAGAGGATAAGGGCGTTCATACCTTTCCCAAGGGTATTTGCCCGAAAGTGAACGCAATGGCGTGACTGAAGTTCGAACTCGCTTACTACGAATCCGCAGTTCAGCGCTTTGACCATTACACAACGAAGAGACATTTTTTCCGAGTTTTAATAATATTCATTATACTATTTATGGCAATTTACTCATGAAATACAGCAAAAGGGAAAAAAGGGGATGTCCTCGTGGTGTAATGGTTAAAGCCCTGGACTGCGGAATCATAGTAAGCGAGTTCGAACTCCAGTCGCACCATTACGTTAACTTTCGGACTAATGCCCTTGGCAAAGGTATAAATCCCACTTATCCTCCCCGCTAAGGGTTATAGAGTACCACTGTTGTTCTTCTGGAAGGATGGCTTTGGCATTAAATAACCCACGAAGGTTCAAATGCCATTAAACAAAGAAACCAAACCAAAATGGAAAAAATGGGATAAGTAGAAACGAAAAAAAAAAAAAAAAAAATTAACCAAAAATAAAAGCAAACTTTAAGATATTTCTAAATGGAAATTTTATCCCTCTACAATTTTTTTTACTAATTTACATTTTCCACTGACAATAACATGCTGAGGTGCCCGTGGTGTAATAGTTATCGTCGCAGGAATTGGACACGGCGACTCGAGTTCAAATCCTGGACGAGACTGATTGCATTTCACATAGCACTAATACTCTTGGGAAAGGTATGAATCCAATTATTCTCCCTCCAGCTATGGGTAAATAGTAGGACAGACTAGGTTCTTCAGCCTTGGTTAGGCAACTAGTCTAGGAGAAGGAAAATTCTGAATTCAAACCTGTCAAACTCCGCTTAAAAATTGACCTTGTGTCATATCCAGCCCGAGCGGAGGGGTTGGTAAATAGGATAGGATAATATGCTTATTCATTTTTATAAAAAAAATACCTCAAAAACCTGCAGCTTATTAGCCGTATTTCAGATTAGCATTACAACTGGTGGAAATTAAGCCCTCCCCATTTCATATTACTTTTGACCCATTGTACCTCTCCGTCAAGACGTAACGACTCTGTGTCCTTGAGTCTGAGACTTATGCTTTAAACATGATCTGATAAGGCATATAGTAGAGATCCTTGGTGATATGCAAAATAGAATAATCGATTTTCAACGCAGTGATCAATATCCAGCCTTCTCTCAGACACTGTATTTGATAAAAATACCCACTCCACAAAATCGAACACACCTCAGTAGCATTAACAACAGTCTCCATCCCTATGTTTTAGCAGAAGGCTGTTAAAACATTTTCTTTTTTTTATAATCATATACATTTCTTAGTATTTACGAAGTCTTTCTTCGTCTAATAAGCAAGGCCTCAGATTACTAAAATACTAAACAGGTTCATTGTTGCTAAAGGGATCAGTCAAGAATCAGCGCTTTGAGGGTTAATAAGAACTTACTCGGGTTTGCCTTGAATGGCACTTGGCCTCATTTTGCTGACTGTGCTCGCTGTTTGCTCAGTCGGCTTGGGTTGTAGAATACACCGACAGCACCTCTGCAGAAGGGTAATTCCCCCCCTCCCAATGAGTGCCCTCGATATGACACTAAGCAATTTGATGGTTAGGTTCCAGTAATGCAGGAGCTTCATTGTCATTGCTCCCAGGTCCACTCTGACACAGAATGGTAGCACCTGATAGGGCCCTATCTATTGGTTAAATAGAATTAAACTGCATACTTATGCTAAACTGAATTTTTTAAATTAGAACTGTTTGACTAAACTGAATAGCTTGAAATAGTCATGTTTTTGTCAATTAAACTGTGTACTTAGATTTAAACTGCGTACTTGTGCTAAACTGAATTGTTTAAAATGAAACTTTTTTGAGATTGAAACTGTTCTTACGCTAAACTGAATTGTTTAATATAAAACTGTTTTGATATTTTACTTTGTATAATCAAAATCTATACTTATGCTAAATTAAATTAGCTGAATTAGATCTGTTTGAATAGACTGAATTGCTTAAAATAGAAACGTTTTTGACAATTAAACTGTGTACTGATACTAAACTGAATTGTTTTAAATAGAACTGATTATTTGTTCAAAAATGGATTTGGCGTTAAATAACCTACAAAGATTGATATGTCACAAAACCCAAACAACCAACCAACCAACCAGTATCCGCTCTTTCTAAATAGTTACCAATCTCAATATTGAATGGACTCGTCGTTGCTCTGGCACAATCTGCTGACAATGTTTTTCTTTTAATACTATTAGGTGTAAAGAAGAAACTTTAATAAGAGGAAAGAAATACAACAATCCTGTCGGCTAGAGCTGTGGAATACACCGACTTCATTTCTGCAGAGGAGTATGACCCTTCTAATAAATCTTCTGGATACAACACTAAAGCAATGTTGAGGCTCCAGTTTTGGAGCTTTGGGAATATGGACTACGTTTTCATTGCCGTCACTCCCACGTTAATTCTAAGCCAATGTCGTAGTAATTGCAAGAGTCCTATCTATGATCAAATCAAACAATTTAATCATTTACTCTACTTGAAACTATTTAACTCTGTGCAAACAAAGGAATAATATTTGATTGAAATATTAGAATTAGATAGAAATGCTTGAAACCATTTAGCTCTGTGCAAACGTAGCAATAATTTTGAATATAATCATCTGTGTTGGGTTGCAATTCTAGGAACCCTTTAACGGTGTACAAACAATAGATTGCAATACTTGAAACCATTTAACTATATGCAAACAATAGATAGAAATGTTTGAAACTATTCAGCTTTGTGAAAACGAGGCAATACTTTGGAATAGAGTTATTTGTGATTGATTGCAATTCTAGGAACCCTTTAGCGGTGTACAAACAATAGATTGCAATACTTGAAACCATTTAACTGTATGCAAGAAATGAGATCTGGCTTGTTTAAAAATAATGTTACCAATAAACTATTCGCTTACAAATCACACATAAAATGTATATGTATAAACAGGATTTGGCATTAAATAACCAACAAATATGCCATAAAATACAATAAACCCAAATTCAAAGAAAAAACTAAAATCTAATAAATCGATTGACTATTGTTGGATAAAACAGTTTTCGATGCATAGTTGTTCTCCTAGACTGGTTTCCCACTAAGGCTTTATATAACAATATTCTTTTTTTCACCTTTAGCTTGGATCGTTCAAAGAATCTTGTAGGTTATTAATGCTAAATCCATTTTTATGCATATAAACTGTTGTATTTCAAACAGTTCAGTTTAGTATAAGTATAGTTTTTTTGTTTTCACACAGTTAAATGTCAAACAGTCCTATTTCAAACAAATCGGTTGAGCATAAGTATACAGTTTCAATATCAAAAACAGTTCTATTTCGAACAATTCAATTTAGTATAAGTATAGTTTTTGTTGACGCATACTTAAATGTCAAATCAGTTCTATTTCAAACAATTCAGTTTAGCATAAGTACCCAGATTCAATGTAAAAAAAATATTTCTATTTCATACAGTTCAGTTGAGCATAAATACACTTTCAATGTCAAAAACAGTTCTATTTCAAACTATTCAGTTTAGCATACAAAAACAGCTCTTTTTCAAACAACTCAATTGTGCGTAAGTTCACAGTTTTGTTTTATTTGGCCCATAGATATGACTCTATTAAGTGCTACCACTCCGGACCAGAGTGGACCTGGGAGTGATGGCATGAAGGGGTACTCCGCATTACTCAAAGCTCCAGCATTACTTGAACCTCAACATTAGATTGTTTTGTGTCATATCTAGTACCCTCGTTTGGGCAAGTCTTACCCCTCTGCAGAGAAGCAGTTGGTGTATTCTACAGCCCCCGCCGACTGGGCAATAAGATTAAGGATAAAAATCTGGCTAAGGTTTATCAATTTAGTTAAAAATGATTTTATTATTAAGCCTTTAAACTCGAACAGCCTTTATTTGTGTTGTTAACTCTAAGTCTATAAACTCTAAGTCTATAAACACGAGTGGTAGGAACTTCGGCAGTGCATTCCTTCCTAATCCATCGCTGCTGCTTATATAATATCACAGTTTTATCATCATCATCATCATCATCGGTGTTACTTTACTCTCTCTCACCATCCATCCCTATCATCTAACTCTCCTGATAGGCCTTCTAGCTTGCGTCCTGTGTCCGTACTTTGCTGGTCGACTAACATGTTTCTTATAAGTTCGTTCTTACTTCCCTTGTAGTGCCCAACATATCTAGTTCAACTCACTTAAATGGTTTATCAGATTAGAGGTTGGTGGCCGTACAGCTGCTTTTTTCGTCGGAGCGTCCAGGATTTGTTCAAGACAGCACGCAGCATTCTTGTGAAATTTCCATCCAGCTTTTTCCAAGGATTTTGCGGAGTTTAGCTAAAAATCTAGTTTAAATTATCAATACTTTTGGTAGGTTCGTTAGTGTTTTGAGGCATATCAAACCTCGTGGGTTATTTGATGCTAAATTCTGTTTATATTTACATGATTTGTGAATGAATAATTAGTTTATTTGTAAAAGAGTACTTAGAACTTTTTTGTTAGCACACAGTTAAATAGTTTCAAGTAGTGCTATTTAACAGTAATTCTATTTATGAATTCTTCCTGTCTAAAGTAAATAATGTGCACACAGTTAAATAGTTTCAAGTAGTGCTATTTAACAGTAATTCTATTTATCAATTCTTCTTGTCTAAAGTAAATAATGTGCACACAGTTAAATAGTTTCAAGTAGTGCTATTTAACAGTAATTCTATTTATCAATTCTTCCTGTCTAAAGTAAATAATGTGCACACAGTTAAATAGTTTCAAGTAGTGCTATTTAACAGTAATTCTATTTATCAATTCTTCCTGTCTAAAGTAAATAATGTGCACATAGTTAAATAGTTTCAAGTAGTGCTATTTAACAGTAATTCTATTTATCAATTCTTCCTGTCTAAAGTAAATAATGTGCACATAGTTAGATAGTTTCAAGTAGTGCTATTTAACAGTAATTCTATTTATCAATTCTTCCTGTCTAAAGTAAATAATGTGCACACAGTTAGATAGTTTCAAGTAGTGCTATTTAACAGTAATTCTATTTATCAATTCTTCCTGTCTAAAGTAAATAATGTGCACACAGTTAAATAGTTTTAAGTAGTGCTATTTAACAGTAATTCTATTTATCAATTCTTCCTGTCTAAAGTAAATAATGTGCACACAGTTAAATAGTTTTAAGTAGTGCTATTTAACAGTAATTCTATTTATCAATTCTTCCTGTCTAAAGTAAATAATGTGCACATAGTCAAATAGTTTCAAGTAGTGCTATTTAACAGTAATTCTATTTATCAATTCTTCCTGTCTAAAGTAAATAATGTGCACACAGTTAAATAGTTTTAAGTAGTGCTATTTAACAGTAATTCTATTTATCAATTCTTCCTGTCTAAAGTAAATAATGTGCACACAGTTAGATAGTTTCAAGTAGTGCTATTTAACAGTAATTCTATTTATCAATTCTTCCTATCTAAAGTAAATAATGTGCACATAGTTAAATAGTTTCAAGTAGTCTAATTTAACAGTAATTCTATTTATCAATTCTTCCTGTCTAAAGTAAATAATGTGCACACAGTTAGATAGTTTCAAGTAGTGCTATTTAACAGTAATTCTATTTATCAATTCTTCCTGTCTAAAGTAAATAATGTGCACACAGTTAAATAGTTTCAAGTAGTCCTATTTAACAGTAATTCTATTTATCAATTCTTCCTGTCTAAAGTAAATAATGTGCACACAGTTAAATAGTTTTAAGTAGTGCTATTTAACAGTAATTCTATTTATCAATTCTTCCTGTCTAAAGTAAATAATGTGCACACAGTTAGATAGTTTCAAGTAGTGCTATTTAACAGTAATTCTATTTATCAATTCTTCCTATCTAAAGTAAATAATGTGCACATAGTTAAATAGTTTCAAGTAGTGTTATTTAACAGTAATTCTATTTATCAATTCTTCCTGTCTAAAGTAAATAATGTGCACACAGTTAGATAGTTTCAAGTAGTGCTATTTAACAGTAATTCTATTTATCAATTCTTCCTGTCTAAAGTAAATAATGTGCACACAGTTAAATAGTTTTAAGTAGTGCTATTTAACTGTAATTCTATTTATCAATTCTTCCTGTCTAAAGTAAATAATGTGCACACAGTTAAATAGTTTTAAGTAGTGCTATTTAACAGTAATTCTATTTATCAATTCTTCCTGTCTAAAGTAAATAATGTGCACACAGTTAAATAGTTTTAAGTAGTGCTATTTAACAGTAATTCTATTTATCAATTCTTCCTGTCTAAAGTAAATAATGTGCACATAGTTAAATAGTTTCAAGTAGTGCTATTTAACAGTAATTCTATTTATCAATTCTTCCTGTCTAAAGTAAATAATGTGCACACAAATAGTTTTAAGTAGTGCTATTTAACAGTAATTCTATTTATCAATTCTTCCTGTCTAAAGTAAATAATGTGCACACAGTTAGATAGTTTCAAGTAGTGCTATTTAACAGTAATTCTATTTATCAATTCTTCCTATCTAAAGTAAATAATGTGCACATAGTTAAATAGTTTCAAGTAGTCTAATTTAACAGTAATTCTATTTATCAATTCTTCCTGTCTAAAGTAAATAATGTGCACACAGTTAGATAGTTTTAAGTAGTGCTATTTAACAGTAATTCTATTTATCAATTCTTCCTGTCTAAAGTAAATAATGTGCACACAGTTAGATAGTTTCAAGTAGTGCTATTTAACAGTAATTCTATTTATCAATTCTTCCTATCTAAAGTAAATAATGTGCACATAGTTAAATAGTTTCAAGTAGTCTAATTTAACAGTAATTCTATTTATCAATTCTTCCTGTCTAAAGTAAATAATGTGCACACAGTTAGATAGTTTTAAGTAGTGCTATTTAACAGTAATTCTATTTATCAATTCTTCCTGTCTAAAGTAAATAATGTGCACACAGTTAAATAGTTTTAAGTAGTGCTATTTAACAGTAATTCTATTTATCAATTCTTCCTGTCTAAAGTAAATAATGTGCACACAGTTAGATAGTTTCAAGTAGTGCTATTTAACAGTAATTCTATTTATCAATTCTTCCTATCTAAAGTAAATAATGTGCACATAGTTAAATAGTTTCAAGTAGTGTTATTTAACAGTAATTCTATTTATCAATTCTTCCTGTCTAAAGTAAATAATGTGCACACAGTTAGATAGTTTCAAGTAGTGCTATTTAACAGTAATTCTATTTATCAATTCTTCCTGTCTAAAGTAAATAATGTGCACACAGTTAAATAGTTTTAAGTAGTGCTATTTAACAGTAATTCTATTTATCAATTCTTCCTGTCTAAAGTAAATAATGTGCACACAGTTAAATAGTTTTAAGTAGTGCTATTTAACAGTAATTCTATTTATCAATTCTTCCTGTCTAAAGTAAATAATGTGCACACAGTTAAATAGTTTTAAGTAGTGCTATTTAACAGTAATTCTATTTATCAATTCTTCCTGTCTAAAGTAAATAATGTGCACATAGTTAAATAGTTTCAAGTAGTGCTATTTAACAGTAATTCTATTTATCAATTCTTCCTGTCTAAAGTAAATAATGTGCACACAGTTAAATAGTTTTAAGTAGTGCTATTTAACAGTAATTCTATTTATCAATTCTTCCTGTCTAAAGTAAATAATGTGCACACAGTTAGATAGTTTCAAGTAGTGCTATTTAACAGTAATTCTATTTATCAATTCTTCCTATCTAAAGTAAATAATGTGCACATAGTTAAATAGTTTCAAGTAGTCTAATTTAACAGTAATTCTATTTATCAATTCTTCCTGTCTAAAGTAAATAATGTGCACACAAATAGTTTTAAGTAGTGCTATTTAACAGTAATTCTATTTATCAATTCTTCCTGTCTAAAGTAAATAATGTGCACACAGTTAGATAGTTTCAAGTAGTGCTATTTAACAGTAATTCTATTTATCAATTCTTCCTATCTAAAGTAAATAATGTGCACATAGTTAAATAGTTTCAAGTAGTCTAATTTAACAGTAATTCTATTTATCAATTCTTCCTGTCTAAAGTAAATAATGTGCACACAGTTAGATAGTTTTAAGTAGTGCTATTTAACAGTAATTCTATTTATCAATTCTTCCTGTCTAAAGTAAATAATGTGCACACAGTTAGATAGTTTCAAGTAGTGCTATTTAACAGTAATTCTATTTATCAATTCTTCCTATCTAAAGTAAATAATGTGCACATAGTTAAATAGTTTCAAGTAGTCTAATTTAACAGTAATTCTATTTATCAATTCTTCCTGTCTAAAGTAAATAATGTGCACACAGTTAGATAGTTTTAAGTAGTGCTATTTAACAGTAATTCTATTTATCAATTCTTCCTGTCTAAAGTAAATAATGTGCACACAGTTAAATAGTTTTAAGTAGTGCTATTTAACAGTAATTCTATTTATCAATTCTTCCTGTCTAAAGTAAATAATGTGCACACAGTTAGATAGTTTCAAGTAGTGCTATTTAACAGTAATTCTATTTATCAATTCTTCCTATCTAAAGTAAATAATGTGCACATAGTTAAATAGTTTCAAGTAGTGTTATTTAACAGTAATTCTATTTATCAATTCTTCCTGTCTAAAGTAAATAATGTGCACACAGTTAGATAGTTTCAAGTAGTGCTATTTAACAGTAATTCTATTTATCAATTCTTCCTGTCTAAAGTAAATAATGTGCACACAGTTAAATAGTTTTAAGTAGTGCTATTTAACAGTAATTCTATTTATCAATTCTTCCTGTCTAAAGTAAATAATGTGCACACAGTTAAATAGTTTTAAGTAGTGCTATTTAACAGTAATTCTATTTATCAATTCTTCCTGTCTAAAGTAAATAATGTGCACACAGTTAAATAGTTTTAAGTAGTGCTATTTAACAGTAATTCTATTTATCAATTCTTCCTGTCTAAAGTAAATAATGTGCACATAGTTAAATAGTTTCAAGTAGTGCTATTTAACAGTAATTCTATTTATCAATTCTTCCTGTCTAAAGTAAATAATGTGCACACAGTTAAATAGTTTTAAGTAGTGCTATTTAACAGTAATTCTATTTATCAATTCTTCCTGTCTAAAGTAAATAATGTGCACACAGTTAGATAGTTTCAAGTAGTGCTATTTAACAGTAATTCTATTTATCAATTCTTCCTATCTAAAGTAAATAATGTGCACATAGTTAAATAGTTTCAAGTAGTCTAATTTAACAGTAATTCTATTTATCAATTCTTCCTGTCTAAAGTAAATAATGTGCACACAGTTAGATAGTTTTAAGTAGTGCTATTTAACAGTAATTCTATTTATCAATTCTTCCTGTCTAAAGTAAATAATGTGCACACAGTTAGATAGTTTCAAGTAGTGCTATTTAACAGTAATTCTATTTATCAATTCTTCCTATCTAAAGTAAATAATGTGCACATAGTTAAATAGTTTCAAGTAGTCTAATTTAACAGTAATTCTATTTATCAATTCTTCCTGTCTAAAGTAAATAATGTGCACACAGTTAGATAGTTTTAAGTAGTGCTATTTAACAGTAATTCTATTTATCAATTCTTCCTGTCTAAAGTAAATAATGTGCACACAGTTAGATAGTTTCAAGTAGTGCTATTTAACAGTAATTCTATTTATCAATTCTTCCTGTCTAAAGTAAATAATGTGCACACAGTTAAATAGTTTTAAGTAGTGCTATTTAACAGTAATTCTATTTATCAATTCTTCCTGTCTAAAGTAAATAATGTGCACACAGTTAAATAGTTTTAAGTAGTGCTATTTAACAGTAATTCTATTTATCAATTCTTCCTGTCTAAAGTAAATAATGTGCACACAGTTAAATAGTTTTAAGTAGTGCTATTTAACAGTAATTCTATTTATCAATTCTTCCTGTCTAAAGTAAATAATGTGCACACCGTTAGATAGTTTCAAGTAGTGCTATTTAACAGTAATTCTATTTATCAATTCTTCCTATCTAAAGTAAATAATGTGCACACAGTTAAATAGTTTCAAGTAGTGCTATTTAACAGTAATTCTATTTATCAATTCTTCCTGTCTAAAGTAAATAATGTGCACACAGTTAAATAGTTTTAAGTAGTGCTATTTAACAGTAATTCTATTTATCAATTCTTCCTGTCTAAAGTAAATAATGTGCACACAGTTAAATAGTTTTAAGTAGTGCTATTTAACAGTAATTCTATTTATCAATTCTTCCTGTCTAAAGTAAATAATGTGCACACAGTTAAATAGTTTTAAGTAGTGCTATTTAACAGTAATTCTATTTATCAATTCTTCCTGTCTAAAGTAAATAATGTGCACACAGTTAGATAGTTTCAAGTAGTGCTATTTAACAGTAATTCTATTTATCAATTCTTCCTATCTAAAGTAAATAATGTGCACATAGTTAAATAGTTTCAAGTAGTCTAATTTAACAGTAATTCTATTTATCAATTCTTCCTGTCTAAAGTAAATAATGTGCACACAGTTAGATAGTTTCAAGTAGTGCTATTTAACAGTAATTCTATTTATCAATTCTTCCTGTCTAAAGTAAATAATGTGCACACAGTTAAATAGTTTTAAGTAGTGCTATTTAACAGTAATTCTATTTATCAATTCTTCCTGTCTAAAGTAAATAATGTGCACACAGTTAAATAGTTTCAAATAATAGACAATAATAAAGCTAAGTAAATGACTGAATTGTTCTATTCGACATATAGTTGGGACCCTAACTGGTACATCCAATCTGGGTCGGATTGAACTTGGGAGTAATGGCAATGAAGGGGTATTCCACATTCTCCAAAGCTCCAAAATAGGAGTTTCACCATCAAATGCAGTTCTATGTCATATCTACTGCACTTCTTACAGTGAGGGTATTATCCCTTTGCAGAGGTGCAGCTCCAGTCGAGAAGGCAGAAATTGTCTTTGGAACATTGTAGGCTGTTATTTAACAGCCAGTAAACAGTTTAAAGGACGGAATAGAGCATTTGATATTTTCAGCAATTTTTTCAATCGCCAGAAACCCTGGAAGCAAGGGTTGTGGAAATCTCAGTATTCAATGGGTTTATATATATATATATATATATATATATATATATATATATATCGGGGGGTGCGTGTGTGTGTGAAAAAATAAGTGGAAAAGTGGTTAAACCGAAACAGAGACAACGGATTCAAAATAATATTAAGTCTTTGTGTAAAAAAACCTTAATCAGAATGTGTTTTTCCCCCAAAAGTCTAGCATAAGAGGAAATGAATACTAAAGAGAGGGAGGGGTCGTAAGTTGGAGAGACAGAAAAGAAAGAAAGGGAAAGATAGAGTGATGGCAGCAGGGGTTATTGCCTGTGACTGTGATTCATTTTTGGAATTTCTGGGCCATGGCGAAGTAGACAAGAGGAGGCTACATCCATCGTATGACGTCCAGGAGTATGGAAGTGTGGTAAGGAAATAAATGTCTTAGTTTTGTTATAAAATTTTCTCCTATACATTTACAATTTCAATATCATTCTCACGGAAATGAAATGGGATATGATTGCAGTTCTAACAGTCGACAAGTTTTTTTGCAATGTATGAGTTTAATTAAAGTGGCTTGGGAAAAATTGAAAGTGTCTCTGAAATCTAACATGAGGAAGAAAAGGACATTTCGGTCGTCATTTAATTCATTTTTTCACATCTTGTTGGATTTACCAAATCTATCATTTCTCCATATATATATATATATATATATATATATAAATTAATGTCCAGAGACAATATGTTTAGAATTATTCATATATAGAATATATGAGAAGTTTCATATAATTCTAACAAAGTGCTCAATGCATGGCTATTAATACATATAGAAATGCTCTCATACTGAGCAAGTATATAGTCATCCACAGACAGATCTGTTTCGTTCTATCAGAACTCATCAGTGTTGCTAGACATACTAGATTCCCGTAGCTGGGATCGAAACCCGGTTGACTCAAACGCCAATCCAAGACTCTACCCCTCAGCCACGAGGAGACCAGTATCAGCGAAGTAAATTTTAAACGGTTATGAATCACAATTACTATTGTTTACATACATCCGCTTAACGGCTACCGAGAGCTCAATTCATATATATGAAGAACCTTGCATATACGCTAATAGCAACGCGATTACTTCATTCGCTAGAGAGCTCAACCATACGGGGGTAGGGGAGTATATATATATATGAGTGGGTGGCAAAGGAATCTACTGTGAATTGTGCTAGGGTTGGTTATGTGGCGACCGGGATGAAACAGTTTATCACATAATAAGCGAATGCAGCAAATTGGCTAAAAAGGAATACAAGACCAGGCATTAATGGGTGACAAAGGGATCCTCTGGGAAGTGTGCAAGAAAAAAAATTTGACCAAAATTCAAGCTCAAGTGAAAGATAGTATGGAGTTACTTGACTAAGAGTCATGATAATCTTTACGTGACTTCTTTTTTCTCATCAATAGACTCCATTCATAAAGAAGAAGGAAGGAAGAAGACATTCCAGCGAGTCACGAAAAAGGGGTCATCCTTAACACTTTTAAACTTTAAGTTATAACTTCGTATAAGTCAAACTACGTCTTTTTATCTAAATCAGCGTTTCGGTTTTAATCTTACATATTTTATTGTGTTACTGGCAGATTTTATGGTTTACAATATGAATAACTTATTTCCATTAGACTTTTTCTGCAAAGCATTTTCATGGTTATTTATTGGCTTTACTTTTCTATCCATTGATTTATTAATTTTTTCGTATATGAAATCAACTCAAAAAGAATGAAGTCAAAATAAAAACATTGTGTACCTTTTTGATTTTTTTTCTGAAACCTTACGACTCGTGGACAACTACTAATCAATAACCGTTGTTATCGCTGTATGTTAGCTTAACATTTACGTTTTTTTTATACAATAACATGTTTCATTTGAGAGAGAATTATTCTCACTCCACTTTGGGCGAATATTTTACATTTTATACAGATTTAAGGATTCCAGAAATTCTTCGTTTTTTCGATTTTTCCATTCTTGTCAACAGGCACATTTTTTAAAGCTTTTCTTGCAGGATTTAGAATTTTTACCCAGTTTGAGACTTTTTTCATTTTTCAAAACTGATCACTTGAAGAGTAATAAAAGTGTCACTAACAAGTTGGTAGGAGACTGATATATTTTTTAATGATGATAATTTATGAGGCGTTTTTGGAAAAATAAAATAAAAACTGAATGACTGAAGAACTTTAGTCAGTAGACTCCGTGCCTTAATTGATAAGACAGCAGCCGCCGTAAAATAAGTCTCCCGAGATGTGATTCCACGTCTTGCCGGAGGCTTATTTTTTGGTTAGTACAGCTTTTTTTATTTAATTTAATTTATTTTTTTACTGGTCCCGTAACCTGACATAGTCATGACGGCGCTACTCAACTGGCGTATCTTGGGCAGGAATGATCTGACAGAGCCCATCCTTCTCCAGGTCTACAACTAATGTGAATTCAGAGTTTTCCTTTAAGAAGACTGGTCGTCGTATGAAGGAGACTTTCTTCTTGATACGGTAACCAGTCTACCTAACTATTTACTTGAAAGAAGAGTTGGATTCGTATCTTTCTCAGGCAAAGTAGCAGTATGTGAGATGTCAACAACCTCATCCCCGATTTGAACTCGAGGCGTTGCGTCCATTTCCTACGACGATAACCCTTACGCCACGAGCGCATGCGCAGATTTCTTGCGATCGTAAAGAGCCGTGATAAAAAGCCAATGAAATCAGGATATAAGTAATACTAGTGATGAATTAGTTAGGATTTACAAAGTTTCATCGACGAAAAACGCAACCGGATCCTATTGGGTGTTATATTTATAGCAACCACCCGCTTTTCAGGGGAATCTTACCTTCATCCTGTAGATGCATTCTGCATATTCTAAACCCTACTGAAAGGGAATAGGATATAATGTGTTGTATATTGACCTTTGACCCGGCCAAACATGCCATTCCAAAGATTGAGTGGGCGATTGAACTATTATATGACTCGGTGAAGGCCCCCGGTTGAGTAACTCTGGAGAACGAGAACGACACACGGCGATGCCCGGAGGGGCTAGGGAGGTCAATATGTTGCAGTCTTTGTTCAGTCTCCAACTCCCTCTCACACACAACACTTTCAAATAAAGTGAGAGGTATATTTTTCTAAATTTTCATTGCGTTTATTATTGTGCCTGGATATGATTATGTATACAACATTTTATATTATTGTGTTGAGTATACAACAAATGGACATAACTATGATTAGAATTTTTCATACTTACCTCAATAAAACAAGCCTACTGTTACAATAAGAACTCAACGGTTGTCTAAATTTCTGAGATGATTGTTCAGCAGGACACATAGTGTAACGGTTATAGGCTGTGGTTCCCTAAGCTTCTAAGGAGACAATCATCTGGAGGTTGCCAGTTCAATCCTGACCGCAGGCGAGAAACAATACAGGAATACTTAACACTTGTACCCAGTTATGGCTAACGGAACCAGAACAGGCAACCCCCATGGATTCAATAAAGGACGTAGTTCGAAGTTCCGAGTAGTTTACCGAGTTCGACAAAAACCTGAAGAAAGCCGGAGGACACATCAGCCGAAACGTTGTGGAAATAACAATAAAGAAGAAGACAATAGTCCAAAAACCCTTAATTATAGAACTCAACGGGTTTACATGTGGTCTTGTAGGAATTAATTTTTTGGCTCCTTAGCAAGGATCGACTTTTACACGAAATCGTCTTGCAAATTTAACTCTGCGCTTCTTTTGTGCTTTGATTTGTGCTTTAAGGCTTGCTGTAAAACCATAAAACGTTCAAGTCGCAGTATAATTTAGATATATGCCCGTCAGAGTTTATGACGTCGATACTAAAAAATGCTTGATCCGTATTTATGCAAATAGGGGAAATCATGGCGGAACACTGGAAGATAATAGGATTTTTTTCAATACTTTGAACCTCGAATAAATCCCTTAATAGAATCCAATAATCTATCTGTATTATATCATTTTTACTGTGGCTTTCAGATACTGAAAACGTTCAGCCTTTTTTCTCTCTGCCTTCTCTCGATACGGGATGATATATATTCATACTCTGTTTTGCCGTAAATTGTGCTGAAGATGAGCTTTGCCTTTGAAAGCGAATGGTACTTTTTTGTTTTGTTTTTGTTGTTGCTTCGTCAGATGAAAGTCCTGCACCATCTATAATGGATGCAGCGTTTCTCTGAGATGTCGTCGCTTAGTTTTCCTGACGCGCGAAAGATGATACATGCAGAAATATCATATTAGCGTTCGCCATATTGTATTTCTGTTAGTTATATTCTCCCATTATTTGCCTCTGTTCAGATAAAAATAAAACTATGCGGAAGTAGAACAAGGTTTGGTTTGGTTTGGTTGGGTTTTATGGCATATCAACCATTGTCGGTTATTTAATGTCAAATCCTGTATATATATATATATATATATATATATATATATATATATTGAATATATAAGATTTGTAAACTCATTTTGTAGATAATATTTGTTATCGATCATAAGCTCATTTTTTCCACTTAAGTAAATGGTTTCAAGTATTTCTATATAACAGTTGCAATTTAGCATTAGTCATTAGTTTGTTCACAGTTTATTGGTAATTTCATTTCTAAATGAGACTGAACTAATTTGTTTGCACACTAGTAAAAAGACTAACCAACCAACCAACCAACCAACCAACAAACAAACAAACAGTGAATAAGCTGTAGTCTAAAAATGAATACACCTCTCGGTTTTGTTCCATGATATTTGCCTCATGTTTTCTAGAAAACAGCTCCGATGGCGTAAATTAGAAGGTCAAGTCAGGTGTCGTTCCTAGTGACAAATAGAACGATGGGATAAAAGTGGTGTACCAGTAACTAAGTTTGGTTTTGTTAGGTTTTATGGTATATCAACCATTGTAGGTTATTTAAGGCCAAATCCATTTTTATACATATGAAAAGTTCTATAACAAGCAATTCAGTTTAGCTAATTACAGTTTTTTTTTGTTTACATATAGTTAAATGTAAACACAATTCTATTTCAAAGAATTAAGTTTAGCATAAGTACGTAGTTTCAATGTCAAAATAATTCTATTTCAAACAATTCAATTTAGCGTAAGTACACAGAGCTTCACCATCAAATTGTTTAGTGTCATGTCCAGGACACTTATTGGTAGTGGCTGGGTCTTCAATCTCTCCAGAGATGCAGTTTTTATTTCAAAACCCCAAGCAACTGGGCTAGAATCAGTCACTTTCAATGAGAATTTTATCGGTGAGCCGTGTTCAAATTCTGGTGAGGGCAGCTTAAGTATCACTTTGCATTAAAGCCATCAGGAAGATGAAAATTTGGAACTCTTTACCTTTTCAGGCTAGGTAAAAGAACATTCTTGCTACTGGTATCATTTAATTTAATTGGACCTGTCGTATATTATGTAAAGACGAGACGGATATCGCCAAGGAACCCTCTTTTCTCTGAAATAAGCCCTGGTCATAAAATAATCAGTAAGGTATTCTTACTACATATTTCCCGATTCACCACCGTTAAAGCAAAGTACTAGTGATTGAACAAGTGTGTGTTTTGTTGATTGATTGATTTTAACGGCATGTCAATTCGTCTGGGACTATTTTATGCATTGAGGTCAGGAAATTGCCTATATTTTATGGTTATATTTACATTTTTGAGGTAGTTGTTTTTTTACGATTTTTTTGTACATTGTTGTATGATATCAAGTATTCCGAAAGAATCTAATCGTTTTTATTCATAGATACTCATTTTAGTTGGCACACAGTTATAGTGGGGGGTGTCCTTGTGGTGTGACGGTTAAAGCGATGGATTATGGAATCGTAGATAGCGAGTTCGAACTCCATTCATGCTATTACGTTCACTTTGGAATGAATACCCTTGGGAAAGGCATGAACCCCCATATCGTCCGAGCTATGGCTTAAATAGTACCACGCCTGTTCTTCTAGAAGAATGGGTTTGGCATTAAATAACCCGATGAGGTTATTATGCTATTAAACAAAGAAACCAAACCAAACAGAGTGTTTCCCAGTGGGGTGGGCCTGTAGAATAAATTGACTGACTCTCTGCCGAGGGATAAGACTCGCCCCAAGCGAGTGTCCTGGATATGACACCAAACAATCTGATAGTGAGGTTCCAATGATGCTGGAGCTTTGGGTAATGCAGAGTATCCCTTCATTGCCATCACTCCCAGGACCACTCTGGCCCGGAAAGGCGGCACCTGAGAGGGTTCTATCCATGGGTCAAATAGAACTACTGCTTGAAATAAAACTATTTTGACATTTAAACTGAGTACTTCATTTAAACTGGGCACTTATGTTAAAGTGAATTGTTTATTATAGAACGTTTTGACATTTAAACAGCGTACTCATACTAAATTGAATTGTTTCAAATAGATCGTTTTTGACATCAAATCTGTGTAATCCTGTTCAGCTGAATTGTTTGAAATAGAACTGATTTGATTTTGAAGCTGTACTTATGCCTAAGTGAATTTTTCGAAATAGAACTGTTTTCGAATTTAACTGTGTGTAAGCCAAAAAATACTTATACTAAACTGAATTGTTTGAAATAGAACTGTTTGACCTAAGTGGATAGGTTGAAATAATAATGTTTTACCATTAAATTGTGTACTTATGCTAAACTGAATTGTTTGAAGTAGAACTGTTAATTTCTATAAAAATAGATTTCGCATTAAATAACCAAAAAATGATGATACTATTTACCAACCCCTCCGCTCGGGCAGGATATGACACAAGGTCAATTTTTAAGCGGAGTTTAACAGGTTTCATTTCAGAGTTTTCCTTCTCCTAGACTAGTTGCCTAACCAAGGCTGAAGAACCTAGTCTGTCCTACTATTTACCCATAGCTGGAGGGAGAATAATTGGATTCATACCTTTCCCAAGGGTATTAGTGCTATGTGAAATGCAATTAGTCTCGTCCAGGATTTGAACTCGTATCACTGTGTTCATTTCCTACGGCGATAACGACTACACCACGGGCACCTCCAAAAAATGATGATATGTCATAAAGCCCAAACAAACAAACAAACAAACAAACAAACAAACAAATACGAATCATTTCAAAGCAGATTTATTCAATCCTTAGATATGACCCAAAGAAGTATTACTCTTCCGGGACTTAATGGGCCTGGGAGTAATAGCAATGAAGGAGTACGACATACTCCTCACAGCTCCGGAACTGCAGCCTCATCATCAGATACAGTTTAGTATTATAGCAAGAACAGTATTTTCTTTTTGCATCGTATCTATCTTTCTATCAAAGTAATAATTTTTCATCAATTTCCCAGTGACTAGTGTTTGGAATTTGAAAAGCAAGTGAAGTAAAAACCGGTTTTTGCAACCGACAGTAATTTCCTCTCTCTCTCTCTCCTAAGGGTTGTAGTGGTGGTATTAGAAGAAGAAGAAGAAGAAGAAGAAGAAGAAGAAGAAGAAGAAGATATACCAGAATTCTTCGTTTTGTTATTGAAAACAACCAACCCTTACTTGAATGTAAATTGGTGAGAAAAAATAGATAATGGACAAAGCTTCCTTCTATCAAATATTTTGACAATTGCTGCGTCCACCCACGCGACGAAAAAGTCGCAATAATATATTCAGTTCCTTGGCTAAGTGCACATCTATTCTTGGCGATGGGTCCTAAGTTGGTTGCGACTTCACAAAGTGTCATTTCCTTCAGTAATTATGCCGTCTCGCGTTGAAAATGACAGAGGTATATTTTGATCACGTCTATATTTGTTTCGGTCGCGAGGCAGTGTTATTACCACTAGCACAAGATGAATTATTTAAAACTGAAGCAGTACATTTGTTTGCCTTTAAGTTTGAGTTTAAGGCATCAGTCGAGTTGGTTTAGTTGGTTTTAGAACGCAGGAGCCTTAGTTGACGGAAATCTTTTCAAATTCCTTAAGTAAACAAAGGAAAGAAAGGAAGTACAAAGTTAGGCAGATGGTTGGTCGGTTGGTTGGGTTTTATGGCATTTCAGTCT
>OY757915.1:45227734-45262734 GCA_963585895.1 Sepioteuthis lessoniana | reverse complement strand
GTACTATAGCTAGCTAATTGGCCCATGAAAGTTTGCTATATGAAGATATTATTTCAAATAATTTCTTATTCTATCAATATATGGGGATCAATCTTGGTTATTGTTGTGGTATCATCCCTATTTTCGATACACAATGGACTCTTTCTATAAGGATATAATATTTGCCTGTTATCCACTCAGCAAGAGCTACACTGGCAACATTGCATTACTAGTTTTACTGTAATATATAACTTACATTTTTCTCTCTTGATACATGTTTGTCTTACTTACGAGGATCATTAAATAAGTTTCCAGACTTTTTTTCGTATGGGCATTTTTATTGATAGTACACACATGAAACTCTAGTCCCCTTCGAAGTAACCTCCTCCGGCTGCAATGTACTTGTACCGTTCCATCTTCTGGAAGGCCCCATGGAAGTCCCCTTGTGTGAGCGTGTCAATGACCTTCGTCACAGCCTCTTTCATCTCCTCAATTGTCTCATAACGACAGCCTCTGAGCTTAGGGAATAACCAAAAGTCACAGGCAGCAAGGTCTGGACTATAGGGACGGTGAGGAACTGTCTTGATGCCCATGTTGGTCAAATAGTCTGTGACAAGGATGGAGTTGTTGACTGGTGCATTGTCCTGGTGGAAATGCCGCTGACCCGATTTGAAGAGTGCTGTCCTCTTCCATAGGAATCTCTTCCTGAACTCCCTTAAAACCTCAACATAGTAACCCTAACCCTAATCCTCTGGCCAATCAACTCTGGTGTATTGACTTCCTTACTCCTGCCACACCTCTCATCATACCTCACAGACTTCCTGCATTCCTTGAATCTCTTATGCCACTCAAGAACTGATGCTCGATTCATGCAAGATGGTCGAAAAGCAGTCTGAAGTATTCCATACATTTATGAGGCATTTTTTCCAAGTTTAAAACAGAATTTTATTGCTTATCGTTCTTCTAAAATGTCCTCACGTCCAGATTGCATTTTTGAAATTCCCCATATGGGACATTCAGGCTTTAGTAGGGTGTATTCCAATTCCTTCTGTAGCTGTTCATTTGAAGCTGAAATCATAGAAATTGGTCAGTCATCTTATGAGATGTATAGTAACTACGACAATTTTAAATGCCTGTACAAATGCCCTTTTCCTGATGACAAAGCAGTTATTTTGGTTTAATTTTCAATTCATTCAGTCTGAATCTATCATTCTTACATAAAAAGAATATGCGACACGGTTTTTCTTCAGTTGATGGAGAAAAGATCATTTTTATAAATTGTAGTCCACTCCTTTTGTGTGGGTAGGTGGTCTCGCTGACTTTTCAAAATATATATCAGTAGACTCATTTTAAGGACATGTCGAGCAGTATAGGGTTATTTAATGCCTGAAGGTTAGAGAATCCCATTCATAGCTATATTTTTATGTAGTTGTTTCTTAAGAGATTTTTAAAAGTTTTCTAATTAATTAATGTTTTAAATGTGTTAAATTGTACGAATACGGCAGTAGTAAAACCTTTGAGATAGCATCTCAGTGTTCTTGTTTCAAATAGAGAGAGAATATGTGAACTTGTGTTACACTCACGTTTATTTTGGATGTAATATGTTCTTTTTAGACGGGTCTCATGAACAGGATTTGTTTCTTTGTTACGTTGTTCAATGGTATATCAACCTAGGGGTGGTCGCCGTGGCTTAATGGATAAAGTGTTGGACTGCTGCCTAGAAGTAAGTGAGTTCGAACTCCAGGCACGCTATTACGTTCACTTTCGGAACAATACGCTTGGGAACAGTATCGAACTCCTCATACCCCAATCAGCTATGGTTTAAGTATCATCACTGCTGTTCTACGAGGATGACTTTGGCATTAAAAAACTTACGAAAGTTGATATACCATTAAACAAAGAAACCAAAACCAACATTCATGGTTTATTCAATGCTAAAGCCATCCTTGATGGACTAGTGGTATTATCTAGTCCATAGCTGGGGGATAAGGGGGCTCATATCTTGACAAAGGGTATTAGTCCAACATAAAAAGCTTCAAACTCACTTTCTACGATCTTGCAGTCTAGCACGTTAGCCACTACACCACGGAGACACCCACTCATAAACAGTAATATGCGACACAGTTTTTCTTCAGGCGATGGAGGAAAGATCATTTTAACGACACGTCTAGCCGTCTCGAGTTATTTAATGCCAGGAGGTTAGGGAATTCCATTCATTGTACGTTCATATTTACATGTTTTATGTAGTTGTTTCTTAAAAGTTTTATTTTTTGCGCCTTTTTATGCGATATCCTTTATTCCTCTTTAATACAAACAATTTGCTCAAATTTGTTTGATTTCAAGTCAACAGTGAGCAGTTATATTTAAACCATTGAAGGAAGCTTAGCAGTTAGTTCCACTTCGGGTCAGAGAGAACCTGGGAGTAATGGCAATGAAGGACAGCTCGATACTTTCAAGATATCATGTACCATCAAATGCAGTTTAGTGTCTAGGACATTCATTGTGGTGGTGTCTTATCTCTTCACAGAAATGTAATCGGCGCATTCTACAGCCCTAGCCGACGTAGGTTAGGAACCTGTGTAATGATTGGTTTGGTTGTTTTAATAGCATATCAACCTTCTTGGGTTATTTAATGCCAAAGCTACCCTTCTAGAAGAATAGCAGCACTATTTAACCCACTGCTGCGAATATAAGGGGGTTCATACCTTTTCCACTGGTAATCGTCCGAAAGTGGTGTAATGGTTAAAGCGATGAACTGCAGAATCGTAGTACGCGAGTTCGTACTCCAGTCGCGCTATTACGTTCACTTTCGGCCAAATACCCTTGGGAAAGGTATGAACCCCCTTATTCTCCCTCCAGCTATGGGTAAATAGTAGGACGGACTAGGTTCTTCAGCTTTGGTGAGGCAACTAGTCTAGGAGAAGGAAAACTCTGAATTCAAACCTGTTAAACTCCGCTTAAAAAATTGACCTTGTGTCATATCCTGTCCGAGCGGAGGGGTTGGTAAATAGTATCGTCCGAAAGTGAACATCATAGCGAGACTGGAGTTCGACCTCGTTTACAACGATTACGCAGTCCAGCGATTTAACCATTACATCACGAGGACACACCCATTGCGTAATGAATAGGATTTCACAATTCAAGTAACAATGAATAAATAAAAAAAATCTTCGTGGACAGGTCTCGTTTTTGCCATTGATCTAATTTGCTGAAAAACGTGTTTTGCTTCTCAACACAAAAAATCGCGTTGACCAGTTTAATTTAACTTGTCACTTTTAAACTGAAAGGTAATGTTAATATAAAAATGTAAAATAAAAATATCCATAAAGGTAGTACGATCAGTTTCTCATTTATTCATTTGACTATACGAAAAAAAGAATTATGACCGTTTCTTGTCTCTAAAATATGCCGATTGCATCTCCGCAAAAAGGAAAGAGATGCAATCAGTGTATTCTACAACCCCAGCCGACTGAACTGTCGTAATGAAAAGTAGCCGAATATTGTAATAGTTTATTGTGATAAAAAGGTTAATACTGAAATGAATTATAAATAAAACAAGCAAACTTCAAAACAAATAACAGGAGGTTGAATAAAAAGCATACTTTGTTTTTTTACTAATCATTTTTAATGATGAGCAATAGTTTACAAAATATATGTGGTGTGAATATTCATTTTTGTTTGCGTGCAGTGTTATGTAAATACTTTTTAAAATGCTCACTTGCGTGTCAGTACTGAAATTCTTCTGAGAATAAAACTTATTTATTGTCGTGAAATTTCAGGACTGATGTTTTTGGTTCGGTGAGGTGAATTTAACTTCTGTACTCTGTGACCACTAGACTCGTGAGAAGGGTGAAGTTAGTGTTCAGCCCCACTAGCTCTTGGCAGCAAAATAGGGAAAATCATTTCTGGAAACTATGACACACGTGGGTCTTTTTTAAGGACCGTTACAGATCTTTGTAAAAAAAAATAGTCACATACCGATTATTTGTTCTCTCACTCTTCAAATGGGTCATCCTGTTACACATGAAATTAGAGGATGTGGTGTGTCCTTTTATCAACAGAGCTGGGCACTATTTCAGAGTACACTAAAGTACATACTGACTGTAAGTAAAGAAAAGCCAATACTTTTCTGACGTTCGACCAAGTCAGAATTGACCGAAAATTTTTTCCCTTTAAAGGGCGCCTCAGGCACCGAGCAATAAACCCTACTCTCGTTTCTTTTAGGTTGGTTGGTTGTTTGGGTTTTATGGCATATCAACCTTTATAGGTTACTTAATGCCAAATCCATTTTTATACAAATAATCAATTCCATTTCAAACAATTCAGTTTAACATAAGTACGCAGTATAGTTTTATTTGACTCATAGATAGAAACCTATCAGGTGCTACCTCTCTGGGTCAGAGTGAACCTGGGAGCGATGGCAATGAAGGGGTGCTCCGCATTCCCCAAAGCTCAAGCATCATTGAAACCTCACCATCAGATCGTTTAGTGTTGTGGGGTTCTTAACCCTCAGCAGAGATTCAGTCAGAGTATTCGACAGCCCCAGCCGACTGGGCAAGTCTCTATGAGGTGAGGCGGCAAGTGCTGTCTACAGAGAAGACTTTTCGTGACCAAGCGAATCATATCTTACCTAAACTTACTCGCCCGAAGACTGTTAAGCCCGATGTGACGACAATAGAGAAGCTATTTTTAAACTAAGCTAAGCTAAGTAAATCAGCATGTTAACTTTGACAGGCTGTGAACTTTGCTTTTCACCATTTTTACTTTTTTCTTTTTTCAGTGGCATATCAACCTTTGTGGGTTATTTAATGCCTAACGCCTTCAGTGCGGAAGGACAGCTATGATACTATTTAGTACATAACTGGGGGAATAAAGGTGTTCATACCTTTCTCGTTTCATTACCTGAAATAGTTTTTGAAACGCCGAAGCTTACCTTATTTTTAGGACTTCAACCCAGTGTGCCTCTGCAAGATTCAAGACGATGTCGTGTAATTTTGTTTATCAAAAAATAAACAAATATTTTCCAAGTGTACTTAATCAGTTATTACATTATAAATATTATTGTGTATCAGTGGTGAGGCATGTTTGGAATATCCAATTAAACACGGTACGCTACATCAAGGTCTAGACTACATTGATTATTTACGGTATTGAATTGATTCTGTCAGTATTACAATAGTTTTGAAAGTATGATTAAGAGTTTGACTGATTTCGCTTTATATCGCTAGATATTGAAGACATATTTTTGTTAGCTTGCAGAGATACAAATTCGAGTTGGTTGATAGTGTTTTATGGCATATCAACCTTTGTGGGTTATTTAATGCCTAAGGCCCCCCAAAGCAGAAAGACAGCTATGATACTATTTAGCACATATCTGGGGAATAAAGGGGTTCATACCTTTCTCGTGTGTGTTAGCCCGAAAGTAAACGTAAGTTCGAACTTGCTTACTTCGAGGGCACAGTCCAGCTCTTCAGCCATTACGCTACGGGGACTCCTTCAAGACCATTATCTGTGAACACGCACGAGTATGTGTATTGAAAAGCGGAAATATCTGTCCATGAAAACAATATTGATTCATATGACTTTGGTTGACATTGCGTGAAATGACGCTTGTTAATACCATTTTGTACTCGACTCGCGTTTCTGTCATTATTTCCCCGGCAATAAACATTTGCTAACTTTGTTTACAAACAGCTGACGAAGATGTGCTGATTCTTGTCACTTGTCAAATATAAAGAGAAGGAAGAAAATCTTCCTTCCAATATGGACAGAAATTGCGTTTTTGTAAACTTTCATACTCTGGGCTTCTATAACTTTGAAAGGAAGCCTTGATGTTGAGTGCTTGGATATGAGAAATTCGATAGGATTAATATTTCGAAAAGGCGAAAACATCAGTTTTGTTAAGCTGTCATTTTAGACGGATTGATTTACGAGGTTGGTTGGTTGCGTTTTACGGCATATCAACCCTTGTAGATTATTTAATGCCAAATCCTGCTTATGCATATATATTAAATATATAAGATTTTGTTTGGTTGGTTTTTATGGCATATAGACCATTGTAGGTTATTTAATGCCAAATCCTATTTATACACCTATATTAAATATATAAGATTTGGTTTGGTTGGTTTTTATGACATATCAACCATTGTAGGTTATTTAATGCCAAATCCTGTTTATACACCTATATTAAATATATAAGATTTTGTTTGGTTGTTTTTATGGCATATCAACCATTGTAGGTTATTTAATGCCAAATCCTGTTTATACACCTATATTAAATATATAAGATTTGGTTTAGTTGGTTTTTATGGCATATCAACCATTGTAGGTTATTTAATGCCAAATCCTGTTTATGCATATATATTAAATATATATGATTTGTAAACAAATAGCTTGTGGGTAACTCATTTGTTTGCACACAGTTAAAGGGTTCAAGCATTGTTATCTAACACAAGTAGAGGTGTCCTCATGGTGTAATAGTTAAAGCGATGGACTGCGGAATTGTAGTAAGCGAGGTCGAACTCTAGTCGTGTTATTACGTTCACTTTCGGACAAATACCCTTGGAAAAGTTATGAACGTTCTTATTCTCCCAGCTATGGGTTAAATAGTACCACTATTGTTCTTCGAGAAGGATTGTTTTGGCATTAAATGACCCAAGAATAACCAACCAACCAAACACAAGTAATTCCACTCAACAGTATTCATTTGCACTAAATTAAATTGAATTGTTATGTGTATGATAATAATCCAATTCACCAGTCATTTGTTTAAATGGTTTCAAGTATAGGGAATCATTAGATATTTCTATTTGATCCAATATAAGACCCTAACTGTTATAACCACTCGGATCAGAGCGGATTTGAGAGTAATGGCAATTTAAGAGGTACTCTACATTTTCTAATGCTCCAGGACTGGAGCCTCACCAGGGTTAACATCATATATTTGTTGTGGCACCGGAAAGGGTCACTAATGAAAACGCAAACACGGATATTTGATAACAGATTATATTACACAAGAAAGATAGAGTTACATAGAAAAGGTCAGAAGTTTTGTACTGTTCGGATAACACCGATATTGATCTGCCTCCTGGCAGCGAAATCTCTCAGTACTAATAACGGTGAGAAGAGTCCATTATGGTGATATGGGTAAGGCTCCCACAACAATATTGGACACTCGTTGAGGTCGAGGATTTTACTCCTCTTCAGAGATGCGATCGGCGTATTCTACAGCCCTAATCGATTGGGCTGTGACTTGTAAGAGTAGTGAAGTGTAACTTAAAGACAAAAATAATAAGATATCAGAAATTTCAACACGGTGTTGAAAACATAATATAAGAAGTATTCTGATAGACAAGGGGATCTATAAAAGAAATTGTTTCAAAAATGTCCTTTAAAAATATTGACTAATTCTAACGGCGTGTCAACATGTCTACGGTTATTATATGCCAAGAGATTTTAAAATGTCGTTCGTTGTATGTTCATGTTTCTCTTTTTTGCGAAGTTTCTTGAGAGTTCTTCTAAAGAGTTATCACATATCCCCGTTTCTACTTATATGCCCGGGGGGAATATTTTGCTGACTGCTTTGGTCTTAGTTGTTTGACTTTGTTTTATGGCATATCAACAGTTGTAGATTTTTTTAATTCCATATCCATTTTTAGACATATTAGTAAAAAAAGTTGGTGACCTTTGTCGAGGGTGACCCGAAGGCTCCCTTTTCAATAGCTACTGCACCGAAGTGTAGAAGAGGGCGCTACTCCATTCCCTGGATTGCTTTACTTTACCCTTGATCCTTACTTTTCAATGCTGATTGCTAAGCAAGGTGGCATCAAGTACTATCTTTTGAGTCTTTAATATGAATAAACCTGGGATTGAACCCCGTTCTCCCGGAACGTTGGCGAACACTCCACTCATTAGGACAATGAATCAGTTTAAACATATAAACAGTTCTATTTCAAACAATCCAGTTTAGTATAAGGACACAGTTTAGTTCTATTTGAACCATAGATGGGACCCAATCAGGTGTTCCTACTCCGAGCCAGAGTGGACCTGGGAGCAATGACAATGAAGAGGTACTCCGCATTCCCCAAAGCTCCAGCATTACTGGAACCTCACCATCAGATTGTTGAGTGTCATATCCAGAACACACGTTGTGGAGGTCATATCCCTCTTCTGAGATGCAGTCGGTATATTCTACAGCCCCAGCCGACTAAGCAAGGATACTAGGGATACGGCTTTTTGCCGATATAAACTTCAAAAGCTAAGTTTATCGCTCAGTGCTTGAGGCGCCTCAAAAAATGAGTGTTGATGCGATCTAGCATTTTTTGTGACAGCCGTACATAGGTCTCTATTTATGCGTGGTCCCCTTCAATGAAAATGACGGGTGAAATCTAAATTAGTGGGAGGTCGGATAAGTATTATTGTGACACTATGTGGGTGGTCCACTAAGCAGACGATCCCTTTGTCTATTTTGGCGCGAAACCAAACAAAGGGCTTAGAATCGAGATCGCCGACGAGACCGGAAGTAGGCAAGGGAACGCCAGTCAGGGAGTTGGAAAGAGGAACCCAGAGAAGGAGTTGGCGAAGTGTGACGCAGAAGGGCAGTGGCCAGTCGACACCGGACAGCAGAAGAGACCAGTCAGCATAAGATAAGGTCCAGGAGCAGTGAGGGAAGACCAGTCAAGATGAGTCAGCATTCCTCGTGGCTTGTGGAAATTTCGCAAAAAAAAACAACAAACAAACTACACATCAGCGATAGTCTACAGATGCACAAGGAATGCAGAGTGTCACAACTTAACCTTCTTGCACTTGAGTTAACCCAAGCCCATATTATCGTTTGTTCTTTGTTCTTCTTCTCCCACTCCCTTGATTGTATTGTTTGTGGCCATAAGAAATGTGTGATACCCCTGTCGGAACCACTAGATGATCACCAGCCAAGATTGAAATGGTTTGAAGAAGTTGATATGTAGGGGGCCGCGGGGGTATTGTCACATTATACTTTGTTAGCACTTAGCCTCACAATTAAACAAAGAAACTAAACTAAAACCACATTCAGAATTAGAACCTTGAAAAGGATATTAAGGACAATGAGAATCTTGTTGAAAATCTTGGTAGGGCCTTATCTATGGGTCAAATAGAACTAAAATGCGTACTTATACTAAACAAAATTGCTTGAAATAGATCTGTTTTTGATATTGAAACTGTACTTACGTTAGACTGTATTGTTTGAAATAGAGCTGTTTTGATATTTAACTGTGCGTAAGCAAAATATATATTTATATTAAATTTAATTGCTTTTAATTAAAACTGTTTGATTCAACTGAATAGCTTGAAATAAAAACTTCTTTGACAATTAAACTGTGTACTTATGCCAAACTGAATTGTTTGAAATAGAATTGATTATTTGTATAAAAATGGATTTGGAAAGGTTGATTTGTCATAAAACCCAAACAAACAAACAAATTCTTTTTATATAGTTTATACTGCTGAAATAAACGACTTTTTAAGACCAAATTTTAACCTAAAAAATAAGGGATCATTCATTGCCTGAAATATTTTTTGAAACGCTGAAGCCTACTTTTTGCGTGGACTTCAGTTCAAAGTGTCTCCGCAAGATTCAAGATGATATCGTGTAATTTTGTTTATAAAAAAATTTTGAAAATGCCTTCCAAGTGTACTTAATCAATTATTACATTATGAATGTTATTGCGTATCGGTGGTGAGGCATGTTTGGAATATCCAATTAAACACGGCAAGCTACATCAAGGTCGAGACTACATTGACTATTTACGGTATTGAATTGATTTTGTCAGTATTACAATGATTTTAAAATTGTAATTAAGTGTTTGTTTATTTGTCAATAAGTCATTTGATGTTGACGAAATATTTCTGTTGGCTAGAATAGCTACAAGTTCGGATTGGTTGATTGTGTTTTATGGCATACCAACTTTTGTTGCTTACTTAAAGCTGAATTCTCTTTATACATGTACATTAAATGTACATGATTTATAAATGAATAGTTTGTAAATAAAAATTAATACTATTGTAGTAAGGTTTTGTATGTTTTGTACATCAAGGTCTAGAATACATTGATTATTTACGGTATTGAATTGATTTTGCTTGTATTACAATAGTTTTGAAAGTATAATTAAGCGTTTGAAAGATTTCGCTTTATGTCACTAGATGTTGAAGACATATTTTTGTTGGTTAGCATAGCCACAGGTTCGAGTTGGTTGTTAGTGTTTTATGGCATATCAACTTTTGGAGGTTACTTAAAGCAGAATCCTCTTTATACATATACATTAAATATATATGATTTGTAAATGAATAGTTGGTAAGAATTTTAAAACGAGGGCTTGCAGACAATGAAACTATTTCAAGTATTGCAATTTTATTTAATTAAAAATTATTCTTTTGCCCACAGTTAATGATTTCAGTTATTGCTTTGAAATACTAATTCAGCCTTTTGTTTGCTCACAGTTTAATGGTTTCAAGTATAGTTAATGATCAAAGAATTCTTTTTGACCCATAGTTGGGACACTAACAAGTAATATCACTCTGGGCCAGCGGCGGTTGGGAGTGATAGCAATGAAGGAGTACTCTACATTCCCCAGAGTATCAGGACTGGAGCCTCACCATCAGATTTAGTTTAGTTTTATATCCAGGAAACTTGTTGGAAAGTGTCTTACGCCTCTACAGAGGTGCAGTCGGCGTATTCTACGGGTTGTGAAATGGTTAACAAATTTGACTTGCAAGGCTGCAAGAGTGAGTTCGGGTCTCACTGTGTGCCCCATTTATATGGCTTTGTGCCACATCTAAGCCAAAGGTTTAGTAAATTAGTTTATACTGTCATTCCGGGCGTCTTTTCTGGTGCAATGGTTAGAAAGCAAGATTAGCAAATCTACATGACTGAGTTCGAGTCTCATTGGGTGCCCCATTCATTCAGCCTTGTGTCACATCTAAACAAAACGTTTAGTACATTACTATAATTTTTGTCGACTTGGCTAATTAGTTATGGGTCGTTCATTTTCTAAGTATATACGGTAAGTTGATCAGCTGTGCACTTATAAAGATTTAAATTTTACAATTTAAAAGTATCTTAAGAATTACTCTCGATAGGAAAGGAAATCACATCTCGTTTAAACAATAAGATGACAGCGTCTCACAGGTAATTTAACTCAAAATGTTATTCGAATTCTCGAAACACGAAGGAATTGTAGGAAATTTTCTTGGGTAGCTTTTGGTTTTCGAAAGTCATTGTTCATGATTCTGTAAAGTCAAGACTACATTATTTATGAAATAAATAAATAAATAAAGTAAAAACAAAGATAAAAATAAAACAAAAGAGAAAACGTGATTTGAAGTAAATAAGATTTGAATGCCTTCTTGGGAAAATTTTTGACTTCTTTTGTGGAAGTGAAAATGGAGTATTTAAAGGTCATCCTATAAATATTGTTCTTTGTCACGTTAATTTACTGAAATCTTTCATCATTGTTTCTTTCTTTCTTTCTTTGATTTTGATTTTCTTTCTTTTTTTCTCTCTGTTTTTCTTTCCACCTTCCTTCCTTTGATTTCAACTTTCGTTCTTCTTCCTTTCTTTCCTTGGCTTTAGCTTTCTTTCTTTTTTGCATTTTTCTTTAATTTTGATTTTCTTCCTTATTTTCACTATTTTCTCCTTCCTTCTTTTTTCTTTACTTCAGTTTCTTTCTTTCTTTCTTTCGTTAACTAGAGCTTTTTTTTCTTTTTCTATCGTTTTTGATTTCGGCTTTTTTTCTTTTTCCTCTGTGTTCATTCATTTATTCTTTCTTTCATTCGTTTTTAATTTGTATCTTCCTCTCTCTCTTTATTTCTTTCGTACTTTCTTTCTTTTATTCTTTTTTCTTCAATTTGAGTACTTTTCCCCTATCTTTCTTTCTTTCTTTCATTTCGACTTTTTTTGGCTTTAATTTCTTTCTTTCTTTCTATTTTGGCATTCTAGATTTGACAAGCGTTTTTTCTTTCTTTCTTTTTTGATTTCGGTATTTTTTCCTTTTCTTCCATTTTCTTTTTTCAGTTTTGTTACATTTCCTTTATCCGTCTTTCTTTCATTTTTTTTTCTTTAATATCTTTCTTTCTTTCTTTCTTTCTTTCTTTCTTTCTATTTTCTTTCTTATTTTTCTTCTCTTTTCCTTCTTTCGTTATTTCTTTGATTTTCTGTTTCTTTGCTTTAACATCTTTCTATTTTCTCCTTTCTTTCTTTCTTTCTTTCTTTCCTTGACTTTGGCTTTCTTTGCTTCAATATCTTTCTTTCTTTCTTTCTTTCTTTCTTTCTTTCTTTCTTTCTTTCTTTCACTCCATATTTCTACATATTGCTTTATAGCCTTTATTTTCTTTCCCTCTTTTTTATTCTCTATTTTATTCTGGTCTTGCCATTGTTGTTCTTTCGACATTGTTCTAAAGCGATGGAAATCGAATATTCCATTATCTAGCAAAAACTAAACTAACTCTTAAAATCTGTTCATTTCAAATTTAATGTTAAAAGAAAAAAATAGGAAAGAATAAAACAACTTTTAGACGGAGTGAATATGAACTATAGTGATATGGATTTTGTCGCTTTGTTCTCTAGTGACACTTAAACAGTGCGTCTTGTTTGTATTGAATACAGGCTTTAGTTTTTATTTGACAATGAAGGCAGCTGCTTAATTAAACTTTCATGAACTCCCGATTGGATTTTAGACAAATTCTACCCGGTGATGTTTTCTGTACCTTCAAATAAATTATGGTAGACACTCCACGACTGTTTAAGATGATTATGAATAAATCATCAACCTCTGTAGATAGCGCATTGCAATCATCCTTTTCAAGGATTTATTACTCGCTAAAGTACTGACAGGGTTATTTGCCCTTGAGTGCAGGATGACGATTCTGAACACTCGCTCGGAGGTAACATAAGTAGTTGCCATAGCGACCCACATCCACGAGGGACTTGGCGTTTGTGAACCGGTCATTCGCTATATGGACTAGGTGATATTGTTCTTATTTGATATAGCGCTAATAGCCTTTGAAAAGGTATAAAAGAGGGAGTGTTTGTGGCGTTGTAGCTAACGTGCTGGACTATGATATCATAGTAAGCGAAATAGTAGGGCAGACTGAGTTCTTCAGCCTTGGTGAGGCAACTAGTCAAGGAAAAGGAAAACTCTGAATTCAAACCTGTTAAACTCCGCTTAAAAATCGACCTTGTGTCATATCCTACTCGAGCGGAGGGGTTGGTAAATATGATAGTAAGCGAATTCGAACTCCCGTCGCGCTATTAAGTTCACTTTTGATTAGTTTCTTTATTTAATGGCATATCAACCTTCTTAGGTTATTTAATGTCAAAACCAACCTAGCATAAGGACAGTATTGGTACTGGGAGGAAAAGGGGATTCATACTTTTCACAAGGTTTGGTTTCTTTGTTTAATGGCATATCAACCTTTGTAGGTTATTTAATGCCAAAGCCATCCTACTGGAAGAACAGTAGTAGTACTATTTAACCCATAGACGGGAGGATCAGCAGGTTCATAACTTTCCCAAGGGTATTTGTCTCAAAGTGAATGTAATAGCGCGACTGGAATTCGAACTCGCTTACTACGATTCTGCAGTCTATCGCTTTAACCATTATACCACGTGGACCGTGGATACTTTCTTTTCCCAACGGTATTAGTCCGAAACTAAACGGAATAACGCAATTGGAGTTTGAACTCTCAATCTGCGATTCCGCAGTCCAGCGCTTTAATCATTACACAACGGGGACACCCACCTCTAATAACTTTAAGGAAGAGTAAGAACGTGTTAACTCCACACCCGAATGTATTAGGATGATTGTCTTCATCTTTATTGTTATATCTATAACGATTCGGCTTATGAGTCCTTCGGCCTTCTTCAGGTGTTTCATGTCGTATACCGAACTTCGAACCGAACCTTTCATTTAATCCATGAGGATAGATCTTTTTAATTCCGTTAAGCTATAGTAGATAATCCATGTTAATTACCTTTAGTTGGGATTGAACCAACAACGTCCTGCTGGATATATGACGTAAGGGTTATCGGCGTTTAGAAATTTACACTAATAAAACCACTATTGTTCTTCTAATAGGATACTTTTGTCATTGAATAACCCACAAAGGATGATGGGCCATAAAACAAAGATAAATAAAGACCCGAAACGTATAAATCTAGCTATTCTCTTTCCAGCTATGGGCAGACTGGGCTGTTTAACCTTAGTAGCTGAACATTCTAGGGGAAGGAAATTTCAATTTAGTCATCCTTCCCTTAAAAAATTAACGTTCTGTTGCATCATACTTATAACTGAGCAGATAAGTAAACACATAAACTACTTATGTCACAAAATACAAAATTGGTTTGGTTCAGTTTAAAGGCCTATCAATCATTGTAGGTTATTTAATGCAAAATAGTCTTTATGCATATATATTAGATATATAAGATTTAGTTTGGTTGGGTTGTATGGCACATTAACCATTGTAGGTTTTTAATGCCAAATATTCTTTACACACATATATTGCATATATAAGATTTGGTTTGTTTGGGTTTTATGGCATATCAACCATTGTAGGTTATTTAATGCCAAATCCATTTTTATTCATAGGAACAGTTATACTTCGAACAATTCAGTTTTTCATAAGTACACAGCTTAAATACCAAAAACAATTCTATTTCAAACTATTCAGTTTACTCAACAAGTTAAATGGTTTTAAGTATTGCTATATATCACTAACAATTCAATCAAAGATCAGTCATTTATTTACAAGCAGTTAAATGTCAAAACAGTTAAGTTCAAGCAATTCAGTTTAGGATAAGTACACATTTTAGTAATATTTGACTCATAGATAAGACCCTTTCATCTGATACCACTCCGGGTCAGAGTGAACTTGGGATCTCTGGCAATAAAGAGGTACTCCGCATTCACCAAAGCTCTAGCATTACTGGAGCCTCACCATCAGATTGTTTAGTGTCATATCCAGGACACTTGTGTGAGGAGTCTCACCCCTCTGCAGAGATGGAGTCAGTGCATCCTACAGCACCCCTCCATAGTTGACTGCGCCAACAAAATACCAAAAGCTTTCTTCCCAGTCAGCTGGACCTGTTAATACGTCGATTGTATCTCAACAAAAGAGTAAGACCCCAACCCAACGAGTATCCTGGATATGATTCTAAACAGTCTGATGGTGAGGCACCGATTCTGAAGCTTTTGGGAATGTGTTGTATACTCATAATACATATACATGCGGAAACATAATCAAACATAATATACGAACTTCAATGAATGAACGAACACACTTCTTTATAAAAATATACCTCTCACACTTTATTCTCGTAAGGGTTAATGTTGGTTGAGTGTGAGAGGTGAGTTGGAGACGGGGACAGACTGCTACATATTGACCCAAAGTTCTTCTGACGATAGCAGCACTTCTTTCTCATCGTGGCTGGGTTGCTCAACCGTGGGTCGATGAGGGCCGAAAGCCCTCTGTCTGTCGCTGGCTCTCACGCTGTCATCTTGTCCCCAAATGACTCCAACTCCAACTGGAACTGACTCAAACCGTCTGGGTCCTGGTTATGTTTTTGTTTTACGTCCACCTGCTTCCGCTTATTTACATAGGTGATTGACGGCTCAGTCGAGGGTCAATATGTTACAAATGTGGATAGCACCATCACTGCCATTACTACCTCGGTCACTCTGACCCAGAGGGGTAGTACCTGTTATGGTTCCATCTATGGGCCATGTAGAACTATTAAATCATTTATTATACTAGAAATCATTTAATTGTGGACAAATAAATGACTTATGTTATTGAATTAATAATGTTAAGTAGAAATACTTGTAATCATTTAATTGTCTGCAACAAAATGATTAATATTTAGTAGAATTATTAATATTAGTACATTAGATAGCAATATTTGGAACCATTTAGTTGTCTACAAACAAATGATTAACATTTAGTAGAATTGTTGATTTTAAAACCAGCTCATCGGCCTAGTGGGTAGAATGTCCGCCAATGTTCCGGGAGACATCATACCAAAGACTTTACAAAATAAATGGTACTTGATACCTCCTTGCTTAATACTTATGAATATACGGTACGCATCAAGGATAAAGTGGAGCAATCCAGGGTAGTTGATACTATCTTGCTTAACACTCAGCAATATAAGGTACGTATCAAGCGTAAAATAGAGCAATCCAGGGAAAGGAGTAACGCCCTTCCCTACACCTTGGTGTAGTAGCTATTGAAAAGGGAGTTTTCTGGTCGCCCCCGACTACGATCGCCAACTTACTTTATTAATATTAGAATATTAAGTAGCAATACCTTGAACCATTTAATTGTCTGCAAACAAATGATTAATATTTACCAGAATTATTAATATTCGAATATTAGATAGCATTTTACTATGAGCACAGAAATTATTGATATCAAATACAATTATTAATATAAAACAGCAATACTTGAAACTATTTGACTTTATGCAAATCAAACTATTAGTGTTAGGTAGCAATATTTGACACTATTTTTTTTAGTTGGCGACCGTAGTCGAGGGCGACCAGAAGGTTCCCTTTTCAATAGCTAATACACCGAGGTGTAGGGGAGGGTGCAACTCCTTTCCCTGGATTGCTCTATTTTACGCTTGATACGTACCTTATATTGCTGAGTGTTAAGCAAGATAGTATCAACTACCATTTTTAAAGTCTTTGGTATGACTCGACCTGGGATTGAACCCAGGTTTTCCGGACCATTGGCGAACCCTCTACCCACTATTTAACCGTGCAAAAAATGAGTTCTGACTTGTTTAAAAATAATGTTACCTTCAAACTATTTCGTTTAAAAATCATATATATATATATATATATATATATCTATATATATATATATATATATAAACATGATTTAGTAAGGTTTGATATGCCATATAACTCAACCAACTAACCAACTAATCAACCAACCGAAAGCTTTCATATATGTGACCTGTCTCTTTCAAATATAATCAAAGGCCAATTGCCAAGTAGATGATGAATTATGTTTTGTTTCTATAACCTTATTTACCAACCCCTCCGCTCGGGCAGGATATGACACAAGGTCAATTTTTAAGCGGAGTTTAACAGGTTTGAATTCAGAGTTTTAGTTCTCCGCGACTAGTTGTTTCACCTAGGCTGAAGAACCTAGTCTGCCCTACTATTTACCCGTAGCTGGAGGGAGAATAATTGGATTCATACCTTACCCAAGGGTATTAGTGCTATGTGAAATGCTATCAGTCTCGTCCAGGATTTGAACTTGTGTTGCCGTGTCCATTTCCTACGACGATAACCATTACACCAAGGGCACCTCCTATTTTCTATAACAGACATCCTCATCATCATGATGTCGTGTTGCTAGCACGGATTTCCCTACTCTCTTTCACAAATCTTCTCTAGCACCATCGTTTCCGGCAGGTCCTCTAAACTACATCCTGTGCCCGTACAGAGTTGTTGTAGATAGGTGCTAGTTGGTCATTCAACACTTGTACGTCCGTGTGAATGGGTCCATATGAGAATGTCACTTATAAGTGCGTTCTTACTTCTCCTCAAGTGTCCTACATAATCTGCCTAGACAACGTAATTCGAACGTCAATAGATTTTATGAAAGAAAATGGTTTTACACTAAAAAAAAGCCCAGAAGCAGATGATGCACCGCATAAACTATTACGGACGCAGACTACGCAGATGACATAGCGCTTCTGGCAAATACACCTACCCAAGCCGAATCCTTGCTGCATAGCCTGGAGCAGGCAGCAGGTGGCATTGGACTCCATGTATTTTAATAAAAAACAATGAAATTCGTGAACAAGTTCACTTAACTCGGCAGCAGCGTTTCATCTATAATAGACATACTTCAACGTATTTGACTGAGTTTATCGTCACATTTGTCGTGGTAGAAATCGTATCGATGACTCAAGTTCAAATCCCAGACGAACTTATTTGTAATTCATTTCGGGCTAATTCTCACTTATCCCCACTTCTACAGTTGTGGCCAAATAGTTGTCCAGACTGGGTTCTTTTACCCTGGTTAGGCAACCAGTGTAGGACAAGGAAAACTCTGAATTCAAACCTGCTAAATTCCGCTTAAAATCTGGTCATGGTGGAGTGGTTGGATAAATACATACACTCACTTTTTGACGCCCTCGAGCACACACAAATTTCTTTGCCCAGTCGGCTGGGGCTGCAGAATACTCCGACTGCATCTCTGCAAAGGAGTAAGATTCCTCCAACGAGTATCCTGGATATAGCTCTAAACAATCTCATGGTTACTGGAGCTTTGGGGAATGCAGAGTAGCCCTTCATTGCCATTGTTCCTAGGTCCACTTTGACCTGGAGTAGTAGCTTCTATGGGTCAAATAGAACTAAACCGTGTACGTACGCTAAAATGAATTGCTTGAAATAGAACTGTTTTTACATTTAACAGTGGGTAAACAAGAAACTGTATTCAAACAAATGACTGTGTGTAAAAAAAAAAACTTGTACTTATCATATTTACCCAACCCCTCCGCTCGGGCAGGATATGACACAAGGTCAATTTTTAAGCGGAGTTTAACAGGTTTGAATTCAGAGTTTTCTTTCTCCTAGACTAGTTGCCTCGCCAAGGCTGAAGAACCTAGTCTGCCCTACTATTTGCCCATAGCTGGAGGGAGAATAATTGGATTCATACCTTTCCCAAGTATTTGTGCTATGTGAAATGCTTTCACAAGTATTTGTGCTATGTGAAATGCAATCATTCTCGTCCAGTATTTGAACTCGTGTCGCCGTGTCCATTTCCTACGACGATAACCATTACACTACGGGCACGTAAAAAAAAAACAAAAACAAAACTTGTACTTATGCTGAATTGAATTGTTTGAAATGGAATAATTTTTACATTTAACTATGTCTTCATTTTATATATAAGTAAGTAAGTAAAGTTGGCGACCATAGTCGAGGGTGACCCGAAGGCTCTCTTTTCGATAGCTACTACACCAAGGTGTAGGGGAGGGCGCTACTCCTTCCCTCGATTGCTCAACTTTACCCTTGATCCGTACCTTATAATGCTGAGTGTAAAGCAAGGAGGCATCAAGTACCATTTTTTGAGTCTTTGGTATGACTCGACCTGGGATTGAACCCAGGTCTCCCGGGCCATTGGCGAACACTCTAACCGCTTGGCCAATAATGAAACCATTTGACTGTACGAAAAATGAGCTCAGACTTGTTTACAAATACTCATCATACATTTAATATATATGTATAAAAAGGATTTGGCATTAAATAACGTACAATAGTTGATATGCCATAAAACCAAACCAAACCAAACCCAGCCTATTCCCAGAGTGTTGAAAATATGGCTCGGTAAACGAAATGTAGAAGTAATTTAGAAGCTTTTTGCATTGGTGTAAAACGAAGTCGTGTGACTTGGGTACCTAGTGAAACTTAAACTTACTTGTGAAGGTTTACTCGTCTTGATTCCTAATCAGTACACCACCCAAGGCCATCACTGAATGTAGTATGAAATTCGAAGATTGATTTAACGGGTTCAGCAGGTGCTATCGAAGGCAACACGTCTAAAGCACACACCAAACTCCCTAACAATCAACCGCTGCCCGAGCGAGCTTATCATTCTATCAAGCAAGGTACCCACGAGAACAAGAAATTTGAACTTGTGTCACCAATATAACTTCTTCAGATGATTACTGTGCTCCTCTCTACCCCCCCACAAAAAAGCATTACTTAGATTTAGCATAATGGCCCAGTTTTGAGGAGGACACCAAAGATTGAACCCCAAACAATCGGCTGTTCGCCTAGCTCGTGCACGATTCTACCTCATGAAACGCATCAGAAGCACAGTAAGAAAATCGACCAGAGGTACATCGGTTACGGTGCTTGGAATTCGACTAGAGTCGTACACAGCAATGAAAGTGATAATTAAATATTACTAATTGAGTTTATTGGTAGCTCTTCAGGTTGGAGAGGTAAAATAATTACATAGAATGACCGCTTAGTTTAGACAAACAATGAAACAATTACATAGCATTATCGCTTACTTAAGTCTATCAATCCAGAAAAAAAGCAAAAAAAAAAAAAAAAGGAAAAAAAAACAAAAAACAAAAACAAACATGATTAACTTATTTCACTTCCATAAACCTAAGCTATGGAAGATTTCGTTGTTGTTTTGCCTTGGATAATTGCTGATGGTTTCTGCCTCCTTTTCTTTGTTGGAACTGCCAGTCGGTTTATTTCAAAGTTATTTGCGCATGGCTGGTTTATCACAACAAAATAGAACATTGAGTGTTTCTAATTTTGGTCGGCAATTTTCCCCAAGCACCAGTTTGGGAATTTCGGATCACCTGGAAGTCTTTTTTGCTAAATCGGCTTTTCGTCTCAAGGAGTGAAGTCGAGTGTAAAAATTGTTTTGTTTGTTCTGTGCGAACTAAAAATTACTAGAATATAGGTCTTTTTTCTTTTCTTTTCATTTTATTTTCTTAGCTGGAGTTTGACAAAGTCTTTAAGAAGCATTTTAAACTCGGATTTTGAAGCAGTTGTAAACAATACTTATAAAAGATGTCTACCCCACTCCCAGCAGTGCTTAATTAGCACATAGACTACACAAGCCCACCAGTCGTTAGGGGAGGAGCAGAGAGGCGAGACAAAAGAGAACGATAAACCAAGAAGCAACCCCACATTTTGTAACTCACGTTCGGGGATTAAGGCAACGAGACTTGCGAGTGGGATTTGTTTCCTCTTATAGGGAGACATGTCTTTCACTTCCCTGCATTTTGGTCATATACAGTAATGTTCTAACAAAGTACAAATGTAGCGTAGTCACCAAAAATGCTACGTCAGTAATGGCTAATCGTCGAAGAGAGAGAGAGAGAGAGAGAGAGAGAGAGAGAGAGAGAGAGAGAGAGAGAGAAAACTCATCGTAAGCATTTGGGACGTTAGGAGGTGCCCGTGGTGTAATGGTTATCGTCGTAGGAAATGGACACGGCGACACGAGTTCAAATCCTGGACGAGACTGATTGCATTTCACATACTCTTGGGAAAGGTATGAATCCAATTATCCTCCCTCAAGCTATGGGTAAATAGTAGGGTAGACTGGGTTCTTCAGCCTTGTTGAGGCAACTAGTCTAGGAGAAGGAAAACTCCAGATTTTTGCGCCAAAGAAATAAAGTTGAAAATTTTGAGTAGGTTACAGAATAAATCACTTACTTACTGAAGATGTATTTATTTTTTAGATCGTTCATTTATAAGATTAAGGTAGGCTATAAATCAGACATTAGTATGATGGTTAGAGTGTTCACCAATGGCCCGGGAGACCTGGGTTCAATCCCAGGTCGAGTCATACTAAAGACTCAAAAAATGGTTCTTGATGCCTCCTTGCTTAACATTTAGAATTTTAAGGTACAGATCAAGGGTAAGTGGAACAATCCAGGAAGAGGAGTAGCGCCCTTCCCCTACACCTTGGGTGTAGTAGCTATCGAAAAGGGTGCCTTCGGGTCACCCTCGACCACTGTTGCCAACTTTACTCGCCTACTTATAAATTAGATTAAAAAAAGGTAGTGATTTATCTATGATTCTAATTGTTTAAAAATATATTTTAAACAATCTTGGAAGGAAAAGATTCCTTGAATTATTTTAGGTTTTGATCCTTCAAATTTTTAGTCCTTGTTTGCGAATCTCCACGAAATTATAAAATGGGCGCAAAAGGGCCAATTGTTCAGTAAGTGTAAAAGTACGAACACAAAATTGACAGTTTCTTGAGCCAATTTTTATTCAAAATTTAATTTTTTAAATTTTTTTTTAGATTTTTGGGGTTTATGGCATATCAATCCTTGTGGGCTATTTAATGCCAAATCCATTTTATAAAAAAAAAACAGTTTTATTTCAAACAATTCAGTTTATCATAAGTACTCAGTTTAATTGTCAAAAACATTTCTTTTTCAAGCTATTCAGTTTAGTCAAACTGTTCTAATTCAACAATTTAGTTTAGGATAAGTATAGTTTTGTTTACGCACAAAACGGTTTAGTCAAAACAGTACTATTTCAAACAATTCCAATTTAGTACACAAAAACACTTCCATTTCAAAGAATCCAGTTTAGCATAAGTACGCAGTTTCAATGTGAAAACAGTTCTATTTCAAGCAATTCAGTTTATCAACAGTTATCAGTTTGGTACTATTTGACACATACTTAGGATCCTATTAGTTGCTTTCACTCCGGGCCAGATGTCAATGAAGGGCCACTCCGCATTCCCCAATGCTCCAGCATTAAAGGAACCTCACTATCAGATTGTTTAGTGTGATATATAGGACATTCGTTGTTGGGTCTAACTCCTCTGCAGAAAAGCAGTCGGTGTATTCTACAGTCTCAGGCTACTGGATAATTTTTTCAGTATATATATATATATTATTTTTATTTTTATAACCATTACTCTCTGGCGGCGTGACACCCCCCCGCCAGATGATGCAATTTATAATTAAAAAAAAGCATCACACCGTATTGTTGGAAAATAATCAACCATCACCGCAATATCCACTCAAAAAACAAAAAGGAAAACTAAGTTAATATATCAATAAGTAAATTTGGCGACCGAGGTCTAAGGCGACCTGAAGGCTCCCTTTTCATTAGCTTCTACACCGAGGTGTAGGGGAGGCCACAACTCCGTTCCCTGGATTGCTCCACTTTACCCTTGATCATTACCTTAAAATGCAGGTAGTTAAGTAAGGCGGCATCAAGTACCATTTTTTGACGCGACCTGGGATTGAAACCCGGTCTCCTGGGTCATTGGCGAACACTATACTCATTAGACCAATGGCCCAAGCCAATATATAAAAGTCCTAAACACTCGTTCGTCAGAATCATCCTTATGATTAGTTAGATGAAACCTTGGCTGCTAGTTTCTGGTTTTTTAGGTATATATATATATATATATATATATATATATATTGTTATCTAGGCAGACTGTTTAGTTGTATCACAACTCTTCAGTGTGGTTTGACACGTTGGATGCTTGAAGCCGGGATCGAAACCCTCCCAACTTTACGTACCACGTTGGCAAAGGAATTTTAAGGTATTATATAGCAACAGCAGCAGCAGCGTTTTTGTTTACATTTTTATACCTTATCGGCTACCAGAGTGCTCAATTCGTTCGAAGAGCTTTGCATTATGAGAGCGGCGGCCAAAAATTCATTCGCCAGAGTGCTCATATATATATATATATATATATATCGATGAATTTATGCTAAAGTATAAAATCTAATAATAGAATAGAATTATATTTTTATCAATGAAGCCTGAGGTGATGTGGCCCTGAATAATTGCAAATTTAGATGATGAATAATTTCACCCCTGTAAATAAGGGCGGTCTCAATGTGTGATTTTGCTTCTTCGTTCTTCTAGAAAAAGGATTCATCTTGCATATTTGATTCATTCCTCATTGTCTGTTCACGCTGAAGCTGTTGACTGGTATCCAAGCCACCAAATGTGGGAGAATCAATAAATCTGTCGTCTTATATTGGGGTTCATAGAACATTCAATCTCGTACTTCGCTAGTGCCCGAGTAACAGCAAGTCTTCTCAGGTCTCTAGCCCAATCGGCTGGGACTTGTGCAGAGGAGGTAAGGCCCTCCAAAATAGTGTCCTCGATATGACACTAAACAACTCTTGATGGTGAGGCTTCAGTCCGGGAGTTTTGGGGAATGTGGAGTACTCCTTCATTGGCATTACTCCCAGGTCCACTCTGATCCGGAGTAGAAGTAACTTTTAGGATCCCATTAATGGATCAAATAGATCTGTTTAACCATTTAACTGTGTTAGCAACTGACTTATGTTTACTTGAATTTTAAGTGTTACATAGCAATATTTGAAACCATTTAACAGTGTGCAAATAAAACTATAAGTTTGGTTTGGTTTGGTTTGGTTTTATGGCATATCAGCAATTGTTGGTCATTTAATGTGAAATCATTTTATAAGTATACTAAATATATGATTTCAAAACACATTTTGAAGATAATATTTTAAAACTAGCCTGAGCTTATTTTTGTACATAGATGAATGGTTTCTCTTAATTTCAAATAATTCAGTTAATCATAAGTACCTCTTTTCTATATTCGCAGTTAGAAGTTGGATTAAAAAACAGTTTTTATTTACTCACAGTTAAATGTAAAAACAATTCTATTTCAAACGATTAATTCCAGCATAAGTACAGTTTTTTGTTTACACATAGTTAAATGTGAAAACAGTTAATTTCAAACAATTCATTTTTACGCAAGCACACGGTTTAGTTTTATTTGACTCATAGATAGGAACCTATCAGGTGCTACCACTCCGAGCCAAAGTTGACCTGAAAGCGATTGCAATGAAGAGGTACTCTGCATTCCCCAAAGCTCCTGTATTACTGAAGCCTAGCTATCAGTTTGTTTAGTGTCATATCAGGACACTCGTTGGGAGAGGGGTCTTATCCGTCTGCAGAGATGCAGACGGTGTATTCTGCAGCCCTAGCCAATTGGGCCATATAACTATTCATGTTTGATAGGAATACTTGAAAACATTTAACTGTGAGAAAACAAATGATTTATGGTTTGTTTTAAAACTGTTGTCAACAAATTATATATTTAATATCTATGCGTATAAATAGGATTTGGCATTAGATAGCAAACATCGGTTGATATGCCATAAATCCAACCAACCAACCAAGTAGACCAGGTCTTCATAACTTTTATAGGTATTTTAGCCGATATCAACAATGTTTGGTCCAGTCAGCTGGTGCAGCAGAATACACCGATAGCATCACTGCAGAGGGTTTGGGTTGGGTGTGGTCTGATTTTATTAACCATTGCAGGTTATTCAATGCCAAATCCATTTTTATACATATCAAATCTTTAGGAGAGTCTTACCTCTCTGCAGAATAAACCGACTGCATCACTGGGGCTGCAGAATACACCGACTGCATCTCTGTAGACGAGTAAGACACCCCCAACAAATGTCCTGGTAAGACTCCAGTAATTCTGGAGCTTTTGGGAATGCAAAGTACCCCTTCATTGCCATTGCATCAGTCCAATCTGACCCAGAGTAGTAGCACTTGATAGGGTCCTACCTATGGGTGAAATAGAACTCAATTATGTGTCAATGCTAAAGTGAATTGTTTGAAATAGAATTGTTTATATGTATCACAATGGATTTGGCATTAAATAACCTACAATGGTTGATATGCCATAAAACCAAACCAAACCAAACCAACAATGCAGTTTTCTGTATGGTCTCGATATTGTATTCCCATATACATGTTCATGCAGGATACATACTGACGCAATGAATAACAGACGCAGGAAGACTTCTTTACAAAAATATTGTACCTCTCACTTTATTGCAAGGGTTCGAAAAGGGTTACTCAATGTTTGCGTGTGAGAGGGAGTTGGTGACCGAACAGAACTGAAATATTTTGACCGCCACTCCTATAGCCATCAACGTAGTCTCTTTCTCGTTCTCCTGATGCTCAACTGGAGTCTCTGAAGTCCACTCTGTTGGGTGCTGGCTTATCTGCATCTTATCGGCATCTTCTCTGGGTCCCAAGCCCCTTCGGCCTGGTGTGGCTTTCCCTACCACATCTCTACTCCAACTGGAACTCGAACTCAACTGGAACTCGAACTCAACTGCCTTGACTTCTGTCTTGATTGAGTTATATAATAGTTCAAAGTCCACTCGTTCGCCCACTCGATCTTTGAAATCGCAAGTTTGATCGTCATCAACCGGAAATAACTGTCATGCAGTTCATAGGTCACTCTCTTCCGGTGCATCAGTCTATGAGTGAACCATGGGAATTCTTTGCTCGTCCCATTTCATCAGCCAATTTCCGCCCACGCTATTTCCTCTCATAACTGCCATTAGAATGTGTCACCTCCTTCCGGTGCATCACCTTGGAATGGTATTTTTGGCCGGGTCAAAGGTCAAAATATAACATCGATTCTTCTTCAGATTTCTAATTCTTTCAGTCTTTTTTTCCTAGTCCTTGGGCAGTGTTTCATGTGCCCCAACAATAATTGGTATAACCGTCACCCTTATGTCTCTGCCGGAAATAAGCTAAGCTTAAAATTATCTATATTTGAAACTGTATTTCCAAAGATAGTGCTAAGATATTTTAACGCACAAATATCTATATACATACTGACACTAATACTTCATATTATACATACATTTATCTAAATGCATTCCTATTATCATAAGGAAATCAAGTTGAAGACGATTGAAGAGTAGCTATTTATTCTTAGGATTTTCTTATCGCTTTTACCCAAAGACAAATGATAACGAAAACAAGAAATATCGATGAATGTGAGGATAGCTAAAGGCAAGTATTCGCAGATCTGCCTCAAGAGATGCTATCAGACTGCATCAAAATTTTACTTAATCCATTGAAAATATATTGAACTGACAGGAGTTTATTTTGAATTGCATCGTAAAATAAATGCGAAAAAAATATGAGTTTCTAAGATAGTTTTTGTAGGAATTGTATTTTTTAAAACTTTATTTGATGCTTCTTTCTTGAAAATATTCTAAAAGAGAGTCTTAAGGGTGGGGATGCAGGTTCAAGTCTCGTTGGAAGTTGATTAACAATCTTTTTTTATTTTCAGCCAAGCTGTCTTTAAATGTAAATACAATAAAAAAAAGTAACAAAACAGTATTAAATAAAATTGAATGGCAACACTTCACTACAACTAATATTTACTGGTCTTTCATCTGATACTCTGGCTAGAATTATGGAATTAGCATACGTGAAACAATACAATCGTGTAAACTTTTTTTTGACTCTATTAGTGTTTATAAACGATTATAATTAGTTATTTGAAACAATATAATTGTCTACAAATGTTTGAAGCTACTTCAGCTGCTGCTATTCTTATCATTTACTCCTTGAGTGTTTATCACATCAGCATTAGCTGATGGCCTTTCACTGGAGTTAGAGTGACTGCAAGTCTCCTCAAGTCTCTAGGATTCTTCTCTGTATTCTGGCCGTTCTCAATAATGCTGTAGTTTTGATGGTCTTCACTCGTCCGCCAACATCCAAGTCCTCCAGTCCCTTTAATATTCCTTTAGTTACTGTACCAATAGGACTTATCACAATTTGTGTAATTGTCATCTTCATGTTCCACACATCAGTTTTAGCTGATGGTTTTTTACTTGAGTTTGAGTGACAGCAAGTCTCCTCAAGTTTCCAGGACTCTTCTCAGTATTCTGGCTGTTCTCAGTATTATTATTATTATTATTATTATTTACTCCTTTAGAGTTTCTCACATCAGTATTGGCTGATGGTTTTCGCAGGAGTTTGAGTGACAGCAAGTCTCCTCAAGTCTCCAGGACTCTTCTCAGTATTCTGGCCGTTCTCAGTAATGAATTAATTTGGATAATCTCTACCCATCCGCCAACTTCCAAGTCCTCCAGGTCTTTTGATAATCCTTTAGTTATTGTGCCAAAAGCACCAATCACAATTGGTACAATCGTCACCCTCATGTTCCACAACTTCTTCAATTCTCTAGCAAGGTCGAGGTACTTATTCTTCTTTTCACATTCTTTCAGTTTTGTTCTGAGATCAGCTGGGACCGCAAAGTTGACAATTTTGCATATTCTCTTTTTTTGGTTAATTATTATAAGGTCTGGTCTTCTGACCGAGATTAGGTGATCCGCGTGTATGTCAAAGTCCCATTTCATTTTCTCGGACAGGTGCTGGGTTGTGTATATACCATTTGTTAGTGTGGTCAAATTTAAATTTCTTGCACATTACCCAGTGGATCACCTTGCCAACCCAGTCGTGTCTCGTCACGTCATCGTTAGCTGATTGTTTTTCATTGGAGTTTGAGTGACAGCAAGTCTCCTCAAGTCTCCAGGACTCTTCTCAGTATTCTGGCCGTTCTCAATAATGTAATAGTTTGGATGGAATTCACTCGTCCGCCAACTTCCAAATCCTCCAGGTCTTTTAATAATCCTTTAGTTATTGTGCCAAAAGCACCAATCACAATTGGTACAATCGTCACTCTCATGTTCCACAGCTTCTTCAATTCTCTAGCAAGGTCGAGGTACTTATCCTTCTTTTCACATTCTTTCAGTTTCATTCTGTGGTCAGCCAGGACAGCAAAGTCGACAATTTTGCTAGTTCTCTTCTTTTTTTTTGTTGATAATTATTAAGGCTGGTCTTCTGACCGAGATTAGGTGATCCGTGTGTATGTTAAAGTTCCATAGGAGTTTATGCGTGTCATTTTCTAGGACAGGAGATTGGTTGTGCATATACCCTTTGTTCGTATGGTCAAATTTATTATTATTTAGAAGAAGTAATACTTATTACTTTAGATTATATAATAGTTTGAAAAAATAATGGTTGTCTTTGGGATTGAATACTCCAGCAAGTGTTGAAATGACACAAAACCAACCGACTAACCCAAAAATGTTAATATTATAAAAGAAAAGCCTCATTTCCTGTTCATTTATTTGATACCACAGAAACAGCTTAGTCTGTTATTTAAATATGGGTATGCTTGATCCTCTTTGGATGTCCCATACTTAAGTCCTCATGCCATTCATAGCTAGGCTTACTAATTATAAAAACACTACCCCGTGGGATAATCGTCTGTGAACTAATCTCGCTATCGATTACCATTCATTTAGTAAGCTCCTTAGAGCTTAGCAAGCGAGATTGACATGCGATTGCCAGGGAGTTCGATTCTCACTGAGTGACCTAGACTTCTGGCTTTGGGTCCGAGTAAGTTAAGCTTAGTAAACGAAAAGTTACCTTATGTTGGTTTGTTGGTTTGTTTTACGGCATATCAACCGTTTTCGTATCATTTAATGCCGATTCAAGTCATTTTAATTATAAGTTTAAATTTTTAATATTTTAATATTTTCGGGTACTTATTTTTTGCCTTTCATTTAATTTAAAAGTTTTCAGAATTGTCAAATTAAAATTTTTTTTCCGTAAAGACCCTCTGCTTTTAGGAAGGATATTTTAGCGTCTACTTAAGTATTTTTAAACAGTCCCTTCATATTGCTTGCGCTGTAAAATATTCATCTTGTGAGAACAGGGTGTCATGGTTAGCAAGCTATACTATCAGGCTATTATTGACTTCGATTCACACCCGGTGCCTCATATTTCTGCTCTTGTTCTCAGCTTCAGTATTCTGTCGAAATATCAAGAAGAGATCTATATTCATTGACAACATTGAACATACCGTCCTGTAGGCTAGGTGTGACAAGATAAGCTTGATTTGTGCTTGGAAGTGCCTGTACGCCTTAAAAATTGCAGACTCAGTCCAGGCTTTTGTTCCTGTTAGAATACTGCACTCCCACCCCCGTACAAAATACTTAACTCAAACAGACCCAAAGGATATATTTACGAGTTTATCTTTGTTCGGTACGAGATGATCTGGTTACACTTTGCTCTGTTGATAGATATGAAAAGATATGAGCATCTCTTCCGCTCGCGATGGATTTGACACAAGGTCAAATTTTCATCGGAGTCTAATAGGCTTGAATTCAGTTTTCTTTCTTCTAGTCTGGTTTCTATATCAAGGTTTAACAACCCAGTCTGCGGAGCTCATCCCTCACCAGGTATACAACTGGTTTAAATTCAGAGTTTTTTTTTTCTAAACTAGTTAACCCAAGTTAAAGAGTACAGTTTGCACCACTATAATTTACCGATACAATTGTTGGATTCTTACCTTTCTTGGCCCTATGGGGAAATTAAAACAGCCTTGTCCAGGATTTTTAACTCGTGTCACCAAGTCCACTTCTAATGGTGAAAACCGTTACACCACGAGCTACGTAAGTGATATTAGAGAAAAAACATCATGAGAGAAGCAAATAGAAGATTCCTGTCAAAGGAGACGAACAGTAATCATCATCATCATCATCATCAAGTCCCGTCACCTGCACGTATTCCCATGACTCTCTCACCATAATTCCTTATCGGTTATCGCTCATGGAAAGTCCTCTAGACTGCTTCCAGTATCCGGATAGAGCTGATGAAAGTACGTTTTTGCTGGTCGGCTAGCAGAGGTGTATCCATGTGTAGAAGTCCATTAGAGAATGTCACGTCTGAATTCGTCCTCACTTCAATAGCATGAACTCAGCATGTCTTGTTCGTCTTTCTTGGATGGTTTGTGAGATGGGTGGTAAGTTGCCTTACAGCTGCTCTTTAGTAGAATGCTAATTCCAGGGTTTGTTCCAAGCAGTACGCAGCATCCTTGCATAGTTCCCATATAGCTTTTTCTAAAGACTTTTCGTTGAAGTTCAAGTGGTGCAACTATATACTAGTACTGGCATGACTACAGCTTTGAAGAATTCACATTTTGTTAATTATATATTTAATATATATACACTGAGAGAGAGAGAGAGAGAGAGAGAGAGAGAGAGAGAGAGAGAGAGAGATGAGATGTGACAGACTGAGAGGAAAGGAGACAAAGATAAAGGAGAAAGACAGTGGTTTGAATCGAATGAGTAAGAAAAATCAACCGAAGATAAAATTGACAACGTTGTTAAAAAGATGATACTAAACACAGCCTAATCATTGACAAGATACAGAATAATGTTACTAAGAAAATCGATCATATCTCTGCCTTGGTTTGGAATATGTTCCGATCAGGATTCTTCATTCTACTACTACTACTACTACTACTACTACTATTGCTGTTACTACTACTACTACTACTACTACTACTAATAATAATAATCCGAGTTTTGTATGGCTCTATTTTACTATGACTCAGCCGAATAGCGATTTTAAAAGTATCGTCATCGATGCCTGGTTACCTCGATTCCTGGGCCTTAAACCAGACAGCAATCACCCCATAAAACAAACTAAAGGTTTAGATCATGTGGGCTGATATTAAATAATTTCCGTCCACTTCAAGCCTAGTCGACTGGGGCTGTAGGATACACTGACTGCAGAGGGGTAAGACACCTCCAACGAATGTGCTTGATATCACACAGAATAGCTGTAGAATATACAGACTGTATCTCTTCAAAAGGATAAGCACCCCCCCACTACCCTACGAATGTCCTGGATAGGACACAAAGTAATCTGATCGCGAGACTTCAACCTGGGAGAATTTGGCGAATGGGAAATAACCCTTCATTGCCAATGTTCCAAGGTCTACTCTGACTCGGAGTGGTAGTACCTGATAGAGTCCTATCTTTGGGTCGAACAGAACACTTTGGCTTTTAAACTGAGTGCAAACAAATGACTTATGCCACTGTGAATTGTCACAAATAGAACTGACTGATATTTAACTGGATACAAATATTGGACTGTGTACAAAATATGAGTTCAGGCTCGTTTAAAAATCATATAAAAAATGTGTTTATGAATCAGATATTCAATATATACGAATAAGGAGGATTTGACATTAAATAACTATTGATTGTTCATTTGCGATAAAACCCAACCCAACCAAACCAAAACTTGGTGTTAAATTGTGATAGTTATATATCTATACTTTAAAGCATATAACTCTGTTTTAAAAGATTGGATAACCTTGTTATCAATTTTTAAACGGGATCTGGCATTAAATAAACTACTTTTGCCCAGTCGGCTGGGGTTGTAAAATACACCGACTGCTTCTCTGCAGAGGAATAAAACTCCCCCAACGAGTATCCTGATATGACACTAAACAATCCGATGGTGAGTTTCCAGTAATGCTGGAGCTTTGGCGAAGGCGGACCACTCCATCATTGCCATCGCACCCAGATCCACTCAAGCCCGGAGTGGTAGCACCTGATAGGTTTCTATCTATGGGTCAAATAGAAGCAAATTGCGTACTTATGCTAAACTGAAATGTTTGAAATGGAACAGTTTTTGACATTGAAACTGTATTTAGGCTAAACAGTATTGTTTGAATTAGAACTGTTTGAGTGAACTGAATTGCTTGAAATAGAAATGTTTTTTGACAATTAAACTGAGTACTCATGCTAAACTGAATTGTTTGAAATATAACTGTTTATTTGTATAAAAATGGATTTGGCGTAAAATAACCTACAAAGGTTGATATGCCATAAAATCCAACCAAAACAAATTATATATATTTAATGCATAAATGATATATATTTAATGCATAAAGAGTATTTGGCATTAAATAACCTCCAATGGTTGATATGACATAAAACCAAACCAAACAAAATTCCTTTCACTTCTTTTATCTAGTGAGCAGCTTCAGCGGCTTTAAATCTGAATATAAAAGGAAGTATGAAAAATTGCACACGCGAGTTAATCAAATGCTTTGCAATATTTTTGTTGTACGTTCTATTTAGCTGCGTGTGAATCATGTGACTGTTGAAGCCGAGGTAGGAACCCGCTGTAGTAGGTAGTATTGTGGTAGTTGGTGTGATGACATGTTGCGCATTGCATCAATCTGTGTGTGATTTGACAGAATCATAGATGAACGTGCAACGAAATCTAATTTGGGAACTTAGGCTTTACGAGTTCGTACTGGGTCGGAGGAAGCAACCAAAAATATTTGTTAAAAGAAATGGGGAGTAACAGTTGATGACAGTACAGTAACCAGAGGATGTAAGAAATATCGCTAGAGTTTTTTGAATCTCTGCGATCAGGCAAAGTGACTTAAGACTAAAAGCGAGAATTCTGTGGCTGCACTCCGAGTCATAGAAGCAAATCCGATCGGTCTCACTTCGGGAGAGTCACGTAAGCTCAACTTCTCACAGTTCAGTATAGTTGGTCATTTTCAAGACATCGACAAAGTATCGGGAGATGCCGTATTGGGCAAAATATTGCAAAACCTTTGAATCACACTTGTATTAAGCTAATTTTGGTATGGATTCAAATGAGAGGGCAGACAATGAAGTATACAATTATTTTGATATACAAAATAAACATTATTATTATCACACTATAGTAGGGGCGCCATATATATATATATATATATATATATGTAAAGTTGGCCGACCGTAGTCGACGGTGACTCGAAGGCTCCTTTTTCAATTGCTAAACTGAAACAAAAATATTTGTTAAAAGAAATGGGGAGTAACCGTTGATGACAGTACAGTAACCAGAGGATGTAAGAAATATCGCTCGAGTTTTTCGAATCTCTGCGATCAGGCAAAGTGACTTAAGTCTAAAAGCGAGATTTTCTGACCAGCCACTGGGGTACGAGGTTGGTTTGGGATCGGTTGTTGCGGTGGTGGGTCATGGTCGGTTGGGACTGCCTGACACGACTCCAGAGTAAGCCCAACAGACGCGTATGACCCACTCCAAGGAGGGTTTAGAGCATGGGGGACGGCCCTTAGTTCCAGAGGCGTCCTTTTTTAAGGAAATTCCGACGGGGCCCGAGGCCTTTTTGTACTCGGCAGGCGTATCTGGGCTACGGGCATGCGCCTGGAGCCACCAAATATTGGCCTTGTGCCATACTTGCTCGTTTGGCTTGGCGCTACTCTTTTCAGTGTGTTACTCTACTTACCTTTGATCCGTACCATATAATTCTGAGTATTTAGCAAGGAGGCATCAAATACCATTTTTTGAGTCTTTGGTATGACTCTACCAGGAATTGAATCCTGGCCTTCCAGGCTATTGGAGAATGTTCTAACCATTATATATATATATATATATATATATATAAATCCATAGCCATAATATAACGATTTGACGACTCCTGTCTCCGTTAGCGTAAAATGTAAAAAAAATGGAAAATTTCAAACTGGTAAGTTAAATTCCCACACTTAGGGTGAGAATGCTAGTGCCTGTGAAATTGTGTTATCAGGCTGATGAATATTTGTCCGGGTTTCGATCCCAGCTGAAACCATCTCATGTGTCTAGCCACACTGATGTGTTGGGAAACAACAAAACTGTCTGTCTTTGAATATATGCCCTTTGAAAGGTAATTGTTTAACTGGTAATACACAATGTCACTTAACTGAGTCGGAAAATTGCTTTAATTTCTGAAAATATACCAACAGTACAAGTCAAGTCAAATGAAGTAAAAGAAGAAAATCCCGTATTATAAAATGGGAAATTGTAAAAAAATGCCCAGTCTTACTTAGAAGGCAACGATAGTTGCAGATTGTGTCTGGAGGGAAAAAATATACGCATCCTATGACGAACAGATTTTAACAGAATGCCATCTTGTTTAAGGTTATTTCATGCCAAGAGTTTAAGAAATCGTTTTTATTTTGCGTCCATATTCATATTTTTGTGAAGTTGTTTTTTAAGAGGTTCCTTTTGCATACAGTTACACCGAATACGAAAACTTTTTAAACAGATATACTTGATTCATAGATGAGACCCCAAAAGGTACTACAATTGTTTGTTTGTTTAGGTTTATAGCATATGAATCTTTGTTCATTATCTAATACCGAAAATATTTTATACAAATGAACAGTTCTATTTCAAACAATAAGTACTCAGTTTAGTTCTATTTGACCCATAGATAGGACCTGATCAGGTGCTATTCCTTCGTTGCCAGATTGGACCTAGGAGCAATGAGAATAAAGGGGTACTCTGCATTCTCCCAAACTCCATCATTACTGGAGCCTAACCAGATTTTTTAGTTTCATATCCAGGACACTCGTTGGGGGAGTCTTTCTCGTCTACAGAGATGCAGTCGGTGTATTCTGCGGCCCCAACCGACTGGGCCATCTTTAGATGGTAAGACACCTCTAACGACTTTATATGTATAAAAATGGATTTAGCATTAAATAACAAACAATGGTCGATACACAATTCAGTTTAGTATAAGTATAGTTTTTTTACACACAGGTAAATGTCAAAACAGTTGTATTTCGAACAATTCAGTTTAGCGTAAGTACAGTTTCAATGTCAAAATCATTCTATTTCAAGCAATTCAATTTAGCATAAATATGCAGGTTAAATATCAAAACAGTTTTATTTCAAGCAATTCAGTTTAGCATAAGTACACACTTTATTTCTATTTGACCCATAGATCAGGTGCTATCACTCCGGGTCAGAGTGGACCTGGGAGCGATGGCAATGAAAGGTTACTCCACA
>OY757915.1:45177734-45222734 GCA_963585895.1 Sepioteuthis lessoniana | reverse complement strand
CTAAAAGAAAGTTGACTAAGATTATCGTAAGCAAAATTCAAACATATAAATTAAAATATCTCAATAAACAAATATTGTAGATTTAGGCATTTGTATTTCATTAATTCAAATTTCAGCATAGATGACTGACAAAATTATTGGCCTTCATCTAATCTAGTATGATGACTATATTCTATGATCTATCTATCTATCTATCTATGTTTATATAAAATGTCAATCGTGTACGGAACCTCGCATATATATATATATATATATATATATATGCATATATATTTCTATGCACACACACACACATATATATATATATATATGTGTGTGTGTGTGTGTGTGTATGTGAATACAAATATACATATATATATATATAATAGATGAAACTCATTTTATGGAGGTGCCCGTGGTGTAATTGTTATCGTCGTAGGAAATGGACTCGGCGACACGAGTTCAAATCTTGGACGAGAATGATTTCATTTCACGTAGCATTAATACCCTTGGAAAAGGTATGAACCCAATTATTCTCCCTCCAGCTATGGGTAAATAATAGGACAGACTGGGTTCTTCAGCCTTGGTGAGACAACTAGTCTAGGAAAAGGAAAACTCTGAATTCAAACCTGTTAAACTCCGCTTAAAAATTGACCTTGTGTCATATCCTGCCCGAGCGGAGGGGTTGGGTAAATAGGAATAGATGAAACTCATTAATCTGATGAAAATCGCAAAAAAATGCATCCTTTGAGCTAGAGACATCTAACTAATGTTTTTTAAAATTTTTATTATATAAGCTTCCAGGACATGCAATCATTTTTTAGTTTCTTTTCTATGTAATAAATCATTATCATATTAATGGGTTGTTTCTATTTTAGACGGTTTTGAATGATTTTATTTCCAAATAAGTAGTGACGCAAAATAATTTTTCTGTTTTGTCCGAGGCATTGTGATGGAGGACTAATAGTTGCAATACTATTTTCAAATCTGAAGCATTATCATTAATAGAGTTATTAGCAGTTACATGGGTCTCATGTATACTGAGACACTATATATATATATATATATATATGTGTGTGTGTGTGTGAATGTAAATGCACAAATATGAAAAAACATAGTATTTGGAGGATGATCTTATACACACCCCTGGACAAAAATATAATACCACTCTCAAAAATGAAGAAAAAGATATTGTTTACAATTTTTAAAATATGAAAATCAGATATATAAAAGATAAGGCATAGAGACAATTAAATTTGAAATAAGAAATTTCAATTCATTTTTTCATGTATATTAGGATTTATGCTACATTTTTAAATTCATTTTTGATATAGATATAAGACCACCAATAAAAACTAAAAAAAAAAAAAGGACTTAATTTAATTGAAAAATCCTTACATATAGCCTACGTAATATAAAAACTGTTAAAACTGTAATACTTAAAATACTAAAGACATGAAAAGCTAAAGGAAATAAATTATTTGAATTTGAAAAAGGCGAGATTACAACTTTGAAAAGAGTTGGAAAATCTCAGAAAGAAATTTCGAAAGGCTTTGGACACTGTAAAACCGTTATCTGCAATTACTTGAAAAGTCCAAATAAGTATGGACAAAGAAAACCGACTGGCAGACTAGAAAAAATATCACCACAATTCAAGAGAAGAATTGTGCGCGAAGTAAAAAAGAAAACTTTGTCTATATCAAAAATATTGAAATCTCTAGTGAATGTTCCTAGAACAATTAGAAGGCATTTAAACAACGAAAAAATTAAACTTAAGAAAATAATTCATCGTCCAAGGTTAACTATGAAGCACAAAGAGAAACGACTGGAATATACTAGTCAATATCAAACCATGAGTGCTAAAGAATGGCGAAAAGTTGTTTTCTCAGACGACAAGAAATTCAATTTAAACGGTTCAGATGACTTTCAGAAGTACTGGCACACACGAAAATTTTCCAGAAAAGGATTACTCAAAAAAAAGCATGGTGGAGAAGGATCTCTTATGATCTAGTACGTGTGTGGGTGGGTGGGGTTCTTCTCATCTTCTGGAAAACTTGAACTACTATTTGTCGATAAAAAGCAACAGATTATATGAAGATGCAAAATGATTTATCTCCTGCACAAGAAGGGCGTCTTCTATGTGGAGAAGAATGGATTTTTCAGCAAGATAATGCTGCTATCTACAATGCATCAATAACAAAGAACTACTTGCTTAAACAAAAAATAGGACTTCTTGACCACCCAGCGTGCTCTTCAGGCCGCAATCCAGTAAAAACATTCATGGGGATTGATGGTTGCAAAAGTTTATAAAGGAGGTCAAGCAATTTCTGAACTCAAAAACGCAAGAAAAAATACCTTCGGTTCAACTTCATAAACTAGTTAATAGTATGTCTAGCTGAATTTTTGAGGTTATCAACGCTAACAGCGAATCTATTAAATATTAAATAAAACAATTACCATTATATTCTATAGTTCTACTCATTGGTCGTATATTTATGTCAAAACAAAATTTAAAAATTAAGCATAAATGCTAATATACATATAAAAATGAATTGAAATTTCTTCATATTTCAGAATTTGATTGTCTTTATGCCTTATCTTTCATATATCTGATTTTTATAATTTAAAAATTGTAAACAATATCTTTTCCTTCATTTTTGAGAGTGGTCTTCTATTTTTGTTTGGTGTATAGTCGAATTATTTGCCAACGTTAGACGTTTCGGTTTTTCATAAAAAAAAGCTTCACGTACTTCTATTTATCAAGTATTCCTATGAAATATGAATAATTTGCACAACAATATAATTTCAAATAACTAATAATAATCCGTACTACATGGCGCAGAAACAAAATATGGAATTATTTTCAAAAAGTTTTTTCAGTTTACTTAATCCAGTTTTTGAAAAAAGAAAAAAACGAGATTATTTAAATTTCTATTATTAGCTCTATTTTTCAAGCACTTTTTAAGAAATTAAATTTCAGCCCAATATGAGTGGGAAAGAAAAGAAATGACAAAGAATCAATGATTTGCTTAACGCCGAAACCAAGATGAAGTTTCATTGTCTACTGTATTCAAAGTAAAAAAAGAAAAAAATTTGACAGAAAAAGATCTTTTTAAGGAAAAGTGGGATTGGTTGATTGAACAAAAAACCGAAAAGAAGGCTTTTTAACTGCTCTCGATACGGTCATTAAGAAGGACCCAACAACATCACTAAGAAAGCATGCAACTGAATTGAAAGTCCACAAGAAAACTGTGAGGACAGCAATTAAACAAGATTTAAGCCCAGACCTTAACCCCTTTGATTACGCTATATATGGCATTTTAGAAAACAAAACGAATGCAACTTCCCATCTAAATATTGGTTTCGCTTAAGACAGCTATTGAGTAGGAATGGAATAGAATGTTTGAAAAAAATTATTTTGAAAGCCTGCAAATCGTTTTGAATTTGTCTTGATAGAATAATTTGAAATATAGTGGCCATATTAAGTAAATTTTCTGTTTTGTCTCAATCTTTTAATTCTGTTGCTTATTTTTTAAATCAAAATTAATCATGCTTTATAATAGAGTTGTTTATTACGATATCAGAATATTCCTAATTTTGCTTCCGCATTCTGTAAATGTTTGATCAGATCTATTTTTCCATAGATGGGACCCTAACAGATACTACGAATCCAAATCAGAGTGGACCTAGGAGTAATAGGAATAAAGAGGTGCTCCACATTCCCTGTGTTGGGTATCACTTACCTTTTCAGCATAATGAGCTCTTCCATCTGCCATATATGGCAGTAGTGGAAATCGGCCAGAGAATAAGACTACGAGTCAGACCATAAAAGCCGTTCCTATTGTTGAAGTATATCCTTACTCTATCACTAATCCTATGTTCTTATTACTAACAGTCTCTTTCTTGTAAATACTCTTTCCTGTAAATGTAACTATTTTCCTCACATATCGTGGTTTGTCTTATTATTACAACTACTTGTGTTCACTAACCAGAACACAACACCCTGAAAGCCCCAAGACTGTAGCCTCACTATCAGATGCAATTTCGTGTCCAACATGGGACACTCGTTCTGGAGGGAGTATTACTCCGCTTTAAACGTTCAGTCGGCATATTAGAAACCTGCAGCCAAAGGGTTAGAAATAATAATCTTTATAACTGTATATGTACCCAATGTTATATGTATCTAATGTGTGTGTTGGAAAGAAAAAAGCGAAAGGTGAATTTGTGTGGAAATGAAAAAGAAAAAAAAAGCTTCATATCTTTTAATAGATTAAAAGAACTATTGGCAGAAAGATAAGGGCAAAGATGATAGAGTTAATCTATCAACTATTTTCTTAAAGAATCATTGCAAAGTTAATGCACTTCTGATATCTTCTATTCATTCAGAGCACACCTATATCAACTAGAAAGACAGAAAATTATTGGGTACCCACACACTGAGTATAGTTTAAAAGTAAAATAGATAATGATAATGTATTAGACAACTTCTCTTCTATGAGATAGGATTTGATACAAGTGGAGTTTACCAGGTTTGAATTCAGAGTTTTCCTTCTCCTAGACTGGTTGTCATATAAAGGTTAAATAGTCAGTCAGCCCTACTATTTACCCAGACCTCGAGGGAGAATAGTTGGAAGCATATCTTTCCGAAGGGTATTAGCAATGCAAACAGTCTCGTCAAGGTTTTGAACTCGGGTCACCGTTTCGATTTCCTACGACAATAACCATTGCACCACGAACGTCTCCAAAAATTAATAGAGAATTAAATAATCATTAAAACTGTTAACTTATATCAAACCTTTATGAATAAATCAGAAGTTAAAATTGATCCAGTCACTCATGCCAAAACAACTTCTTTATATCTGCCGATAAATTGTCTATAGGATAATAAAGGTTTTTTTGTATAAGAAAAAAAAAATTGTTTCACACGAGTAGATCAGAGGTTTGAGAATTTTAGTAAAAACTAAACAATGCATGGATTTGTTAAATGAAAATTGATTTTTGATATTCAAGCGTTTTGAATTGAATGTTATATGATGTGTGCGAATCGTGACCATCTTACGTTGAGGCCCATCCGTGAAAGACATTTTGAGGTGTGATTAGGTGCATCTGTCTTTCTTTCTTTCTTTCTTTCTTTCTCTCTCTCTCTCTCTCTCTCTCTCTCTCTCAATATATATATATATATATATTTGTTTTACGGAAGGTCAAAACTTGTTGGGTTATTTAGGGCCTAAGTAAGTCTTTTTAATTTGGAAACAGTCGTAAACCGTCACATGAGATTTTTCTATTTGGCTAAATACGATACATCAATGCATACATCATCATCATCTTCATCATCAAGTCACGCTGCTAGCATGGATACCCCTGAATCTCCTTCCCTCTCCATCCGTTCCTATCATCCATCGCTACTGGCAGGTCTTCTAAACTACATTCTGCGTCCGCACAGAGCTGTTGTTTGCAAGTTGTTGTTGGTTGACCAACACCGTCCGTGTGAAGAGGCCCACTGAGGGGCATCACATATGAGTTCGTCCTATTTTCTCCAGCTGTTTCCCATATGTCTGGTTCGTCTTATTTGGATAGTTTTAGAGATGGGAGGTGAGTGGCCGAAATATATATATTGAAAGAGAGAGAGAGAGAGAGAGAGAGTGAGAGAGAGAGAGAAGTTGGTGATGAGAAGAGAGTGAGGGTTGAGAAGAAGGAATCGGGGGATTGAATAATTAAAAAAAGGAAGAAAAGATGAAGAAAAGAAATTAGAATCTAACGAAGAAGAATTAGAGAAGATCGGTCCACTCGACTGTGGCGGCAGAATACGCCGACTGTATCTTTGCAGAGGGGTAAGACTCCCTCAACGTGTGTCCTGGATATATGACGCTAAACAATCTGATGGTGGGGCTTTAGAATACGGAGTATTTCTTTATTGCCATCGCTCCCAGGTACACTCTGGCCCGGAGTAGTAGCACCTGAGAGGGTCATATCTATAGCTCAAATAGAACTGTTGTCTTTTAAATTAAGCGCAAATAAATTAGTTATGCTAAACTGAATTGTTAGAAATAGAACTGTTTGATCGTTCAACTGTGTGTAAACAAATAACTCTAACTGTGATATAGAACTAAACAGTGTAATTATGCTGAACTGAATTGTTTGAAACAGAAGTGTTTTGGCTTTTAAATTGCGTACTTATGCTAAATTGAATTTTTTGAAGTGGAACCGTTTTTACATTTGACTGTGCGTCAACAAAAACTGTACTTATGCTAAATTGAATTGTTTGAAATAAAACTGTTTATACGTAAAAAAAAGTAATTTGACATTAAATAACCCACAATGGTTGATACGTGGTGCCTTCAATAAGTTTCCAGACTTTTTTGTATTGGCATTTAAAGTTGTCGTAGACTCTTGAAAATTCAGTATGTTATTGCTATATATCTTATGAGATGACTGGCCAATTTTTATGATTTCAGGTTTAAATGAACGGCTACAGCAGGAATTGGAATACACCCAACTAAAGCCTGATTGTCACGACTGGTGAATTTAAAAAATGTAATCTGGACGTCAGGACACTTTAGAAGAATAATATGCAATAAAATTCTGTTTTAAACTTGGAAAAAATGCCAGAGAAACGTATGGAATGCTTTAGACTGCTTTTGGAGCATCTTGCATGAATCGAGCATCAGTTTTTGAGTGGCATAAGAGATTCAAGGAAGGCAGGGAGTCTGTGAGGGGTGATGAGAGGTGTTGGAGGAGGAAGGAAGTCAATACACCAGAGTTGATTGGCCAAAGGGTTATGGTTACTATGTTGAGGTTTTAAGGGAGTTCAGGAAGAGATTCCTAGGGAAGAGGCCAGCACTCTTCAAATCGGGTCAGTGGCATTTCCACCAGGACAATTCACCAGTCAACAACTCAATCCTTGTCACAGACTATTTGACCAAGATGGGCATCAAGACAGTTCCTCAGCCTCCCTATGGTCGAGACCTAGCTCCCTGTGACTTTTGGTTATTCCCTAAGCTCAGAGGCTGTCGTTATGAGACAATTGAGGAGATGAAAGAGGTCATTGACATGCTCACACAAGAGGACTTCCATGGGGCCTTCCAGAAGATGGAACGGTACAAGTACATTGCAGCCAGAGGAGATTACTTCGATGGGGACTAGAGTTTCATGTGTATACTATCAATAAAAGCGCCCATACGAAAAAAGTCTGGAAACTTATTTAATGATCCTCGTATGCCATAAAACTTAACTTGCTAAACAAACAAACAAACATATGTTATGAAATAGCCGAGGGATTTCGGTTCATGCCTTTGAGTTTAGTTAGGCTGAGAACCTTTCGGCTCAGCACATGGGTTGTTTGGGTGTAAGATTGAAGCAGGTGTTAACGCGGGTGCGCGCGAGCGGATGGAGGTGTCATTCATATGTCATAACAGTCCGAGACGATACTGGGTGACCAGGTTCGGGTGACGTCACGCACCGGAAGCACGCGGAAGTTTGTGTGAGAATTTGAAGAAAATAAGAGTCGGGTTTTAGACGCTAAACGAGAAGGATCGATGTTGGAGCTCGTAGGCGCGAGGCGAGTTTGCGCCCTATGGGGAGGGGGCGCTCGAGTTGGGGACCAAATGAATAAGACAGCATAGAAGATTGTATCTCTCCTCCTTACGTCGAAACCTTTAACTCAAAGTTAATAAAAAGGTTTCGTACCTGAACAAGAAGTCGTTACGTGTTTTCGAATTCCGAGGTTACTAAGTTCTTTATATAGTCTCTCGTTATGAACATTACATGTCTATTTCGCACATGGCCATATTCGTGTATATAGCTACGCAACACATATTCATATATTTTTACCAAGGTCATTTAATAAATAAGATGAATTTTGTTGTCGGTAGGAAGCAATGTTTATTGTTGCATCTTTTTCAATATAATCCATCGTGAAAGGTCCTTTAATATCTTAGAAGTATGTCTGTATGGCCTTCCAAACTGACCGCTGCATTCAGATTTTTTTCTTTACCAGAGAGTCAGTGAGTTTCGACTCCACAATTGATGTATAATTAATTTGGGATCGATGATAATTCAAAACTCAACGTGAAGAGCTCAAAAATCCTTTTATGTAAAGGCAAAAAAAAAAAAAAATGACTTTCTTGGTATCATTATGAATTTATTTTTGGCTTTTGTAAAAAAATTTTTATAAAATCCTTCCTCAGATGTGTGGTTCAAAATTTTTATTTAGATATTTTCATATTGCTTCCAGCGAGAATGGAATTTGAAAAAAATTCCTTCTTTCCATTTTTCTAAAATTAAAATAGTTTTTAATTTTTTTTTATCAATTTTTTTAATCAACAAAATATTTATTAAAAGTTGGAGATATTATATCTATTATTATTTTATTTACATAATGTCTACATATCTTAGAAAATGCCGTTGCCCCTATATATATATATATATATATATATATATATTATTTAAAAAAAATTTCTTTTGTTAAATGCCACTTTAACGTTCGTGTGTTATTTAATGCCAAATCATCCCTGGAGAAGTAGAGTTGAGGTACTATTCAAGCCATCGTTTGGTGCTTTAGGGAGTTCCTACCCTTCCTAAGGTTTTTACTCCGAAAGGAAACGTAATAACACAACGATGTCACCAGACTAGAATTTTACCCGTTACTATATATATGTATATATATATATATGTAGATATATATGTAGATACACACACACACACACACACACACACACACACACACACACACACACACACACACACATATATATATATATATGAATCATATTCAAGCAACAAATTACCACTTCCGAGAAAACTATTTCAGATTTCTATTTTGATATTTGTGCAGGCGAGGCCCTTGTAAAGGTGAGAATAGTGCGACAAATCAAAGTTCTTCGTGAATCTTTGAACTTTTGCGACGATTCTCGTTTATATATCTATTTTTCATATACATCGATGTTTACACACACACACACACACACACACACATATATATATATATATATATATATATATATATATATATTTCATTGAACATAAAAAACATTTTTTGTCTACATATTTTTTCGTTAATCTTTTCGAATTGCCGTATTGATCTTATGCTATTCGGCGGGAATTGGTTGATAAATCTTCCATAATTAAACGCCACACAATACAACTATACAGACGCTCATTCTTACAAAGTAGTAACGTACATACAAAAGTTACATGATTTTTGTAATACATCCCCTGATGATGGCCCAAAGTCGGGCAGAAGGCACTTGGGAAATAACTAATTATAGAAGATTTATCAACCAATTCCCGCCGAATATCATAAGATCAATACTGCAATTCGTAAAGATTAGCAAAAAATATGTAGACAAAAAAATGTCTATTATGTTCAATGAAATATGCATTAATGAAGAAATGCTGCCAAAACACACACACACACACACACACACACACACACACACACACACACACACACACACACACACACACACACACACACACACACACACACATATATATATATATATATATATATATATATATATATATATATATATATATATATATAAACAGAATGAAATAATCAAATACAGACAGTAAAATATATGATAAAATTGGGATAAATCTATTTGCATATATTTTCATAGATGAATGAATTAAAAGGAAAAAGGAAATCGAGAAATTGATTATAATATTAATGGAACACTTTTGTTTATATAAAGCTTGATTCAAATAAATAGATTCAGGAAATGAGAAATGAACAGTAATGATAACAAAACAGACGATCATAAACAGTCGAAAAAAAAATTGTAAAACATTTTAGTAGATTAAGATAGGCTGATTCATCCGAATATACAAATGGAAAAACAAGGATAATACAAACAACCAGACGGATCTTGATAATCCCTATTTTTACTCGGGTTATATGCCTGTAAAAAAAAAAAAAAAGAAAAAAAAAAAAGAAAAAAAAAATTTAAAAAAAACAACATAAAAGTACAAATTGTAGACAGAATCGACCAAAACAAAATATCACATAGTAATCAATAGTCCGATGAGCTCTTGGAAAGATATAAACCAGTTCCGTTTTAATTTTTTTTCTAGGACAGTCAGATTTGTAGATATTTCAGGAATGACTTAGATATATTATTTTCATGATTATGAAAGTGAGTGCGTAACAGTCTTTGTTTTTGTTTTTTTTTCTTCGTTTTCTTTTACTTTTCGGCTCGAAACATTTACAATATCTCCTGGTTTTATTGTCTTTCTATCAGCAAAGTTTTATTTGCACCAAGAGAAAACAGAAGTGATGAGAAGCCAGAGGAGCTGTTATTACTTTGCATTGATACAATGTTAGGGTGCAAAAAAAGACCGTTAAATGTTGGTGAAAAAGGCAAAAAAAAAAACTTACCAGTTTTTGACAGCCATCACAACAATGAAAGCGATGAATATCATTGTGTCTATATAACAACGGCCCAGAAATTTGTGTATTTTTCAGCTTATTAATTCTCCTCCTCCTCCTCCTCCTCCTCCTTTTAATTATCTTCTTCTTCTTCTTCTTCTTCTTCTTCTTCTTCTTCTTCTTCTTCTTCACTTGATTTTCCTTTCTGACTGATATATTTTCCTCCATCGATGCAATACACACGTTGCGATGCCGATTATCAGGACACACTTCGGCCGGCCGTATTCTTCGATACACAGATCTAGTCGGTTGCGTCCTCGTTCCGGTGGCAGTCGGTCGTGGCTGTCCGACATGGATTCCAGAAAGTCGGCATTTATGCAGGGCGCGCCAAGATTGGCATCCGCAAGTCTCAGCGGGCCCTCCCCACCAGGCTCTAACTCTCCTCAAAGGTGCTGGGTTTATTGCCTGGAGCCTGAGGCGCCCCCTTTTCAGGAGAATGCTGACTGAACGGGAGGTATTTTTGGAGCTGTCGGGAGTGTCTAGGCTAGGGCCCTTCACCCGGTCCCACCTAAAAAGGCCTTGTTTCACACTCGTCCCGTCAGTGGAACGAACGACAAATACCGATATATTTTCCTTCTCTTCTTCCTTCACATACTTGTTTGCTAATTATAAGTATTAAAAGAATTATTTGAAGCTACACTTGTTTTCAAATCATTCCCATTAGTTACATTTTACTCCTATTACTGATATTTGTGTGGAAAGTTTAGTTTGTGAGATCAAATATTCCCAATATCTTTTACGTGGAATTAGAGACTATGATAATAATAAAAAATATTTATACAAAACACAGTGAAAAAGAAAAAAATTACAAAGATATCTATCCAGTCAATCCAATAATTATTTCATTCAAAAACAAGGAATCCCTAAGCAAGCTCATTTCAACAAATGAATGATCAAAGAGAGGAAAATCCTAACAAACTTAGTTGCACTTAGTCTTCAAAACTAGTGAGTTGACGCTATGACACTAAACTGCCAGTGGTGAGGCTCCCGTTCTGGGAAATGTCGAGTCATTTATTCATTGGCATTATTCTCAGGTCTACTCTGAAATGTTAGGGTTCCATCTATGCGTCAAATAGTTATTTTCGAATATAATAAGTATTAGATTAGAATAAATGAAGCTATACAACTATTAAGTACAACTAACTGAATTGATAATCGAAGCAAATGTTCGATCTACATAAGATAAATTTTGTTCCCGGAATTGTATATAATTTCTTATTTGGTTATTTTGTAAGAGTATTGAAAATAGTCATTATTCACTTCAAACTTTGATTTTGTGCTCAAGATAACACTATGGCCCGGTAAAATACTGAACGTTCATTATTCACCCCACCAACTATAGTTTGAATAGTACCACTGCTGTTCTTCTACAAGGATTGATTTGGCATTAAATAACCCACGAAAACAAAGAAACCGAACCAAATCGATTATTTATACATGTCATCAAAAATAGATTGTATGAAGGGAAAACCTAGTTGCAAAAACGTTTTTCTTTTTTTTTTTTTAACTCGACTTCTTTTAAGAGAACTACTCAGACCATTTGTTCTTGCAGTGTCTTTGACACCTTTTAGACTCACCATCAATGTTCGTTCGTACGAGTCTATATTGTTATGGAAGATCTCACATAAGAATCTTACGTTAATGATGGAAATGCATTAGCGATGAAGATAGAATTGCGAATTACCGTTACTTTAAATTCTCCTGAATAAAGAGAGTAGATATTAAAAAAAAACATTCAATCGATTCTATCAAGGTTGTCAAGTGTACTGTGTATTGTGTATAGAAAGATAATGGAATCGCCAGTGAAAATATAACAGGGAGAAAATATTTGTTATAAAAAATATAAATAATGGATGAGTCTATAGAATATGATAGAAAGAAAATATTTGTTATGAAAATATTGACTGATTGATTTTAACGGCTTGTCAACCAGTCAAAGATTATTTTATGTCTTGAAGTTAAGAAAATTGCGATCATGTTTACTTTTTTTGTGAAGTTATTTCGAAATAGTTTTTTCGCTCACAGTTCTATGGAATACAGATAGTTTAAAAAAATATTTAATTGATTCATGAATGGAATTCTTACTGGTTTTACTATATCATATCAGAGTGGACCTGGGAGTGATGTGACTTGTTGAACTCAAGTAAAGAATATTTAGCCATCCAATACAATTAGATATAACGATGTATTGAAATTGAATTGTTGTCTAAAATATCTCTGTGTTCTAGTCTTATTTTTAACTATATGACTCATAACCCCGTAGTGCTCCTATTTTAATAGCATTCCTAACAGATGCTTCTATTTAAGAAGAAAGGAATGAAGGGTTCTTGTTAGAATTTTATTGTTATCTGCGTATTTTTCATCAAGATTATGTGTCGCGGGTATGAAACTAAATTTTATCTGATGGTGACGTTCCAGTTCTGAAGATTTAGGGGAGTGTAGAGTACTCCTACAATTCCATTACTCTCAATTGGAAGTACATATTAGGGTCAAATCTATGGTTATATAGATCTGTTAAAAACTGATTTGTATTCCAGTGAAACTTGAGCAAAAAAACAAACTCTTATCTATCTATCTATCTATCTATCTCAGCATGTTCATACATTTATATCAGCCTGTTCATATATATATATATATATATATATATATATATATATATATATATATATATATATATATATATTGTTTAATTCTTTTTCCTGAGATATTTACAAATAACAAATTAGTAAACAAAGCATGAAATGTCTGGATTACTTTCTCGTATTCTTTAAAAAATTTCGTTCTATCCACGCGGACATCTTCTTTCGAGTAATTACTAGGCGAATTTTTGAAGCTCATGATAGCTTCTATTATTTACGTTACTATAAACGCCATATTGACGTAGAAATATATCATTTGATACATTCCTACTGTATATTTTTAAATAAGAAAAAAAAAAACAATATCCAGAAACAATTTTATTGTATTCGTTTTTATAAAAATACAAAACTATATAAATGATACGTTGCAGTTTATAGAAAAATAATTTTGGCTTCTGTTTCTGCTGTAGGAAAATAAGTGTTACCGAAGAATGTATATATGTTGGTGGGTATATATTGGCTTGGTTTGGCTTGGTTTGATTTCTTTGTTTAATGGCATATCAATATTCGTAGATAATTTAATACTAAATCCTTCCATGTAGACAAACTGCAAGATTACTATTTAATGTATAGGTAGAAGGATAAGGGAGCTCATACCTTTCCAAAAGGTATTAGTCTGAAGGTGAGAGTAAAACCACGACTGGAGTTCGAACTCGCTTATATATATATATATATATATATATATATATATATGGGATCAAAATGAGTGGTGCTTAAAAATTTCTTTTGAAGCACAAAGTTCTTTTGAAAGTAAAGACTGCAAAGTTTTCTATAGTATTTTGAAAGTTTGTTTTGTTTTGTTTTGGTTCGGTTTTATCTCAAATCAACCATTGTTGGACATTTAATGCCAAATCCTTTTCATACATATATTTTTAAACATATACTTTCTAAACACAATTCATTGATAACATTTTCAAACGAGCCTGAGCTAATTTTTTTATCACTGTTAAATAGTTTCACTTATTTCTATCTAATACGAATAATTCTACTTAATATTATTATTGTTTGCGCATAGTGTAATGTTTTCAAGTATTGCTATGTATCACTAACAATTCAATTAAGCATCAGTCATTTGTTTACACACAATTAGATTATCAAACAGTTTTATTTCGAACAATTCAGTTTGGCATGTCCAGAAAGCGAAATGTTTTCAAGTATTGCCATCTACCATTAACAATTCCAGTAAATATCAGTTATTTGTGTACACGCAATAAAATGATTAAACAATTCTATTTCAAACAACTCCCTTTAGCATAAGTCATTTGCTTGCACTCATTTTCAGTGTCGACCCATACGTAGGACCCTATCAGGGGCTACCACCAGATTGGACCTGGGAGCGATAGCAATGAAGGGGTACTCTGCATTCCCCAAAGCTCCAGAATTACTGTTCAGTGTCATATCCAAGACACTCTTTTTGGGAGTCTTACTTCTTTGAAGAGATGCAGTCGGTGTATTCTAAAGCCCTAGTCGACTGGGCCTTATTTTTAAAGAGGTGCTTGGGCTACAGTCACCATACACTCTTTCATTACAATAAAAAGATGGACAGACACTTTAGAACACTTCAGAAACATCATGTAGCAATGGAAAAAAACACTTCACCGATCTTTTCTTTAGTTCTTTCGAAGTTGATATGTGTTGTATCGTGGTAAGGAAAAGATACACAGTGAAATAGAGTTAATTATCTATTAACACAAGTGGTACAGTCCGACTAGTATTATAAGTCTCGCGCTGTTGGTGTTACGTCCGAAGTTGGTCTTACTACTGATCGACGTCCTTCCAGAGTTGTCTCTCTGCTTGTCTTTCTGCTTTCGCGTGCTTCAGAAACACGGCGTCTTTTATACTTCCGTGATACCGGAAGTCACAGGGTACGAGCCACTATACTACAATGTGAATGAAATTCAATACTCAAGAGAGAAATCTTAGCCTTCATTGATAGCCTACCTACATATGATGAAATTTTTTCAGCATTGAATCAAACAGACTTTGGAAAGCCTCCTAGATGAAATGATATACCAGTAGAGCTTCTAAAAGCTTGTGGAAATACTACGTCTTCCGATTGTTGGAGGGGAGCTTTGCTACCTTAAGTTTGGATTGATGGGATATCAACATCCATTCATGAGAGGAAAGGAGCTAAGACTATGTGATAACTTTAAAAGTATTACTCTTCTTAATTCGCTTTAAGACTTTCAATCGTTTGATGAAATATATTAGTCCTCAAATCTTTCCTGAGATTCAGTCTGTTTTCAGATCAGATAAGAATACAACACATATGGCATTTGGTGAAAGGCAGCTCCGAGGGAAATGCATAGAACTCCATGTCTCATAGAGAGGCATATGTTGACTTGACCAAAGCTTTTGACACACTAAATTGGGATGTTATATGATTAATTATGAGCAAGTTAGCCAGTCCTTCAATCTTTTAAAAAATGTTCTAAGAACTGCATCAAAATTGGAAAATCCCAAAACCTTCAATGCACTCATCAGAGAATTGCCGTATGCTGAAGATACTAACATTGTGGCTCTATTCTTTGATTTTATGGAAAGGTCTTCATTTGCTTGTCTGAAATTTGGGTTAATAATAAGTTTGAAAAAAAAACAAACTAAAATTATATATTATCCAGTTCATGGTGAACCACATGTTGATCTTGATATATTTGTGACTGGAAGTATATTTGTTGTTGACACATTTGTCTATTCAGGAAGTGTCATATTTTGTGATGGAAACTTAGACTCTTCGGTGACTTTGTGGCTCACCTCTTTGAAAGATATGCCAGATATCAAGGATAGGGTTTACGCTGCTTGTGTGAAATGTAGGTTGACAATAAGTTTGAAGAAGTATAATCCAGCTCCTTGCGAACCATAAATTGAGCCAAGTATATTTGTGAATAGAACTTAGGGATTATGGAAAAATTTGTCTTTTGAGGTTGTAAACTTAGACTCTGAGTTTCTTTGGTAAATTCAGGAAACTAGTTCAGTAATTAACAAGTTGGAGAAAAGTGTTTCGTCAGACAGATGTATAATTGAACATATAAAATTAGTGTTTACCAGATGTGCCTTGACGATCTTAATGCATTCCTCGGACATATGGCCGACATATCAAAAGCATATTAAGATGCTCGGGAAGTTTCATAGGAAATATTTGAGAAGAATCCTTAAGAGTCACTAGTCGGAAATTGTACCTGATACGGGGATTTCGAAGAAATCTGGCTGTTTGAAAATTTTGATTATCAAGAATCAAATGTATTAGTAGCCCAGTTGGCTGAGGCTGTAGAATATACTCCCAAATAAATGTCATAGATATGGCACTAAATAATCTGATGGCAAGGTTCCAAGAATGCTGGAGCTTTGGGGAATGCGGCGTGTCCCTTCAATACCATCTCTCCCTGGTCCACACAGGCCTGGAGTGGTAGCACCTTACAGGGTTCTATCTATGGGCTAAATAGAACTGTTTGGCATTTATACTCACTGCAAACAAATGACCTATGATAAATTGAATGGTTTCAAATAAAATTGTTTGATCATTTAACTGTGTGTAAACAAATGACTGATATTTAATTGACTTGTTTGTGATACATAGTAGGAACAATTTAACTATGCACAAAAGAATGTTATTAACTAAATGCATTTACAAATCATATATATTTAAAGTGTATGTATAAGGAGGACTTGGCATTAAATAACCTTTAATGGTTGATATGTCTTAAAACCCAACCAAACCAAATCTTATATATTCAATATATATGTATAAAGAGGATTTGTCATTAAATAACTTACAATGGTTGATATGTCATAAAACCCGACCGAACCAAATCTTTTATATTTAATATATATGTATACATAGGATTTGGCATTAAATAACCTACAATGCCATAAAACCCAACCAAACCAAATCGTATATATTTAATATATGAGTATAAATAGGATTTGGCATTAAATAAACTACAATGGTTGATATGCCATAAAATCCAATCAAACCAAATTTTAAGTATTTAATATATATGTATAAAGAGGATTTGGCATTAAATAACCTACAATAGTTGATATGTCATAAAACTCAACCCAACCCAACCCAACCCAACCAACCAATCAAATGTTATAATACCCAATCCAACCCAACCAACCAACCAATCAAATGCAGTGGGTAGGATTCACTGTTCATATGAAAGATAATAAACCACTTAAATGACTCTTCTATGGTGAATTCGATAATGAAAAATAATTTCAATGTAAAATCTATGAAAAATATATGAGGATTTTCTTCTAGGAAGTTTGAATTTTTAAAAATTAGATATCAAAGAATAAGAAGAAAAATCATTGGATTGAAATAATTCAGAGAGGAGTGTTTGTACTGAGATCGAAAAGAAGAGATTACAACATGCAGAACGGAATCGTTCTTTTCATAATAGTGGAGGTTTCTTCTTTGAATCTTTCAGGTAATTCTGAGAATTGGGGATGTGAATTATGCTATCGTCACCTGCAATTGTAAGCTGAATATGTTAACCATGTTAAATCCCACAGTAACTTTTAAAAATCAAAAAAGTTACAAACTTTCATTATCACCCAAACCTCATGGTAATACAATACATGTGCTGTTTATGGTAAAGTGGGAAAATCAAGTCTTGGATTAAAAAGGATATTCCACAGGTAGATTCCATTAATTCTATACAGGATTCAGGCTATTATGTTTTCGGTGGTGGAGACAGCTACCATCTGCAAAGATCTATCTATCTATCTATCTATCTATCTATCTATCTCAGTCTGCGAATTATATCTCCACACATGTTCTACGTATCCACCATGAAAATAGATATCAATCAAATAGTATTTATAAGCATACCCACTCGCATATACATGTATAAAACTTATTTATATATATACAAATATGTACATGTATATAGTTTTGCATAAAAAATATAAATATCTATATTGCGCATAACCGTTTTGGTGCTAAAATTTTTTATGTCCATTTAGCGTAAAGAATTTTTTTATTTGTCTGTCTAAATGGAGAAATTTAATGGAGTGCAATTAAAATGTATCCGTTCAATATTTATCTTATCAGAAAGAAAATAAGGTAGTCATTTACAAAGTTTTGTTTAGTCTGGCATAAGGCAAGATATATTGAGCACGTAGTGAGAAATCAACTCACTATCAATGTTCTGTTAGCCATGCTCGCTAATGTTTACTCCAATCAAGATGCCTCTTTCATTTATGAAGCTCAACTTAGTTTGGTACAAGGCAAGATGTTTTGAGCATGCAGTGAGAAATCAACTCGCAATTAATGGTCTGTTAGTCCTCACTAGCTAAGGGACATAAGAAAATAAAGAACGTCCTGGGGTTGACACTAAACCAGAGATCTGGGGAGTGTGGAGTTCCCCTTAATTGCCATTACTCCGAGGTCCATTCTAACCTAGATAGGTTGTAGAATGGGTCAAATGGACCGGTTTAAAGATTATTCATATTTGAAAGGGCTGTGTGCTAAAAGAATATGAATATGAACGTACAATCAACGTGATTCTCTAACCCCAAGGCATTTAATAACTCTCGTCTGATTGAAATGCCGTTAAAATCTATCAATCATTTAAAAAGATGAAACAAAAAATAATAATAAAGAAGAAAGAGATAAGTACTTACACCTTGCCAGAGAACTTAAAAAACTATGGAATATAAAGGTGAAAGCGATAACAATTGTAATTGGTGCACTCAGAACAATCCTCAAAAGTTTGGTAAAGGAACTGGAAGACTTAGACAAGTAACGACCATTCATTAAGAATACTGAGAAGAGTCCTTGAGGCTTGGGGAGACTTGCTGTCACTCCAATGAGAAACCATTAGCTTACGTTGGTGTGAAAAACTCTCAAAAGAGCAAAATAATAAAACGGTAGCAGTATTAAGATCGGTCAGAATACTGAGAAGAGTCCTGGAGACTTGAGGCCACTTGCTGTCATTCAAATTCCAGTGAGAAAGCATTAGCTTACGCTGGTGTGAAAAACTCACAAAAGAGAATAATAATAATAATAATGATAATAAAAATAATAATTCTTTATTAGAATAGTATAACAAAATAAAACAAAGCAAAAACAGAAATAAAAAAGAAATAAGTGGAGGTAAAAAAAACAGTTGAGTGACAAGAAAGAACATGACAAGAATTAATTGATGGATTCGCGTACCTTAAATCCATCGTAAAGACACGTGACAAATAGAAAATGCTAACAAAATGCTCTAGAGTATCAAATGATGGTTTGGTTTGGATTGGGTTGTTTTTTTAATGACATATCAACCTTCGTGGGTTACTTCATGCCAAAGCCATCCTTTTCGAAGAAAAGTAGTGGTACTATTCAACGCAGAGATGGAGTGATAAGGGGGATCATACCTTCCTCAAGGGTATTTGTCCGAAAGTGAATGTTATTATGATAGTGGAATTCAAACTCGCTTCTCACGACATCTTAGTCCAGCTCCTTAACCATTGCTCCTCAGGAACCCCGGCTTCAAATGTAACTTTATGGTTCTTAAATAGACGCGTGTACCACGACGGTTCTTGGCAGACCCTTGTAGCGCTAAGCCTTAAGTTTCAATCGGACCCCCATTATAACCTCACCATGAAAAAAAGTGACGAACACACAAAACACAGACTTAGTTCGCTAATAATAATGTTTATTCGCTGCTACACCTCCTAGTAGACGTCGAGATGTGTGAAAGAGACTATGAACTGAGTCGACCGCTTTCTATAGACCGAGAGAAATAAACCGTAGTGAAAAGAGAGACAGAGAAAAAAGAGAGAGCGGACACATAACTGTCTAGACTAGGCATGAGCAACATTTTTTCCGAAACGGACCGCCTCAGACATTGCTCATCATCAGACTAGCCTCATTACTTAAAACATTCTTGGTAATTTTTCGTTGAAGGTAAATCAACTACTTATCCTATTTACCCAACCCCTCCGCTCGGGCAGGATATGACACACGGTCAGTTTTTTTTAAGCAGAGTTTAACAGGTTTGAATTCAGACTTTTTCTTCTCCTAGACTAGTTGCCGCACCAAGGCTGAAGAACCTAGTCTGCCCTACTATTTACCCATAGCTGGAGGGAGAATAATTGGATTCATACCTTTCCCAAGGGTATTAGTGCTATGTGAAATGCAATCAGTCTCGTCCAGGATTTGAACTCGTGTCGCCGTGTTCATTTCCTACGACTATAACCATTACACCACAGGCACCTCCATAAATCAACTACTTATACTACGGAAAGCGCGCCTCAGGTAATGTAATGGTTAGCAAACTTGATTAGTAAACCTGCTAGAGTGAGTCCGAGTCTGTTTGGATGCCCTATTCAATCGGTCTTGTGCCACATCTAAGCCAAAAAACTTGATAAATTACTACTTATACTACGGAAGACCATACGCGTAAGAACCTGTCTTAGAATTCAGTAAAAGTTCATCTTTTTTTTTCTATTCGAGAAAAAGATGTTTCTTTAGAAAATTGAAGTCTAAGTCAGGGAACACAGCGGTGCTCTTGTCTTGTATCGAACTTTCGAGAGGTCGTTTAAAACTAGGAAATTTGTCTCAAGAACAATGTAAGGATCACCTGTATCTTTAAAGTGTTCTATGCAGGAAAAAAATATATGTTCTTTTTCTCTATGTTTGTGTCATTGCTCCATAATTACGCACAGCGTGAAACAGAAACTGATTGGTAAAGGGCGATCGTTGTCTGGAATTTGATTGCAATTTGGGTATCTCTCTTTTTTGAAAACAGCAGGTGAGGCTGGCTGTAGAGATGGAAAAAAGATTTTGGTGAATGGAATTAGAATTCTATAGGTTCTAGAGTAACGCAGTTATTTCAGACCGGACTCGCTTATGTATATATAGGTTTTAACATTTTCATGTTGTGAACCAGATGACAAAGACGATGAAGAAGAAATGTGAGGGAAAGCAGGAAGCAAAAATAAAAAAAATAAAATAAAAATAAAATAAAACATAGTAAAATAAAAACGATAGAAGTCAATAAAAAGCAATGAAAGGATAACGGGTGGTTGGTTACTTGGTATTTTATGGCATATCGACTATTGTAAGTTATTTAATGCCAAATCTTGTTTTTATATATGTATATATATATATATATATATATATATATATATATATATATATATATATGATTTGTGAGCGAATAGTTTCTATGTAACAATTTTAAAAAGAAGCCAGGGCTAATTTGTTTGCGCACAGTTATATAAGGTTCAGTTAGTATTATCTAACACTAATAATTTTATTTGCACACAGTTAAATGATTTCAAGTATTACTATTTAACACAAATACTCTTATTTGCACATAGATGGTTTCAAGTATTTCTATCTGATACTAATAATTTTATTTGGACAGTTAAATAGTTTCGAGTATTACTATCTAACACTAGTAATTTTATTTGCACACAGATAATTTCAATATTACTATCCAACACAAATATTTCTGTACACAGTTAAATAGTTTCAAGTATTACAATCTAATACTAATAATTCTATTTGCACACAGTTAAATGGTTTCAAGTATTGCTATCTACCAGTGATATCTTTACTTGCACACAAATGGTTTCTAGCATTGCTATTTAGAGCTAATAATTATATTATCTATTATTAGTTTATAGTCAAATTGTCCCAAGTATAATAAATTATTGATTAGTTCTATTTGACCCACAGAGAAGGTCTTAACAGGTACTACCCCTCCAGTCAGAGCTTATCTGGGAGTAATGATAATGAAAGAGTCATTTTGATGACTCATTCATTGCCTATGAGCTCCAGGACTGGAGTTTTACTATCACATTGTTTAGTGTCATATCAGGACGCTCGTTGGGGGAGGGGAAGACTTCTCTGCAGAGATGCATTCGGCATAATCTCCAGTAACAGCTGACAGGGCAAGTTATTTAAAGCTAATTTTTTTATGCGAGTTGTAAGCGAATAATTTATAGGAAACATTATTTAACACTTATTAGAGCTCATTTGTTTGTACTCCGTTAGTTGGTCTCAAATATTGCATTTTAACATTAGTAGTTCTATTTAGCAAGGTTTCTTTGTTTAATGCTAAAGTCATTCTTGTAGAAGAACATTGATTCTATCTGTAATATAATCAGTGATTTTAATTAATTATTTTAGAGATAAACTGTGTGCGAGCTAAAATTTTGAGTTCGTAGTTGCAGGTTTTCCGTTTCCAAATATGCTTTCTTATATTTTTTCTTATTTTTGTTATTTTTTTCCTGAAATCATCCAATTTAATAGTTGTTTGTTTTATACCATTACTGTTTATGATCTGATTTGGTAATTTTTTTCAAAACCATAAATAAAGCAAAAAAAAAAAAAAAATCAGTTGGTTAGTAGACTTAGTTTTTGAAATCTGCTTTGACAGTAAATTTACTATTCAAGTAGAAATATTGGAAAAATGTCTACCATGATTAGAAATTCCACCGATTATTTTGAAAGTTTCATTCAGGTCACCTCTCATTCTTCTTTTTAGTAAAGTAGTTTATCCTAATTTCTCTAATCTCTCCCAGTAACTGTAATCTTTAACTCTCCGAATTTTTGTCACTCTTATTTGTATACCCTCCAATCACACTATTACACAGCAATTTACATGTTTAGATATTAGAGTTCAGACAGGATTGGTTTGGATTTTATGGCATTTCAACCTTTCTAGGTTATTTGATACCAAATCCATTTTTATATAAATGAGTTCTATTTCAAACAATTCAGTTTAGCATAAGTACAGTTTAGTTCTATTTAAAAACAGTTCTATTTTAAACAGTTCAGTTTAGCATAAGCACGCACGCAGTTTAAATATCAACAATTCTATTTCAAGTAATCGAATTTAACATAAGTACGCATTTTAGTTCTATTTGACCCATAGATATGTCCCTATCAGGTGCTACCACTCCGGGATCCAGTGGACCTGGGAGCAATGTCAATGAAGGGGTACTCTGCATTCCCTAAAGCTCCAGCATTACTGGAACCTCACCATCAGATTGTTTAGTATCATATGCAGAGAAGCAGTCGGTGTATTCTACAGCCCCGGCCGACTGGGTAAGCAAGCCTAGAGCTGTGTACAATATTCTATATAAGGTGAAGACGAACACTGACAATCTAAGAAATTCTATAAAAAAGAATCTACTAGAAATAAAAATAAGGAAATACAATTATATACTTTTTCTCATTTACTGCAACAACGAGGTAATGGAAAATATTCCATTAAACCGTTGATAAACCTTTAAATTATGTTTGCTTTTGCTCAAGAACACGCACGATGATACTAGTGATAGATGTTATGGAGTTATATCTTAATTTGCCTTGAGTATGTATGTCAGAATATCTAGAGAAAAAAAATGGTTTTAAAAAGACAAAAAGTTGACGATATGTGGTAGAAATCATTACGGAAGCAGACTATGCGGATTATTATTTGCTATTCGCAAATACACCTGCCGCAGCCGAATTTTACTGGAGCAGGCAGCAAGAAGCATTGACCTTTACGTGAACTCTGTTAAAACAAAGTTCATGTGTTTCAATCAAAATAGAGCAATCACCACATAGAATAGCAAACCTCAAAATTAGTAGACATGTTCCTACATACCTCGGTAGCAATGTCTCATTTACTGAAAACAATGTCAGTATAGGCACGGGAAAGGCATAGACTGCTATTGACAGGTTAGGGGTCATATGGAGGTCGTCTCTCTCTCTCTCTCTCTCTCTTTTATATATATATATATATACTGAAGTAAATAATGTAAAAAATCCGACAATTTGTGGGAAAATTGAAAAGCAAAGTAATCCAAAGTGAAGAATTTGATATGAAACGAAGATGACATTACAACGTTTCGGTTTTGATAAACCGTCATCAAAACTTAGAAAAGATGTTATTGAGTGTCGTTTGATCATTAAACAACCATCGTTGATCTAACGACACTCGATAACATCTTTTCTAAGTCCTGATGATGGTTTATTAAAATATAACGTCGACTTTCTTTCATATTAAATTCTTTTCTTTGGTTGGTTTGGTTTGGTTGGTTGGGTTTTATAGCATATCAACCCTTGTCGGTTATTTAACACCAAATCCATTTTTATGTAAATAATCAGTTCTATTTCAAACAATTCATTTTAGTACGAGTTCACAGTTTAATGGTAAAAAAATTATATTTCAAACTATTCAAGCAGTTATATATAACAATTCAGTTTAGTGTAAGTACAGTTTCAGTGTTAAAAACAGTTCAATTTCAAACAATTCAGTTTAGCATAAGCACGCAGTTTAGATGTAATTACATTTCAATCATAAAAAAACATTTCTATTTCGAGCTATTCAGTTTAGTCAAGCAATTCTAATTCAGCTAACTCATTTTAGTATGAGTACAGATTTTGTTTACACACAGTTACATGTCAAAACAGTTCTATGTTAAACAATTCAGTTTAGTGTAAATACGGTTTTAATAACAAAAAAAAAAAAAACAGTTCTATTTGAAATAATTCAGTTTAGCATAAGCAAGCTGTTCAAATGCAAGCACGGTTCAATTGGCAAAAACATTTCTAGTTCAAGCTATTCAGTTTAATCAAACAATTCAGTTTAACATAAGTATGCCGTTCGTTCTAATTAACCTAGAGATAGGGCTCTATCAGGTGCTACCATGCCGGGCCAGAGTGGACCTGGGAGCAATGGTAATGAAGGGGTGTTCCGTATTCCCCAAAGCCCCAGCATTACTGGGACCTCACCATCAGATTGTTTAGTGTCCTATCCAGGACACTCGTTGGGGGGCCTTACCCCTCTGCAGAGGTGCAGTCAGAGTATTCTACAGCCCCAGCCGACTGAGCAATACACTGAGTTAAATGTCAAACAGTTTAATTCCAGATAATTCAGTTTAGTATAAGTACACAGTTTAGATGTCAAAACAGTTCTATTCCGAGCAATTCAGTGTAGCATTAGTACGCAGTTTTAATGTCAAAACAGTTCTATTTTAAACAATCCAGTTCAAAATAAAAGCGCAGTTTAAATGTATAAAAACAGTAAACGCCAACCACCATTTAGTTGTTTTAACCCATAGATAGGACCCTTATTAGGTGATACCAGTCCGGAGCAGAGTGGACCTCGGATTGATGGCAATAAAGGGGTACTCTGCATTCCCCAAAGCTTCAGCATAGCTGGAATCTCACCATCAGATTGTTTAGTGTCAATTTCAGGACACTCGTTGGGGGGGGGGGTCTTACTCCTCTGCAGAGAAGCAGTCGGTGTATTCTACAGCCACAGCTGACTGGGCAATCTCTTTCAACTATTTTGTCTATCTAACCCTGGTATAAAGATATAGCCCAGTTTCAACAAAGGTTTTGCTAAAAGCTCATTTTCTTTATTAGCCAGTTGACATATTGGCGCTCAGTGTATCACAAAATCGTGGACTTAACTCTGTTCTATAGCAGAGAAGAAAACTGGCCGTGGAATTCAAATTTGAAGAAATGAGGAAATGAAACGTATACGAACGGTGCAATATCAACGCAAGCATGAACTTGAATTCAACTACAAAAAATATTAACATCCATCATACACTGAACTTAACAGATCCAGGTTTTGCTTCGGTTTCTTGGTTTAACGGCATAACAACTTCCGAGGTTTATTTCATACCAAAACTATCCTTGCAGAAGAATAGTTCTGGTACTATTTAACCCATAGCTTGAGGGAGGGGGAATGTCTTTCATACCTTTTCTCAAGGACATTAGTTCGAAAGTAAACGTTTCGTTTGGTTCGGTTTGGTTTTATGCCGTATCAACCATTGTAGGTTATTTAATGCCATATTCTTTTTTTTTTATACATATATTAAATATGATTACTTAATGAATTTTCTATAACTTTTCCAGTTCTATTTCAAACAATTCATTTTAGCATAAGTAAACAGTTTAGTTCTATAGGATCCTATCATGTATTACCAATCTGGCTCAGAGTGGACCTGGAAGTGATGGTAATGAAGAGTTACTCAGCATTCCCCAAAGCTCCAGCATTACTGAAACCTCACCATCAGATTAGTTTCATATCCAGGTCACTCGTTGTGGAGGGGGGGTCTGCAGTGAAGCAGTATATATATTCTACAGCCCCAGCCGACAGGGCAATCGAAAGTGAACGTAATAGCGTAACTTGAGTTCGAACGTGCTTACTTCGACATTGCAATCCAGCTCGTTTACCACTTCGTCAAGGAGATCCCCAATAGAACAATAGGAGCTGGTCTGGTAAGTATTTTGGGAAAACTAAACTCGGCAAGAATAAGGGCGCCTATTTTAACGGTGAATAAATTTCAAATCCAGGACGAGACATTCATTTCGCGCAAATGGCTTCGGGAAACACATGAATCCAACTATCCTCCTCCATGCTATGGGTAAGTAGTAGGACAGACTGACTCTTAGCTTTAACAAATCCTGGATGAGGCTGGCGTTTCACTTCGAGCTAATGTTCTTGAGAAAGACAGAGAATCCATCTATTTTTTCCTTCTAGTGATGGGTTAATAGTTGGGTATCCTGGGTTCTTTAGCCTTGGTTAAGTAATCAGTCAAAGCAGAGTAAATACTCGCTAAGAATGTCTTAATCTTTTTTTGACCAGAAATGTGTGTCTGTGTATACGTGTATGTGTCTGTTGTTTTAGTGCAAAGCATGTAGGTAGTGTATTGTAGTCCCTACCGACAAGTCGAAAGTGTCGATAGTGTTTGTGAAAACAGCTATTCTATTTGCATTGAAAAATCTTGCAGATATTCTATAATTAGAAGTTTCTCTGATGTTTAGAAAGTTGCTTATCAGGAATGTTTGTGTGTGAATATGATTACCAATGAGTTTGTCGCAGCCAATATCACGCGAGATGTGGACTCTTCATGGTTTTTCATTATAATATGGCCCTTTGTCTACTTTTAAAAATGGTAGACATCGACATGAAAGAAACAACGAGTTATCTTCGAACTATTAAAAGAAAGTAAAGCTCCCAATCAATCAATATATATAAACAAAATACAAAAACGAAGACTGAATAATTTGAAAAAGAATTAATATAGGAGAAAAAAAAATAAAAAGCTGAAATTGAAATCTCTAAATAATGAGAATAATATCCCAGGGGCCACTGAGGAAAGAAAGCGAAAAGAGACATGAACTTGAATCTTGACAGAACAAATAAAGCTTTAGAATATAAAAGTGACGGTGATACCAATCGTAGTTCGTGCACTTGGAACAGTCCCCAAAGGTTTGGAAATGAGGCTGGAAGAATAGGAAATCGGAGGATGAATTAAGACTATCTAAACTACGGTATTTTTGAAATCGGCCAGAATACCGAGAAGAGTTCTGGAAACCTGTAGAGACTTGCTGTCCCTTAGACTTCAATGAAATACCACCAGTTAATGCTGGTGTGTAAAACTCATAGGGAATATATTCATGATAATTATGATATTTAGACCACCCAGACCTTACCATTGTTAGGATCGACTAGAATACACAGAAGCGTCGTGGAGATCTGAAGAGACTTGCTTTCATTCAGACCATATTGAAAGACCCCCAGCTAACACTAATGTGAAAATTGCCCAGTTGGTTGGGGCTATAAAATGCACCAAAGACTTCTCTGCAGAGAGGTAAGACCCCCCCACCAACGAGTGTCCTGTTTATGACATTAAACAATGTGATGTTTAGGTTCAAGTAATAAATAAAAGAAAGCGATAAGATTAACACCTACAATGATCTTGCCAGAGAGCTGAAAATGTTGAACATGGGGGTGACGGTGATGCCAGTTGTATTGGACGTTCAAATCAGAGGAAGTATCGAGACCATCGTATTATTAATTTCAGCAGGAATAACTGAGTCTTGGAGATTTGAGGAGACTTATTGTCACTCAGTGTGAAAGACTTCCATCAAGGTGTGAAATAATAATTATAATAATGATAATAGATAACAGAATGGCAATAACTAGGAAACAAAAATGGGAAGAAAAACAACTATATGGCGTTTTAAACGACTAATAAACAACATCTCACACGACAAAACCTGGATGTGGCTAAGAAAAGGAAACTTTAAGAGAGAAATAGAATCTCTTCTAATAGCAGCACAAAACAACGCCATAAGAACCAATCATATCAAATCAAGGATAGATAAGACTCAACAAAACAGCAAATGTAGGCTTTGTGGTGACAGAGACGAAACGATCAATCACATAATAAGTGAATGCAGCAAATTAGCACAAGAGTACAAGACTAGACACGACTGGGTGGGCAAGGTGATCCACTGGGAAATGTGCATGAAATTTAAATTTGACCATACGAACAAATGGTATATGCACAACCCAGCACCAGTCCTAGAAAATGACACACATAAGCTCCTATGGGACTTTGGCATACACACGGATCACCAAATATCAGCCAGAAGACCTGACTTTATAATAATCAACAAAAAAAAAAGAGAATTTTCAAAATTGTCGACTTTGCTGTCCTGGCTGATCATAGAATAAAACTGAAAGAATGTGAAAAGAAGGATAAGTACCTCGACCTTCCTAGGGAATTGAAAAAAACTATGGAACATGAAAGTGACGATTGTACCAATTGTGATTGGTGCTTTTGGCTCAGTAACTAAAGGATTATTAAAGGGCATGGAGGATTTGGATGTTGGCGGACGAGTGGAGACCATCGTAACGACAGCATTATTGAAGACGGCCATAATACTGAGAAGAGTCCTGGAGACTTGAGGAGACTTGCTATCACTCAAACTCCAGTGAAAAACCATCAGCTGACGCTGATGTGAAAAACTCTACAAGAGTATATAATGATAATAATAATGATAATAATAATAATAATTGAAAAGATAAATAAATACTCAGGCTAAAAAAGCTGTTGGAAATAAAAGAGACGATGACACTAATAGTGATTGGCGCTCTAGGAACGGTTCCCAACGTCGTAAAAAAAAGACTGGAGAAATTGGAAAGCAGAGAAAGCATAGAGACTAGACAGACCACTGTTAAGATCGATTTGAATACTGAGAAGAGTCCAGGAAACATAAAGATACTTGCTATTACTCAAAATACACAAAAAGACCACCAGCTAATGCTGGTGTGAAAAACTAACAAATGATATATGCGCAAACCAGAATCTGCCCCAGAAAATTATTCGCATAAAATTCTCTTTGGTTCGTTAGTTGGTTATGTTTTATGGCACATCAATCCTTGTGGTTGATTTAATGCTAAATCTTATAAGTATACATCGTATTTGTGTTATATACTCACATAAATATGCTTATATACACATATACATGTTCATGCAGCACCCTAACGACACAATAATTAGACAGACGCACAATGATAAAGTCGCAAGAATAAACGACGCACGCAAGGAAGACGCAGGAAGACTTCTTTATAAAATATTTAGCTCTCATCTTTATTTGTAAGTTTCGAAAGGGTTGTTCCAAGTTTGCGTGTGAGAGGTAGCTGGGGACCGAACATTACTGAAATATTTTGACCCCGAAGTTATGGCCGTCAGCGTTGTGTCTTTCTCGTTCTCCATGGTTGCTCAACCGGACCCTGGAGTAAACTCTTCTGTGTGCTGGCTTTCCTTACTACATCGCGTCTACTTCCGTCTTCCACTGTACTGCTTGCCCTCCTTCTCGCCTATACCCCCTGTCCTCAATTCGTCGGCCTTATATTACCTTCAAACTCCCACGCAGTAATATAGACACGCCTCAACGCCTACGCAACCTCTTCCGATTTCCAGCGACCGGGATGTGTCACTTCCTTCCGGTGCACCACCTTGAATGGCATTTTTGGCCGGGTCAAAAGGTCAAAACATAACATTTGTAAGCGGATAAGTTGCCGTTAACATTTTTTTAATCGAGCTATTTTGTTTCCACACAAGTAAATAATTAAAAAGTATTACTGTCTAATACGATTAGTCCTATTTGCATACAGTTAAATGGTTTTAACCTTAGTAAATGATTAAATAGTTCTATTTGATACATAGTTGGGACCCTAACCGATACTACAATTTCGAGACAGATTGGACCTAGGAGTAATAGTGATGAAGGTATGCTCCACACATCCCAAAGCTCCTGGACTGGAGTTTTACCATCGGATTGTTTTGTTTTATCCAGGACACTCATTGTGAGTGTCTAACCTCTCATCAGAGATGCAATCTCTTGCGGACTGGGGTACGGGAATTTCGAACTACAAACAGATCACGAAAAATCCCGGCGAAAAGTCGAGACTTAGAGTTAATCAATAAGAAAAATAAAGAAACTTGTTATTTGGTGAATTTTACTGTTCCAGAGGATGACATCATGAAAATTATCGAAAGGGAAAAGATAGACAAATATTGGAGCTTACATGGATGCATCAATTACGAGGACACTAAAATTACATAAAAAAAGAGGAAAGAATGACTAATTACAGCGACCAGAAACAACAATGACAACAATGACTAGGAAACAGAAAGAGAAGGAAAAACAACTCTGTGGATATTTCAAGCGACAAACTAACGAAATCTCACACGGGAACACCTGGACATAATTAAAATAGAGAAATATGTCACTTATCCTGTAAGTTTAGGTTTTTCATTTTATCGTAAATGAGCTAATTTAGCAGTAAATAAGCTAATAACAGTTAAGACGCAAACACATTTTTCTTTAATAGCTGAACATTTTGGATTCAGAAAATATTCCCTAAAGGAACTATATAAAATTATTTAATTAAATGGTATAATTTTTTTTTTCTTAACCATGAAGTGGAAAATATGGAATAAGCGAATGTTGAGTAAAAATTTAGAGAATTTATTGGCAAAAATACGAATAAATACTTAGTTGCCTCTATTCGAGCCTTTACATCAGCCTTAATTCTTTCGAGCGTGGATTTTACAAATTTGAAACGATTTTTATTATCAAAGAAGTTCTTAATCTCATGAATAGCGATTAATTAATCTTTGTTGGATGGAGCTTTCTCATCGACGTTCTTTTTTTTTTTTTTTTTTTTAATTCTCTCATAAATGTTCACCTATGAAAAAAAAACAACAATTTTTCGTCTTATCTGTTGTTAGTTTATTTGCTGCTAAAAAAGTAAAGGACAGACAAAGAATAAAAAAACAAAGTGACCATCATCCAAATGTTCTCGTTCTATTATAATTTTCTGCAAGAGTTAATGATGACGGTGGTGTGATTTTACACTCACCAGAATTCTGGAATTGTAGCTACACCACTTGATACAGCTTCGTGTCATACCCAGAAAACCCAAGGAAGAACTTTGAACCCATAGAACTGAAATGAAAAGATTCGACAAGAAGTTTAATGGATGTATGGGAGTACTTTGAGTTGAACAAATTAGTGAAGGAAAGAATATGAAGGATTGAAAGACAAATAGAGCGAACGAATATGGAGATACAGAAAGAAGAAAGAGAGAAGAAAATAATGCCATAAAAGACGTGTGAGGGATTATTAGAGTTGAGTTTGAAGGGAAAATACTATATAAAATGGAGACGTTAAATACAATGACAGAAATCTAAAACGGCGAATAAGACACGTTGAGAAGAAAAAAATAGATAAATAGATAAATAAAACAAGCTTGAAATGGATATAATATGAAGGTAAATAAGCCATTGAGAATGAATATATCAAGTAGTTTCGTCTGGTTGTTCGTTTTGCTGTCACGAAAAGAACAGGGAGATATTGATTGTGCGTGGGAGGATTTCGTCTGGAAGTAAATAATGAGCGTAGGATAAATCGTCGTACAGCGATGGAACGACAAATTAACAACTGCGATTGTGGGACATGAAATATTATTGGACAGTGGTCGTATGTAATTTGCATATGAAAGTATTCCATAGATATATTGTAATGTTACTTGGCGTAAAAGGGAACATACTAAAGAACATGGGCGCCTCGGGTGGTGTAATGGTTAGCAGGTTAGACTAGTAAGCCTATACAAGTGAGTTCGAGTCTCATTGGGTGCCCCATTCATTTGGCCTTGTGTCATATCGAAGCAAAGAGCTTTGTAAATTACCATACTAAAGAACATGGGCACTTTGTTAGTGTAATGGTTAGCAAGCTTGACTAGTAAACCGATATGAGTGAGTTCGAGTCTCATTGGGTGCCCCATTCATTTGACATTGTGCCACATCGAAGTAAAGAGCTTTGTAAATTACCATAACATGGGCGCCTCAGGTGGTGTAATGGTTAGCAAGCAAGACAACCAAACCTTCACGCGTGTGTTCAAGTCTCATTCATTTGCTTTCGTGCAATATCTAAGAAAAAGGCTTAGTAAATTACTATGCAAAAAGAACATTCCCACCATAAAATGGCTTTGTGCGGCATTCTGACTTGGGAAGTCAGTTAAATACCGCATCCAAAAAAAAACATGGGGACCTCGCGCGGTCTAATGGTTAACAAGTTAGATTTGCTGACTATTAATAATGAGTTCGAGTTTCACTGGATGCTCCATACTTCCAGCCTTGTGCCACAGTTAGGTTTAGTAAAAAACTGTACAAAAAGAAATGGGTAGCAAGCTAGAGTTGCAGACCATTGTTTGGTAGTTCGAGTCTCACTGCCTGCTCCCTACTTTAGACACACAGCTGAGTTTAGTAAATGCCTATACGAAAAGAACCATGGGGCTTCGCTTGGTGAAATAGTTAGCAAACCAGATTAGAGGATTATTGGCTGTGGTTTCGAATCTCATAGGGTGCTCAAACTTCAAGTCCTGTGTTCCATTTAAGCTGAACTTACTGAATAGTAATACAAAAAAATATACTGAACTGTAGACTGGAAATAGAATGACTTAACATCATAACTGCGGACAATAAGAAAAAGGAGAATTTACCTAATTTGAAGTAATTTTTCCTTCTCATAGACTTGTGTCCAAACTAATTATTTGTCTCTGCCTCCCACCAGAGAAGACTTGACACAAGGTCAATGACTCGAAGGTCGATTATAGTAGGGATTTAGGGGAGGGAAAGGTCGGGCACGACCCGAGGCTCGAGCCCTGCTGGACTATGTTGGTCATCGGCCCACAATGTAATGTGGATCTGATGAGCCTAGTTGGACTTGGACCCAAATCTAGGTCCAGGCACGTATGCAAGGGGGACAAAGGTGACAATGATGCAGTTTGCCCACCCGAAGGAGGCCAGCCAAAGCTGGGGGCCTTACGGTCTCAAGTCTGCCTTTGTTGAACGGAATCTCACTGGTGAACCAGCGGATGCGAACCAGACTTGTGTCCTAACCATTTCAAAATATCTCGCTCTCTTGTAGTATTTGCGTATTGCTCGGGGAAAGATGTATTCATGCCTTTCCCGTGGGCATCAGCACGAAGTGAAATGCCAACAACCTTATCCAAGATTTTAACTCGGTTGTTCGATATTATTTCCAACGACAATAACCATTTCGCTAAGTGCGTTTCCCTTAACCTTGGTACGTCAACCGGTATATATATATATATATATATATATATATATATATATATATATATATATCGGAACTTAACAGGTTTGAATTCTTGGAGTTTTCCTTCTCCTAGACCAGTTGCCATACCAAGGTTAGAGAATCAAGACTGTCCTACTATTTACCCACAGTTGGAAGGAGAATAATTGGATTCATATTTTTTCTTGGGTTATTAGCGATACGTTAAAGGCAAGCCAGCCTCGTCCAGGATTTGAACTCTAGTTGCTGATTTCAATTTTCTACGACAGTGATCACTACACTACGAATGCCTGTCTTATTACTCGTACTACGTATCACTCTGTTTGCTTCATGCTTGTTCGATTGAGTGAAAGACATTAATACGCCTATGTAACAAGTCGTAAACGTTGAGGTAATATAAAAAAGATGTATTTAACAATATCACCTTCGCTGTAATTATTATTACCTGTAATGTTTGTCTTATTATAACTAGTTTTGTCCCATAATAGTTGTTACATTTAGAAAACTCTTTTGGGAAAGAACATGTTAAGCAGCATCAACAATTTCAATATATACTACTAGCCCTACTACTACTAGAAACATAGTTAGCGAAACGGTTATCGTCGTTGTAAATGGAATTGGAGCCCCGGGTTCACATCCTCGACAAAGGCTGTTTGTGTTTTATTTTTTGCTTAGGCCATTTGGCGATGCCTAAATCCATGAGTTCCCTCTAAAATTAGGAGTAAATAATAGGATGTCTTTGAAAAAGGAAACCTTTGAATTCAAACCAGCTTAAAAAGTAAAGTTGGTGACAGTAGTTGAGGGTGGCCAGAAGGCTCCCTTTTCAATAACTACGACACCCAGATGTAGGGGAGGGCGCTACTCCTTTCCCTGGATTGCTCCACTTTATCCTTAGTACGTACCTTATATTGCTGAGTGTTAAGCAAGGATATATCAAGTACCATTTTAAAGTCTTTGGTATAACGCGAGCTGGGATTGAACCCAGTTCTCCTGGACCATAGGCGAACACTCTACCCTCTAGGTCATTAAAATTGATCTTGTGTTGCAAACTGACCGGTTAGAAAGGGTTGATAAATACACACGAGGGTCGTTCAAAAAATTCTAAGCTACACCCATATTTTACATTTGTTTTTAGCCTTTCACTTTTGTATGGGTTTTGCCTGTACAGAAATCAAAACAGAAATCTGAATTAGTTTTCCTAGTTTTATAATAAATGATAGAGTGTTCCCGCAACAAAAAAAGTACAGCTATGGCTATTCTTTCTGGGTAAATCTTAAAACTTTTTGAACCCGGTGCTACATACTACGACAACAACTACTACTACTAATTATGTACCTTTCTTCGAAAAGTTTTGAGTTTGTTTTTACCAAGACAGAAATCAAGAATGAATAAAACATCGGTTTCGTTTTAAAAATATCCCCCTTCTTATTCAACACACATATTTCAGTGAGATTTTCAATGGTCGAGCATCTCCAAGACTACTCTTTTCATATAGTGTAAAGACACACCGTCATATTTCTTTTACTGTCCTCCGCGTCCTCAAATCTCACTGTTGGAAGGAATTTTTAAAATAGGAAGCAAGAAAAAGCTGTACGGATTTAGGTCTGCTGAATATTTTAGGGTGTTGCACTTACTTTATTCTGTGTTTCGCAAAAAAAAAAAAAAAAATTTCGTTCAAAAAGAATCAAAATGGTAGTTTTTCTCTTTCTAAAATTGTCACTGATTCATCTAAACAATTAAAAAGCAGTCTAGATATCGTCCCTTTATTATACAAGTTGTGAAGTTGTGAAAACATCTCGTGTTACTGCAATCATCATCATGTCTTGCTGATGGAACGGAGTTCTCTAACTCTCTCTCTCGCTCTCCATCCCTGTCCTTAATCGCTCGTGGCAGGCCCTCTAGACAGCATCCAGTGTCCACACAGACCTGATGTATGTAAGTCTTTGTTGGATGGCCAACACTGGCGCGTCCATGAGTTGGAATCCGTAAAAAACCGTCGCTTACGAGTTCGTTCCTATTTCCCAAGCAATGCCCAGCATATCTAGTACATCTTACTTGGATGTTTTGAGAGATGGGTGGTAAGTGGCCGTACAACAGCTGTTTTATAGAGTGTTACTTCCAGCTTTTGCTCAGAGCAGGTCGTAGCATTCTTGTGTAGTTGACATTTAGATTTTTCTGCATGCGTTTCGTTAGCATTCAGGTGGTGCATCCATACTGCAGTACTGACACAGGCACAGTTTTAAGGGTTAGAATGAACTAAGAATTGCTTAGTCTGCTACACATGCCTTGCTTGTCCCATAATATTTGTTACATTTTAATGTGTGAAAGGTATATGCGACTGTAACTGCTCTTCTGGGACAGATGTAGTATATAAAAACAACATTAACATAGCCGTTACTACAACTACTAAGGATTAAGATGTATGTTTCATAACACTGTTTTCATTGAGTGTATGAAATTTATATGCAAATATCAATTGTTACGAGACAAAGTAGTAAGATATCTATCACAAGCGCGATATCCTCTCTCTCTCTCTCTCTCTCTCTCTCTCTCTCTGGGTCTAATTCTTTCTTTTTTGTGCCATACTTCTCTCTGCTATCTTGCACTTTCTCTCCCTCATTTCATATTAACCAATGGATTCTCCTTTCTATAATAAAATTTACAAATATAAAGAGTATCGTGGGTTAGATGTAGAATATAAGAGTATCTTTAAAATAATCTGCATTACTTATACTATTTGTACGAGGCGCCTCTGGTTGTGTAATGGTTAGCAAGCTAGACTAGCAAACCTACACGAGTGAGTTCGATTCTCATTGGGCGCCCCATTCATTCGGCCTTGTGCCACACCGAAGCAAAGAGCTTTGTAAATTACTACTTATACTATTTGTAGGGCACCTCTGGTGGTGTAACGGTTTGCAAGCTAGACTAGCAAACCTACACGAGTGAGTTCGAGTCTCATTGGGCGCCCCATTTATTCGGCCTTGTGCCACATCGAAGCAAAGAGCTTCGTAAATTACTTATACTATTTGTAGGGCGCCTCTGGTGGTGTAACGGTTAGCAAGCTAGACTAGCAAACCTACACGAGTGAGTTCGATTCTCATTGGGCGCCCCATTCATTCGGCCTTGTGCCACACCGAAGCAAAGAGCTTTGTAAATTACTACTTATACTATTTGTAGGGCACCTCTGGTGGTGTAACGGTTAGCAAGCTAGACTAGCAAACCTACACGAGTGAGTTCGATTCTCATTGGGCGCCCCATTCATTCGGCCTTGTGCCACACCGAAGCAAAGAGCTTTGTAAATTACTACTTATACTATTTGTAAGGCACCTCTGGTGGTGTAACGGTTTGCAAGCTAGACTAGCAAACCTACACGAGTGAGTTCGAGTCTCATTGGGCGCCCCATTTATTCGGCCTTGTGCCACATCGAAGCAAAGAGCTTCGTAAATTACTTATACTATTTGTAGGGCGCCTCTGGTGGTGTAACGGTTAGCAAGCTAGACTAGCAAACCTACACGAGTGAGTTCGAGTCTCATTGGGCGCCCCATTCATTCGGCCTTGTGCCACACCGAAGCAAAGAGCTTTGTAAATTACTACTTATACTATTTGTAGGGCACCTCTGGTGGTGTAACGGTTAGCAAGCTAGACTAGCAAACCTACACGAGTGAGTTCGAGTCTCATTGGGCGCCCCATTCATTCGGCCTTGTGCCACATCGAAGCAAAGAGCTTTGTAAATTACTACTTATACTATTTGTAGGGCACCTCTGGTGGTGTAACGGTTAGCAAGCTAGACTAGCAAACCTACACGAGTGAGTTCGATTCTCATTGGGCGCCCCATTCATTCGGCCTTGTGCCACACCGAAGCAAAGAGCTTTGTAAATTACTACTTATACTATTTGTAGGGCACCTCTGGTGGTGTAACGGTTTGCAAGCTAGACTAGCAAACCTACACGAGTGAGTTCGAGTCTCATTGGGCGCCCCATTTATTCGGCCTTGTGCCACATCGAAGCAAAGAGCTTCGTAAATTACTTATACTATTTGTAGGGCGCCTCTGGTGGTGTAACGGTTAGCAAGCTAGACTAGCAAACCTACACGAGTGAGTTCGATTCTCATTGGGCGCCCCATTCATTCGGCCTTGTGCCACACCGAAGCAAAGAGCTTTGTAAATTACTACTTATACTATTTGTAGGGCACCTCTGGTGGTGTAACGGTTTGCAAGCTAGACTAGCAAACCTACACGAGTGAGTTCGAGTCTCATTGGGCGCCCCATTCATTCGGCCTTGTGCCACATCGAAGCAAAGAGCTTTGTAAATTACTACTTATACTATTTGTACGAGGCGCCTCTGGTTGTGTAATGGTTAGCAAGCTCGGCTAGCAAACCTACAAGAGTGAGTTCGAGTCTCATTGGGTGCCCCTTTCATATGGCCTTGTGCCACATCTAAGCAAAAAGCTTAGTAAATTTCCACTTATACTATTTGTACTGCTACTACGAATACGTAGTCAGTACATTCTGTTATCGATAGCAAAATCCAAATGGTCAAAATATCAGTCGGAAATGTATAAAGTTGCTGTGAAAATTCAAAGAAAACCTCTCAAAACAATGCGGTAAAAGATGAAAGTGAGCAAATGAGAGAAGAAAAGTCTTTGTGAGGGATTTTAGATGTAGAACAACTAAGAGAAAACAAAAAGACCCATGGAGAAACTGACAGATAAAATTAGTTGAGAGTTATCTTAGCAATTCAGATGATACACCCAAACAACCAACCAGGCAGCTAGATAAATAGAGTCCTGGGGAGACTAAGATAGATAGATGGATTGATTTGAACAGACTGATATATATATATATATATATATATATATATATATATATATATGTGTGTGTGTGTGTGTATGTGTGTGTACATCTATATATACACACACATATATATGAGAGAGAGAGAGAGAGGGAGAGAGAGATGAACAGACATATATCCGTAATTACCAACCTCTCTGCACGAGCAGGATGTGAAACGAAATCAAATTTTTTAAGCGGAGTTTTACAGGTTTAAATTCAGAGTTTTCTTTCTTATAGATAGGTTGTTAAAGGTTAAAGAGCCCAGTCTGTCTTTGCCCATAGCTGGTGGTGGTGGCGGGGGAGAGATTAGTTTGATGCTTACCCTTCTCGAAGTTATTAGCGCTATGTGGAATGCAAACAGCCTTGTCCAGAATTTGAACTCAGGTTGTCGTATCCATTCCCTACGTTGGTAGCCAATACATTATATTCATGTTATGTTATGTTATGTTATTTTTTATTGACAATCTTTGTCTGCATATAGTTGTTTTGATATCCTGCTAGAACTAGTTAACAAATTTTCCGTATTTAACTGTTTCCCAACTATTTTCGAACTCCTCGTGGGCCATCATTAGGAGGTGTGTATATTCCAAAAGTACAATACGTTTTATTTATACTAGGTTATTTTTTTTAAAATTCCATATATGGCAACGGTACCTGAAGACATTTCAATACATTACCACTGAATTGTGTATATAACCGGCTCATTGGTCTAGTGGGTAGAGTGTTCACCAATGGTCCGGGAGACCTGGGTCCAATCCCAGGTCTAGTTATACCAAAGACTTTAAAAATGGTACTTGATACCTCCTTGCTTAACACTCAGCAATATAAGGTATGTATCAAGGGTAAAGTGGAACAATCCAAGGAAAGGAGTAGCACCCTCCCCTACACCTCAGTGTAGTAGCTATTGAAAAGGGAGCCTTCTGGTCGTCGTCGACAATGGTCGCCAACTTTACTTTTATATATATATATATATATAATCACAGAGATTGACTTACAGTTAAACAGGGGCAAAAAAATTAGTCATTTCTTTGCACACGAGTAGAGGGAAAAGCAGTTCTGTTTCAATCAATTCAATTTAGCATAAGTCACCCAAGTTAAAGGGTTCGATGTATTGCTATGTATCACTTGCAATTCAATTAAACATTCGCCTTTTGTTTACACATAGGTAAACGAGAAAAGTTCTTTTTCAAACTATTCAATTTCGCATCAGTCATTTGTTTGCACACAAATTAAATGTCAAACAGTCCTATTTGACGCATAGTAGGATTCTATTAGGTGCTACCACTCCGGGACAGAGTGAACTTGGAAGCAATGACAATGAAGGGGTACACTGCATTCCCCAAAGCTCCAGTATTACTGGAGCCCCCTCCACTAGTTTGTTTAATGCCATATCCTGGACACTCGTTGGATGGAGGAGTCTTACCCGTCTGTAGAGATGCAGTCGGTATATTCTTCAGTCCCAGCCGACTGAGCTTCCTCAATTAGATTATTGTACTTTGGTTAACCAAAAGAAAGGAAAAACAGATTTCAAATTAGCTGTACTCCGCTTAAAAATTGACCAAGTTTCTCATCCTCTTTACCCTCTACTCGTGTGCAAAGAAACGACTAATTTTTTTGCCCCTGTTTAACTGTAAGTCAATCTCTGTGATTATATATATATATATATATATATATATATATATAAAAGTAAAGTTGGCGACCATAGTCGACGACGACCAGAAGGCTCCCTTTTCAATAGCTACTACACTGAGGTGTAGGGGAGGGCGCTACTCCTTTTCCTGGATTGCTCCACTTTACCCTTGATAATACCTTATATTGCTGAGTGTTAAGCAAGGAGGTATCAAGTATCATTTTAAAAGTATTTGGTATGACTCGACCTGGGATTGGACCCAGGTCTCCCGGACCATTGGTGAACACTCTACCCACTAGACCATTGAGCCAGTTATATACACAATTCAGTGGTAATGTTTTAAAATGTCTTCAGGTACTGTTGCCATATATGGAATTTTAAAAATTTACCCAGTATAAGTAAAACGTATTGTACTTTTGGAATATACACACCTCCAAATGATGGCCCACGAGGGGTTCGAAAATAGATGGGAAACACTTAAATACGGAAAATTTGTGGCAGAATGTTAGGATTAATACGTAATTATCTTTCATTCAAAATTCAATTAAATTAAGGTTCTGAATTTCACAAATACAACTGTAAAAAATCATTTATTTTTATTAAATTTTGATAGATTTTTGTACTTGGTATAAAACAAGATTTTACAAAATAGCTGATTACTCTTCCTGAGGAGATTTTCACCTGGATCGTCTTGTTTAGAGAATTTTGATACGGACTTGAGAAATATCTTTTAAATTATCGAATTCCTCTTTCAATCTAATTCTTTCCACATTTCATCAATATTAAGTGTAATTTCAATTTGTAATTTCAATCAATATTATCTCCCTTTTCTGACACTCTTCTGTAAGTTTATACCAGTTTCTCGGTTTTCTGTGAATATAATCAACATCGAGTTTTATTTTAACTTCTATTTCAATACATGTATGATCAGATTTACTTTACGATGATGTTGAACTTAATATCTCCAAATAAACTTTCATTAAATGAAAGAAAAAAATGGTTCATGATATATCAAAAACTTTATCAGAATCTTTTATTGTTAAAGCCAAAGATTCATTTTTCTTTCCTTCGGATCAAATCAGTTTAGGTTTAGTTTGGTTTTATAGCATATCAACCATTGTAGGTTATTTAATGCCAAATCCATTTTTATACATATAAACAGTTCTATTTCAAACGATCCAGTTTAGTTAGTCAACTGAGTTAAATTGTTCCAAGTATTGCTTAATATAAAAAATAATTCAATTAAACATCAGTCATTTGTTTACACAGCTAAATGATCGAACAGTTTTATTTAATACCATTCAGTTTAGCTTAAATACAGTTTTTGTTTGCACATAGTTAAATGTAAAAATAGTTAATTTCAAACAAGCGTAAGAACATGGTTTAATTCTATTTGACCCATAGATAGGACCCTTTCAGGTGCTACCACTGCGGGCCAGAGTGGACCTGGAAGTGATAGGAATGAAAGGATACTCCGCATTGCCCAAAGCTCCAGCATTACTGAATTGTCCGCGTTTGTATTCATCCTGACCTTTATAATTTCTAAATGGAGATAGCGATCTTAATTATAAAATGCTATTAAGACCGATAGAAAAAAAAGTAGAAAGCCTATTTGCTATTTTTTAGCCACTTCTTTTGAGTTGCCTATGTGTTTCTTCTCACCAGAAGTGACATAGAAAAGAATAATGTCCTTCGTATGATGGTGAGGCTCCTGTCCCGGAGTTTGGGCAGTGCGGAGTACCTCTTCAATAATGTGCTCTCAGGTTCACTCGGTGAACGCTTGCGTGCGGAGTGGTAGTACCTGTTCGGAATCCGTCCTTGGGCCGAATAGATCAAATCAATCTTTTGATAGATCGATCAAATAATATCAAATAAATCAATATCAAATAGAATTGCTAGTGTTGAATTGTTATACTTGAAACCATTTAACTATGTGCAAACATATGTGCTTTAACTCGTTCAAAAATAAATTTAGCTACAAACTATTAACATAAAAACCATAATATATGTAAAATAGGATTTGGCACCGATGTTGGTTGGGTTTTATGGCATATATAATATTGTAGATTATTTAATGCAAAACCATCTTTTGAGTTAGATATTGATTATATATGATTTGTAAACACATTATATATATATATATATATAAAGTAAAGTAAGTTGGATAACTTTATCGATGGTGACCCAAATACTCTCTTTTCAAAAACTACCATACCGAGGTGTAGAGGAGGGTGCAACTCCATTCCATGGATTGCTCCAATTTTCCCTCAAGCTTTACATATAATGTTGGGTGATAGGCAAGGCATTAACAAGTACAATTTTTTGAGTCTTTGGTATGACTCCATCTGGGATTAAACCCCGATCTCCCGGCGAACAGTCTACTTATGAGGCCAATATGTATGATATGTGTATATATATAATTTGTGTATGTATGTATGTATAGAGAGTATATATATATATATATATATATATATATATATATATATATATATATAATGTGTACGTGCATGAATCCGTCGAAAACTAGTGCATCACACAGGACAGCCGTTTGGACCTTATTATTATGCCATGGTCTCAACCACTAAAGATCGAAACAGTGACCACAGAATGCAAACCCAAAACTCTACGACTGACCATCGTTCCACATCGCACACAAATGGACTTTGGCTTTAATACAGTTTCGGCTGTATATTCTGTAGACGCTGGTTCACTATCAGTGGTGGATATGACGATATACACTGCTGATGAGACCTAAGAAGGTCGAGAAGTCTGTCCATTGTTTCTGGCCATCAGCAAGCAAGTGTTCACCGGATGTTCTGGTCATGGTAATTCAAGTCAAAATATAATTCTTCTACTAAAAAATAAAATGCGTAAGTATATATATATATATATATATATATATATATATATGTGTGTGTGTGTATACACACACAGAGACACACACACACACATGTATATATATATATATATATATACATAGATATATATATGTGTGTGTGTGTGTGTGTGTTATTGGGCGACTGCATATATATAGTGTGTATATATGTATATATATGTATGTATATAATGCCTGTGTATAAGTATATATGGTGTATATATATATACATAGTTTGTGTGTGTTTATATATATATATAGTGTATATAGATATAGATATATGTGTATATACATAGTGTGTGTATATATAAATAGTGCATGTATATATTTTTATATATTTCGAGTGTATGTATATATTTCTATATATATATAGTTTGTGTATATGTATATATAGTGTGTGTCGGTACATATATATATATATATATATATATATAGTTTGTGTGTGTGTATATATATATCTAGTGTATGTGCGTATATAAATATCTAGTGTGTCTGTATATATATATATATATATATATATATATAGTGTGTATACCAAACTCAATACCCAAATGGGTCCTGGACGTGAGTTTGACGACTTTACGCTCAGGATCGCTAGTTCGATCGGGGAACTACTGCTGCTCCTCTATAAGAGTGGCTTCTATAGAAGAGAATAAAACAGCCATCGAAAGATAACCATGACCCACACACAAACCACTTACGCAAACCGCATCGCTCTTCGCGCGGGTAAAAAAGGGGCGCGTCCTGCTGAGGTTGGAGCCCTGGCCTCGGTGTTCGAAAAATCAGCTACAGAGCTCAAACAACCAAAACTACTAAAATGCAAGCAAACACTACAAATAGCCACATTTAACGTAAGAACCTTAAATAGAATAGGACAACTCCCAGAGCTAATCGCATCGGCCGAAGAACATAAGATAGACATAATATGCATACAAGAACACAGATACACGCACACAGAAGATATCAAATATCACGAAACTGGCAATGGCTGGTCGCTCGCCACTGTATCCGCATGGAAAAACTCTGTCAACGCCGCAGTAGGAGGGGTAGGATTACTTATAGGACCTAGAGCACTAAAAACGCTTAATAGCGTTGAGAAAATACAACCTAGAATGATGGCAGCTACATTTAACGGAAACCCCAGAGCAACAATCATCTCATGCTACAGCCCCACCAATGTTAGTGAAGAAACTGAACTAGTCACCTTCTACGATGAGTTATCCTCATTAGTGCGTAGCATCCCGAAACACAACATGTTAGTCATTGGCGGAGACATGAATGCACAAATCGGGAAAAACGGAAACAACAAATACAGCCTCCACAACACGTCAAATAGGAATGGGCAACATCTAACAGATTTCATGATAGAAAATAGATTAGCATGCCTCAATACAAACTACCAAAAAAGAGAGGGCAAACGATGGACATACACGTACGCAAACAATACTAAAGCACAGATAGACTACGTCCTTATAAACAAGAAATGGAAGAATAGTGCATTGAATTGCGAGGCATACTCCTCTTTTGAGGGTGTGTCCACCGATCACCGAATAGTCACGGCGAAAATACGGTTAAGCCTACGAAAAAATGCCAAACAAACAGCGACCACCAAACACTATGACTGGGCCCTATTAAACAACAAAGATGTAAGAGATAAATACGTATTAGAATTAAGAAACAGATTCGAAACACTACAAGAAAAGACGGAAAAAGTACACCAAACGACGAATACGAAAATTTCGTCAATGCACACCTCGAGGCAGCAGCAAAATACATTCCAACAAAACTTAAAACTAAATATAGAGTCCCATGGGAAACTTTAGCGGTGAGAGAAAAATGTGCACTAGTGAAAACAGCCTCCAAAAACTATCAAAAAAACCCAACAAACACAAATGCCTTAAAACTAAAAACGGCACAATATCAATTAGCAGGCATATATATAAAGGAACAGACAGAATACATTCAAAATCAGATAGATAAGATTAGAGACTCGGTGGAAGATAGACAATCTAGAATAGCCTGGCAAACAATAAACGAAGTGAGCAGAAGAAAGAACACAGCCAAAGCAGCAAACCAACAAGAAAGAATAAAACTGTGGAAACAGCACTTCGAAAACTTACTTGGAAACCCACCAAAAATAACGCATGAACCAATCACCAGAATAATTAGCAAACAATTAGACATTAAACTAGGACCGTTCACACAAG
>OY757915.1:45110234-45172734 GCA_963585895.1 Sepioteuthis lessoniana | reverse complement strand
TGTGTGTGTGTGTGTGTGTGTGTGTGTGTGTGTGTGTGTTCAAAGAGGACTTGCTGTTTCTCAGCCTTAAGTGGAAGACCACTACTGAGAAGTGGTGTTAGAAACTCACTGAGAGTGAAAATGATATCTTAAAACTATGTCTAATCTTATGGGTAGAAAGTTTGCCAACGGCCCAGGAGACCGGGGTTTAATCCTTGGTCGAGTCATACTAAAAACTCGAAAAATGGTACTTGATACCGACTTATTTAACACTCAGCATTGTAAGGTACGGATCAATGGAAATGTGGAGCAATCTAGGGGAAGGCGTAGTACCCCCTTTAACTCTTCAGTGTAGTAGCAATCGAAACTGTATCCTTTGGGTCACCCTTGACTTTGGTCGCCAGCTTTGCTTGCTTACTTAAATGTAGGAGGTTTTAACTTGTTTGGCTTTGTTAATACGACAGAGAAATTAGCGTTTTTCTTTTGTTCACTTGGTTTTAGACGTTGCTGTAGCATGGGATTTGACGAACGAAAGGGAGGTAAAATGAAAGACATTCGAGTATTGCCTAGGAAGAAAGAAAACCGTGAAATGTACAGATTAGAATTGCGTTTGGCGCAATTGAAGCCGTGCCAAAAAGATTAGTGAAACAGTAATTCAAGGAATAATTAAGACTCTCCACATCTCAGTAGCTGGTGTTTGCTTTTGCTAACATGCTGAGGCAGGTGTTGGGTGATTTCAGGGAAATATAAAAGATATCATGGATAATATGAAAGAAAATTGTCAAAAACATAAAGGAAATAGAAACACAAACAGAAACGGTTTGAATCTTAAAACAAAAATTAAATTTGGAATTAATTTCAGTTTCTTTGTTTAAAAGCATATCTACTTTCGTTGGTTAATTAATGCCCTAGTTATCCTTGTTGAACAATAGCTGGGAAGGATGAGGGGGGGTCCATTACGTTCTCAAGCGAACGCAATGGCGCGACTGGAGTTCGAACTCGTTTAATGCGATGTTGCATTCCAACGTTACGCTATAGGGATTCCTCCAAAATTTGTTATTGAGAAATGTGCAGTAATGATTAGGGAATAAAGATTGATTTTAACGGCATGCCAACTTTTCTGGAGTATTTTATGCCTAGAGAGTTGGGAATTGGTTGATTGGGTTTTAAAGCTTATCAACCCTCTCAGGATATTTAATGCCAAATCCGTTTACTCACACACACACACACACACACACACACACACACACACACACACGTTACCTACACACACACACACACGTGTGTGTGTGTGTGTGTGTGTGTAGGTAACATTTTTAAATGGTTTGGTTTCTTTGTTTAATGGCATATCAACCCTTGAAGGTTATTTAATGCCAAAGCCATTCTCATAGAAGAACAGTAGTGGTACTATTTAACCCATAGCTGAGAGGATAAGAGGGTTCATATCTTCCCCAAGGGTATTTGCCCGAAAGTGAACGCAATAGCGCGACTGGAGTACGAACTCGCTTACAACGATTTCGCAGTTCATCACTAACCATAACACCATTAGGACACCCCCATTTTTAAACGAGTCAGTCCATTTGTTTGGACATAGTTAAGTGGTTTCAAGTATTGCTATCTAACTTGTATAGTTTTATTTGCACACAGTTTGATTGTTTCAAGTATTGTTATCTAATACTAATAATTCAATTTGATATTAATTTCTTTGCTTCCAGTTAAAAGGATTCAAGTACAGTAAATGATTAAACAGTTCTATCCAACACATAGATAGAAGCCTAACTTGTACTACAATTCGAAATTGCTCTAGGAGTGAAAGGGTGCGCGATATTCCCTTAAGCTCCGGGACTAGAGCCTCACCATCAGATGATTCTGAGTCATATCTAGGATACACGTTGGTTGGAGGGTGGTTCTTTTTTCTCAGTAGAGATATAGTTGGTGTAATCTACTGCCGACTAAATCCATGATTAGGAGAAAGAGTTTTTTAACCCCCACCAAAAAAGAAAAAACCCAACTCCCACCAGGGAGCAAGAATCCTCCATTCCAAATAGGGATGTCCTGTATATAACACTAAACTGCATTTGCTGGTGAGGTTCCAAATGTAGAGCTGTGTGGAGTACCCAGTCAAGGCCATTACTCCCAGGTTCACTTTTACCCGAAGTGGTATTACCTGTTAGGGTATAATCAACGAGATAAATGTATATGTTTTAGAATTATTCATATTCGATCGGACCGGGTGCAAATTTCTCTCGAGAAACAATTTTATAAATAATGTAGATATGAACGTAAAACGAACGCGATTTTCTAACCTCTAGGCGTAAAATAACCCTTGTCAGGTTGATATGCCATAAAAATCAATCATGGAAATTCCATGGTTAATCTTTAAAAAAAACTAGGAAATACAGAATATGCACAGAATATGTACAGATATAAACAGAGTAAAATATTTAATACTTACTCAAAAAAATATATATGAGATAAGGAAAACCAGATGAATAAATTAATAAGGAAAACCAGATGTACAGTTTAACCCTGATATAAGATACCCTGGTATAAGAGAGATTTTCTCTGGTTCCACATTAGAGCATGTGTTTACTTAACAAAACCCGGATATAAGAGAAATCAATGTCCCTGTATAAATGTATAGATTATTTTTTATTTATTTGTAATATACTTAATTTGATTTACAAGGATACAGTTGTAGTAGTCGAGGGCTACCAGAAGGCTCCTTTTTTAATAGCTACTACACCGAGGTGTAGATAAGCGCGCTACTTTTTTCCCTGGATTGCTCCATTCTACCCTTGATACGTACCTTATATTGCGGAGTGTTTAATAAATGAGGTATCAAATACGATTTTAAGTCTTTAGTATGACGCGACCTGGGATGGACCTGGATTCAATCCCAGGTCGCGTCATACCAAAGATTTTAAAAATGGTGCTTCAATTTCCAATTGAAAATAACACTAGATATGTTGACATGCCATTAAAATCAATCCATCAACTTGAACTCGGACTGCCGAATCCATTTTTTTCGACTAAAACCGTCACGCCACATGCGCTTCTTGAGTTGCACATATCTTTAATAACTATCGATGATTAAAGACGTCCCAAACATACAATGAACAAAAGTACAAAAAGAAAAACGTAGATGGAATAAAAAAAAGCAAAAAAAGAAAAAGGAAAAATGCAAGGCAAATTAGAATTAACGTACGAGTCAGCTAACAAAACGTACAAGTCAACTAATAACGAGTATCCGTCTTAAATAAAAATGTTAACTTCTCATATATCTGCTCTGTACAGAAGATTACGTGTACTTTCGATTTGCATATTGGCCATCGATGCTAGAATTAAAGATTTTTAAAAATATCTAAGGTTTAAATGCTGTTTTCTTGGTAGAAAAGCCTTCACCATTTATAGGACTGACCCAACTTTTTCTATGCCTTTCGGATTATGTCCCTATTATCCACATTGACGAGTTGAAGCTGAAAATTATTTGTATTTATTCGCTTAGGGCTATTGACCTCATTTCTGTCTATATTCGTAACGATTACGACCGCTATGTCTTCGGTCTTCTTCAGATATCTTTTTGTTGGTAGATTTCGGGGAATTTCGAAAATTCAAGGTGGGAATGGAAAAACCCAAAAACGTCCATGAGAAGGCACAATCCACAAAAGAAGGTCTATAAACTGTCATCCAGGAAAGTTCGAACTATTTTGATAAAGAATATTGCTTTTAATTAGTGAAATCCATGCCTGAAAGAATTAAGGCTCCATCTACCAAGGAAGATCTATTAAATGTCATTCAGGAAAGTTGAAACCACTTTGATAAAGAATATTGCTTTTAATTAGTGAAATCCATGCCTGAAAGAATTAAGGTATCTGAAGAGCACAAGGAAAAGCAAAAAATACTAATTTTTCTAAATGAAGTCTATAATTTCTTCCTTGATATTGGGTTATTCCAAAACAATTTCCTCGGCATTGCTCAGAAATACTTACCATTAATTTAAATAATTCAGTCTTGTTGGTTTAAGTAATATTTTATGAAGCCAGAATATTCAGCTATTAAAGAAAAATGTTTAATGTCTTATCTGTTATTTGTTCATTTACTGCTAAATAAAAATTCTCTCAGGAAATATTCTTTAGCGTGTTAATGTGAATATTTTTGCTAGATACTGGAAGTTTTTTGCGGTTCCTATAATCCTGAACATCGAGTTATTTCAGAATATTTTCTCCAGCATGCTGTGCGAAAAACACTCCACTTAATTCAAATAGTTTAATCTCGTTTGTTTGATTAAATTCTAATGAAGCCAGAATTTTCAGCCATCAAATAAAAATATAAATATATACTGTAAAATAAATATATACTGTAAAATCCTATTGTAAGTGAGTTGATCACAAATATTTGTGTGTGTGTGTGTGTGAGAGAGAGAGAGAGAGAGAGAGAGAGAGAGAGAGAGAGAGAGAGAGAGAGAGAGGAGTTACGTATTCCTGATGCTATTCGACATGTATCATTGTTCGATCGCAGGTAAAAAGTGAATATTTCAAATCCTGCTCTTCTTGGCAGGACTATTGCAATTTTGGATATTTGGGGTTGATTCAAGAGGCATCTGCTTAGTTTTCTTCAACCTCGAGCCTGGAAGGGAAGTAATGAATTTCTGCATTAACTCAATGGCACGAGTTTGATTTGAACCCAGCTCGTCGATTCCATTTTTGTGCCAATAACCTCTGTGCCACGCGCAGCTCTACAAGATACGATACACACAGAAAATCAGGCACGAATAACACTTAGAGACTTGGCGTTGTTCCACAAACTAATGACTATCCCACTCTTGAATCATCGCCGATTCCAAGGTCAATCTACTTTTGAGATTCACTACTGTCAGGCTGCACTTGGGTAAATAATGAAGGAACGAAATGATGATTAACGATGGTCAGATAATATTTTTAAAAATTGAATTAATTATCTTTGTTGAAAGCCAATTTAACCGTATATTATTTTTTGAGTAATTTGAATAGATCTCTAAAGAAGACGATAAAAAAGCAGATAAAATGTTTGTTTTAATACTAATTTACCATGTAATAAAGATTTCATTCTATGATGTTTTTGAAATTGTTAGGCTTTATGAAACTAGTTCCACTTCTTTTTACAAAAGCGTCCTTCATAAAGACTATCTATAATGATAATAATGATAAGAAGAAGAAGAAGAAGAAAAAAAAGACAAGTAAGTACTTGTCTCTTTTTTTTTTCTTGAAAGAAAAGTGAAAAAAAGCCCTGTGGAACATAAGAGTAACGGTGACACCACTTGTAATTGGCGCGATTGGAACGGTCCCCAGAGTCTTTGGCAGGAGACTGGAAGAGTGGGAAATCGGAGGATGAATCAAGACCGTACATTAGTGAGATCGACCAGAATACTAAGAAGAATCTTGGTGACCCGTGGAGACTTGTTGTCACTCAAACTTGCGTGGTGTAAAAATAATAATGAATTGACAATAATAATAACATACAGCGAAATCGTACAAAAAGAATATAAGACTAGACATGACTGTGTGGGGAAGTAAATCCCCTGGGAATTGTTCAAGAGACTGAAATTTGATCATACTACCAAATGGTATATGCATAAAACGGAATCCATTCTGGTGAATGAGACGCACAAATTTTGATGAAATTTTGAGATACAAACAGATCACCTTATCCCGGTCAGACAATCAGACCTTATGATAATTAACGTACAAAAAAAGACAACATGCCGGATAATGGACCTCGCCGTCCCGGCGTACCACAGAGAGAAATCGAAAAGAGAGACAAGTGCTTGGTCCTTGCCAGGTAACTAAAAAACTATGAAACAGGAAGTTGACGGTGATACCAATTGTAATTGGTATGTTCAGAACGATCTCCAAAGAGTTGATAAAGAGGCAGGAAGAGTTGAACATTGGAGAACGAGCCAAGACAATCCAAACTACAGTATTATTAAGATTGCCCCAAATACTGAGAAGAGTCCTGGAGAACTGAGGAGAGTTTCTTTAAATCATACTTCAGTGAAAGACCATCTGCTAAAGCAGGCTTGAAAAACCCGCAATAATAATAGTGATAATAATAATAATCGGTGAACCACATAATAAACGAATGCAACAAACTAGTACAAAAGGAGTTCAAGACTAGGCACGATTGGGTGGGAAAGGTGATCTATTGGTAATTGTGCAAGAGACTAAAATTTGACAATACTAAGAAATAGTATATGCACAAACAAGGATCTGTCCTAGAGAATAAGACATAAAATTATCTAGGATTTTGAGAGACAAACAGATGGTCTAATCCCAACCAGAAGACCAGACTTAGTGTTGATTAATAAAAAAGAATTAGTCATCATGTTGATTTTATTGGTACTAGCAGATCACAGAGTGGTAATAAAAGAAAGCAAAAAGATAGAAAATACTTGGATGTTGCCAGAAAAAAGAAAAAAAGTGGGACCTGAGGATGACTGTGATACCAATTGTTGTTGGTGTACTTGGAATGGTTCTCCTTGGCGGAGGAACTGGAAATCAGAGGAAGAATCCAGACCACAGCATTAAGATCAGCTAGAATACTCAGAAGGATCCTGGAGACTTAAAAAGATTTTATGTCCCTTAGATTCCAGTAAAACCCCACCAGCTAATGCTGAGGTGAAATAATAATAATAGACTAAGCACGATTGGGTGGAAAAGTGATCTACTGGGAATTGTGCAAGAGATTAAAACCTGACCATACTTAAGAAAATAAGGGAATTTCCAAATCAATCCATGACAATTTGCTTGTACAGGAAATTCGATTGGGGATTTTTCACTGGAGTCTGCATGAAAGCGAATCTCATCAGATTTTCAGGATATTGGTGTAGCTTGAACAATTCCCAGTGGATCACCTTTCCCACACAATCATACCCGTTTCTATATTTGCTAAATTCCTTTATGTGATTAACTCTTTCATGAATATCATCACATATCCTACACTTGTAATTCTTCTGCGTATTATCAGTTTTAGCATTTATAATAAGAAGATTAAGAGTTTTTCACATCAGTTTTAGCTCACTGGAGTTTGTGTTACAGCAAGTCTCTTCAAGTCGCCAGGACTCTTCTCAGTATTCTGGCCAATCATTATTATTATTCTATTTGTGAGTTTTTCAAACCAGTTGAAATTGGTGTTTTTTTTACTAAAGCCTGAGAGACAACAAGTTTCCTTAAGTCTCCAGGACCCTTCCCAGTGTTCTGTCCGATTACTATTATTTATATTATTATTCTATTTGCGAGCTTTTGTTTGTGTTTTATCCCATATCAAACTTTGTAAGTTATTTAATGCCAAATCCATTTTTATACAAATAAACAGTTCTATTTTAAACAATTCAGTTTAGCATAAGTATGCAGTTTAGCTGTTGAAAACATTTCTATTTCAAGCTTTTCAATTTTGTCAAACAGTTCTAATTGAAACAATTCAGTCTGGTATCAGTCTAGTTTTTTTTACACGGTTTAGATGTCAAACAGTTCTATTTCAAGCAATTCAGTTTAGCTTAAGTACACAGTTTAGTTCTATTTGACGCATAGATATGACCCTATCAGGTGCTACCATTCCGGGCCAGAGTGAACCTGGGAGCGATAGCAATGAAAGGGTACTCCGCATTCCCCAAAGCTCCAACATTACTGGAACCTCACCATCAGACTGTTTAGTGTCATATCAGGACACTCGTTGGGGGAGACTTTGCCCTCTGCAGAGAAGCAGTCTGTGTATTCTACAGCCCCAGCTGACAGTGCAATTGCGAGCTTTACATATCAGTTGAAATTAGTGGTTTTCCACTAAAGCCTGAGTGACAACAGGTCTCTTCAAGTCTCCAGAACTCTTCCCAGTATTCTGGCCAACTATTATTTTTATTATTCTATTTGCGAGATTTTCATATCAGTTGAAATTGGTGTTTTTCACTGAAGCCCAAGTGACAACAAGTCTCCGCAGGTCTCAAGAGTTCTAAGTATTCAATCTGATTTTAACAGTGCTGTGATTTGGATCTAATCTCCAGCGCCTCCTGTCTCAGCGTCGAGGCTGACGACATTAATATGCTGTTGGCTTTGACGCTAGCGGGCGATGTTCTGTAAAGGCCGATTGGGGCCGTATTGTCCTCGGCTTCGGCTGGGCCACCTTCGGATGGGCGAGCTGCATCACTGACACCCTTGTATTGCATTGGACCTTATGATAACACAGACAAAAAAAAAAGAAAGACATGCCGAATAATGGACCTTGCCGTCCCGGTGGACCACAGAGAGAAAATACCCCCCCCCCAAAAAAAAAACACCGAAAGTGTTACGCCAACTTTACTACTGACTCCGTATGTAACGTAATTGAACGGTTCGTTGACACCTTTGTTACCCTTGTATAGCACTGGACCTTGCTGTCCAGTTTAAGCTATAATCAGGCATACGTGCCTGGACCCAGATCTGGGTCCATGACCTTCTAGGCTCATCAGGCCCTCATTGCACTAAGTGGGCCGATGACCTGTATAGTCCAGGAGGGCTCGAACCTTACCCTCCTCTAAATGCCCATTTTAATCGACCTACGGGTTATTGACTTTGTATCAAGTTCTGTCTGGTGGGAGGCAGAGACAAATAAAGCCCCAGTCTCTTTTCCATGCCTTTGGGTGGGCTATTAAAAGCTCACCAACTAAAATCAGTGTCACCCTCGCTCTCATGGTCCACAGCTTTTTCAGTTCCCAGGAAAGATAACAGGATTTTTCTATTTTTACGCTTTCTCCTGATTTCACTTGATTACAGAATCCACTTGATGACAAGGTATTTTCCTATTATTAATTAACACTTAAGAATTTTATGCTTTTTATTTTATTACCGAATCTAGTTTGTGTATATACCATTAGTCAATATGGCAAAATTCTATACTCTTGCACAGTTCCCAGAGGATCACCTTTCCTAACCAGTCTTACTTAATCTTGTCTTCTAAACATTAGTCTTTTGAGCAATTCGCAGTGGTTTACCTTCTTCATCCAGTATATTTTGTTTCAGGTGTTATGAATACTTATAAAAGTTTCAAGATTCTCGAAATTTTGAGGCATCATTGTAAACTCGTGAACGTGCTTGAAGGATTCGATTATAGGAAATCAAATATCTTTACAACTGAAATTTGGTTTGAGAGATTTACAGATTATGACTGTTCCCTTGAGATAAAACCCAAGAGTAGACAGCCATAAATTTTCTATTTGGATGATTTGAAACACACGGTAGAGAAAAATTGAGACACTGGCTCTTGAAAAATTCGGAAGAGCAAAAATCTATGTATTATATCGAGAACATTATATGGAGGTGCCCGTGGTGTAATGGTTATCGTCGTAGGAAATGGACACGGCGACACGAGTTCAAATCCTGGACAAGACTGATTGCATTTCGCATAGCACTAATACCCTAGGGAAAGGTATGAATCCAATTATTCTCCCTCCTGCTATGAGTAAATAGTAAGACAGACTGGGTTCTTCATCCTTGGTGAGGGAACTAGTCTAGGAGAAGGAATACTCTGAATTCAAACCTGTTAAACTTCGCTTAAAGATTGACCTTGTTTCATATCCTGCCCGAGCGGAGGGGTTGGTAAATATGATATCGAAAACATTATATAAGCTTAACAAAACAAAACACATTTTCATGAAGTTCTTGATGAAATCTTTGTTTGTTTAAAAAGGAAAATAGTTTTCCTACTGACCCAGTCGGCTGGGGCCACAGTATACACTGACTGCGTCACTGCAGAGGAGTAAGACCACCCCCCCAACAAGTGTTCTGGATATGACACTAAACAATCTGATAGTGAAGTTCCAGTAATATGGGAGCTTCGGTGAATGCAGAGTCCCTTCATTGCTATTACTCCCAGGTCTATTTTGGCCTGGAGTGGTTGGATTCTATCAGGTGCTCTCTATGGGTTAAATAGAAGTGTTTGACATTTAAACTATGTATTTGAACATTTAAACTGAGTGTAAACAAATGACTTATGCTAAACTGAATTGTTTGATTGGTTTGGTTTGTTAGGTTTTATGGCATATCAACCTTTGTAGGTTATTTAACTCCAAATCCATTTTTATGTAAATTATCTGTTCCATTGAAAACAGCTCAGCCCAGCATAAGCACACAGTTCAACTGTCAAAAACATCTCCACCTCAAACCATTCAAGCAGTTATATGTAATAATTCAGTTAAGTGTAAATACAGTTTTAATGTCGAAAAACAGTTCCGTTTAAAATAATTCAGTTAAGTATAAGCATACAGTTTAAGTGTAAGTACGGTTTAATTGTCAAAAACGTTTCCACTTCAAGCCACTCAGTCTACTCAATTCATTTTAGCATAAGTATGCTGTTAGTTCTATTTAACCCATAGATAGGGCCCTATCTGGTGCTACCACTCCGGGCCAGAGTGGACCTGGGAGCGATGGCAATGAAGAGGTACTCCACATTCCCCAAAGCTCCAGCACTGCTGGAACCTCACCATCAGATTGTTTAGTGTCATACCCAGGACACTCGTTAGGGGGGTCTTACCCCTCTGCAGAGGTGCAGTCAGTGTATTCTACAGCCCAAGCTGACTGGGCAATGAATTGTTTGAAATAGAACCGTTTGGTTATTTAACTGTGTGTAAACACATGACTGAGGTTTAATTGAATTGTTTGTGATACATAGCAGTTCTTTGAACCATTTCACTTTGTTGATATGCTAAACTGAATAGCTTGAAAAAGAACAGTTTAATCATTTGACAGTGTGTAAACAAATGACTGATGTTCATTTGAATTGTTAGTAATACATAGCAATGCTTGGAACCATTTTACATTCTTACCATGCTAAATTGAATTGTTTGAAATAGAACTGTTTGATCATTTAATTGTGTGTAAGCAAATGACTGTTTAATTGAACTGTTAGTTTTATATAGATATACTTGAAAACATTTGACTGTTTGCAAACGAATGATTAATAGTAACTCGAATTATTCATATTTGATAGAAATAAGTGAAACCATTTAACTGCGTCCAAAAAATGAACCAAGCCTCGTCTAAAAATGTTACCTACAAAATGTGTTTTGAAATCATATTTATAAGCATAGGAAGGATTTAACATTAAGTAACCTACAAGGGTTGATATGCAACCCCCCCCCCAAAAAAAAAACCCCAACAAATTAGTTATAACACATTTAAAAATTAAATCACCCACAAACTAAGAGTGAAAACAAATGACTGTTGTAAAATTGTAACAGTTATATATCAATACTTGAAAACCATTTAACTGTAGTATATATATATATATATATATATATATATATATATATATATATATATATCAGAGATGAACTCATAAGAGATGTACTCTTATGGATCCCCACACATGGCCGTGCAAAAGCAGGACGACCAGCACGAACGTACATTCAGCAGCTATGTGAGGATACGGGATGTTGTCCTGAAGACCTACCTAGGGCGATGAACGATAGGGAGGAGTGGCGAGAGAGGGTCAGGGATATCCGTGCTACCAGCGTGATATGATGATGATGATATATATAAAGCTCGTTTAAAAATGTTATCTAAAAAATATGTTTACAAATCTTCTTGGTTAGACTTCGCGAGCGAAGATTTATGAAGGAGGCTGTCCATGTAGACTGCAGGCATGCTCATGGCTGACTCAACCGATGCAGGACCGGCCTCAGCGACTGAAGTTAAAGGTCTGGTATGGCTGCTGAGGCTCCCTGGATCTTCCTCCTGCAGCGTTATTCCCTGAGGTTGGCACCGTGGGAGACCTCAAAAGTGGAGACGACCTGGTGGACAGTGCAGTGCCAGGTCTGACGGTCAGCAGCAAATGTCGACCACCGGTGGTGGTCAATGTGACAGGCACCGAGGGTATTCTTGACGGAGTCTTTATCATATTTACCAACCCCTCCGCTCGGGCAGGATATGACACAAGGTCAATTTTCAAGCGGAGTTTAACAGGTTTGAATTCAGCCTATTCCTTCTGCTAAACTAGTTGCCTTACCAAGGCTGAAGAACCCAGTTTGTCCTACTATTTACCCATAGCTGGAGGGAGAATAATTAAATTCATACCTTTCCCATGTGAAATGTAATCGGTCTCGTCCAGGATTTGAACTCGTGTCGCCGTGTCCATTTCCTACGACGATAACCATCACACCACGGGCACCTTCTTGACGGAGTCTTTATAATGTTTCTTCGGTGCTCCTCTATCACGGTGGCTAGTGGCGAGTTCACCATACAGGGCTATCTTGGGCAGACATATATTTTATAAATGTATAAACAGGACTTGGTATGAAATGATCTACAATGATTGATATGCTAGAAAAATTAACCAAACCCCACTAGTTTTCTTACAACCCTTAAATTAAATAGACTGAATAAAGACTACGCTAAATAAATGGATTGATTGAATTTGGCTGCATGTCAACCTGTCGAGGGTTATTTTATACCTAGAGTTAGAGAATCCTGTTCATTATAAATTCATATTTATATTTTGGTATAATTGTTTCTTAAGAGTTTTTTTTTTTTGCACACGGTCCTATTAAATACGATTAATTTCCAACAGATCTATTTGACCTGTAGTGGTTAACATGAAGGGTTGTGACATCGTAGTAAGCGTGTTCAAACTCAAGTTGCGTTATTACGTTCACTTTCGAACTATTACCGTTGGGAATGCTATGACACCTCTTTATATCCCAGCTATAGATTAAATCATACCAGTACTGTTCTTCAACAAAGATATTTTAGGCATCAAATAACCCATGAAGGTTGATATGCCAAAGAAACCAAAGCAAAGAAACCCTCACCCATAGAAGGGACTGAAACAGTTTTAGCAATAAAGATCTGATCTATGTGTAATATCTAATAAGTTATTATATGGTTTCAAGTAATTATTTTTATTTCATAATAATTTGCTTTTACGCAGGTATACGGATTCAGGTAACGAATTGTAAAAAATTATAGTTTCAAGTAAATATTCTTAAAGTAAATAATTCACGGTGATATGGCATCAAGTATTCCTTTCGAATACAAATAATTTCTAAACACTTCTATTTGCCACATAAATGAGACACTAACAGTAACTTCCATTTCGGACCAGAGTGGACCTGGAAGTAATGAGAACGCAGGTGAGCTTTGAATTCCCCAGGTTTCCAGAACTGTAGTCTCACCATCGGATACAGTTTAGTATCCTGTCTAGGACATCACGTTCTTCCTGTAAGGATTTCTTACTCTTTTGCATGGGATACAATGAACCTATTATAAGCCTCACCAACGTTACTGTCGATGGAGAGAAATATGTTTTTGATAAATCATAGGTGTGAAAAAGTCTTGGAATGATCACTGAATTTCGTCTTGTTTCTTAGTTGTACGTTTTTGATTTGCTTAGAAAGAAACCAATTATAATCTGTCTACCGTTGGTTCGTAAATAAAGTAAAAGTAAGGTTAGCGACCATAGTCGAGGGTGACCCGAAGGCCCCCTTTTCGATAGCTACTACACCAAGGCGTAGGGGAGGGCGCTACTCCATTCCCAGGATTGCTCCACCTTACCCTTGAACCGTACCTTATAATGCTGAGTGTTAAGCAAGGTGGTATCAAGTACCATTTTTAAAGTCTTTGGTATGACTCGACCTGGGATTGAACCCAGGTCTCCCGGGCCATTGGCGAACACTCTAACCGCTGGGCTTGTGATTGAAAAACAATCCCTGCACTTTACTAGAAGTGACGGGACAGCAATTGTGTTGTCAAGTATTTAAAACATACAATGGAGTGGAGCAAGTTTTCTTTAATTTATTGCTTTCTTCCCAATGGCGTAGTGGCTAACGTTCTTCATAGGAAACGATTTCGAACTCCAGTTGCATTTTCACATTCACTTTCAGACTAATATCCTTGTTAAAGGTGTGAGCCTCCTTATACTCCAAGCTATGAGTTAAATCATATCACTGCTGTTCGGCCACAAGGATGACTTTGGCATTAGATAACCTCATAAGGTTGAAATACCATTACAAAACCAAACCAAATATTAAGCTGAAACAAGGATTCGAGTTGTCAGCATGATAAACGCAACTCAAACAATTTTATTTGTTTAAATTTCTGTGTTGAAGCTTGATATTTGTTATTACTTAGAATATTAGGACTATTGACCTCATCTTTTTTGTTATTCTAACAACGTTTTGGCCGATATGTTCTTCAGCCTTCTTCAGGTATTTCATGTCGAACTCGAGAGTCCACACAGAAGATTGAACTGAACCCTTTATTTGAAATAATTTTGTATACAGAAACAAAATTTCTCATATATTACTTCTGCGTGTCATCAACTTTTTTTTAAAACAAACTGTATCACAACCTCTGTCTCATAAGATGTTTCGTTATATTTCATGAAGCACACACACACACACACACACACACACACACACACACACACACACACACACGCATATATATATATATATATATATATGTATATATTTTTTTCAGGCTTTTTTCTCCATGCATAACGTTATGGTCTTGGAGGTTCATCTATATGGTAGTACTGATACAACCATAGTTTATTTTAGCAGATTTCAATATGATCGATAGCCTGTCTATAGTAGTCTACGACTTATATATATATATATATATATATATATTATAGCAGTGATGGTTGTCACTAAATTCTAAATTCTAAATTCCATGAATTAAATATATATATATATATATATATATACTTTAAGAAAAACAACGAAACCGGTCACATAGGATTATAAATTTATTTCCATCCTGTTACGCATTTTTGAAGTTTCCAAAAACACGAAAAAAGTAACAGGACTTCTTCGGACCTTTTGGATGAAAAAAATTAGAATAGACACATGGTAGTGGGAGGGGATAGTGGGAGGGAGTCGAAGAGGGGTGAGGAGTTACCTCTTCACTAAGCCCACTTCCGTTTTAATTTTAAATTTCGGTTAGCAATGTTGTAAAAAAATTTTTTTTTAAAAACTTTCCCTTAATTAATAAATTAAAAAAAAAAAAATTATATTTAGACCTAACTTACAGATTTTTTATTGTCTAAGATTTAAACTTTAAATAATAACTTCACGTAAAGATACAGTTTTTAGATATATTAAAAATAAAAACAAATATTCAATTTAGAAAGCATTAATTCGTTTCACTTTTTATGCGTAGTACGTATATATTATATTCTTTTTCACAATTTCCTATCTAACAATTCATTTTAATTATTCTCAAAATTAGCTCTATGTTTTTATAGAAAAATTTGTTTAATTATTTATAGCTTAAATTTAGCCCTATGTCTACACCTAGCTATTAGTTCATTTCTCTTATTTAATAATGTTTTTGGCTCAGGAAAAAGCAAAATGTGGATTTTTTCTTCAAGACACAGGTTGCACCTACTATCGAAAGATTTTGGGGCACTAGATCTTCTCAATATGGACCATTGTATTTCCGGGGTTAACCCTTTAACTTTTAATCCCCAATAATGTTTAGATAGAGCAGTTTGATTTTTTTGTTGCTGAGCTCTTTACCAGGAAAATTTTAAATATTCATGCTTGAATAACTTCTTGTCCTGATGGAATCACTCCCAACTCCGGTTTAACTGGACCAATATATATATATATATATATATATATATATATATATATATATATATATGTCCGCAAATGGTTTCAGTTTTGGTATTTAGGTTTATTTAATTGTTATTGGAAGTACTTGTGTGACACGTGTTTCTGAAATTCTAGTCCCATCTGACATTTGCTATTATCGGTTGTATGTTGAGTTTCTTTATGGAAAATGTTGTTTTGATAGGTTGTCTTGATTTTACTTATCTACATGTTTAGTGTCTATGAATTTTCCATTGGAGTTAATTACTCGTTTTCATAAGGTTCTTACTTGCTTTGTTTTCCCCTCTCTATTTTCACCTCTAGTTTATGTAAATGTGTATTTTTGCTATTGATGTATTTTTGTATATATATATATATATATATATATATATATATATATATATATATATATATATATATTCTGCAGGTATGTGTGTTTGTGCACACATATACTGGGTGTCTCAAAATAGATGCAACCCATTAATATGATAACAATTTATTACTCAAACAAGCGAAATGGCGGTCATTTGGATTACGTACTGTAAAAAATGCATCCTTGGAGCTACAAACCTCAAATCAATGTTTTTTTTAACATTATTATTTTATCAGCTTCCAGGACATGGAATGTTTTTTAATTGCTTATTTCAGTAATAAATCATTATCATATTAACTGGTTGCATCTATTTTGACATAATTTTAAATGATTTTGTCGCCAAATAGTTTTAAATGATTTTGTCTCCAAATAACTAGTGAGGTAAAATATTTTTCCTCTCTTGTCCAAGGCATTGTAATCAAGGATTAATAGTTGTGATAGTATTCTATTTCCAAATCTGAAATAAAAGGGAACACAAGACTATTATTAATAGTTATAAGCAGTCAGATGGGTTGAATGTATATATTGGGACACCCTATATATATATATTTATATATATGTACACTTATATATATATGCACCCGTACACACATATACTTTCAAGGTTATTGGGCAAATTTAATGTCAGTGAGAATGTTTATCACATATGTAAATATATCTTTTAGCCTTCTCCCTCCCCCCCTCTCTCTCTCTCTCTCTCTCTCTCTCTCTCTCTCTCTGTTGTTAGGCTCCGCATAATATTGGTTTAAATCTATGAAGTTTTTTTCTTTTATTTTGGGAATGGGTAGTGATTGGTCTGGTCTATTGGCATTGTTTTATAGTGTCCGTTACTGCATTCATAAAGATGTTTTGTCATAGAGTGCTTTCTAGCTTTTTATTAATTTAATGTTCTTTTTATGTAAAGTCATTCTGCTGTTCAGTGTACTTTTACTTTAATGGTACAATCACAGACACAAAGCTTAGAATTAAACAAAATTAACACCATCTATCCAAACAATCTTTATAGTAAAGAAACTCAACATAAAACAGAAGAAAAAGAAAAACAAGAATATGGATTAATAATAAATAAAAAACAATATATATATATATATATATATATATATATATATGTATTTATATGTATATATATATGTATATATATAAGTATATATATATGTATATATATGTGTGTGTGTATATATACCTATATATAATGTATATATATATATGTATATATAAGTACGAGGTGCATACGATAAGTTTCCAGACTTTTTTCGTATGGGCAATTTTATTGATTGTACACACATGAAACTCTAGTCTCCTTCGAAGTAATCTCCGGCTGCAATGCACTTGTTCTACCAATCCAACAATTTCTGGAAGGCTCCATGGAAGTCCTCTTGTGTGAGCGTGTTAATGACCTTCGTCACAGCCTATTTCATCTCCTCAATTGTCTCATAACGATAGCCTCTGAGCTTAGAGAATAACCAAAAGCCACAGGGAGCAAGGTCTGGACTATAGGGTGGGTGAGGAATTGTCTTGATGCCCATCTTGGTCAAATAGTCTGTGACAAGGAGGGAGGTGTGGACTGGTGTATTGTCCTGGTGGAAATGCCACTGATCCGATATGAAGAGTGCTGGCCTCTTCCGACGGAATCTCTTCCTGAAAACATAACCTCAACATATTAATCCTAACCCTAACCATTTGGCCAATCAACTCTGGTTTATTTACTTCCTTATTTCTCCCACACCTCTCATCATCCCTCACAGACTCCCTGCCTTCCTTGAATCTCTTATGCCAATTAAAAACTGATGCTCGTTTCATGCAAGATTGTCGAAAAGCATTCTGAAGCATTCCATACGTTTCTGTGGCATTTTTTCAAAGTTTAAAACAGAATAATTTTGCATATCGTTCTTCTAAAGTGTCTTCACGTCCAGATTTCATTTTTGAAATTCACTAGCTGTGACAATCAGGTTTTAGTAGGGTGTATTCGAATTCCTGCTGTAGCTGTTCATTTGAAGCTGAAATCATAAAAATTGGTCAGTCATCTCATAAGATGTATAGCAATAACATAGTGAATTTTCAAGCATCTACGACAATTTTAAATGTCTGTACAAAAAATAGTCTGGAAACTTATTGAATTCACCACACACACACACACACACACACACATATATATATATATATATATATATATGTGTGTGTGTGTGTTTGTGTGTGTGTGTAATGGGTTGTGCAATAGTTAGTAAGCTAGACTAGCAAACCTTCACGAGTGAGTTCGAGTCTCATTAAGTGCCCCATTTACATGGCCTTGCGCTTCATCAAAGCAAAATGCTCAGTAAATTACTATATATGTATATATATTCATTTATTTCTTACTCTAAATATAACAACTACGATGGGATTGATGAAGTCGAATATTTTAGGAATATTAGGTTTTGCAAGTGTCCAGAAATAATTGTGACTTGTCTGTCACAAAATTAAAGCTTGGCGATTAACAAGATTCAAATGCTGACTTTTAATGTCGAAGGTAAATTAACCCCAATTTGTTTCCATCGTGAAAGAAAATTTGAAGAAAAAGAAAGCAGTAAAGAAAGAACTAAAAAGGAAGAGACATTTTGTTTTAATGTGAGTTCGGTTGTCACTGAGTGTCCTTTCAGCATAAAGACAGAAAGAATAAAGAAAAAAAAAAGATGTAAATAAAGAAATAATAGAAGAAGGAAAAAAGAAAGAAAATAGGAAGAAAAATCAGAAGTAGGAAAAGAAAGAAAGAAAAAGTGAAGGAGTAATAAAAGAAAAAATAAATAAATAAAGAAAGGTAGATTGGAAAAGTAAAGAATGAAAAACAGAAAGAAAAAAAAGGAGAGGTGTAACGAAGGAAAAAGAAAGATAGAAAGGAAAAGGAGGAGTAAGGAAAGGAAAGAAAGAAAGAAAATTGGAGGAGTAAAGAAGGAAAAAGAAAAAAAGAAGTAAAGAAAGAAAAAAGAGAGTAAGGAGTATAGAAGAAAAAAGAAAGAATGAATGAAAAAGCGAGGCTAAAGAAGAAAAAAGAAAAAGGGGAGGAGTAAAGAAGGAAAAGGAAAGAAAACAGGGAGGTATAACGAAGGAAAAAAGAAGAAGTAAGGAGTAAAGAAGGAAAAAGAAAGAAAGAAAAAAGAAAGTAAAAGTGAAGGAGTAAATAAGGAAAAAGAAAGAAAGAAAAAGAAAGAAAAAGGAGAGGTGTAACGAAGGGAAAAAAATGAGGAGTAAAGAGGGAAAATGAAAGAAAGACAGAAAATAAAAATGAACAAGAAAAGTGAGGAATAAAGAAGGAAAAATAAAGAAAGAAAAAATAAAGAAAAAGAAAGAAAAAGTAGAGGAGTAAAGAAGGACAAAGAAAAAGAGAAAAAATAAAGAAAAACAAAAAAAGAAAAAGGGGACTTGTAACGAAGAAAAAGAAAGAAAAAAGAAAGAAAACGAAAGAAAAAAGAAAAAGTGGTGGAGGAAAGAAGGAAAAAAGAAGTATAGAAAGAAATAGCTAATTAATTCCCCAAGAATCTAAAAAAACTAGATGAATTAAAGATTAGAGGAAGAATTAAAACCATCGAAATCAAAACACTTTTAATATTGGCTAGAATACTTAGAAAAGTCCTGGAGATTTGAGGAAACTTACTGTCATCAGGCTTCAGTGAAAAACCGCCGGTATAAACTGGTGTGAAAACTCGTAAAGAGTAAAATAATAATGATACCGATCATTTTTAGTAACCTTGGAACGTTCCCCAACAGCTTGGAAAGGAGACTGGAAGATTTGAAGATCACGTTGATTGATAGATTTTAATGCAATGTCATCTTGGGTTGTTTTATATCAAGAGGTTAAGGTACGCTTATATTTCTATTTTTGTGTAATTTCTTACTCGTGTCTTATAAAAATGATTTACCAACAGATGAGCCATCGATGTGACCCTAACAGGTACATTTACTTTAGGACTGAGTAGACTTGGAAGTAAGGACAATGGTGGAGATACTCCACGCGCCCAAGATCTTCAGAACTAGAGCTAAAACAGCAGATGCAGTTTAGTGTCATACTCAGAAAACTTGGAGATCCGAGTAAAAATCAAGACCATCCAGACCACAGCAGTGTTAAGATCAGTTAGAATATTTAGAAGTGCCCGGGATGATCAAACATGATCTACGAAATTCAATGAACGAACGAAACACATCTTTAATATATCTCTCATTTTATTCTCGAAAAGGGCCCGCAGTTTGTTGTTAGTTTGAGATATAGATGGAGAGACATATACTCAGAGAGGGGACTTCTCCTTGTCCCATATCTTCTTCCGGATGCCAACGCTTGCACCCCCTTGCAAGCCGTATCGTCAGAGACGCCTCTGATCGGCTGCGTGTCCCTCGCTTGACTCCCGATTCTCTGCCTTTGTCTAAATCTGACCATGTGGTTATCACGTGGTCTCCTTCCGGTTACACACCTCTTGGACCTGACTGCCATAATGCGCTGTCATCCCCCTGTTTACTAATCATAACCTGACAGCTTGTCAAAGCACACAGGGTCACTAGGAACGAACCGAAAATCCATGTCATATGTTATATAACACTGGAGACCTGAAGAGATTTGCTGTCAGTCAGACTTCAGTGAAAAAACACCAGCTAAATCTAGGAGTATTCCGGAGTACCACTGTGGGAAAATAAGAGAAAGCGCACCCCCCAAAAAACAATAGACAAATAATTGGATCTGGCAAAGAGAACTAAAAAAAGCCGTGGAATATAAAGATGGTAATACCAATTGTAATTGGCACACTTGGAACAGTCCCCAAAGGAAACAGAGAATGTTGGAAACAGAGAATGTATTGAGACCATCCAGACAACTGCATTGTTGATCGCAGCCTGAATACTGAGAAGAGTTCTGGAGATCTGAGTAGACTTACTGTCACTCAGATTCCAGTGAATGAACACCGACTGACGCTAGAGTGAAAAAGTCGGAAATAGAAGAATAATGATAATAATCACAATTAGATGATATTTTTGATAATTAACTGAGCTGGACAGTTGAAAATCCAGAGCGTGGGAAACGAGAATTGAAGTGAATTGCGTTCATAAAAAAACTAAAATTGAATAGACACATTCAAACTGAAAACGTCAGAATAATAATAAGGCGCTACATCCCAGAGACGACGTTGACAGACTATATGTATCAAGAAAGGAGGGAGGAAGAGGACTTGCCAGCATTGAAGACAGTGTTGACGCATCGATACAATGACTCGGGAACTATAGAAAAACACGGAGGGGGACTGATTACAGCTATCAAAAACAATACTGAAAATACGATGACAAACAGAATGACAATAAGTTGGAAATAAAAATGGGAAGGAAAACAACTCTATGGGCGCTTTAAAAGACTAATAAATAACATTTCGGACGAGAAAACCTGGACGTGGCTAAGAAAAGGAAACTTTAACAGAAAAACAGAATCTTCCCTAATAGCAACACAAAACAACACCATAAGGACCTATCAAAACAAAACGAGAATAGATAAGACGCAACAAAATAGCAAATGTAGGTTATGTGGTTATAGAGACGAAACTATAAATCACATAATAAGCGAATGCAGCAAATTAGCACAGAAGGAGTATAAGACTAGACACGACTGGGTGGGCAAGGTGATCCACTGGGAGATGTGCAAGTATTTAAATTTGACCATACCAACAAATGGTATATGCACAACCTAGTAACTGTCCTGGAGAATGACACACACAAACTCCTATGGGACTTTGACATACAAACGGATCACCTAATCTCAGCCAGAAGACCAGGCCTTATAGTAATCAACAAAAAAAAAAAAAAAGAAAGAAAAAGAGAACTTGCAAAATTGTTGACTTTAATGTACAGGTTGACGACAGAACAAAACTGAAAGAAAGTGAAAAGAAGGATAAGTATCGCGGTCTTGCTAGGGAATTGAAAAACTATGGAACATGAAGGTGACGATTATAACAATCGTGATTGGTGCATTCGGTACAGTAACTAAAGGATTATTAAAGTGACTGGAGGACTTGGGAGTTGGATGACAAGTGGATACCATCCAAACTACAACATAATTAAGAACAGCCAGAATACTGAGAAGAGTCCTGGAGACTTGAGGTCACTCAAATTCCATTGAATGACCATCAGCTAAGGTTGATGTGAAAAACTTTAAGGGAGTAAATAAGAAAAGACGTGGAAAAGGAAAATGTAAAAAAATGAAGTACCTTAAAACTATCAATGTGCCAGTAATAGTGGGATCACAGGGTATGACCATAAAAGGGACAGATAAACATATTAAACAAATAACTTGTAGCCCGTGCCTATATTGAATACAAAAGATTGCTTTTCAGAGGCCTGCTCATCTCCTTAGGAGATTAATATCAATGTGATTGGAAAAGTAACCCCAAAAGAGGCAGCAACTACCCCCAAGAAAAACAAAACAACCAAAACACACACACACACACACACACACACACACACACACACACACACATACACGCATTGACTGCATATAATTACTTATTTCCATCGACGAAGATCCCACGTAAAGATAAGGTGAAGGATTGTTAGAAACCCCAACCCCCCAAAAAGCTGAAAACAACGATTAATAATAATAGGATTGAAAAAACTGAGGAACATTAAGGTGACGATGACATTAATTGTATTAGGAGCTATAGACATTATCTAAAGTCTTGGAAAAAGGGACGGGGTGTGAGGAAATGGAGATCAGAAGAAGACCTAATTCCATACAGACCACAGCAGACCATTGAGAAGAGTTCTGGAGACTTGAGGAGATTTGCTATCACTTGAACTCCAGTAAAAAAAAAAAAAAAACATCAACTTATACTGGTATGAAAAACTCGTAACAATCCTAATACTACTACCCCCACGACCATTACAACTTTGTTATATTGCCTGCCTTATTCATGGTCTCTACTAATACATATCTATATTTATATACCTGTCTATACATATTTATGTGTTCTTATTTTTATTATAGAATTAATTGTTATAACAGAATCAGTTGTTGTCGAACTATTGGATTTGTATCTCACTGGTATGACTATTTGCTTCTAACTGACCTGGCATAAAATGTCAACAAAAGATGAATGAGAAAACATGTTTTTTCTTGGACATTCGGCCATATGCAGTCGTGCCAGGGCAACTTTAAAATGTCCACTACATTTACATGTATACAAAGAGCGAATACAACGATAGATATGTTTATGTGTATACATATGTTTATATATATATGTTTGATTTAGTTTGGTTTCATAGCATATCAACCATTGTAGGTTATTTAATGTCAAATCCATTATATACGTACAAACAGTTCTCTTTCAAATAATTCAGTTTAAAGTAAGTACACAGTTTAGGTTTCAAAAATAGTTCTATTTTACGCAGTTTACTTTAGCTTATGTACACAGTTTAAATGTTAAAACAGTTCTATTTAAAAAAATTCATTTTCATATAAGTAGAGATTTTTGTTTACACATAGTTAAATGTAAAAGCAGTTCTATTTCAAACAATTCAGTTTAGCATAAGTACACAGTTTACTTCTATTTGAGCCATAGATAGGATCCTTTCAGGTGCTACCAATCCGAGCCAGAGTGGACCAGAGAGCGATGGCAGTAAAGGGGTACTTTGCATTCCCCAAAGCTTCAGCATTACTGGAGTTTCACCATCAGATTGTTTAGTGTCATATCCAGAATGCTCTTTGGGGAAGTCTTACCGCTCAGCAGGGATGCAGTTGGTGTATTCTGCAACCCATGCCAACTGAGCCAAGTGTTTCTCTCTCTCTCTCTCTCTCTCTATATATATATATATATATGAATGTATATGTGTATTCATATATGTGTGGGTGTGTGCGTAAATGTATATATATATATATATATATATATATATATATATATATATATATATATATATGAATGTACATGTATGTGTACATATATATATATATAAGTATGTATATGGTATATATACGTATATGTGAACATGTGTGTGTGTGTGTTTGTGTAAATCTATGCATATGTGTAATTACATAAATAGTTTTATAATTGAGTAGCAGCAGATAATTTAAGCCTCAGAAGTAAAAAAAATGTACTTGAGTATTTGTAACGCCTGTAAATATATATATATATATATTGGTTGTTTACTTCAATTATGTTTTTTGGCATATCAACTCTTGTGGCTTTTCTTGATACCAAATACTATTTCTATGTACATGTATAATTTGTAAATGAATAGTTTGAAAGTAAATATGGATCTAAATCCGACAGTATGAAGACAGCAGAAAAAACAGAATAATCAAAATAGGTGAATTTATTGTGATGTAAAGTCAACGTTAAACGTTTCGGTTTCAATAAACTTCATCAGGACTTTGATATCAATAAATTTTTTCACACAGCGATGGATGCTTGTTGAAATAACAGGAGCAAATAAAATGTATACCATAAAAAGATACAAACGTGCACATAGCGTTCTTAATTTAAAAGTATATGAATAGTTTGTAGCTTGATTCAAATAGAACTGATCTATTAGTTAGTAAGAATTATTATGATTAGTTACTTGAAACTGTACAGCTGTGTGAAAGAATTGGTTGTATTAGATAGCGATATTTGATAAGTTTAATTTCTAATATTAAATAACAATACTTGAAACCATTTAATTTGTTTCCAAATATATAATTGATATTGAATAGAGTCATTAGTGTTAGATAGGAATATCTGAAACCATTAACTGTCCTAACGAATCATTTTTATTAGATTGGATTATTAGTGATCAATAGCATTACTTAAAACCATTTATCAAATAAGCTCTGATCCGTTACCTACAAATTATTCCCATACAAATACTGCCAGTTGAACTTTATAGCACATTAACAATCACAGAACACTTCTTCAACATACATACATGTACTCCCTACATAATGGACTCACCCTCCTCCATAAATACACATCAACGAGAGCGTTAGATGGCAGTTAACCAAATCAGCGTGACCACAATCACGTATGATACCCTCTGCGTAGTGGACGGATAGTCACTACCCCACTGGACTCTCAGCTTTCTATCAACTAACAACTGTTTAACCAGGTTCACTTGTATCTTGTTTCTGTTATTTGAATATATATGTTTTTCTATCAACCTTTTTGCGTTCCCTGTGTCTTTCTTTTGTCAGCATCACAACAATACACTCACACAATGACCCAAAGAAAACTACTAATAAACTCGACAGCATATCAACTCTACACTCTCAAAGACAAAAACTCATGCACAAACACAAACATACACATTCAGAGAAAAGGCGGTGTAATGGTTAAAGTGATAGACTGCGGAATCGTTGTAAGCGAGTTCGAGCTTCAGTCTCGCTATTACGTTCACATTCGGACAAATACCCATGGGAAAGGTATGAACCCCGTTATTTTCCCAGCTATGGGTTAAATAGTACTACTCCCGTTCTTCTCGAAGGATGGCTTTGGCATAAAATGACCTACGAAAGTTGATATGCCATTAAACAAAGAAACCAAACCATTCAGAGAAAATTAAAAAGCAGTTAAATTCAAAACTCCAAAATATTAAACAGAAATAACCATTACACCTTCAGAGAAAAACTTCCCCCAACATACACACACAATGACCCCAGTAAAATAACCAATAAACTTTATGGCATATCAAAGACGAATTAGGAGAAAAGAATCACACCCACAGATCACACTTTTGGAAAATGAAAAATAAGAAGAAAAAGAAAAAAGAGAAAGAGAGAACCAACACTAATAGAATGACCAGTAGCCACATGGGACTAAGCTGTCCTGTTGCCACTATATAGGCTAAAAACTACACCACCAAAATCATTGAAAGCTCCCTGAAGAAAGCAAGAAGCTAGAAACAAAATAAGTTGGAGCAAAACAAATTATTAGATAAAGTATAAATTTCTTCGTGGACCTATTCATTTTGATATATATATTTATATTTATATATATATAAACAGGATTTGGTTTGTTTGGTTTTATGGCATATCAACCTTTGTAGGTTATTTAACGCCAAATCCATTTTTATGTAAATAATCTGTTCTATTGAAAATAGTTCAGTTTAGCATAAGTACACAATTTAATTGTCAAAAACATTTCCATTTCAAACTATTCAAGTAGTTATATGTAATAATTCGGTTAAGTGTAAATACAGTTTTAATGTCGAAAAACAGTTCTATTTCAAATAATTCAGTAAGGCATAAGCACGCAGTTTAAGTGTAAGTACGGTTTAATTGTCAAAAACGTTTCTATTTCAAGCTATTCAGTTTACTTAATTCAGTTTAGCATAAGTATGCTGTTAGTTCTATTTAACCCATAGATAGGGCCCTATCAAGTGCTACCACTCCGGGCCAGTGTGGACCTGGGAGCGATGGCAATGAAGGGGTACTCCGCATTCCCCAAAGCTCCAGCATTCCCCAAACCTCACCATCAGATTGTTTAGTGTCATATCAGGACACTCGTTAGGTGGGGTCTTACCCCTCTGCAGAGGTGCAGTCAGTGTATTCTACAGCCCCAGCTGACTGGGCAACAGGATTTGGTATTTGATAAGCCGCAAGGTTTGATATTCCGCAAAACATTAACTGACCAATCAAGCAACTGGTATTTTAAATTTAAATTTAGTACTTTATTAACGTCGTGAAATGTAGTACATGAACTACAATATGGAAAAATGAATATTTCCAAAGCTTTTGCCATCTTTTCTGTTGGAAATAACCTCTCTTTTTTTCATTATTACATTCCTTTGAGGTTAGGGATTCGTTTTCATGTTTTCATTTTTGTTGCTGTCCCTGAAGAGTTTTTTTTTACCTTTGGCCCACCATATTGGAATAATTTGCAAACAAATCTATTTGACCCATAGATTGAACCCTAACAGGTAGAAACACTTCGAATCAGAGTGAGCCTAGGAGTAATTCCTACGAAGGGGGTTTACACACTATCCAGAAATGCAGAACCGGAGAGTCACCATCAAATAGTTTTGCATCCTACTCAGCATTTAATCCTCATCAGGGGATACAATTGTCCTATTTTTAGTCCTATTGATAGGGCAATCATTTGAGAAAATGGCCCAGATACTACCTGGGCCAGTTGGCTGGGGATGAAGAATACACCGACTGCATCTCTGAAGAGAAGTAATACTCCCATAACGAGTGTCTTGGTATGACACAGAACAATCTGATAGTGAGGCTTTAGTAATGCTTGAGCTTTGGGGAATACGGAGAACCTTTTCAGTGCTATCGCTCCCAGGTCCACTTTGGCCCGCAGTGGTAGCACCTGATAGGGTCATAACTACGGATCAAATGGAACTAAACTGTGTACTTATGCTAAACTGAATTGCTTGAAATCGGACTGTTTAACCATTTAAACTGTGTGCTTATACGAAACTTGTTTGAAATTTAATTCGGCATTAAATGGCCCGAAAAGGGTTGATACGCCGTAAAACCAAATAACCAAGATACTGCCACTTACCGAAAAGTCGAGAAGCACATGTAGCAACATCTGCATATTTGTCGTGATAACCATTGGGTCTTCTGTGGTAGCAGTAATACTAGTGTTCTCTCTCTAATGTTTGTTACTGCATCCACTCAGTACGCGTGGGTGTTTTCAGCTTACATAATGTCTTGCAGCAAATCTAGATGGCGTGATGTTTCTCTAGATTAGGTCATGTTGCATTTACTCGCACACACGTACGCATGCGCAAATTAGATTGCTTATTACATAGTATCTACCTGCACCTTCAAAGAAGGTTTATTTCTACTATTTTCATGCACTGGATTAGAGATGCTACTACTAAGAAAGAATGGGGCAAATATTCTTCTTTATATTCGTTTTGGGTTGTCCACCTGCACTTTCAAAGTTGCTTTATTTCTGCAATTTGCACGCCCTGAATTAAATTAAAAAGAAAGAATGGGACCAGAAGTCCGTACAGAATTAGTTTCATGTCATTCGTGTTCCATGAAATTTTGGATAGCGCACTGGGGTGGATAATTGAAATAACTCGAATCGTAACATTCAATGTAAAGGGGTTATTTTAAAAGGATGTGTTAACAGAGGTATATTACTAGCTAGGCTCACTTTGAAAAGCCGTATATTTGTCGCTGCCTCCCACCAGACACGACTTGACACAAGGTCAAAAGCCCGAAGGCCGAGTAAAGTGGGGATAAAGGGGAGGGGAGGTCGGGAAGGAGCCGAGACTCAAATCCTGCTGGTCAATGCTGCTCATCGGCTCACTTAGTGCAATGTGAGCCTGATGAGGCAAGCAGTTTCACGAACCCAAATGTGGGTCCGGGCACGTATGCCAATTTACGGCTTAAACTAGACGCATGGTCTAGTGCCGTACAAGGGGGACAAAGGAGACAAAAATGCAGCTCGCCCACCCGAAGGTAGCCTAGTCGAAACTAGGTGCCTAATTAAAGGCCCCAAGTCTGCCATTGTTCCTTTTCCAGGGCCACGCTCCGGACCGAAGTCCAGAACAGGCCCCGGGGCGCTCGCCGGGAGCGTGCCCCTCACTTTGAAAAGCCGAGTATTTGTCGCTCTCTCCCACCAGACACGACTTGACACAAGGTCAAAAGCCCGAAGGCCAATTAAAGTGGGGATAAAAGGGGAGGGGAAGGTCGGGAACGAGCCGAGACTCGAACCCTGCTTGTCTGTGCTGCTCATCGGCTCACTTAAGTGCAATGTGAGCCTGATGAGGCAAGCAGTTTCACGAACCCAAATGTGGGTCCGGGCACGTATGCCAGTTTGCGGCTTAAACTAGATGCATGGTCTAGTGCCGTACAAGGGGGACAAAGGAGACAAAAATGCAGCTCGCCCACCCGAAGGTAGCCTAGTCGAAACTAGGTGCCTAATTAAAGGCCCCAAGTCTGCCATTGTTCCTTTTCCAGGGCCACGCTCCGGACCGAAGTCCAGAACAGGCCCCGGGGCGCTCGCCGGGAGCGTGCCCCTCACTTTGAAAAGCCGGCCGTCCGGCCAACACGGTCAATCCTTATATTAAAAAAGAATAGTCCATTCTATACAAAGGGGTATCATCTCTTCTCTACAACACACACACACACACACACACACATATTGTTATATTTATAAATAAAGAGTGCATAATGTTGGTGATAGAACATACATATCTAAGAACAGTGTTCACACAAAATGAACCACTCTTGGTGACTGTCAGTTTCTCACCATTAGTATCATCTGACTAATGACAGCATCGGTCCGATGATCGCACTGACGTGGAACATTAAGGTGATGGCGATGCCCATTGTGATTGGTGTACTTCGAACAGTCCCTAAAGACTTGGAAAGGGTATTGGGGGAAGTCGAAAACAGAGAACGTATTGAGATCATCCAGACTACTGCATTGCTGAGATCAGTCAGAATACTGAGAAGAGTCCTGGAAACCTGAGTAGACTTACTGTCACTCAGATTGCAGTGAAAAACCGTCGGCTTGTGTCTAATTCACCAAAAACCATTAACTAAGTTCTACGCTGTCCTAACATCGCCATGAGATGGGTGCAACATAAAGAATTTTTTTAAAAGTGGAGCACACCTGATTTGAATTTAGAGTTTTTTCTTTTTCTAGACTGGCTACTTTACCAAAGTTAAAGAACACAGTCTTCCCTGTGATGTAGTGGGTAACATGCTGGACTGTGAGCGAGTTCGAACTTCAGTTGCGTTATAGCGTTCACTTTTGGACTAATACCCTTTGGAAAGGTATGAAACCCCTTTATACCACCCCTATTCATGGGTTAAATACAAGGATAGCTTTAACAATAAATAACCTACGAAGTTTTAGAAGTCATTAAACAAATAAAACCAAAACCATTCAAAGAAGAAATAACGGAAGCTGCCAGAGTTTCAAAATGTCGAAGATTAAATATGATTAATATTAGTCTACACAAGGTCGACTTATACACGAGTAAGGACAGATCAAAATCATGCAAATAACTTAATGTCAAACTAAATATTGAAATTCCTCCGTATTCACTGTTAATAACAGGCTACCAAATTTCAGATTTAAAACTGGATTTTAGCTCTGATAAGAAAACTAGAGAAACAGATGCAACTACATGCCAAATGATTTTAATAATCGCTGACGTTCGTGTTAGGAAAAGCAAATAGCGTATTTTATCACACGCCGTATCCAATTAAAGGAAATAAATTTCATTTGTTTAATCACTTCTAATTTTAGATCGATAATTGGTGGAAAAAGTCTTACAAAATTGTTGACTATTCTGGAAAACTGTTATGAGAAGACGCAATGGAAATGTGTGTAATTAAATTGTTGGATTTACAATGCTTTTACCGGGTTTAATCTAATGATTCCTTGCATTCTTACGGGAATAATAGATCCACACCTGTAAATAAATCTATTGGTTAGCTTGTATTCTTCTTCCGCAATATTCTGCTCTATTTGTTCAAGCAATAATTAATTAGTCACTAACCTAGGCATTGATTCTTCCGGCTGAAATATACTCCACATTCCCTTTTAGGCTGTAAATTGTTCATCTGCTCAAACGATTCGAATGATTTATAGTATTTGATAGGTTGATCGATTTTAATGGCATGTCAACCCCTCTGTTATCTTATGCCTAGAGATCTGGGAATAGTGTACGTTGCAACTTTTTATTTACACTTTGTACGGTTTTAAAGATATGTTAACATCGTCGCGGTTCATTTAGTTTGGTGTGTTTTTTTTTTTTGGCATATCCTCCCTTGAGGGTTGTTTAATGTCAAATCATGTTTATATATACAGGGTGCAGAAGCAAAATATGGAATAATTTTAAAAACATTTTTTTAGTTTGATTTGTCTAATTTTTGAAAAAAAAAAAACACTATAAATCTAGATTTTCATGATTAGCTCTATTATTCAAGCCTTTTTCATTAAAATTCAGCCCAATATGTGTGCGCAAGAAAAGAAACGACAAATAATTTATGATTTGCTTAATTCTAAAACCAAACCAGAAAATTCCGAAATACTTGGAGTTTCTTTATGGCCTTCATCAAGCTCAGACCATCACCCCATTGATTACGCTATATGAGGCGTTTTAGAAAACAAAACAAATGCGATTTCCCACCAAAATATTTGCTCAGTTAAGACTGCTATTGAGAAGGAATGGAATAAAATGTCTAAAGAATTTACTTTGAAGGCGTGTAAATCGTTTCGAAGGCGTGCTGATAAAATAATTGAAAAAATGGCCGCCATATTATGTAAATTTGTTTTGGGTCTATATTATATTCTTATATATATATATATATATATATATATATATATATATATATATATACTATGATTTTTAAGCAGATAGTTTGTAGATAACATTTTTAAACGAGGTAAAACTTGTTTGTTTGCACAGAGTGAAATGGTTTTAAGCATTGCTATGTAATACTAATTATTCAATTTTGCAATCATTTGTTTGCACACAGTTAAATCGTTTCAAATCAAGTAAATTATTAAAAAGTTCTGTTTTACTCACAGATTGCATCCTAACAGGTACAACAACTACTGGTCAAAATGGACCGGGGAGTAGTGGCAATAAAGGGGCACTACACATTCCCTAATGATCTCCGACTGGAACCTCATCATCAGATACAGTTTAATGTCATATCCTGGGCACTCATTTGTGTATATATATATATATATATATATAGATAGATAATATTCGGTCAGGTTAAAAAGTTTGGAGTAATTCCCTCAGGACAAGAAAATCATTCAAGAGCTGAACATTTAAATTTTCCTGGTAGAGAGCTCAATGTAATTTATTACAGAGCAATATTTCTTTAAGAAAAAAAAACAAACCAAAGACCGGTTAATTCATGTTTATAAATTTATTTCGGTCCCGTATTTTCAGTTTCTGGTGTGCACCAAAAAACATGAAGAAAAAAAATTAATATAGGACTTCTTCAGACCCAATGGATAATTAATTAAATTCAATTGAATTTTATTTATTTGAATTTAATTAATTATCAATTGGGTCTGAAGAAGTCCTGTATTAATTTTTTTTTCTTCATGTTTTTTGGTGCACACCAGAAACTGAAAATACGGGACCGAAATAAATTTATAATCATGAATTAACCGGTCTTTGTTTTTTTTTCTTAAAGATATATATATATATATATATATATATATATATATATATATATATATATATATATATCAACTGCTTCTCTATAGAGGGGTGAGACTTCCCCTAACGAGTGTCCTCAGTCGGCTGGGGCTGTAGAATACACCGACTGCGACTCTGCAGAGGAATAAGATCTCCCCCATAACGAGTGTCCTGGATTTGACACTAAACAATTTGATGGTGAGGCTTCAGTAATGCTTTGGAGAATGCAGAGTACTCCTTAATCACTCTCATCGCTCACAGGTCCACTTTTGTCTGGAGTGGTAGCACTTGACAGGGTCACATCTATAGGTTAAATAGAACTAAACTCCGTACTTATGCTAAACTGAATTATTTGAAATAGAACTGTTTCTGACATTTAAACTGTACATACGTTAAACTGAATTGTTTAAAAGATATTTAACTCGGCGCAAACAAAATCTATACTTATACTAAAATGAATTTGTTGAATTAGAACTGTTTGACTAAACTGAATAGCTTGAAATGAAAATGTTTCTGACAATTAAACAGTACATACATTTAAATTGAATTCTTTGAAATGGAACTGTTTTTGACATTGAAACTACATATGCTAAACTGAATTGTTTGAAATAGAACTTATTATTTGTAGAAAATGGATTTGGCATTAAATAATCTACAAAGGTTGATATGCCATAAAACTCAAACAAACAACCAGGGCACTCGTTGAGGAGGGGGTGATCTTACCCCTCTACAGAGATGCAATTGGCGTATTCTACAGCCCAAGCTGAGCGTGTTGAATCATTTATAAATTTGACCCATGGATAAGTTTCTAACAGTTACTAAGAACCTGGGTCAGAGTTGACCTAAGAGTAATGGCAATGAAGAAGTACTGCATACTCACCAGCTCTCAAGAATTGGCGTCTCGCTATCAGATGCAGTTTAGTGTCATGTCCAAGACATCATATTTTGGGAGGTGTGGAAGGTCTCACCCCACTACTGGGGATAAATTTAGAATATTCTAAATTGTAAATATTACTTGTAGTACAAATATCGGGTAATGTCAGCAGTAATTAATAATAATTAACGTATAATAATGAATTATTTTGTTTCGCTATTCACAAAAGTTTAACCAGTGCAGTTAATGACATCTGGACCAAGCAGTCACTTTCTCCCTCTCTCTTTCTCACTTTACACACACACACACACACACATGTACACACACATATATATATATATATATATATATATATATATATATATATATATGTTTGTTAGTTTATTTGGGTTTATGGCATATCAAAAATTCTAGGTTATTTAATGTCAAATCCTGTTTATACATATTGCTGTGGCCTTCTTAGAGGCCAGAAATAAAAACACTGGAAAGGAATTGAGTAAAACAAATATATAAACAAAGAACAGTAATACAACATATACAAATGAGAGGGTTACCAGCGTGACTGTTTCGGTCCGACTGTCAGGGCTGTCGGATGGAATATTGCCTTCTGCCTAAAAGTAGTATCTGCTGTTATTTATAGCTGCGAGAGTTCATGCGTGCGTTGGTAAAATATCACACATATCTATTAAATATATACAATTGGTAAACACATTTTGTTGATAACTTTTTAAAATGAGACAGAGCTCTTTTTCTTTTGCACAGAATTAAAGGATTTCAAATATTTCTTACACGAATAATTATGTCTGTAAGCAGAACAATAATTCTATTTACTATTAATTATTCGTTTGAAAACAGTTAAATGGTTTCTAGTATTGCTATGTAACACTAACAATTTAATTTTAACATCCATCATTTGTTTGCAGCTAACAGTTCTCAAAACAAATAATTTGCTCATAGTTGTGAAGTTTCAAGTATTTCAGTCTAATACAAATAATTTTGAAAAATCTATTAGGCTCATAATCGATCAGAAGAGACCTTGTAGTAATGGCAATGAAGGGATGACACTTCTGCAAGGCTCCTGATCTTGAATGGTTATACATATATCATTTATAAGGGAATAGATTTTAGGTAGTTTTATTTTTAAATGAGTTCGAACTAATTTGTTTGCACAAAAATATGGCTATTGCTTTACACAGTTAAATGGTTGTAATTATTGCGATCTAACACTTAAAATTATATTTGATACTTTGCACTTAGTGAAGTGGCATCAAGTATTGCTATTTAACACTGATTATTCTATTCAACACTTGTCATTGCTTTACACAGTTAAATGGTTGTAATTATTGCGATCTAACACTTAAAATTATATTTGATACTTTGCACTTAGTGAAGTGGCATCAAGTATTGCTATTTAACACTGATTATTCTATTCAACACTTGTCATTGCTTTACACAGTTAAATGGTTGTAATTATTGCGATCTAACACTTAAAATTATATTTGATACTAATCAATTGTTTGAATCAAAGTATTGCTAAAAAAAGTAAAGTTGGCAACCGTAGTCGAGGTTGACCAGAAGGCTCTCTTTTCAATAGCTACTACACCGAGGTGTAGGGGAGGGTGCTACTCCTTTCCCTGGATTGCTCCACTTTACCCTTGATACGTACCTTATATTGTTGAGTGTTTTGCAAGGAGTTATCAAGTACCATTTTTAAAGTCTTTGGTTTGACGTGACCAGGGATTGAATCCAGGTCTCCCGGACCATTTGCGAACACTCTACCCACTAGGCTAATGAGAACATTAATTATTCTATTCAAAACTATTCATTGCCTTATACATTTAAATGGTTTTAATCATTGCGATCTAATGTAATATAATGGCCGAGGGATTTCGTTTTATTTATCTTGCCTTTGGGTTTAGTTAGGCTGAGAACCTTTCGGCTCAGCACATGGATTAGTTAGGTTCAAACTTGAGCGCAGGTGTTAACGCGCGCGTGGGGAAGATGTGTCGTTCACAGATGTTAAAATAAAAATCTCAGGACCAGGGGATGAGAATGACGTCATGCACCGGAAGCGTGCGCGGAGGATTTTGGGGGATTTGAAAAAAGTCAGTTAGTTGAGAACTAGACTCCGAACGGGAAGGGTCGACTTTCGGAGCTCGCTGAGGCGAGACGAATTTGTGCGCTACGGGCGCACACATGATGGAGGACAGATGGAAAAGTCATCATAGAAAGAATGTGCATCTCTCTTCCTTATGGCGAAACCTTTAACTCAAAGGTAATAAAAGGTTTCGTACCTGAACTAAAAAGTCGTTACGGGTTTTTCGTGTTTCGGGATTCCTATGTTCTATGTATATATGTTATGAACATTCTATGTACGTTACATATATCCGTATATGGCAATGCTACACTAACACTTAAAATTATATTTGATTCTAATCAACTGTTTGCGCTTAGTGAAGTTGCATCAAGTATTGCTATTTAACACTAATTATTCTATTCAACACCATTCATCCATTTACACAGTCCAATGGTTCCAAGTATAGCTCTGTAATACAAACAATTCGATTTTCCAAACGGGTAACGGTTTTAAGTTATTCACACTAATAGTTTTACATTTTCTAATTTTAAATACAGGCATTATATAATGAATTGAATTACCATGACCAGAAAATCAGGCTAACACTTACGCACGATATAAGGAAACACTGGACAGCTGTTTCGACCTTATTAGGTCTTATAAGCAGTGTATACCGTGATCTCCTCCACTGGAGATCGAACCAGCGACCACAGATTGCAGAGCCAAAACTCTACAACTGATTCATCAGTCCATATCGCACACAAGTGACGCCAAATTAACTAGTCATGGTAATTGTGCAGCCAATCAACCTGAATTTGTTTTGCAAGTTACATTCGTACTAAGGTCGAAACAGCTGTCCAGTGTTTCCGTATATGTTCGCCAGATTATCTGGTCATGATAATTCAATTCACAACTAATAGTTTTATTCTATTCAACTCTATTCATTCATTTATACTGTCAAATGGTTCCAAATATTGCTCTGTAAAACAATTCTATTTTGCAAGCAGGTAAACGGTTTCAAGTTGCCCACACTAACAGTTTTATTGCTCACTGTAAATGGTTCCGAATATTACTATGTATCACTAACAATGTAATTAAACATCAGATATTTGTTTGTAACAGTCTAAATGAAAAACAGTTGTATTTAGCCCATAGATATAACCCTGTCAGGTGCAATCATTCCGTGCTAGATTGGACCTCGGAGTAATGGCAATGAAAGGGTGCTCCACATTGCCCAAAGTTCCAGGGCTGAAGCCTCACCATCAGATGCAGTTGAGTGTCAATTCAGGAGATTCATTGTTGGTGGTAATGGTGGCAGAGATGCAGTTGGTATATTCTACAGTTCCTGCTGACTCGGCTTCTCTCTGTCTGTCTGTCTGTCACATCCTGCTTGCGCAGAGGGGTTGGTAAATACATTTATACTTTTAGATAACGGCATAAATACTGGCGAAACGAGATCATAGACTTAGACATTTAGCAAAGGTAATAATTATTCTGTATATATATATATATATATATATATATATATATATATATATATATTTGTTCATTTATATTACAATACTATTACTATATATATGTGTGTGTGTGTATGTGTGAATGTAATTGTTGGGTTAGTTACTTTACACTCCTGTTAAATATCTTGCCAAGTTGCATTAAACCGCGTCTTTCCATCTAATGCTATTGTTAGTGCGTAAAGGGGAGACTTTCTTCAGGTTATGCTGCCTGTCAGCCATTCAATAACCTTGCCCATGTCTATATTTTTTGGAGAAGACACAAAAGTTTCCTGGCGGTGATCGATAGTGATGCCAGACAAATGGATACAATAGAACGATATTATCAATACACACTTGAGCGCATTGCCTCGATTGCAGCGCTGGGAATTTCACATAAGTTTCATACATATATATATATATATATGTGTGTGTGTGTGTGTGTGTGTGTAAGTTTTACACTTTTATATACGAGTCATTCGATGAATAATAGAAATTTTGTCTAAGGAGTTGGCAAGAGGAAGCACTGTTGAGAGTCGCACCTTTTCAAGGAAATCAATAGTAATGAGTTGTTTAATGTCTCAGAAGACTGTCAGTATTACCCTCTTTACCGACCGCTACCCCTGGGACGTTTTATTTACCGGACAGTCAATGTGTTTCCACTCCATGGACTGTCTTTTTGATAAAGGTTTGAGGTGATAAGTACATGTTTAGCTCATTTGTAAAAATTTGTAAAAATTTTTTATAACGTTTCTCTGTTCGTTTTATTTACCGGACAGTCAATGTGTTTCCACTCCATGGACTGTCTTTTTGATAAAGGTTTGAGGTGATAAGTACATGTTTAGCTCATTTGTAAAAATTTGTAAAAATTTTTTATAACGTTTCTCTGTTCGCAGCACACATTCTTCTGCAAATTTCACATGATTTTCATTTGTCAGCCATTAAAAATTTGATGACAGACCTCTATTTAATACTGGATTACTGTGTTTGATTTGCCGGTATTGTGAGTTGCCTCAAAATAAATATTTTCGTAAAATTAACTTAATTTTTGATCATAACTAATTAAAATAATGCAGAGTTTACCTTTATGTAAAAAAATTCAGAAAAAATGTTTCATTTATTGAATAACTAACAAATAAGTATAAAATCAAAGTAAAAAAAATCTGTAAGAATACACCTTATATATATGTGTGTGTGTGTGTGTGTGTGTGTGCAAGGTGTATACATATAGTTTTTTCCACTTAGGTTTAATACTTATAGGATATATTATACTTCGATATTTGATACTTATATAGGTTTGGTTAAATATTGCGGTTTGTTTCTTTTTTAAAATCTTCAAATGAAGACGTTCAAGTCTTCTCACAAGTCTTCTAATGTCTGGATCAAGTCGATAAAGAAAGAACCCGATATTAGCTCAAGCGCTTTCGACTGTTTCGCTGGTCATCTTCGGGGGTTGTGTTAGATCGTTTGTTGTTGTGAGATTTATTTTTATTTATTTGGAGAATGAACTAACCCCATCTTTAATTTATAAAAACCAAAAAGCAAAAAATACACTCCAAATAGATATAAATCAAACTCTCAGCAATAAACGATCAAACTCTATCCCCGAAGATGACCAACAAAATAGTCGAAAGCTCTTGGAAGAATATATGGTTCCTTCTTTATCAACTTGACCCAGACATAAAAAAAACTCGTGAGAAAACTTGAAACGTCTTCACTTGAAGATTTTAAAAAAGAAACAATCCGCGGTATTCAACCAAACTTGTTTAGATAATGATTTGCTGCCTAAGTATACAATATATATATATATATATATATATATATATATATATATATATATATATTAGTAAAGCAGACTGAAATTTCTAGCATCGATAAGGCAACTAGTCCATGAGCGGGAAAAATAGTGAACTGAAAACATGCGGAGCGTTGTTCGTGAGAATGCATAATTTTAACCTTTAGAACATTTATAACTTTACTCTTGGAACTGTTAGCTCCCCCCCATTCCTATCGTCCCTTTACCCAAGGCTCGTGGATGAAAAAATAGCTGAAAATATAATCTGTTATTTAACAACCGGTAAGCCTGTTAAATAATAAATTACAACCTTTTCTGGGCAATTTAAAATTAAAAAAAAAAAAAACGAGACAAAAAGAAATACGTATAAGATATAAAATTACAGCATTGCATAAGAAATAGTTGTGGATGAATGCGTATTCCCCGGCCGGAATTTAGACCCTCGCCCTTGAGTATACATACTTCGACCAGTACTTCCAGGTACTTTTGATATAAGGGTCATGAAAATGTACACAGTGACACGAGTTCAAATCATCAACTTGGCTGTTTGCATATCTCATTGGAAACGGTATGCATCCAAGTATTCTATTTCCAGCCTTAGTGCAGGCTGCGCTCTTTAGCCATGGTATAATAACCGGTCTAAGGGAAAGAAAACTCTGAATTCAAACCTGACCTTGTGTCACATCCTGCTCGCGCTGAGGGGACGGTAACTACATGTATACTTTTAGATAACGACATAAATACCAGCTACTCGAGATCAAAGAATTTGACTTTTTGCATGCGAACTAATTATTTACTTACTTTTCTTTTATAATTATTGTAGAGCAGTGGCTAAAGTCTAGGACTGCAGCCTCGAACTAAGTGAGTTCGAATTCCACCACGTTTTTTTCGGACTTATACGCATGGGAAAGGTATAAACCCCTTACCCTTCAGTTATGGGTTAAATAATTCCATAGCTGTTTAACGATGATGGCTTTGGCATTAAATAACACAGGAAGTTTGATACTACATTAAAAGCAAGGAAGCCATGGAATTTTATAATTATTGTTGGTTTTATCGCAACACTGATGCCAACAATATGAATATATAAAAGTAAGTAAAGTTAGCGACCGTAGTCGAGGGTGACCCGAAGGATCCCTTTTTAATAGCTACTACACCGAGGTATAGGGGACAGCGCTACTCCATTCGCTGGATTGCTCCACTTTACCGTTAATACGTACCCTATAAAGCGGAGCGTTACGCAAGGCGTCATCAAGTACCATTTTTTAAGTCTTTGATATGACTCGACCTTGGATGGAACCCCGGTCTCCCGGACCTTTGGCGAACTCTCTATTCATTATACCAATGGCCTGGTACATGTAAAGTGAGCGACCGTAGTCAAGGACGACCCGAAGAATCCCTTTTCAATAGTACACAACTATCTCTAGTGCATTGTAATCATGTAAATAATAAACGAGATAGTCTTGTTGATCATTCTAAATGAGTGACCCTCATCAATGGCGAATTGTTCTTTCCAGCTATTTCGATGTCGCCAAGAATACCACCTTGCAGAATGGTAAGTCCTACACTCAAACTCATAAACATTCGGTGGTGAGGTTCCAGATCAGAAGCCCTGCAGAAGTGTCACTCCTTCATTGCCATTATTACAATGTCTCTTTTGATCGATTATGAGCCTAATAGATCTGTTTAAAATTATTTGTATTAGACAGAAATACTTGAAACTTCACAACTGTAAGCAAATTATTTTTTTAAGAATTGTTAAATGAAGATATAAATGTTTACACACGTTTGTTATCATGAGTCACTTGCAAATGTGTTCAAATTACTAGTATTACATAAGAATACATGAAACTGTATAATTTATTGCAAATTATTAGTATTAGAGAAGAATACTTTGAATCATATAACCGTCGGCTAATTATCATAATTAGATAGGAATACTTGAAACCAGATGAAGATGCACAAATTATGAGTATTAGATTAGAATTCATGAATTGTGTGCAAATTATTAGTATTAAATAGGAATACTTGAAACCTACAAAATTATAATAATTTGCACACATTTAGATAAATATGAGCAAAATATTATTTTTTGATAGGAATATTTGAAACGGTATGAGTTCAAAATATTATAAGATAGGAGTACTTGAGACTATGTTATAATGTGTAAACTTGAAACCACATAACTGTGTAAAATTATTTATATTAAGTTGTTTGTTTTCTTTGTTCAATGGCATATCAACCCTTGTGGGTTATTTGATACCAAAGTCATCTTTGAGGAAAAACAGTTGTTATACAATTTAACTTTTAGCCGGGGATAAGAGGTTCATACTTATCAGAAGCGTATTAATCTGAAAGTGAACCTAATAGCACAAGAGAAGTTCGAACTCGCGTCCTACGATGTCGTAATCCAGCATTTTAGCGTCTGTGCTAATGTATTGAGTGTAACCAAATTCCGGAGATTTTAGAACACTACATTTATTAACCAGAAAAATAAGAATTGACCGAAGTGGATTTTAGAAGAATAAAGTCAGTACATTGCAAAAATGAAAATTAACAGTAATGGGTTTTTAAAAGAATAAATTGAGAAAAAGATATTTTGATGAAAAAGAAAACGTAAAAAAATATTGTTTTTCTTTCTTTATTTTTTTAACTGAAAGAAGAAGGGAAAATCCAGGCGAGATTGTTTTGTCAACAGAATTTTGAAGGTAATCATTATTTCAATTGTCCACAGATGATGCGAAATCAACGGTGGATTTGGCCCTGAGGTTAGGGCTTATTAACCGGCTGAATTCAATTTGTTGGTTGGAAACGAACTTTATAAAAAAACATTTTTTTTAATTCAAAATTTCGGGTTAACTGTTATGATTTGACGTCATCAGGATGAAAGAAAAAGATCTGCTACGTTTTGGGAGAAGGTGAGAGAAAACCAGGTACAGAAAGTCGAAGGAGCGAAATCAACTACTGAAATCCAATTTAGGAGAAAATTGACGTAATCATTAGCTTTACCAACTACCACCTCTCGGATGAGAGATAATGCATATAAGTAAGGATTTCCTCTTTCGAAGGAGACCACCTATGACCGGCTGAAGGCAGCTACTTGCCTTTACGTTGCTCTGGGCTCAGGCCTTGCACCAGACTGCCCAGGATAGAGGGGCAAAGAAAAGCCTGAGATAATACATTACTTTTAGACTCCCTTTCACCAGACTCGTGAAAGTAAATAAGTGAGGAGAAACTGAGAAAACACAATACTTTGAGACAACCTTTTACCAGACTCGCTTACACAGAGAAGATCGAAGCCTGAGTTTAGGAAAAGCGAACATAGCACTCTCCTTGAAATCCCCTTGTACCAGACGATCAAGTGACCGACAGAAGCTAGAAGTAAAAGATTGAAAAAAGCGAACATAACCACCACTTGAAATTGCCTTGTGTCAGACTATAGAAAGCGAGAAAAGAATAGCCTAAAACTTATGCGATAATTAGAGAGACCTTGTGCCTGAAATTGAGTGATTGTTAATTTGGGAATTAGGTTTCGTCTATCACTACCAACCTTCGGACAAGGAGAATGTATGTATTATTTTAAAGACACTTTTTAAACTATATATTATCATTGTTATAAAGCCGTGTCCTGTTCTCTGTTTGTTGGCGTTCGATTGTTTTTCTTACTATCTTAATTGTATCATCTTATCCATCTTCTCATCGACTGGCTTCTCCGATTAGCGATTTATCAGCTGACTGGATCAGAAACACAACAAGGGCTGATAAGTGGATCGATCACACCATTCGATGACATAACGGTCAGTAGAACGGTCAGCTAATTGAAAGCGGAATCACCCCAGTGTTTGGGAAAGACGGGTGTACTGTTACAAAGTAGGAGTACTTGAAACCATTTATTTGCTCGAAAAAGACCTTCTCTTGAAAAACACATTCTTGGGGATTAAATAAGCCAACTAGAATTGAGATGCCTAAAACCAACCAACCAACCAACCAACCAGCCTATTCTGTCTTTATTTATACTGGCTTTATTTACTGTATTCCATTGTACTCATAGTCTCATTCACAGGTAATAGCTTTAAATAAAGCTAATATGGCTGTTGGGGGGAAAATGATTTTTTTAAATGTTCGAATACTTTAGTTTAAATGAATTCTTTTATATTCAAAATTCTAAAGTAAGACTGGCGGCTTTGTCGAATTATTCCGCCAGCCATGGGAAAAGCATTGGAGCTTTTAAAAGCAGTTTTTGCTTGTCTATAATTAAGTAATTAATTAAATAATTAATTAATCTATTTTTACCTTTGATAATCAACTGCGGAATTAAGAGTTTGCTATTGACACATTTGAAATTAATATCTAACTCTAGCGAACTCGAATAAATCACCAACAAACGTGCCTTTTATTCTTCCTTCTGAGACAAAACGTAATAAGAACTAATTTTTCTGCAGTTTTTGTCATCTCATTTTTCTTACGTATCAATAGTCAGGTCAATTTGACATTCTACGACCATTAAGCAAGCAGTATATATTAAAAATAAACATTAACGCCCTTATTCTTAATTTTCTGATCTTTTCATTTATAAAGCTCACTTCGATTGGACATTCTTTCACACGAACATGCAATTTCCCTAGCGGACATGCATATACACACAAATACACTACACACACACACACACACATACACATATATATATATATGTATATATATATAGTAGAAAGTATAGGTTTGGTTTGGTTTGGTTGGTTTTATGGCATATCAACCATTGTAGGTTATTTAACGCCAAATCCAGTTTTATGTAAATAATCAGTTCTATTGAAAACAGTTCAGTTTAGCATAAGTACACAGTTTAATTGTCAAAAACATTTCCATTTCAAACTATTCAAGCAGTTATATATAATAATTCAGCTAAGTGTAAATACAGTTTTAATGTCAAAAAAACAGTTCTATTTCAAATAATTCAGTTAAGCATAAGCACCCAGTTTAAGTGTAAGTACGGTTTAATTGTCAAAAACGTTTCTATTTCAAGCTATTCAGTTTACTCAATTCAGTTTGGCATAAGTATGCTGTGAGTTCTATTTAACCCATAGATAGGGCCCTATCAGGTGCTACCACTGCGGGCCAGAGTGGACCTGGGAGCGATGGCAATGAAGGGGTACTCCGCATTCCCCAAAGCTCCAGCACTGCTGGAACCTCACCATCAGATTGTTTAGTGTCATATCCAGGACACTCGTTGGGGGGGGGTCTTACCCCTCTGCAGAGGTGCAGTCAGTGTATTCTACAGCCCCAGCTGACTGGGCAATACAGATTTAAATGTCAGACAGTTTTATTTCAGATAATTCAGTTCTGCATAAGTACACAGTTTAGACGTCAAAAACAGTTCTATTTCGAGCAATTCAATTCAGCACTAGTACGCAGTTCCAATGTCAAAACAGTTCTATTTTAAACAATTCAGTTTAGCATAAATAAGCAGTTTAAATGCAAAAGTCAGTATAGTGAGAGAAGTACGATTTTGTTCTATTTAGCTGACTGGGCAAGTAGAAAGTATAGTAGAAAGTATAAATAAGTCTACTCCAAACATACTCATATAAAATGCTAATTTTCTTCTAAACGAATAATCCCAGGTTTTTATTATTTCTAGCAGGTCATTATATAATCAAAAAGATATTATTTGACATTATTTATGATAAAAACTTACAGCCTTTAAGCGCTAACCCAAAATTTGTCTCGTCGGTAAGGCAAATACGCTGACTGAATCCCTGCAAAGGGGTAAGAATCCTTTTTCGATATTACTCTAAACGGCAACCTGGTGGTTAGGCTTCAGTTCTAGATTTCTGAGGAAGGTGAAGAACCTCTTTATTGTCGCTAATCCCCGATACACTCTGACCCGAAGAGATAGTACCTGTTAGGGTCGAATCTATAAGTCAAACTGATCGGCTTAAATATGATTCATATTTGATAGGACTGTGTGAAAAACTCTTCTGAATCAACTACACAAAAATGAATTATGAACGTAATTCTCTTACCTATTGACTTTTAAGCATAAAATAACACCAAGCAGTTTCACGTGCCATTAAAATGAGTATATCAATAATATGAATATATGAATAATAATATGAATATATGAATAATATGAATATCTGAAAATAAATACACCCCTTATAAAGATATTTATGTTATATCTTTTTAGTTAAGAGGTATTCTAATCTTTGTAGTTATTGATGTCTAATGCTATATATATATATATATATATATGATAAAAAATTTATATTGGAATTTCGTCGGTTAGATGGAAGTTATGATATAATAATCATATTCATTCTTTCTCTCAAGAACGCTTGAGAAATCAAACAGCTTTATCCAAACCTTTCTAGAAGTTGAAAAATATGAGTTTAACTCTAAAGATTCAATGGAAAATTTTGAAAAGATCTACTACTCCTTGCTGCTCTGAAGAAAGATGTAATTTATGTTTGGAAGAAAAGATACAAATTATGTTATACTTTGATCCTGTTAACTTATTAAATCAGAGATGTGATTTTATTGCTTGATGTAGACATAGAAATAAATTTAGACTATTTTAAAAAATAAGTGAATAAATAAACGAATAAAAAAGGAATAACTATGATTTATCAAATTGGTAAATGAATTATAATTTGAATTTATATCTGTGATTTTTACTCTATTATTGTTTCTTTGTGGGGGATTTAACCGTAAATAACATTAGTTTTAGATTTTTTAGTCCATTTTAATTGTAAAAATTGATGTACTAAAATTAAATACGTCTGAATAATATTTTTTTAAAATATATAATTGTTTGAATGTTTAGACATGTATTACTGTAGCAGTAAATTTTTCCTCTGTTAAATTTGAAGTATGATGAAACTGGATGTTTCTTTACATGCCAAAATAAGTTGATACTAATTGTTACTTGAAGTTAAATAGTCACTTTTATGTTAGAGAAATAAGTTTTTTTCTAGTCTGGTTGCGAATGTGAAAAAATTATTTTAATCGATTTTCTTGTTTGATCTGAAAAAGTCCAGTTATTTTTTTAGAGCATTGATCTATATCAATGCTTTTTAACACGACGGAAATAAATCTATTATCTTAAATTGACCGCTTGTTGATTTTTTTAAAAAGAAAAAAAAAAATATATATATATATATATATATATATATATATATATATATATATAGGTATTATTCGGTCCAGTTTAACCAGAGTAACCAGAGTTGGGAGTAATTCCTTCAGGACAAGAAAATCATTCAGGAGCTGAACATTTAAGTTTTCCTGGTGGAGAGCTCAATGTAATTTTTTTACAGAGCAATATTTCTTTAAAGAAAAAACCAAGTCCTGTTATATTTTTCTTCGTGTTTTTGGTTCACACCAGAAACTGAAAAACAGGATGGAAATAAATTTATAATCCTAAATTAACCGGTCTTTGGTTTTTTCTTTAAAAAAAAAAGAAAGAAAGATATATATATATACATATATATATATATATATATATATATATATATATATATATATATATATATATATATATATATATATTAGTCACGTAGCCTCGTTTCAAAACAAAGTAATGTGAAATTCATTTGTTCTTATGGTAAGGCGAGACATTTTATTTCTGACTCTTATGATGACAAAGACAGAGAATTTTACGGCTGAATAATTAAATTCCCTCCATGATTGTTCAGTAGTGAATAGAATATTTTTTGTTATTATTTGGTGGCACGTCTTTTCTTTTTTAATATGATTAGTTCATTTGCGCATACAATACATATTTTTGTCATAGTCCTGGCCAATAAAATAATTTCAATGCAAGTTATTGTTTAATTACAATACCTGAGAAACCACGCCCACTATTCAACCTATATTTTTTTAAATGCAGTACTAAACTTAGGCATAACTCTTAACAACTAATAATACTCGTGTAATAATGACTTTTTTCCATCCAATTTATCATTTTCACAAAAACCAAAAAAAAAAAAAAAACCCCAAAAAAAACCCCCCAAAAACAAAAAAAAAACAAAAAACAAACACAAAAAAAAAAAAACAACCAAGAAGTCACTCATTACACGAGATATGTTTCAAAACTTACTTTCTTTGTTTCTCTGCCGTAACTTTTCGTAACTTCGATCAAAAATATCTCGACATTACCAATACCTGAACAAAAGCATTTATTTAAGATGATGAATTTTTTACTTAACATTGCTTACTACTTATAACTCCTGTACATATAGGATGTAGAAATATTATGAATTGAAAACAAAGTCACGTAAAACCTTCATTATGATAACTTAAGTCCATTTTTTAGGCATCAGCAAGGCTATCCAGAAACATGTTGGATCAGACTAACGGGAAATTAGACCGAGTCATGCATTGATTTTGATTGTGTTGGTTTCGTTTCGTTTCTTTGCTAAATAGCATATCAATCTTCGATGATTATTTAAGGTTAAAGCCATTCTTGTAGAAGAACAGTTATTGATTGTTCTACTGTAGTTTTGAAAGCATAAGGAAGAGCTTGAATAAGTAAGTAAAGCTGGCGACCATAGTCGAGGGTGACCCGAAGGCTCCCTTTTCGATAGCTACTACACCAAGGTGTAGGGGAGGGCGCTACTCCTTTCCCTGGATTGCTCCACTTTACCCTTGATCCGTACCTTACAATGCTGAGTGTTAAGCAAGGAGGCTTCAAGTACCATTTTTTGAGTCTTTGGTATGACTCGACCTGGGATTGAACCCAGGTCTCCCGGGCCATTGGCGAACACTCTAACCGCTAGGCCAATGCTTGAATAATTTATCTTTATATCACTGAACTTTGAAGAAATATTTTTATAGCCTCGCATAAACAAAAGTTTGAGCTTGTTCATTACATGTAATATATGGTTTTGTTTTGGGTTTATGGCATATCAACCGTTGTAGGTTATTTAATGCCAAATCCATCTTTATACATATAAACACTTCTATTTCAAACAGTTCAATTTAGCATAGTAGAGTTTTTGTTTGCACACAGTTAAATCTCAAACAGTTCTATTTCAAGCAATTCAGTTTGGTATAAGCACACAGTTTAGTTCTATTTGACCCATAGATAGGACCCTATCAAGTACAGCCACTACGGACCAGAGTGGACCTGAGGGCGAAGGCAATGAAGGGGTACTGCACATTGCTCAAAGTTCCAGCATTACTGGAGCCTCACCATCAGTTTGTTTAGTGTCATGTTCAGGATACTCGTTGGGGGAAATCTTACTCCTCAGCCGAGATGCAGTCTGTGTATTCTACATCCCAAGCCGACTGAGCCTGCAAAATATGATAAAAAATCTTAGGGGTAAAAATTAGCGATTGTTCATGACACGAAGTTATCCATTATTCGTGTATACACGGTATTTTTCAAAATTACTTATGCTAAGTTGCTGAAATTTTGTTTGGTCTATTTGTTTTGCTGCATATAGACTTCTTTAGATCTTTTAAAAATAGTTACTGATAACTTGGGATCTATGGTGGATGGGTATAGCGAGAAAAGTGTGCAAACATACAAAATACTCTAGAATTATAAATAGTGAGTGATATAGTTTAATAAACGTGGTTGAGAGGTTAACGTTTGTGCCATTATTGTGATCAGTGGTCATTCTACAAATGTGAACCTATAAAACGCAGACAGAGAAAGCTTGATGGAAAGTACTAAGAGCTGTTTTGAACAAATTTTGGAAGCAACACTCTATGAAACAACAGCTGTACCACCACTTACCTCCCATCTCAAAAACTATTCAAGTAAGACGAACAACACATGCGGGACACAGCTGTAGAAGCAAGGATAAGCTTAAATGTGTCATTTTTTTCATGAACCCATACACGTGGTTGAACAACAAGAACTTATTTGCATCTACTTTGTGCGGACACAGGATACAGTTTGAAAGACCTGCTGGGAGCGATAGATGATAGGGACGAATGGGGAGAGAGAGAGAGAGAGAGAGAGAGAGAGAGAGAGAGAGAGAGAGAGAGAGAGAGAGTCAGGAAAATCCGTGCTGTCAGCGTGACTTGATGATGATGATATATATATATATATATATATATATATATATATATATATATACAAGAAGCACGTTTGGTGTAAAGGTTATCATCAAAGGAAATGGTGCGAGTGACCCGAATTCAAGTTCTCGACAAAGCTGTCTACCTTTCACTTTGTGCTAATGCCCTTGAGAAAGGCATGAATCTATCTATTCTTCTCTCAGCCATAGATGAGCAGTGGGGTAGACTGGGTTATTTAGGCTCAGTAATGCAACCAGTCTATGAGAAGGAAAATTCAGAATTCAATCCAGCTGTACTCCGTTTAAAAATTGCCATTGTGTAGCATCCTTACCGTAACAAAGAGGTTAAGTAAATACATACAAATTTAAACACATCATAACTATTTTAAAAATCTTGTTAATAAATATAAATAATAATTTTGTAAGAATGAACATTCAAATATAGTTGGCAGAATTTGAAGTTTTTGAAGAGGTCTTTTCAATTGTTGGCTTGAAAAAATTTCTATGAATTAATGATTTCGTGGTTATGAACCAAGGATCGGCGTATACTCAAGATCGACTTATACATGAATATATAAGGAATTCAGAATATAAGTAATATTGTAGACATACTTAACTCCGTATTAGTATACACAAGATCGACTTATACACAAGTACGGGCAGTATACTCTGTCACTCAATCAGGGTTGAAAAAAAGAAGACCGCCATAGTTCCGAAATGTAGATGATGATTGATATACACGAGGTCGTCTTATACACAAGTACAGCCAGTATCCCCTTCCAAAGACTGCCATAGTTCCAAAATCTAGGAGTTATTATTGATTCAATATGTGTATACACAAAATCGACTCATACACGAGTACTGCCAGTATACCCAGTCACGCATTCACAGAAGAAATCAAGAAAGCTGCTACAGCTCCTAAATGTCTGAGACGATGATTGACTCAACGTTAACCAACGAAATGAGCTTATACAACAAGCGAGCGAAGCAATTTATCGGCTCTGATGATTAACTAATTATTTAATTAAATCCGGTAAAATATTAACGTCAAGAGAAGTGAAGATTTGTTAAATTTAACTAGTTCGTCTGACATAAAGAGATTAGCACTTAAATAAGGTTAAATAAGGTCTTTATGTAGTTTTTGACGAAATCTTAGCAACGACAAAGTCGTTAGTTGTCGATTCGCTTAAACGTCTGCTTATTTCGTCGTCTCACAAAGCATTACAGCGTCTTGGGTAATAATCTCTTTGGTACTGAGAAATTGGTCAAAATGCCGCTGGCACTCGTTTTCGCTATTCTGGTAAAAGGCTGAATTCAGAATCTTATTTTGTGACAGACAATATGGCAACCTGGAAAAACTGGGGCTCTGCAAACTTTCTGACATAAGTATTAGAATATTTGTGGTGTTGTAAAATAAACAATCACGGCAAATCATCCAAATTAGTCAAAAACTTTTTGAATTCTTTCACTAATAATTCAGTATCTATCTATCTTTGAAATGAAAATTTTTCAATGGAAAGACGTTGCTTTTTCGAATTTCTAAAGATAGCAAATATTCTTCCTACGGCATCAAAACGAAAGTCATTTTACTTTCTTAAGTACAAACAGAAAGGAAGGCAGTGAGAGCTCCTTTTTAAAGAAGTGTCGAACCTGAAGATTATTTTGGATGCGGTAACGTCAGACAATTTAAATTGGGAAGGTGTACCGAAATCTTTCTTTTCTCCCCCATCCCCAACCATAGTTTAAATAGCGGGGCAGACCGGGCTCTCCGACTTTGGTAGGAGAAGAAAAAAACCCAAATTGAAAACAACGTATACTGAAGAGTAAATACTGACAAAAAATCCTATCCTATGGGTAAGAAGTTACTCTGAAGTCAGAAGAACGACAATATGGCAAAAGAGTATTGTGGTCTCACAGAGGACCATGGTGATGTCAAGAGAACGACTGCTTAAGTTAGTAGAATACCAAAGTGAGAAGGAAAAACTCATTATATCCTGCGGTGTTTGTGATAACTGACTATTTTGCCTCGGTATGTCACTGGAGTAAAGTCACAGTCACTCAGTCGTATTCGTGTCGTACAAGCGTTTGCCACTTTAATCTCCTCATTTACAGATGTTTTCTTTTTTCCTCTTTTATGAGAATCAAGAGACGACAACCATTTGAGAAGATAGAGCAACCATTCTCTCTCTCTCTCTCTCTCTCTCTCTCTCTCTCTCTCTCTGTAAAGTCTTTTTATATTTATCTGGGTTTAGTTTGAATTCCCGTGAAAGTTAACGACTATGATAACGGATACCTGAAGATGGACGGATTCTAATATAATGGAAATCTTGCGAATATAACCACCAAAATAACTGATTAATTGATTTTAGCTGCATGTCAATACGTCAAACCTTATTTTATGCCTCACGGTTAGAGAATAACGTTCATTGTACATTTATATCTATATTTTTTTGCGATTAAGAGTTTTTTGTACTCAGTTCAATTGAATACAAGTAATTTTTAAGCAGATCTATTTGACCTATAGACTGGACACAAACAGACACAACCACTCTAGTTCAGAGTAGACCTGGGAGTAATGGCAATAAAGAGATACTCCACACTCCTCAGATCTGCAGAACTCACCATCAAATGCAGGTTAGAAACATAACCAGGACACCCGATTTTTAATGATGTCTTACTCTTCTGAGAGGATACAGTCAGTGAATTCTTTACTCTGTCAACAGAGATGATCAACAATATGATCAATTTGGTTTGGTTGTGTTTTATGGCGTATCTATCTATCTATCTATCTATCTTGTGTGTGTACGGGTGTATTAAAAATCAACTTAGTGTTACATATGATTATATCTAGGATTTCTCGTCGTAGTGGTGGTGTAGGTGGTTAATTGTTATGTTTGTTAGGAAAGTCTGACTCCTTCTTTTTACCCCATTCACTTGTCTTGTTTTGAAGGTTGAACACTCTTTCTTTGAAATAATAGCATCATTCTTACTTGGATACCTAGCCTCATTGGTATACAGGGAAATGAAAGGGCAGACAAAGCTGAAAAAAAAAGAAGCATTTCAGGCACATATATAGAATACAAAAATTCCATACACTGATCTAAAACCACTCATTAACAAATTTATACTCAAGAAATGGCAAAAATCTTGGGATGATCAAACACAGAACAAGCTCCTCCATATTCAAAGTACCATAAGTAAATGGCCAGAAGAAATAGAAAAGAAGTAGTGATAATCTCCAGATTTCGTATAGGTCACACCTACATTACCCATTCAAACCTCATAAAAGGGGAAGACCCCCCTGGTATGTTCAACATGCAAAGTACCTCTCACAGTCAAACACATTCTCATAAACTCTGATAGGTTTAGACGACTTCACCTAAAACATCAATCAAATAATTTAAAGGACCTCTTCAAAAACTCCAAACCAGTGGAAATCTTAAGCTTTCAAAAAGAAACCAACCTCTTCATCAAAATTTAGTCAAATATAATAAAACATAACCAAAACTCCTTCCCTGAATCCTAAAATATATACAAAAAACAAAATCAATTTAACCCTTCTGGCATTAAATGACCCACATAGGTTGATATGCCGTTAAACAAAACTCAAACTCAAACTCTTTTGACGGTGGAGACTGTAAGAAAATTAAAGACGGAAGGGGAAAACACTGGGTTACCTTTATAATCAAATTTTATTTGGGGGTTTAGGACTATTCTGTCGCGTGGAATATTTTACTGAACCTGTAGAAATAGTCGCGTTTTTCTCAGAGAAGACGTTGAGGTATATTTTCGAATAATTTTCGGCAATTACAAGTTTGAGGTTTCGTCGTGTGTCTCGCCGGGTATGTTCAGTAGAAGCTGCTGTTAGTAAGAGAGGTGCATCGTGCTGCTAAATTCTGCACTTACAAGGCACGTTCTCCTCTTACCACCACCAGCAGCAGCTGCAGAGAGAAAGCCCCAATTTTTAGGCACGTGCTGCTTTTGCTTCTAGTTGGAGGCCTCCTGTGAAACTGTTACTTTTTTAATTTATTCATTTTATTTTTTTTATTTCTTTTTTAATCTCCACCATCTTGGTCGTGGCAGAGGAGTTGGAGAGATGAATAAACACATATCTACATATATCTACTGGTCTATTGGCCAAGCAGGTAGAATGTTCGACAATGGCCCGGAAGACCCTGTTTCAATCTCAGATCGAGTCATACCAAAGACAAAAAATTGTACTTGATACCTCCTTGATTAACACTCAGAATTATAAGGTACGGATCAAGGGTACAGTTGAGCAATCCAGGAACAGGAGAAGCACTTTTTCCAACACCTCGGTGTTGTAACTATTGAAAAGGGAGCCTTCGGGTCTCCCTTGATTACGGTCCCCAACTTCACTTACTTACATATATCTGTTCATATCTCCGTCCTCCTTTCTCCCCTTTTTTTCCCTCTTTCTCTCTTTATATATATAAGCTTTCTTTATATATAAATAATATATACGTAAAAAAAGCTTATATATATATATATATATATATATATATATATATATATATATAAGATGAGGACAATTGTTCGAAATAAGCAAATAGTTTATAAACCTAAGAATTACTGATTAGTGTTTTTCTGTTTTTTTAAAAAAGAAAACGAAAATTACTATGTCTTGTTTTGATTCGGTTGTTTATTTTTGTATTTTGAATAGTTTATTTATTTATTTATTTATTTTGTAAACACAATGAATAGTTATATCTCAGCCCTAAAATACGTAATCTACAAAAGGTTGCCTTATTTTTTTCACCAGTTCAAAACTTCTTTAAAGCGAACTCTATTGTTAGTTTAAGAAAACATTTCAGAAATAGACAATACAATGTCGTCTTCTAAAATGGGAAAAAATATCGATTTTAATACAAATTTAGATCGAAAATTTGAGAAATCACAAAATAGATAAATAAAAAGGATATTATTAAAAGAGAAAAAGAAAATATCAATCTATCAGATGGTTGTTTGTGTTTTATTGCGTATCATCCTTTGTAGGTTATTTAACGCCGAATCCACTTTCATACAAATAAAGTTTTCTTTCAAACAATTCAGTTTAGCATGAGTATACAGTTTAATCGTCAAAAGCATTTCTATTTCAAGCAAATCAGTTTAGTCTAACAGTTGTATTTAAAACAATTCAGTTTAGTATAAATATAGTTTTTGTCCACACACAATAAAATGTCAAAACAGTTCTATTTCAAACAATTCAGTTTAGCATAAGTACAGTTTCAATGTCAAAAACAGTTCTATTTCAGATAATTCTGTTTTACATAAGTACGCAATATACTTATATTTGATCCATAGATAGGACCCTATCAGGTGCTACCACTCCGAGCAAAAGTGGACCTTGGAGTGATGCCGATAAAAGGAATACTCCGCATTCCCCAAAGCTCCAGCATTACTGGAACCTCACCATCGGATTGTTTAGTGTCATATCTAAGACACTCGTTGTGGGGAGTCTTACCCCTCTGCAGAGAAGCAATCGGTGTATTATACTGCCCCTATCTATCAGTGTGTGTGTGTGTGTGTGTGTGTGCGTTTAAATTATTGAATACTTTTTGTGTATTAAATTTTGTGTGTATTAAGATTATTGAATACTTTTTACAATTCAAATTTTTAAATAAACAAAGCGTTGTTGTTTTCTCTATTAATTTCTTGTTAATCTCTGTGTTAGGACTTTGTAGTTCCTTTCGATAAACAGAATTAAAAAAATATTTATTCTCAAATAAATTCGACATATCTATCTATCTATCTATCTATCTAAAGTTCATACAAAAAGTTCCAAACCTCACTCAGATTTCAAATTTGTCACACACTTTTCACTTTTTTCTCAAGAGAAGTCTGAATTAATTCTTTTTTTTCTAGTTTTATAAGAAGTCGTAGGTTTTACTAAAACAAAAATGTTCAGTAATAGCTGTTCTTTCTAGGTGAGACTGAAATCGTTTTAAACGAACCTCGAATGTATATATACGTGGTGCCATCAATAAGTTTTCATACTTTTATTGTATAGTCATTTAAAATTGTCGTAGACTCTAGAAAATTCAGTATGTTATTGCTATACATCTTATGAGATGACTGACCAATTTTTATGATTTCAGGTTCAAATGATCAGCTAAAACAGCAATTGGAATACACCCTATTAAAGCCTGATTGTCACAGCTGGTGAATTTCAAAAATGCAATCTAGACGTGAAGACACTTTAGAAGAACGATATGCAATAAAATTGTGTTTTCAACTTGGAAAAAATGCCACAGAAACGTATGGAATGCTTTTGGAGCATCTTGCATGAATCGAGCATCAGTTTTTGAGTTGTATAAGAGATTCAAGGAAGACAGAGAGTCTTTGAGGGATGATGAGAGGTGTGGGAGGAGTAAGGAAGTCAATACATCAGAGTTGATTGGCCAAAGGCTTAGGGTTAAGGTTAGGGTTAGGGTTACTACGTTGAGGTTTTAAGGGACTTCAGCAAGGGATTCCGTCGGAAGAGGCCAACACGCTTCAAATCAGGTCAGTGGCATTTCCACCAGGACAATACACCAGTCCACAACTTCATCCTTGTCACAGACTATTTGAGCAAGATGGGCATCAAGACAGTTCTTCACCGTCCCTATAGTCTAGACCTTGCTCCCTGTGACTTTTGGTTATTTCCTAAGCTCAGAGGCCATCGTTATGAGACAATTGAGGAGTTGAAAGAGGCTGTGACGAAGGTCATTGACACGCTCACACAAGAGGACTTCCATGGGGCCTTGCAGAAGTTGTTGGAACGACACAACAAGTGCATTGCAGCCGGAGGAGATTACTTCGAAGTAGACTAGAGTTTCAATAAAAGTGCCCATACGAAAATAGTCTGGAAACTTATTTAATGATCCTCGTATATATATATATATATATAAACACAGAAAGACGCTGTCTCTCTCTCTCACTCACACATACACATACAGACACTCACCCCTATGAATATATATATATATATATATATATAGAGAGAGAGAGACAGACAGACAGACAGACAGAGATTGGTGTCTGATGGTGTTAACATGTTCGCGTGTATACACAAAACACGCACACGTGCATACACTTACGTACACACTAATCTATCTCTCTATCTATCTATCTATCTATCTATCTAAGAATTCGTCTTATGTAAGTTGGACACTCACTCCCACGCACACACAAGCACGAGGTTCGGTTGAAAAAAACTCATATCTGCAATTGATGACATTTTGAACAAGGAGATTCAAGTAATGCAACAACGATGGACAAAGTGTTTGGACCGCAAGGTGGACAATGCTGAAAAATAAACCGCATTTAGTTGCATTTGATGAGAGTATCTTGGTCAATCTGTGAACTATTCTGTGTACCCTCGTATTCATCCTATTTCATTATTCTGTAAAGAACTTGACAACTCGGTTGGGTGTGTATCATTAGAGGTAATATATATATATATATATATATATATATATATATATATATATATATATCCACTCATTCGTCAGAGGAAAGCCACACACACACACACACACACACGCGCGCACGCCACACACACACACACACACACACACACACACACACACACATATGTATATTATTTGCCTAAATTTCTGAGATAATTCTTATCACTTAAAATATTCGGATTGTTGTCTTCATTATCTTTGGTATACTCAAAACGTTTCAGCTGATAAGCCCTTCGAACCGAATTCATAATTTGTTCCTGGGGGTAAATTGTTCCTGCTTGGACACGTGAGTGCAGTGGATCGAGTGTTGGTCTGAAAGTACTTCTGAGTGAAATCCTTTGGAGGTCCGACATTCACTCCCACTGACAGGCGAAAATAACAAAGAATACTTTTTATAGTTTAACACTTGTACCCGGTCATGGTAAATGGAATTAGAACACTCAAACCCCATAGATTAAATTAAGGGGTTCGATTCGAAATTCTGAGTAGGCTTCTGAGTTCGACATAATATACCTGAAGAAGGCTGAAGGGCGTATCAACCGAAACTTTGTGAGTATAACAATGAAAATGAAGACAAGTGTCTGAATATTCTAAATGATAATATATATATATATATATATATACTATTTATTTATTCTGCAAATAACTTGACTGCTTATTGTCCATTAATAGTGTGCGTGTTGTCAAAATCAGTACCTATCAACTGATTCGTCTGATATAAGTCACACACACACACACACACATAACACACACAAACATATATCTATATGTTTATAAATGTACAGATGTATATATATTTCATTTTTATCTAACTCAGCGTTTGCATAATTTTGTAATGTTAAAAAAAAACCTCAAGAACAATTTAAAAAACACTCTTTATACATGCAAGCAATCCCTGATGATGGCCTATAAAAGGTCCGTAAAGCGCTCAGGACAATTTTGGTAAATTCATCCAACAATTACAACCTGAAACTCAGACACTGAACCTCCTTATCCTCCCAGGTATGGGATAAATAGTACCATTACTGTTTTTCTTAAAGAATGGATTTGGCATTAAATAACCAACAAAGGTTGATATGCCATTAAACAAAGAATCCAAACCAAACCAAACCAAACCCAGACACTTATCGGGAAACTTGAAAGGATCTTAATAAAATTATGTAGACAAAATGTGTCTTTATTGTTTAATTAAGCATGTTTAATTGAAAGACTGCTGCTCATCTACACACATACACACACACACACATACACACATATATATATATATATGTGTGTGTGTGTGTGTGTGTGTGTTTATATAGACCATTATATACCATTTTATAATCCCGTGAAAAACTTGATAACTAATTTTCGATCGGTAGCGTGAGTGTTATGAGAGTTGCTATCTATTTATCTATCTATCTATCTCATTCTACTTATCTATCTATCTATCTATCTATCTATCAACTACTACGCCTTGGATTTGTGAGCAGGCTTGACTGATATCAACCAGATATTTTTTGTGACAGTTTTAGAGTGGGGTTAAAGAAAGTTTTGTAAAACACCAAACGAGACCGGAACTCGTTAACCAGAACAAACTTGACTCTGTATATTAAAAGGACGTCTAGGGGCTGGGTGGGAGAAATAGTGAATAGCACGAATTGATCTGGAAAGATAACGATGATAAAAAAAAAAAGCTTCGCTGGTACCACCTGGTCTGTTTTGGCCTTAAAATAAAGTATTAGTAGCTTACCTACACTTTAGTGCATCTGCCCAGTCGTTCAAGCTAACAATAAGCGAAAGGAGGTTACGTTAAAATCATACAGCGATCGGGATAATAAATTATCCTGAAGCACCGGTGAAATACATAATAGCACATTAAAATTGTTCAAATAGCGTCCGTGATGAGGTGCGTCTAAGTATAACTGAGAAAATAGGTCATAAAACCGACATAAACATCTTAAATAAGATATTAAAGTCTTAACTTGCGAATCAGTCGGAGTAAAATACTTTCATTTACGTGGTTAGACCGGAGAATAAGTCGTTATATCTCTAAACAACCCTACCGTACAAGCAAGATGTGACACAAGGTGAATTTTTAAGTGTAGGTTTGCATTCAGAATTTTCCTTCTCGTTTACCGGTTACCATACCAAGGTTATAGAGCCCAGTCTGCTCGACTCATATCTGGTGGGGGAATAGTTGGATTCATACATTTCCCAAGGATATTAACGTTATGTAAAAATGCAAACAGTCTCGTCTAGGTATTGAACCCGGGTAGCTGTGTCATTTTTCTACGACGGTAACCATTACACCACGATCACCCCTTAATTTAGTCGTTATTGTCGAAAAGGAACACAAAAATATTTGGTTTGTTCTTCGGCATCTCAAAACTTTTTTGGATTGTTTTATGCCGAAGTCAGTTTAATAATTATAGTTATGAAAGTAAATATGGATCAAGATCTGACAGTATGAAGACAGCAGAAAAACTCAATCCAAATAATGAATTCATTATGAGTTAAAGTCGACGTTGAACGTTTCGGTTTCAGTAACCATCATCCGGGCTCGGATATCAGAATATTTCACATAGCGATGGATGCTTGCTGAGTTGACAGGAGCAAATGAAAAGTATATAACAAAAAGATAGAAATGTGTACATAGCGTTCATAATTCAAAAGAGTTAAAAAAAACAAACGTGGCTGGCACGTGGAAATATATTTGAAAATGTTGGATTTTCCCAAGAAACGAGACAAAAACTCCCGTTCATTAAGAAATACGCCAAGACAAATAAGTTTTCATATATACAGATCGTTTTGAAGTCTTCCATGTTAGATGTCGTGTAAGAATGTATTTGGTATTTGTTTTTCCGAAAGGACAGTATGAAAGTAAATAAGGATTAAAATCTGACAGTATGAAGATAGCAGAAAAACATAATCCAAATAGGTGAATTTATGATGTAAAGTCGACGTTTCAGTTTCAGTTTCAGTGACCATCATCAGGACTTAGATATCAGAATAGTTCACATAGCAATGGATGCTTGCTGAGATAACAGGAGCAAAAGAAAAGTATACAATCAAAAGATACAAATATGTACAGTCTTCAGTTATATTATAACGGTACCCACCTCCCCCGACACGGCATCAGATGAAAAGTTATTCTGCACGCAATATAAAAGTGTATTTGTTGCTTCATGATACGAAAATGAATTGCTCCTACTATTTTCACAGGTCACCACGAAACGAGAGATAGAAACTCAAAATTACTTGAGCCTATTAGAGAGACAGAAACTTTTAACCGTGGCAGGCGAAACGTACAACCGCAGACTAAGACATTTCTTCTTCGCCGACCAAGCCCAACTCCAACGGGGCTGCTCGTCTCAACTGCGACTCTCACTTCTCCAACTCCAACTTCTGACGCCAAGTCTAACTGTAACTTAAACTGCTCAGCGTCGTAAAAATCTTTTATATTTTATTCTAATTATTCTCTTGATTAATGTTTAAAAGTTTTTAGTGACACGTCATTCTAAATATCAGCTAGCACGTATCTAGAAGTTTATTTTAATATATTGCTTACAGTTGATTTCAAAATAAACCCGTCAACTCTTTATTTTGACTGGACCTCACACGGGAATGCAAAATAAGGTCTTCGCAAGTCCTGACCTTTACAAATCAAAAACTTGCAACTACGAAGTTAAAGTTTAAGCTAGCACACAACTGATCTCTGAAATAAAGCAATTAAGATCTCTAATTATATTACAATATACTTTGCAAGTTTTTTTTACATCAGCGTCAACTGATGGTCTTTTTCTGGTGACCGCCCGACAGCAAGTCTCGTCATATCTCTAAGACTCTTCTTGGTATTCTAGCTGATCTTAATAATTCTATAGTCTGGATAGTCTTGATCCTTCCTCTGATTTCGATTTCCGCCATTTTTTTTCCAAAGTCTTAAGGCGCTGTTCCTTGCGTGCCTAGTACAATCAGTATCACCATCACCTTTGTGGGTTACATTTCATTTTAGGTCACGGGTATTTGTATATAATTTCGTTTTCTTTCATTTTCATTGGAAGAGCAAAATCAAGTTGGTGACATATTCTTATCTTCTTATTGATTAACGTTAGGTCTGATCTTCTTGACGAAAATCGGTAGTTCATTTGTTATCTCAAAGACCCAGAGAATTTTAAGTCTAATTTTCTTAGACGGATTTTGCTTTGAATATATACCATTTGGTGTATTTATCTTTAAATTGTAATCTCTAGCATTATTATTTACTCATTAGAGTTTTTCACGTCAGCGTAAGCTGATAGTATTTTACTGGAGATTGAGTGACAGCAAGTCTCCTCAAGTCTCCAGGACTCTTCTCAGTATTCTGGCCGTTTTCAATAATGCTGTTGTTTGGATGGTCTCCACTCGGTCGACAACTTCTAAATCTTCCAGGCCCTTTAATAATCCTTTAGTTACCGTGCCAAAGGCACCAATTATAATTGGTATAATTGTCACCTTCATGTTCCATAGTTTTTTTCAATTCTCTAGCAAGGTCAAGGTACTTATCTCTCTTTTCACATTCTTTCAGTTTTATTATGTGGTATGCCGGCACAGCAAACTCGACAATTTTGCAGATTTTCTTTTTTTTTTTTTGTTGTTGATTATTATAAGATCTGGTCTTCAGGCCGAGATTATGTGATCCGTTTGTATATCAAAGTCCCACAGGAGTTTATTATTATTATTATTATTATTATTATTATTATTATTATTATCTTACTCCTTGCAAGTTTTTCACAGCAACGTAAGCTGATCGTTTTTCTCGAGAGTTTGAGTGACAGCCAGTTTCCTCAAGCCTCCAGGACCCTTCTTGGTATTCTAACTGATCTTAATAATGCTGTAGTTTAGATGGTCTCCACTTGTCCTCTTGTTTTCATGTCTTCCAGTCCCTGTACCAATCCATTGAGGATTATTCCAAGTGCACCAATTACAGTTGGTATCACCGTCACTTTCACGTTCTATAATTTTTTTTAGTTCTCTAGCAAGGTCCGGGTATTAATATTTCATTTCGCTTCCTTTTAATTTTAATTCGTGGTTTGCCAGGGTGGCATAGTCCATTATTCGACAGGTTCTCTTTTTTATTGTTTTTTTTACTTTTTTGAGAGTTTTTCATATAAGCATTAGCTGGTGGATTTCTAAAGAATTTTGAAAGACAGCAAGACTCCTCAAGTCTCCAGAACTTTTCAACGTATTCTGACCGATCTCAACAATACTGTAGTTTGGATGGTCTACACTTAATTCCAAGTCCCCCAGTCGCTTTACCAAAAATGTGGTGGCTGTATCGAGCGCGCCAATTAAATTGGTATCACGGTCACTTTCATGTTCCCTAGTTTTTTCCAGTTCTTTTGCAAGATCTCGGTACTTGTCTCTTTTTTTGCTATCTTTCAGTTTCATCCTGTGGTCAGTCGGGATGGTAAAGTCCATATTCGGCAGGTTTTTTTTGTTGACTATAACTCGCTCTGGTCGTCTGGCCGAGATTAGATGATCCGTTTATTATTATTATTAATATCATTATTATTATTTCATTATTTGCAAGTTTTTCTCAAAAGCGTTAACTGGTGGTCTTTCACTGGAATCTGAGTCACAGCAAGTCTTCTCAGGTCTTCAGAACCCTTCTGAGTATTCTAGTAATATATAATATAGCTAGAATACTCCTTGCGATTTTATTTTCACACCTGCGTTTGTTGACGGTCTTTCACTGGAGTCTGAGTGACAGCAAATCTTACGTCTCAACAACTTTTCTAAGAATCCTTCTTGATTTTAGGAGTGATGTGCTTCCTGTTTTTCTTCTATTCTCCAGTTCATCAAGTTTCTTTTCTCGGTTTCTGGAGGATGTTCCGATGGCACCAATGGCGATTTCTTGTGGTCTTGTATATAAATTCCCGCTTGCAACGGGTTGGTTTATTTTTACTCAGTTAATGAAGAAGTAACTTTTGGGTCGCCGTCTTTTTTTTTCAGCGCCGCATGTAACACGGAATATTCCTCGGTTTCCAAGAAATCTCATTTACGTTGGAAACCAGTTTATCCTTTTTTCAAAACTGATTGCTTATCAATTTCGAATCGAAAGAAAAGCTGACTGTAAAGACAGATTTATATTGCCGAATCCACTCAATCTCAGTTGAAACACCTGTTTATTTCTTAATGGCTTGTCAGCAGCCCATCTTGTACTGAGCCCAAAATGGTTGTGAAATACAATATTCTTGTTATTTCTTCCGTTTAAACGACCAACTGTCCCTGTTAATCTATCTTTAAATCAGTCAATAGAACTGCGTTACTGAAATGATAAAAATAGTTGACTTTGTACAAAGGATATTCCTATTGGTTTTCACTGGTCAAATAACAATAATAATAAGAGAAATAATCTGACCAAATAATGTCAGCTAAGGTCTTTGTCTTTAAGACCATAGGGAGATGGCTGTCTCATTAATCTTATAAGTTCTTGGCAAGGGAACATGATTATATTGTAAACATATTGTGCTTTGAATGTCCCCAATATTTACTATATTTATTATATATGCGACCTCCAACCAAAAAAACAAACAAAAACAAAAAACAAAACAAAAAATTTACAAAAAAACAAATCCAAAAACTAAGCAACTAAAATTAAACAAAAAAGTCTCAACACACAAAAACAAGAAAAAAAAGAATCAAAAATAAAAAAGCAACAAAAATTAAATAAAAACATC